>JAPXFQ010000284.1:2385000-2985000 GCA_028564705.1 Apricaphanius iberus
CCCTATTGATATAGCTGATGGTTTTAATACATTCTTTACCAGCGTCGGTTCTGATTTAGCACACAGTATCCAGGAAACTCATAATGATCCATGTAGCCAAATAAATGGGTGGTACTCTCCCCTCCCAAATCCTGATGTTCCAACTATGCAGGAGGTTCGAGATATTATTTTTGCTCTTAAGAACACAGCCCCTGGCCACGATGGCATGAAGAGTATCCTCTTTAAAGAGACCATCGATCATATTATTCAACCTCTTACTCATATAATCTCTTGGTCATTTCAATCTGGAATTATTCCCCAAAATCTTAAAATTGCAAAAGTCATTCCTATATTTAAATCAGGTGACACAAAGTTGTTTGGCAATTATCGCCCTATTTCCATCTTGCCCTGTATCTCTAAGATCTTTGAAAAACTTGTCTATAATCGATTAAATAAACATTTAAACATTAACAAAATTATATACAAACACCAATATGGGTTTCGAAAAAAATATTCAACTGAACATGCGTTAATACAGCTTGTAAATCATGTATCAAATGCACTTGATAATAAAAAATTTGCTCTCTGTGTTTTTCTCGATTTAAGCAAAGCTTTTGACACTGTTTCACATGATATTTTGATCTCCAAGCTCAATAGATATGGCGTGGAGGGTACTGCCTTAGTTTGGTTTCGCAATTACCTTATTAACAGAGAACAATTTGTTTATCTTAATGGTTACTTTTCTAACACCTCTAAAATTTCATTTGGAGTTCCTCAGGGTTCTATTCTGGGTCCTTTATTGTTTTTAATTTATATTAATGATTTATTCCTTTGCTGTGACCATTTCCTACCCATATTATTTGCAGATGACACCAATCTCATTGCAGTACACGAGGATTTTGTCACCTTGATTCAACATGTTAACGACGAGTTGAAAAGATTATCAAACTGGTTTCGCACTAACAAGCTCAATGTCAAAAAATGTAATTTTATGATATTCCACAACATAAACTCTACCCCAAAGAACATGCTTTTGTTGAAATTGATGGAGCACCAGTCTCTCAAGTGACTTCAACTAAATTTCTCGGTGTTCTGATAGACGAAAGTTTAACTTGGTCCAAACATGTTGATCTAGTCTGTACAAGATCCTCTAAAATGTTAAATATTTTAAGAATAGTTTTACCCTCAATCCACTCATCTGCTCATCTAACCCTCTATTATAGTTTTTTGTTTCCTTTTATGAATTACTGTAATATTGTCTGGGGAGCTACTTTTCCCACTTACATTGCATACATTTCTAAAATTCAGAAGAAGTTTTTGCGCATGATCTCCCACTCTTCTAAATATGCTGCCTCTACACCTCTATTTCTAAGATACAATATTTTACCAATTGAGAAAGTTAATGTCTACCTATCATGCATATTTATCCATAAGTTTATTTATAAGAGAGAAGATCTCCCACCAACACTACAACACTTCTTTACCTTTATTTCAGATACTCATGTTCATCAAACAAGACATAGAGAAATGAATTTTGTTCTACCGTGCTCTAGAACTTCAGGTCACAAAACTGACCTCAGCTTTAGGGGTCCTCTACTATGGAGTCAATTAAGTTTGTCCCTAAGATCCGTGTCTTCTCTGTTTGTCTTTAAAAAACAGTTGAAAGAACTTATGATTTAACCATGACTATAACAATGACTTTATTTTTATAGTTTCCTTCAGTATACTATAGTCTTACTGACTCTCATTTGCTGCTCTATACTTCTGTTCCTCTTCTATCTGCTGTAATTATAAGTTATTTCCATTAGGATGATCATGCTCCTAAAAATTATTATGTTTTTCCCCCTTCTTTTTCTTTTTCTAGTCAATTTATTTATCTGCATGCCTTTTTTTATTTATTTATGCAACTGGAGTGGAACTCCTGTATAAACCCAACTGGGTTTCGTTCCCCTCCTTGTACTGTATCTATGTGATATACGTGCAGAACAAAAAAAAAAAAAAAATTAAAGAGGGGCTAAAAGGAGCCCAGGTTGGGTCTGGGACTGTGGCACCAAAATAAAAGCAAAGATGTTCTTCTAGTGGGAACCCAATCTGAGCTGGTCACATTTTAGAGTTTTCAACTGTTAAAAGGACATTTAAAGTCATTTTTTTTGCTAACGTTTATGTGAAAATGCAGTCTCAAACATGCTTTTCAAATAGCAAATTAAACAATTTAAGTTATTGGAGAAAAAGAAAAAGAAAATCACAAAAACATTCCAACTTTTCACAAAAAAATGGATGGACTGTTTAGTTTAACGTACATTATTGTTGTGGAATGTTATTTTGTAAAATAAATTAATACTGTTAAATTCTAGTTAAAAATCAAGTATTTAAAAGTATTTAATATTTCTTTTTTAACCTCCCCGGCCTGTTTGAATGTCTCCCTAATTCTGAGGTCTCAAGGTTGGCAAATATGTATTGATATATAAGTATTGATGTTACTGTAGGTCCCAACCCTTGGCAAACAAGCGATTGCACAATCTTTAGAAAGTTAACTATAGTCACAAGCGTGCGGTAAGCCCACCACCATACATTGCTTTCAAATCTGTGGGAAACACTGAACACCAGAGATATATGGCCTGTACAGGGGTGATGGCAAAGAAAAAAATCTTGAGCCTGAACTTATATATATGGCCTGATCAACACAGTGTTAAGCGAGATCCAGGGGTGTGCTCCCCTGGGAGAACATTTTGATAAACAGTCCATTTTATTAAAAGATTCTGATGGCTTTTGTGGATATAAATAGAGATTATTCAGACATGAGATGAACAAACTCAATACACGCCATATTACAGAAGCACATATGTGTAGAGCAGCAGAGCTCTTGGGACCCTGGGCCTGGTAGGCCTATTCAGGAATAGATCACTGCTTTTAACTAGTCACTTACCATAGGTATTGCTGGTATTGCATACTGAGACTACGGATACTACAGCCATACCAAGACAGGTTGGAAGGTGGCAGTTATAATACTCAAAAGTAACTAGGAATTAATTAGTAGCTAAGTAGATTGACTAAAGGGCATGAACAAGGAGACATTCATTTTTTCTGAAAATTATGCACCATTTATTTTTAATTATGATCACATTTGTTATTTAGCAAATGTTTATTTTAAAAATTGTTACGTTTGCGTATTTTAAAATCCTCTGCGTTATATTGTTTTTGTGTTCCCAAACCGCTATCAGTACCTGATCATTCACGCTGTAGCAGCAGCTACTACATGGCAGCTTGTTTCTCCAAGACTAGACAAAAAATAAGAAAAAAAACGGTCTAAGCGGTGATATTTGGTTTTTCACCAAAGACCAGACTGTATATAGGGAGCATATGTGCGGCATATATATTATTATATGTGTATACATGCTGTATATATGTAGCACATATGTGCATATAAATTGCATATAGATTTCATATAAGCACATACATCCTCACCTAGATTCGTTCCATGTGAAAGGTAGTTTAGTGCAATGCGTCAGCTGCAAACCTGGCTGCGTCAAACAATGAGGCAGAAAAGGCTTCATAACTTTGCAGCCAAGTTAACTAAAAATGACCAAGCAGGTTAGCAGAGTGACAAAGTGATAGTCCGTTTTGCCACTATGAAAAACAAAAGGCATTCTTTGATGCTTCCAACCTCAAAGTAGACAGAAAGTGTGGGTGAAGTCATTATGCATACTGATCCAAGTCACAACGGTGATGGGAATGAATAGTTTACTTTCTGTATTAAGTTCAACTACTTGCTGGATAGTTTTTATGTACTGTTATTTTGTCTTTTAATTGATGATTAAAAGACATTTTCTCTGTTCCATATCATATCAATGTAATTTATATAATAAAACCGTCTCAAGTGCATACTCATTTGGCAGAATAAATGCCCAACAAATATTTATCTGTTCTTTATCGTCAGATTTAGGTAGGATTTTAACTAAGCTTGTTGTAATTAGACTAATTAAATAAATGACCACAAAATTCCCCCCATCGAAGGTTCTATATAAACCCTTCGAATGAACTGATTTAGGCTTATTTTGGATGAAAAGAACAGAGAACGTGCAAGAAGGCAGGGATGGAAAAGAAAGTGATCATATAACAGGCTCTAATAAATGTTTTTCAAATAATTAATTCATTCAAAAAGTATTTGCAAGGCGTGACAAAAATGTTCAATGTCAAGCTCCAGGGGCTAAGCCCCCCTCTCGGTCTTAGACCCTGTCCACACGTAGCCGGGTATCTCCGAAAACGGAGATATTTTTCTACGGTTTGGCCTGTTATCCACACGTAGCCGGAGGTTTTCGGCACCAAAAACGAAGCTTTTTAAAAACTCCGGCCAAAGTGGAGATTTGCGTTTTCTCCGTTTTCGGTATCTGCGTGTGGACGGTGAAAACGGAGTTTTAAGAGCCGTAACGCCACTTTCCGCGACAAAAAATGATCCAACACCTCATGTGCGACCTGTGTTTACTCTAGAAAACAGCATTTATTTCCTCAGAGCTGTGTTGGTATCATCCATTGTTAAAACGCGTCTTGTTTGTTTGCTTTTATAAGCTGTATAACTGCTGCGCGCTGAAGAGAGGATATAAAGTTTCTCTTGGCGGATAGGACTGGGGAGAACTACTGCCCCCTACAGGTTTGCCACGTCTATGAATGTGCTGAAAAACGCATTTATCCGGTTACGTGTGGATGGAGATTTTTTTTTCAAGGAGCAGAGGAAAATCTTCGTTTAAAAAAAAAACCCGGCTACGTGTGGACATGGCCTTAGTGACGTCCCTGCACTAGAGGAACACCCGCCAACACGCTTTGTAAGCTTCAACTTAAAAATTAATATTCGTCACACGAATCACTTTGTGAGCGTTGTTTGCGGAGTGAACGCACCATAAAATATCAGGAATATGGAACTGAGTAGGGTAATTTAAAAACATTTATAGAATGAAGAGTTGTGCATTGTTGTTCAAATTCAAAAATACGTTGTGTAAATGTTAAATCCAGCTTGTTTTATTAATGTTAAATATCAAATGGATGTTAAATTAATGTAGTACTTTCTAAATGAACGTTTACTCGGTTTTGTAGAAGTGTCTTAGCTTTCTAAATCCGCGATCACGTGGGCAGCCATTTCTCATGAGGGTAAAAAGAAATTAGCTCCGAATTAAAACCTCGATCAAGAAACAAAACGAGAACTTTTAAACTAAGTAAGAACATTTTTATTTTATTAAACAAAGAGTAGGCTACTTAAATGCCAGAGGGCGAACATTTTCGAGGTTCAATTTAAGGCCTACATATAAGAAGAAAAAAATACATTCTCAAAGCCATTCGATACCTGCTTCTAAACTTAGTTTGAAAGAAAAAACATACGAACCTAATATGTGCAGCAGAATTATAGGGTTGAAATCAGCGTTGTGGATCGTGGAGTACTGTTGTCTGAACGATGACCTTCGTCCTAATTTTCTGCATCAGGAATCTCTCCCACCGCCGCTGCATGCTACAACGCTTTGTCTTGCTTTCTCCACATGTCTGCTGTTTTTCTCTCTACCTCCAAGAGTTTCTTTACAGGTTCTTGAACTATTAAAGCGAAGCCTTGAACCAAAAAAAAGGGGTTAAAGTTAGGAGACTAACTGTGGTGCACGATTACTGGAATTAACTTTCAATCGATCCACCAAAAACAAAGCAGAAGTCTAACCGCACGGTTTGTTTGAAAGCGAGCTGCATGGTAGACTATAGCAACGTAACTTCCTGTAAGACGGCAGCGACCCCTTGTGGAAGAATTGGGACAAAACTGTTTGATTGAACGGCTGTAGCTATCAGCTTTTCCAATTTTGCATAGAAGAAACATAATAAAAGCACGATCAAATAGACAACCAGACTTGAGTTCATATTTCTGTGCTAAAAAGCCTTTATGTACCAGAAATATTAATATTGAGTAATAAATTAATTCAGAATAGGCACTAATTATTTAAGTTCAAACACTGTCAGCAACATTGCTGAAAAATATATAACTTAGATTTCCTCATGGGAGTTTCTCTGTACACTTTGTGTCCTTTAATTTTACCTCCAAGACTTCTGTTTAAAGGACATCACAATATACACTCACTGGCCACTTTATTAGGCACACCTGTCCAACTGCTCATCAACACAAATTCATAATCAGCCAATCACATGACAGCAACCCAATGCATTTTAGCATGTAGAAATGGTCAAGAGGATCTGCTGCAGTTCAAACAGAGCATCAGAATGGGTTAGGAAAGTGATTTAAGTGACTGTAAATGTGGCATGGTTGTTGGTCTGAGTATTTCAGAAACTGCTGATATACTGGGATTTTTACGCACAACTATCTCTAGGGTTTACAGAGAATAGTCTGAAAAAAGGAAAATATCCAGTGAGCTACAGTTCTGTGGGTGAAAATGCCTTGTTGATGAAAAAATGGCCAGACTGGTTCGAGCTGATAGAAAGGCAACAGTAACTGAAATAACCACCCGTGACCACCAAGGTATGCAGAAGAGCATCTCTGAACGCACAACATTTTAGTTTGGCTTTTAATACACTCCAACGTCAACTCTTACTTCAGAAATTGGTTGGGCTGACTGTTGGCATTAGTAGATAGTTTTATATCTTCTTGGTATAAAACCATCTAATAATAACCTTGTGGTACGCCCATGCTAGTCTCTCTAGCATGGGCGTACCACAAGGTTGTGTTAGCTCACCGGTTTTGTTTACTCTCTACACAAATGACTGTATAAGCATAAATTCAGCCAATAAGATTATTAAATTTTCAGATTACACGGTAATTGTGAGCCTTTTACACCGGAATACAGATCAGTCAGTCTTTTTAATGAGGTTAATGTTTTTCCTGAATGGTGTGATTCCTTTTCCTTATTCATCAAAACTAAAATGGAGAAGGTGGTGGATCCAAAGGGAGTAAGAGACTCATTGCCTTTACGTATACATGGGGAAGAAATTGGGCAAGTGGAATCATACAAATACCTGGGTGTCGTAATGGATCATGTTTTAGACTGGAACACTCACATTGATTATTTGTGTTCCCGGCTGCAACAAAGACTTTATTTCCTATGTAGACTTCGTAAATGCGGGGTGAATCAGAAAATAATGTTCCTGTTTTATCAAGCAGTCCTGGAGAGTATCATAAGATATGGCATAACGGCATGGTTTGGCAATCTGTCAGTACAGACCAAAAACAAACTACTCAGGATTGTTAATGTAGCCATGAAGGTAATTGGAAGCTGAGAACATACGTCTGTTCAACTTCTGTATAAACAGATACATGGAAAATTATTACGGATCCAACCCATGTTTTACTTTCCGGATATGACTTTGGAAGGAGATATAGTGTCTTAAATGTGGACATAATCGATTTAAAAATTCCAACCTTCCAACCTCCGTTGGTCTGCTGAACAATCCTCATTCAGAATACAGCCAGAGTTGGATATATGTATTCTATGTTGTTTGAATATATGATACAAATTGTCTAAGTTCACTCTGTAAAATCTGTGAGTATGGTTAGTCAAAGAAGAATTTCCCTAAGGGGACAATAAAGTGTAGTGCAATGCCTTCAAACCAGAAGACCTAAGTTCAATACCCAGACTGGTAGACAATAACTTGTATTCACATTACACAACAACATTGAGTAAGAGTAACAATCATAAGCATGTTGAAATGAAAACCTTTTCCCTAAAGACTTAAACATAATTTGACTACATTATGTGATAAATTCATGTTACAGCAACCCAAAAATATCATGTAAATTCAACATTTTAATTTTACTTTGGAATAAGAGGGTTAATCATGTGAGATTTACCTATTCTGATCATGTGGAACCGATGTATACAATTTAATCATGTAAACTGAAATAACGTTTCCTTTCAGTTTATGATTTGATTTGACTGATTTGATTGAACACGTCATACCTTCAGGCAGATAAGCTACAGCAGCAGAGGACCACACGGGGTTCCGCTCCTGTCATCTAAGAACAGGAAACTGAGGCTACAATTTGCACAGGCTCACTAATTGGACAATAGAATATTGGAAAAATGTTGCCTGGTCTGATGAGTCTCAATTTCTCAGACACCAATTCTGAGTAGCAAACTGCTAGACAGGACACATTTAAAAAAACAAAACAAAACAAAAATTGTGCTCCAACATTCAGATGGTAGAGTCATAATTTGGCGTTGAGTACGTGAAGCATTGGATCCTTCCTGCCTTGTATCAACGATTCAGGCTGCTAGTGATGGTGTAATGGTGTGGGGGACATTTTCTTGGCACACTTTAGACCCCTTAGTACCGACTGATCATTGTTGCAACACCACAGCCTACCCGATTATTGTTGCAACCCATTTCCATCCCTTCATGACCATAGCTGTGTTCTGATGGCTGCTTCCAGCAGGATAATGTTCCATGTCGTAAAGCTTGAATCATCTCAGACTGGTTTCTTGAACATGACGATGAGTTCACTGTACTGCAATGGCCTCCACAGTGACCAGATCTCAATCTAATGGAGCACCTTTGGGATGAGGTGCAACAGAAGATGCACATCATGGATGTGCAGCAGACAAATCTGCACTAATAGCATGATGCTATCATGTCAATATGAACCAAATTCTGTGAGGAATGTTTCCTGTATCTTGTTGAATCTATGCCACAAAGTATTAAGGCAGTTCTGAAGGCACAACGGGGTCCAACCCGGTACTAGCAAGGTGTACCAACTAAAGTGGCCAGTGTACATTACAAATGTTGTAGGCATCATTGCAACATTTGTTCCTTTTAAAGAGTGAAAATTACTCTTTTATTTATATATGTGATTAAAATGCTCTATTTTAGCTTTGTACCTAAATGATATATTACAAAACCTTGTTGGTTAAGCTTGATTTCCTATTATTTATCCTGTCTTAACTTCTGCAAAGCACACACCATACACATTTTCCATCATCCTGCTAGACTTTGTGGTGGAAATTTAGTGATGGTGATGATCACTATTCTGTTTTCTTCTGTTCTTTTAAAACAATATGATAGAATGACACCGTATGCTTAATGTCATCAGGACAATGTGTTACTGTGTGTCCACACCAAAAGCGTCAAAACGCGCTACATGCCCCCAGCTGGATGCTTGAACATTCGCACCTTGAAGCATGTACAACGCGAACTGGTCGCGCTTCAAATATTGTATTTTCACGCGCGAATTGGCCTTCAGCGGAGCTGGGGCTACATTGCAGCTGGCGGTGGATTATGGACCGAGCTGATGGAGGACAGAGTGGATTACGTGTTCGGCCTGGCCTCCGGTAGAGCTGGGACCGCTGCACTGGGGATTTGGTGAGCTATGGATGCGTGGTGCGGGAGCTGCTACCAGGAAACAAGGTGAAGAGGCTGTTTCAAGCCTCAGTGCTAGGCCGAGAGGTGCATTCCTGTATAAATAGTTTATTTTTTTATTTCTGTCTCTGTATAGCAAACTGCTTGTGTCATGTAGCTCGGGGTGATTAGCCACGGTGTTTATCAGTATTTCCTCCATGTCCTGCTGAGGCTGTGACTCCATGACACAGAATCACTGAAACTTTGTCCCCTGATTGGTTGTCGCGGCGCGATTTGACGCTGGAGTTCAGATTTTTCCAACTCAAGCGATAGAGCGTGAATGCACAAAATGCACCACATAAAATGCAGTGCGAATTTTCCATCGTATCTGTAGCGCAAATTGTTCGCGCAAATCAGGCAGAAAAGCTTTTTCGCGACGCAAATCTGCTTCTGAAGTGTCGCAGGACACCAAGTCACGCTTCATCGTGCTCCTCCATTGATTTTACATGTAAACCTGAAGCTCTAGTCGCTCCTATCGCGTTTGGTCTGGACACACAGTTAGGCTTCAGAGATGTGTGTGCAATCTTCAGCCCTGGACATCAAGTTCAGTTTCCTATTGGCAAGACTAAGGGTGCTTCTCATTTCTTATTTGTGCATCCTTGTTTCCTTTCCTTGCTTCCTTTGCTTGTGTCTTAGCCCCACCTCTTCAGGATGTGAGGAAAGGACACAGGGAAAAGACGCCAGGACGGAGGAATGGAAGCAAGTGAAATTACATATCCTCGCTCCCTTTAGCGTCATTTCAAAGCGTCCTCAAGTAATGACTCTACACTGCTACAAATACTCAACACATTAAAAAGAATTAACTAAAGACCTAAATTAAAATCATTCTCCATTCCCCATTTATCAATATAAGAGGTATTCATTAAACAATTAAAAACAATTAAAAGCGAGCAAGTAAAATCCAGAAACATAATAAACTTAATTAAAACTGTGCTGAAAAGTACACATTATATATCGAAATTAAAGGCACTGTCAAAAAATAACCCACATTCATGCTTAATACTCACATTTATGTGTGTTTGAATTTTCTGCCATGGTTAGCACTTGGAACAGATGTGAAGGGGGAGGAGAATTTATACGTGCGTCACGTTAAGTCGATAAAAGACTTCCGCATAGGATACACCTGTGTATCCTCGCTGATCGCTCCTCATGAAGCTTCCTCCCTCCTCGATCCTCGCGGTGCAATTAGAGAAGTGAGATGTCCTTCAAGATGGCTGAGCTCGATCGGTTTCCGGGTCATGGGATGGAGGAGAGAGGAGACGAGGAGGGATATTGAGAAGCACCCTAAGTCATTGTGCTGCGCTTCGCAGCTGAATCTGATTGGGGGCTGAAAGTCTGGTGATTATTTAATCCTATAGAAGTCTGTCAGGTTTGGGGAAGCAGGTCAGTTCATGCAGATGTACTGTTTGTAAACTGTACCTCCTTGTTGATCAACAAGCCGATATTAAAACTCCTGTACCGCCGAAGGAATTATTTTATTCTTTATTAAAGATATGACTTCTTTACTAATAATTCAATGGGGAGCCTAAGTCACGCCTTTCTACTTCCGGTCCATGGGTCCCCGACTGCCAAAAAAAATGAATGAGTCAATGGAGCAATTAAAGTTATTTTCTGATCCAGTTTGAAATGCGCCGTGGATCGAACAAATGATGTCCGTGAATTTTAAAAACTAATTTTGATGCACAGACAACGCTGATTTTTGCCCGGAATAAAGCTGTCATGTCCCACACCTCCACCTCTTTTGAGTTTTACAGTTTAAAACTTTTGTACAATGCTATGCTTTATTAACTCTGCATCATCAAAGCCTTTATTTTTAATGCTAATCATAAAGCCAATAATCTGATTAATGCTAAGTATTTGCTAAGATAAATTTCATTTGCTATAATACCACCTAAATGAACAGCTTTTTTAAGGAATTCTAAATGCTTTTGCTGCCGCAGCTTAAAAAAATAAAAAAAATAAAAGAAACACTTGAAGGGAACTCCTTACCAGCCCTACTCTGATGTGCTGTCATACGATGTAGCATTGAAGACATGTTGAACATTAGAGGTAACTGATTTTGGACAGATTTTTCTCCAGTGCTATTAATTTTAAAATTTAGCTCAACTTTATTTTATATGAAAAAACATCTTGTGTCCTTTTGTGGTTTCACCCATCTTTCTTTTTCACCATCACTGTTGCTGAATGAAAAATCCAAATATTCCCAATTAGTGAACTTTAGTGATAATTCAATTCACTTTATTTACATAGTGCCAATTCATAACAAATGTCATCTCAAGACACTTTATAAGAAAAGTCATTTCAATACAATTATACAAACATTCCAATCAGTTTAGTCATTTAAGTAATCCCATCAGCTTGCGTTGAGTCGATGTGAGGTTGTGCCCTGAGCATGCATACACCAACCACAGTAAACCCTCATACTGAACAAGAATATGGCGACAGTAGAGAGGAAAAACTCCTCAACAGGAAGAACCTCTAGCAGAACCTGGCTCAGTACAGAATGGTCATCTGCCACGACCGATTGGGGGATTGAGAAGACAGCAGACATGAGAAGAACATGGACTCCTGTAAGAATACTTTCCATGTTAAACTAAAATGTTGATAACAGGACATGGATGATGTTCAGTCACTGGGAGCAACATCTGAATTGATGCTTCTCATGGATAACTGGTAGTCCTGTGCGTAAGGTGTCGCTTTTTTAAGTTGTGTAACATAACCTAACGTTGTCCGTTTCATAATTCCATTGAAAATGTCAACATTTTAGAGATTATAGATGCAGGGCCCAAAACTATTTCAAGTATTTTGTTGTTTATTTGTAGTTAATTTGGACGTCCAGCTCATAAACCCATGAAAACAAGAGTTCAAAAGATTGGAATACTGTGAAGAAATTATCATTTTCTTCTGGGTGAAAAAAAGAAAGTAGAATCACATCAAAATCTAAATATGGTACAGTCAAAACGATTCATAAATCTTCAAAACTTGGTTGGGAATCCCTTTGCCTTTTGGGCGAGTTGGCTGGCCAGTCAAGCACTGAAATGACATTATTCAGACCAGCTTCTGGTGGTATGGGCAGGGGGTAAACTGTGCTGAAAGATCAATTCTACATCTCTGTACAGATCCGCAGGAGAAGGAATCATGAAGTCCTCTAAAACAATCTGGGAAGAAATTTGGGCTGATTTATTCACAGTATTCAACCGTAATACTATATCAAAGGATCGCTTGCCGTAATTCAGCCTTGTTGTAGAATTGCAGGTGTGACGAGGTAGCCCTTCTGTGAGCATTAGCACAGAACAACCGGGTTTCGGAGGCTGGGGCCTAGGCTATGCGCTTCTGTAGTCAATGAGTCTCTAACGATATTTTGAATGTTCAACTATAATATAGAATATTTTTTTTCCCCCCAAATAAAAGCATACTAGCACAAATGCTACATAAACAAACTGGGGTATTAGCTGTGAAGCTAATTCTGAATGTTAGCTGTGAAGCTAATTGAAAAGCGAACAACTCAAACAATGCCACAATGTCTACTAACAGCTGAAGGACATTATTGAGGAAATATGCTTACTTGTACAGGGATAATTGTTGGTTCACTGAGATTTTAATCCTGATAGAAGTTTAAGACGATCTGCGAATCAACTGCTGTATTGTCCCAAGTTCGAAAAACAGTCGTCCTAGGAAACGTTTCCCACAAACTACCACACACTTCAGCAGTCGGTCAGGCACATTCCCTGCATACATAACTAGCCACTAGCTTTTTAGTGGCTCAGGAGTGGGGAGGACAAAAAGATTGATGTTCTCTTTTGTACACCCAGGTACACTGCAGTTTGGATGCGGTCTGGACTCCATGCTGTTGGTTTGTTGTTTGCATGTTACCGTAGCTCTCCGCACCACGGAGGGAAGGACTTGCAGGGTGTAGTTCGGGGAATGGGGTAATTGGCTGGAACTCAACACATACAGTAATGTGCCAAAAAGTGTCGTCATATGCCGTACTGCCAAACAGCCCGTTTCTGAGTGCTAATTTCACAACGTAGGCAGATATACCCCAGAACAAAGGAAATACTAATCAGTAATTTGAACCCCTTTGGGGCCGTAGGCAGGCTGGGGGAAAAAAGAAACATGATCAAAAACCTCAAAAAAATGCAAATTTCATGCCAGGTCCACTTTAAATAAGCTTTTTAATAATATTTTTTTTTTTTTGTGGAAAGGGTCTATTTGTCTGTCAAAACGTAGGGGCAATATCACACAAGAACCCATGCATCACTATAGCCCTATTAGACAACTTTGAGTTGTTTTTAAGCTACGCTCCTATGTTTATATTCTGGTGGAAACAAGTTTTTTTTTTCTTTTACTTCTACAAAAAAAAAAAAAAAATCTAGGTGTTCTTTAATTTATGGCCAAATTAAACTTTAATAATTTTACATTTTACAGGTCATTAATACAACATTCATTTCAAACAGCAAAAGTTTATTGCATTTATTCCACTTTATTTGAACAAAACCCATCAGCTAGATGAAGCCATTATATGTGTACATCCACTTACACCAATTTTTCACCTGACTCCAAAGTTGGGCAGTTCAATATTAGCCATTTGTTATCAGCTAAATGTTAATTTGATAACTATACAAACTGCATTAACTCTACACTAGTTCATAGTCCACACTTTGCTATTTACAATGTTGAGGACTGTGTGAACATCCGTCTGAATTTTCATGGCAATATATTTTCTCCTTCAGAGTGGATTCTCCTGTGTTGGTTTAACTGACTTTTTTTGGTAAATATTAGTTCACAAAGATCACAACTGAAAATCACATGCTTTTTGTGGCTCACCATGTGTTTCTGTAAAGATCCTCTTTGGCTAAATTTGTACCCACACACCTCACAAGAGTAAGGTTTTTCTCCTGTGTGGACCCGCTTGTGAATTTTTAAAACAGTTTTGCTAATAAATGCTTGTCCACAAAGATCACAAGAAAATGGTTTCTCTCCTTTGTGGACTCTAATGTGCATATTTAAACCAGAACTTACAGAAAATCTTTGTCCACAAATATCACAAGAGAAACGTTTCTCCCCAGTGTGGGTTCTCATATGGATACTTAAACCTCCTTTTCGCATAAATCTTTGTCCACAAAGATCACAAGAGAATGGTTTTTCTCCAGTGTGGGTTCTCATGTGATCTGTTAAAGGGCCTTTTTGGGGGAAGCTGTGTCCACAAATATTGCAGCAGTAAGGTTTCTCACCTGTATGGATTGTGGTGTGTACTTTTAAAACTGATCTTCGACCAAAACTTTTTCCACAAACCTCACAGGAGAAAGGTTTGTCACCTGTATGGACTCTCATGTGCTTGTCTAGATCACCTTTATAATGCCATCTATGTCCACAAACACCACAACAGAAAGGCTTCTGCCCTGTGTGCAATTTCATATGTTGAGATACAAAACTTTTGGCCGCAAACCGTTTTCCACAAACTTCACAACAAAAAGGTTTCTCACCACTGTGGATTCTTAGGTGATTTTTCAAACTGCTTTTCCCAGTAAAACTTTTTCCACAATGATTACAGCAGAAGGGTTTCTCACCTGTGTGGGTTCTCAGGTGGTGTTTTAAAATCCCCTTCTCACGAAAGCTTTGATCACAAACATTACAGGTAAAAGGTTTCTGTCCTGTGTGGATTCGCTTGTGTCTATACAAAGTCCCTTGTTGGGTAAAGCTTTTTCCACATTGATTACAGCAGAAGGGTTTCTCACCTGTGTGGGTTCTCAAGTGTATTTGTACAGCTCCCTTAGTACTAAATCTTTGATCACAAACATCACAGCAGAAGGGTTTCTGTCCTGTGTGGGTTTTCATGTGTACAGAGACAGCAGCTTTTTGATTAAATCCTTTTCCACAAAACTCACAAGAGAAAGGCTTCTGTCCTGAGTGAATTATCTTGTGTTTTGATAAACTCCCTTGCTGGGTAAAACTTTTTCCACACTGATCACAGTAGAAGGGTTTCTCACCTGTGTGGGTTCTCAAGTGCACTTTTACAGCTGAGCTGGTACGAAATTTTTGATCACAAATATCACAGCTGAAAGGTTTCTTTCCTGTGTGAGTTCTCATGTGTTTGGAGACATCAACTTTCTTACTGAATACTTTCCCACAAAGCTCACAAGAGAAAGGGTCCTGTCCTGTTTGAACTGACCTATCTGTATCTAATCTTGATTTGTCTTTCTGAAGGGAACTGCCGTTAAATTGCTTGGCACATTCTGGGAAGCTAAAAGACTTGATGGTTATTCCTTCTGATTTAGGAGCCCTGCTCTCCCTAGACTTGTTATTTCTTTTAGAGTTAGGATGGTTTTCATAATTATCTTCTAATCCTATTACTACTACTCCTCCATCACCATTCTCAGTGAATTCAGTTCCTGAAAAGTTCAAATCTTCTCCCCTAGCTTGATTCCTGATAGATTCTGCTTCTCCAAAGTCTCCCTCTGGAAAAGCACTGCTTTCTTTCGGGGGTTGATGAATCTGTGAAAACAGAGAGAAGTCTTTATTATCCTTGCAGTTTGTGTATTTCCGTGACTGGAAACAGAGGGGTATAGAGCTCTGGGAGTTGACTTCTCCCAGCATTCAACAGTTCAAATCGAATGAGCGCTATAGTGGCAGGCAGTCTCCCACAGTTATATTATAGTTATATGCAGCTGAACCCAGTCTTAGAAACGGTTAATATATTAGATACCTGCTGTGCCCTAGGATGCCATAACAGACGCAGACGAGATAAGGGAAAAGCGTTCAACAAGATTCCCAACGATCCAGAACACAGAAAACGTTGGGTTATTGCAACAGAACAATCAGGCTAAAACGAAGCTGTGGGACTCCTGCGAGCAAAGGCTTACGCTTATGTGTCGACCACTTCATATCAGGTACATAAACCAATGTGTCCTCAACTTTATACGGTATTTATATGTTAAATGCTTCTATTACGCTTCTTAGCGGACAGTTATCTTGCCGTGGATTTTTCTGTCTTGTTGTTCACATAACAAGGAGTAAACATCATGTAAAACTTTGCAGAATCGTAATCTTTGGGATGTTTGCATACTGCTGTTTACATGTCTTGTGATCATAACGAGGAACAGACTAAGGTATAATTAATTTTTTTGAAGCCATGATTGATTAATAGTCTGATACTGACACACAGAAAAAGCACACGGATATAACCTAGCTGCCCATTGCTTATTGTAGCTTAAGTGAGGACAAGGGATATTGTAGATTTGGATCTTGATAACAAACCCCGATTGTGTCCATTTATATCCCTCCAGGCTTTTATCCACTTTAAGCGATGCCCTGGAGTAGAACGAGGGAAAATTGATAAGGAAATTGTGTCAGGGTATTTCAGCTTCTCAAGTTTTAAAAAGTATCCCTTGGGCATGGTAAGGGTCGGAGATACTTAATCATTTAAATTTTAGTTGTGGGGCGACTGGCTCAGGGGGTTCAGAAGTTACCTGGCAATTGGAAGGTTGCTGGTTTGAGCCCCAGAGCTCCCAGATCCATCTATCTCAGTGGTTGTTTCCTTGGGCAGCTGTGGCTACAATTGTTGCTTGCTTCCACCAGTGTGTGAAGGTGAGAGTGAATGAATAACGGAATTTGTAAAGCGTCTTTGAGTGTCCAAAAAAGCGCTATATAAGTTTAATGGTTATTATTATTTTTTATTAATTTCCCTAATATCTTCAGTTTTTAAATGAACAGTCAACTCAGATGGAATAAAAGTAATCACATTTATGTCTGCCAGCATTGCCCCTACGCTCTGAGAGTCACGTGATGTCCAGAGCTCTATAGCCCTCCTTCCCTTTGAGACTTCCTCCTGTACCTCCATGTTGTGATGAAGACTTGGATCCTCCAGGTCTATGCCAACTCCATTCTCAGCTGCACCTTTTTTCGACCGTCTATATCTGATGAACATCTGTAGGAACTATTAAGACATTAAGTAGATAATAAACTTAAGCAACTTTAAATTTCAATGTAAAAAATGTTATATGGATTAAATCAGAGGCTGACGGGTGTAAAAAACAAACAAACAAAAAACTGATCTCAATCTGGATTAGGATGTTTTTTTCTTCAGTTTTTTTATTTTTCTGTAGAATATAATTTTATTAATGTTTCTTTACTTTAAAATCTAAAAAATAAGCAGTATAAGAATTTCAATTTCATTTTTGACTTATTTTTTTAAGTTTTAAAGTAATATTGCAAAATTCTAGTGAATGCAATCTGTATTGGTTTTTATTTTTAGATGTGATATGAAAGTCTATAAGATGTGTAACGGTATGCCAAAATTGTATTCAGTTCGGTTCAGTGTCTTGAAGGGCTCGGTTTGGTTAATTTTCGTTAAAAATAAATACTTACAAAATCTTTATTTTAAAAAGCTGCCAATACACAATAGAAATAGTGCAAAAAAAAAAATAAAAAAAAATATCCATTTGGGTGATATCTTACCTCTCTTTATAATGAAATACACATTTTGTTACATTTAAAAATAATAATAAAATACTGTAACTACTAGCTACGACCTAAAAACTTAACACAGCAGCAACAGCTTCAGCTTGAATATCAACAAGGTAACTATCCAAGTTTAAAGTTTTTCCCCCGATCCAAACTATTTGACAGGGGTTGTTTAAATGCTGACGTTAACGGTAGTTGCACAAGGAGGCTTTTCTTCTTAGTAGAGGTGATTAACATTCGCACGGTGCCGTTTGACGTGTGTTAACATGTTTGATGTGTTGCCTGCTGCATATCTGATCTCCTTGGAACAATGTCGGCATACAACTTTTGATTTATCCACTGCTCTATCCCAGTTATGAATTTTAACAGGGAAGCCAAAGTATTCCTGAAAAGAAGACCGCAGTGAGATGCGAGGGTCACCAAGCTCTGGCTTCTCTTTTGCTGTTGCTTGTCACTCAATACAGCATCAATGCGGAAAATCGCCTTGGAACTTCTTTCTGCTGCGCTTAATATCATGCTAATAATACATTTACATTATTTTGTTTAGTGTTACACCCCAAAAGTCTATGTATCCTTGATCTCGTTCTTTCGGTCACCACCCAGCGTTCATGACCATAGATGAGGGTAAGAACGTAGATCGACCGGTAAATTGAGAGTTTTGCCTTTCGGCTCATCTGTCTCTTCACCACGACAGACCGGTACAGCGCCCGCATAACTGCAGACGCCTTACCAATCCGTCCATCGATCTCCCGCTCCATTTTTCCCTCATTCGTGAACAAGACCCCCAGATAGCTAAACGCCTCCACTTGAGGAAGCACCTCATCCCCGACCCGGAGAAGGCACTCTACCCTTTTCCGGCTCAAGATCATGGTCTCGGATTTGGAGGTGCTCATCCTCATCCCAGCCGCTTCACACTCGGCTGCGAACCGCTCCAACGAGAGCTGTAGATCACGTTCAGATGAAGCCAACAAGACCACATCATCTGTGAAAAGCAGAGACCCGATCCTGAGGTCACCAAAACGGATCCCCTCCACACCTTGGCTGTGCCTAGAAATCCTGTCCATAAACGTTATGAACAGGATCGGTGACAAAGGGCAACCTTGGTGGAGTCCAACTCTCACTAGAAACGAGTCCGACTTACTGCCGGCAATGCGAACCAGACTCAGGTCCCTGTATGACCGGTGTCAAACAGCCCGCATCAAATGGCCTGGACCCTGCCGAGGGTGTAGAGCTTGTCCAGTGTTCCACGGCCAGGACGAAAACCGCATTGTTCCTCCTGAATCCGCGGTTCGACTATCCGTTGGACCCTCCTTTCCAGAACCCCAGAATAGACCTTACCAGGGAGGCTCAGAAGTGTTATCCCCATGTAGTTGGAACACACTCTGTGGTCCCCCTTTTTAAAGAGGGGGACCACCACCCCGGTCTGCCAATCCAAGGGAACTGCCCCCGATGTCCAGGCAAAATGTCCACCAGCGGGTTCGAGGGTTGCCGCAGCGACAGGCACCAACTACCTTGCGGCCACAACTACGGTCAGCCGCTTCTGACAGAAGACTCCGCCAGACGTTCCCAGCAGACTCTCACAACACGTTTGGGCCCGCCAGGTCTACTACATCGCTCGCGTACTCATTTTTCGGCTGCTACGTAGCAAGAGTAGTAGGGGTATTCTGATGCAGTCAACCTTTCGTGCACGCAGTCTATTAATATTGACTGACACTGCCCTCTGGTGGACAGAACATATACAACTTAAGTGTGATACCAATATCAGTGTATATTATTAGAATATTCAAATATATTCAAATTTTAATATTGAAATTTTAAAAACGAACTTCGAATATGATTTTTTGACAAAAGTCAAAGCTCTACCATGTATTTTTGTAATAGATGTTAGTACTGAAAATACTGAGTAACTAAAGTACGAAAACATAGGGCTGGGTGATATGGCCTCAAATCTATATTGTGATATAATCGAATTCATGTGCGTTAGAAATATGTATTTCAGTATATTCTTTTTTTCCCCTTTAGATATGTCAAAAATGACTGCTTTGTGACTGCTCAACTTACAGACAAATTGAAGCAGAACAACTTCAAAAAGGTATAGAATACCATTTAAAGAACATTTAATGCGCAAAATGTGTTTAAAAAATATTAAATTCTTTTTCCCAAAAAATGCAACACAAAATGTCTCACAACATGAATGATGAAGATATTTTAAATTAAATAAAAGTGAAATATTATAAAACATCAGGTTAAAAATCATCTGATCTCCAGGCTACTTATTTATACATTTAATATTGCACAAAAACAAAAATGAATATATTTGAATTATAAATGCTTCAGGTTCAACAGACTTCTTTTCCTTTAAATAAACAGCAACAAACTTTCAATATATCTAGTGTGAAAACACATACTGAACATCAGTATCCTTGCATACCTAGTACGAAATATGCAGGTACAGCTTTAAGACATAATCAAAATTAGGGCTGCAACAACGAATCAATAAAATTCGATGATAATATGCGCTGGCAACGAATTAGTTGTGTCGCGCGATTAATGCTTCACTCTAGGAAGGTAGGAAGGCAGGTCACGTTTACCTCACCTGTAGCGGTGCAGGCTCTGCTCTGTTAATGCTGCCAGAATGAATAAAGTTGGGCGGGGGGAAAAACGCGCCCACAGACCACACAAAAAAAAAAAAACAACAACCTCAAACTGCAGAGCAAGTTGAACGGAGCGAAGCAAAGGCAGAGCGGAGTAAATTAATTACCAATGACCGACGACGCAGAGAAAACGGTTCGACCCAAGTCCTCAGTAGTGTGGGAGCACTTCACGCTTCACAAAGTTAGAAAATGCATAACATGCAAGCTTAGCAAAAGCGAGTTGGCATGGCACGGTAGCACCACTGTGATGATACAGCACCTGAAACGGAAACATGTTTGAGTCATGGATGCGGATGAAAGGAGCTCAACAGCAGGATAGAGTCATGGATGCGGATGAAAGGAGCTCAACAGCAGGATAAGTCACTACAATATCTTACGTTTGTTCTGTTTCGAAGTGAGGACACATAACGTTAGTCTCTGATGTAGCTTGTCCGATGCTGTTTGCTTGTTAGCTGGTTAATAACAGTGACAGTGTGTGTGTGTGTGTTACTTTTTATTTCAGTCTTCAGGCCCACTGTCCCTAATCGGGGACTATTATGGTGTCGCTCTTTTATTTAGTGTTCAGGGGATGAAACATTTTGTCATTATGGCCAACTTTTATATTTTTGGTGTTTAAGATTTTCAAGAGGTTAATAAGCTTAAGCAGTGTTTAAATGTGCTTAATAAATACATTTACATTGCACACACAATGATATTTATAATTTAATGATTAAGCTTCAAGTTTTAATTTGCTGACAGTCTGAGTAAAGACACGGCACTGTATGGGAGTGAGGCAAGATGAATTGCATTCGGACAGGGAATAAAGTAATTTATTAGTTACTCAAATTTGTGTAATGAAGCATTTTTTATTGTACTACTACTGCTAACATACACACACACACACACACACACACACACACAATATAATATGCTTTATAATAATATAATATACTTTTTGGGCTGCTTACATGTCTTAATCTAATACTGCAAATAAAACAAAATTTAAATAAAGTTTGCAACTATTATACATGCTCATACTATACAGTCTTATTTCAGAAAAAACAGCAATGACAGCCTTCATGATGGGAAAGAAGACATACACAACAAAGCAAGCAGCTGTGTTAACCTAAAGCATCCTAGTCATGATCATCACTGACATGAGACCTCTGTCGATGGTCGAAGATGAAGGCTTCAGAACGATGATCTACACTTTTAATGAAGGCTACACTCTTCCCTCAAGGACACATATTACTAAACTAATGGAGAGAAAGTATAAACAGACTGTCAAGGAAGTGAAGACTGCAATTAACAAAAACCACAGCAAACTGGCTTTCACTGCTGATATCTGGACAAGTGTAGCCATTGAGGCCTACCTTGGGGTTACGTGCCATTATATTACAGATGACTGGGACATTCAGTCAATCTGCCTCACCACCATGCCACTGTAGGATAGGCATACTGCATCCAACATCGCAGAGTGGTTGGAGGTGCAATCTAGATTTGAAATTTCTCCTTGTAAAATCATCGCCATAGTGCATGACAATGGTGCCAATATTGTGGCTGCGGCAAACATTCTGGTGGAGAAGCATGGGTGGTCATCTGTGCGTTGTGCTGGCCATACCTTGCAACTTGTGATCAATGCTGCATTGAGGTATCCAAGCATTGAAAAAGCCATCAGTGCTTCAAGATTTCTAGTTGAGCATTTTAAGAAAAGTGAGCTGGGCTCCACAAAGCTAAAAGAGAAACAACAACAAATGGCCACACCTGAGGACAGCCTTGTTCAAGACATTAGCACTAGATGGAATAGTACATTCTACATGATAAGTCGACTGCTTGAACAACGGTGGCCTGTAACAGCAACACTGTCTGACAGCTCTGTCACAAACAGAGACAAAAGGTACCTGGACTTGAAACCAGAACAGTGGAGCCTGCTGGAAGAGCTTTCAGCAGCTCTCAAGCCTTTTGAATGTGCCACCGTGTTCACGAGTAGACAGAAATACACAACAATATCTGCCATACCACCACTTGTGTAGGGGATATTGAAGTCTACTCAGAGTGCTTTCTCTGAGTTAGCCCCACTCCAGGCTTTCCAAATCACTTTTACAAAGCAGCTACAGGAGCGATGGAGAGGGGAGACTGCTTTCTCAGATACAGCACCTAACACAGTTATTCTTGCAACGGCTCTTGACCCAAGGTTTAAGAGAGTCAAGTTTCTTTCACCTGCTGAAATCCTACAAGTCCAAACTAAAGTGGAACAAATCGCACTTGCAGAGAAAAGGGAGATGGATGTGCATCAGCATGGCAGTAGCACCTCCACCGATACTCCAGCTGATGAATCAACACCTCCTTGCACTGTGCTGGATTCACTCCTTGGTTCTGCTGATGGTTCAACTTCTGATGAGGACAGAGCAGCAAATAAAGGGGAGGATGTTAACCAAGTGAGAAATGAAGTCCAAACATACTTTGGACAAAAGAACATTGCCAAGGAAGAAAATGCACTGCAGTGGTGGAAGGCTAACAGAGACAGATATCCAGTGATGGCCAGGCTAGCAAAGTCTTACTTGTGCATTCCTGGTACTTCAACGCCATCCGAGAGTCTGTTCTCTGCAGTAGGGAACATAGCCTCTGAAAAGAGAGCCCGTCTTAGCCAGGAGCATGTTGACATGCTGACATTTTTGCATTGCAATGAAAAATTCCTGAAGAAAGGGAGTTAGTGAGTGCATCTCTGAGTGTGTGCATCAGTGAGTATGTGTCATAGTTCCATTGAAGGTCATGTTTACTTGTTCTCTACATTTATAGTGATACACAAGTGTTAATGTTAAAACAAATCCTGTTACTTGGTCTTCCTATTTGAATTTCTTTATTTATTATCTCTTTATTGTTCCAACAACTCAGGGCTGTTAAACAGCAAAAAATGCCTCTTCTTTTGCATGTCATTAAAGTAAACTATATATTTTGCTGGTATATAGCATGCATTTCTTTTTGGTTTTTTGTAGATTTATTTTTTTAATTTAAGTTATTTGACAAACATGTATTTATTTTTTATTATTCAAAATTATTTTAACAGAACACTCAAGCAGCAACTTGTTTTTTTGCTCTGTCAGTACAAATGTTCTAGTTTGGAATAAAAATTTGGAAAAAAACTTCTCCTTTGTCCGATTCATCGATTAATCAAAAAATAATCGACAGATTAATCGATTATTTAAATAATCGTTAGTTGCAGCTCTAATCAAAATGCATAACTGCGGTAGTATAGTCAGAATCTCTACCTTTTGATAAATTTATATAATTTCTATCTTATACATTTTATATTGCCCATTTCTACCAAAACATACTCGAGGCAAAAAATTTCATCCGTAGCTTCAGTGCTAACGAGACATCGCCACGCCTACAAAATGTAAACCTACCAGCCTGTACGTATATTGCTTAGCAAGTATGCAATTTGACATCTAAGTACATTGGTACAACTCGCTCCTCTAAACTACACACATGTGAGCTCTGTGGCAAATGTGCATGTACGGTACTCATGTCTGACAACACGATGCAGCAGTCTAGTGAAGCGTTCTCAGTCAATCATTGTGGAAAAGCGGAGAATAACCAGTCTATCGAACGTAACATCCGCGCAGCATACTTCCTCCTGCCATTTGCATCAGCTCGACCTCCCTCTCAGTCCTCTGTTCCTCCAGTGTTCATTTTGACAGAAATTTTTTTTTGTTTTAGTCTTAGTCTAATGACTAAAATTAATTTTAGTTTCAGTCGTTACTTTCAGTTTAACGAAAATGTATTTAAGGCAAAAATATCTACTTGGAACTGTAATTTATTACACAGCGCCCAAACCATGCCAACCACTGTTGATATATATATATTAGGGGTGTCACAATCTCGATTTTGTATCAAAATCGAACGAAATTACGTTATGACCTTGCACATCGAAATCCAAAAGAGCTAGCACCTCCTGCCATGATTTTATCCTGTGTCCCACACAGAACTCCGTAGCAACATTTAGTAGACAACCGTCTCATCACAAGGAACCACACGTTGCCTTTTCCCTAAGAAGTAAATCTCAACAGTTCTCATACAACTGATAACATCATCTGGCAACATTATTAACTGCCTGTATCACATCCCTCGGGATCAGAGCACACGTCTAGAGGGCATATTAGCTGACGCTATTAAGAAGCTAAAGCTCGACCACAGCTAGGATAGAGAAAGCAGCGGGAGCACAGATAAAACCACTCCTGTTCTCAAATCACAGGTGAGGAAATTTTGAGCTCCCGGCGAGTTAAGTCTACATTTGAATTGTAAACAAGAGGACCGCTGTTTGCTGCATTTTGCTCGGTCTAATGAGTCATTTGGAGCGTTGCGTCTTCTCTTATTTTTTCAGCAGTATAACTGTAAAGAGTCACTAGATGGCAGTAGGGCCATCTAGTGACTCTAGTAGTAACATACACAGCTGTGTCTGGTGTATGTTACTGCTATCTATTTTGTTGGTTTTTATTTGTGACCCATGTTGGCAGAATGAGTCGGAATGCGCACAGACTGATTATGAGCAAAAGCCCAAAATGTGAGAGAGTGTTATTTGGTCGCGTTGAACTTGTTTAACAAAGGTAATGCACTACCTACCCACTACACGTAGCCGTCATGGACATTAATACAAAATTGTTTAAGTGCTTGCAAAAGCAAACAGACAACGAACTCTTGCCACGTTTAGTAATGCCTCATCCTGTGGAAAAACTATTTTTTTACTTCATGCTTCTCCAGTTTATCGGATTCAAAGTGGCCATCTAAAAACTAGAAAAAAATTTGCAGAATTTTATTGTAATGAACAGCGCCTCTCTCTGGCTCTTGCAAATCTTATGTCAGAAACAAGAGAAAATACAGAAAACTATTTTTTTTGTGTGTGTGTGAATGAAGAGCACTTTTTTGCATAAAGCGAATGTTAAATTTTGTTTGTTTATATTTTTGGGGGTATTTTCTCTCCTTTATTTATATGGTTTCTTTGCACAACATTTAACTTCATGTTAAATGCAAACTCTAACATAAGAGTGTACAAATACTACAACTTTATTTTGGGGGATTTTTTCTAACAATTAAAATATGTTTAAATGAAGACATTTGTTTATTTAATGGAAATACATAAATTAATAAATAATAAATCAAAAATAAATCAAATAATAGGTAAATAATCGATTATCAAATCAAAATCGAATCGAAAAAATGATTCATTAGATTAATCAGTGTATTAAAAAAAATTATCGCTAGATTAATCTATCACAAAAATAATCGTTTTGCCCACCCTAGATGGCAGCAAGCCTCCGTTAGTATTACACAATACTGTTACACCTAATGTTAATAAATTATTTGAAAATTAATGCCTAATGGGATACATTACACAAGAATAGCAAATATTTCATAAATTTTGTCTTTTAAAATAAGATTTACTGTACAAAATGTAATGAATAAAACCAATGATAGAAGACTAGTCTAAAAATGACAGAGCTTGGTATTGTAAAATGAAAAAAAAAAAAATAGAAAATCAAATCGAATCTTGACCATTAAATCGAAATTCAAATCAAAGATTTGGAGAATCGTGAGAACACTAATACATATATATTAGGGATGTAACAATACCACTTTTTTCAAAACACATACCCTACTGATACTTGGATCAGAGTACTTACCGAGTACATATGTGGTTAACATTAGCCGATACCAGTAGGCCTACATTAGGCAGTATCAGGGCCGATACCCAATACCAGTATTGGTGCATCCCTATATATTTGTCAAAACATAAGAATAATAATATTAATGTGAGTTTCAGTGTTTTTTTTGTGCATCTACAAAACTAAAAATGGCCTTTAATGAAGCTTCACAAATTAAATAAAGTTTTAACAAATCACAGTTTTTAACTTTTCTGCTACAAATGCAGAATAATCTGGTCCCACTTTGAAATGTCTAGGTTATGTACTTAATATACTAGAGCATATAAAAGACGCTTAGGGTAGAGAATTTTTTTTTTTAATTTCCCTTTAACCATTTCCCGAATAGGAAGCTAGAAAAATTAAACCGATTCAACTTCATTAAGAAACTTAAAGGTGACGTGGTTATTCTATCCGCCTAGTAAGTACTGTTCAGTTCGTCATATTTACTGTGATAACAATGTTAGCGCATTCTAGCCTTCAACTTTATCTCAATAAAACAGAATTTACCTTTGAGAAACTAGTTAAGCTTTATCTGCCTCTTCAGATTGTCGTTCTCTCTCCATGAAAATCTGGTCTGCATTTTTGCTCTTGTTTTTGTTTTTTGTTTTTGTCATATGTGAAATTGGTCCATAAATATATATTTATTTTTCTCTCAGCTGTGAACAATGCTACTTTTTATCATAACGTGATCAGATGTTGCCTTCCCGGGAGCTTGTTCAAACAGTGTTTAGCTTCACGTCTCAACAAGACAACTAATGTATTCCCTTTTCAGCTTGTCCCAGCGGTTTCATTTGTTGAGTGGTTGTTTTTGTCTGTTCCTTGCATCTTTTCCATCATATGATTGGATTTTCATCATTGTTGATATTCGTCTCATCTCTTATTTGTTGACCAATTTAGTCATCATCTTCGTCTTTATGCAATGTGGTTTTTTTTAAATCTTCATTTCATTTTCTTCAAAAAAAATGTTCCAGCCAAAAGAAACAAAAATATGTTGTCAACAAAATTAACACTGCATTCCTCACCCACTGCATTTGGGTCTTAAAAAGGTCAACTGTGTTGTCACAACACGACAGAAAAACTCACAACACACAACAAAAAGCCACAACGGAAGTTTAATAATAAAAAAACTCACAACAGAAGTAATGTTAAAATGGACGTTCGTACTTAAACGGCCAGTTGGTGGAGGTAATGCGCTACAACTGAAGATGCAGAGGAAGTAGAAGCAGGAGGAAGAGAGAAATAGCAGAGAATCAGACGAGTTTTCTTCTATTGGAAAAAGGTCAGTGTACATTTAGGCAGTTCATTTTTTTCATTTGAAACAAAAAATGAAAAATGACATGACGGTGACGTTCAATATTTTGCTTTACATAGTTTTAATTTAACTGATATATGGAGAGATACTCATCCGCTACCGAAATCATATACATGGAGCAACAAAACGCTATCAAGGCAGTCTCACGTTGATTTCTGGCTTGTATCCAATGATCTAAAAAATGTAACTGAGGACATTCTACCATCGCCGCTCGCTGACCATAAGACTATTCAAATTCTTATTTCTTCACTCTCTTCCGGTTCTCCTAAAACCTCTTACAGGAAACTTAAAAGTACAGTCCTTAAACACAAGGGAGAGACTTTTAAGATTGAGACTTTAATTCGGCTTTACTGGAACAAAGTGAGAATCTTTATAGTAATAAAGTGTTTCCTCTATGTTCATTTTGGAACGGCGGCCCGCCATGGTTTCATTTTCTGCTGCCACTGGATCAGAAATAGGGCAAGCGCACAATATTCACGGTTGCCTTTTAAATGATCCTGCCGACATAATGCACTGCTCGCATTGCAATTTAACAAGTAGAACTGTTCAGAGGTTATTGGGGCTGTCCAGTTTAACTCCACATAGCCTACTATTGTTTTGATTAGGGCTGGGAAAAACGATTATTTTTGTAATCGATTAATCTAGCGATTATTTTTTTCGATGCATCGATTCATCTTTTGATTAATTTTTCAATTCGATGTTGAGTCAATTTGATTATTTACCCATTATTTAATTTTTTTAGAAATTTGACATTTATTAATTTATGTATTTAAATGAAATAAACATTTCATTCAGCAAATTTCTTAATTTGAACACATTTTAATTGTACAAAAAAATCCAATAAAGTTGTAGTATTAGTACAATCTCCTGTTAGAGGTTACATTTAACAAGACGTTAAATGCTGTGCAACCAAATCATATGAATAAAGGAAAGAAAATACAAAAAAATCTAAAACGGAATTTTACATTTACTTAATGCAAAAAAGCGCTCTTCGTTCACAAAAAAACATTTACTTTGCTGCATTTCTCTTATTTCTGACATAAGATTTGCACAAAAAAAGAGATACACAGGGAGAGAGGCGCTGTTGATAACAATAAAATGCTGCACATTTTTCTAGTTATTAGATGGCAACTTTGAATCTGACAAACTAGAGAAGCATGAAGTAAAAAAATAGTATTCAAACAGGATGAGGTATTATTAAACCTGACAATCAAGAGTTCTTTGTCGGTTTGCTTTTTAAAGCACTTAAAAATACATGTTACATTAATCTCCAAGACTGTACGTTTAGCAGGTAGTGCATTACCTTTGTTAACAAACATGTTTACCGTGACCAAAAACACTCACATTTTCGGCTTTTGCTCATAATCAGTCTGTGTTCATTCCGACTCATTCTGCCAACACGGGTCACAAATAAAAACCAACCAAACAGATAGCAGTAACATACACCAGACGCCGCTAAGAAGCTTAAATAAGTTTTGCTTTTAAAGAGGTTGACTGTTAATTTCTGTATATGAGTGCGTGTCTGTCTGCTCGTGCATATGCCCTCTACGTGGGGATGTTTGGGTGATTTATAGGGTACAATACATAGCGTTAGTAAAAAAGTTGAAAACTTGGGGTGTTTTATGATTTGCTGGAACTGCTCCTGGATGCTGCTGTTTGAGGTGCTGGTGCATAGCCTTCGTACTTTTATAAGCCATTTCCTTTTTGAAGATCCGGCAGACGACAAAATCGCCACCTATTATTTTAAAATACTTCCAAAGCTTTGAACTGAGAGTTTGGATGGAGGTATTTTTAAGTCAACTGACTCACTCATGTTGCAACTACTGGCTCCCCCCATGTTTGTTTTGAAAGTGATGACGCATCGATGCACATTTTTTGCGTCGGCGTATTTTACGTGTCGACGTAACCGATTACGTTGACGCGTCATCCCACGCCAAGTGTGGATGTAGCTTTTTGTCAAAACGTTAACTTTCTTCTGAGTCGACTATGGGGAGCCTAAGTCACACCCTTTTACTTTCGGTCCATGGGTCTCCGAGTGCCCAGAAAATATGAATGAGAGTCAATGGATCGATTAAAGTTATTTTCTGATCCAGTTTGAAATGCGCCGTGATCGAACATATTATGTCTGTGAATTTTAAAAACAAACGATGCAGAGAAAACGCAGATTTTCGACCGGAGACAAAAGTTACTTTAGGTTTTGTGTGAAAACGTTTAGCGGACTACAACTGCAGAAGAAGAAGGGAGGGTTGTAACCTCCAGGACGAAGAAAGGAGCAAATAAACACGGAGAAAACCTCTATAAATCTGACCATGTGGATAGTGGCAGTGGAGTGAGAGCCAGCATGGTGGAGAAGCTCTACAAGCTCTAGGTGAGTGTTTTACGTGCTATAGCTAGGGCTAGTTCCTGTTAGCTAAATGGCTTCATATATGCGACTTCTGATTTGGAGGCATTTTAAATGCGAATTTTTACAATCAAATGCATACCAAATCACCGGACAAACACAGTCGAAATGTACATAATTAGTTATCATTTAGGTCGACGTACAACATATGTGTGATTCAGTTCGTAAGACAGAGCGGACCAGAAAATACCTTTTATCGCTCCATTGACATTCATTTATATTTTTTTCGGTTTGGGGACCCATGGGCCGACCGGAAGGGGAGGAGACTTAGGCTCCCCATTAAACTTAACAGCTCCACCAAAAACGTCACCGCGGTGGGTTCATTTTAATAGGACAACGTTCAACTTGTCAGTTCTGTCAGCTCACATGTCCTGCTATCAAAGCATCTGGAAACAACGGTAAGCGAGTCACTAATATACAGACATTAAAATCACTCAGCTTTTTGCGATATTCCCCGTTTTGAAACCAAAATAAGTGACCTACGTGAATCGCGTAGATTCGATGAGAAAAAGCAAGAAGGAAAGCAACAGCCAGTCCCGTTCGCCATAACTCTCCACGGCAGCAACAGGTGCGATGTTGTTCGTCACGTTCTCCCGCTGAGAGAAAAGTGTGTGATCGGGTAGCAGGGTTGTTCATAACAACGCTAAAATTAATATCAGAATATTGAGCATTTCACCTCGATAATGGTAAGTGGACAATAACAGTGACCAACATTGCCTGAATTGTGAATTTATACAAAAAAGGGGGCTTAAACTTCCAAGGCTTTAGCTCTCTCAACACATTCAAAATAAATTGGATCAAGCAATATCTCAAACACCCTACTTCCATCTGGAATTTTATTTCTCATGTCTTTTCACAGTTAGGTGTCCTAAAATGTATTCTGCTCTGTCACTATAAAATACAAAAAAATCCCAGTTAATCTCTCCAACTTCCACCAATGGGTTCTTTTAGCGTAGGCTTTGCTTTTCAAGCAAAAATAATTTTTTATAGTTTTTGATGCTGTGCCCACAGGTTTTTGTATGTCATTCAAGTCAATTGATATCTCTCCGCTATTATCAATGTCACCTCCAGAGCCAATTTAGCTTCTGTTAGGTTAAGTCTTTAGTGTCCAAAGCCTCAAATTAGATGCTTGTTTAATCTTGTGTCTTTCTTTTGGAATAAGTTTGACCTTAACAAAGACTGGTAAAAAGTCTGGTCCCTACCCCATAAGTTCATTTTAACTAACAAAATTAAAGAAGTCTTGTTCAAGTTACTACACAGTTTTTACCCCACAAATGTTAATGTATGCTTAGATAAGTTTAACAATGACATTGACGTTAAATGCGCTTTTGGTGGTTTACATCGTGAAAGCATTTCACATTTGTGTTGCTCTTTTGAATTCATATACAAGCTCTGGAAAGACATTTAGTTGACAATATTCTTTCTGAGTTTTCCCTGTTCAACAAAAATGTCCTTTTTGGTTGTTTTAGTGACTGTGGGAAAGACAGTGATGCACTCCTTCTAATAAACCTTATCTTATTTGTTGCCAAATTCCATATCCATAAATGCAAATTCTGTAATAAAAAAATGTGCTAAAGATGGAAATGGAACAGTATATCTCAAGCATCTCTTAAATACAAAACAAAAAAAGCTGTTAAAACTGTGGTTAATTGTAGCCTATTTGTGTTTACATATTGCTCCTTATTTACTTATTTCTGTAAATCTGTATTTCTTTGTTCCAGTTTTATGTTTATATGTCTCTTAAACTTTTGCTCCTTTGACTATTGTTGATCGTTTTCAATAAAGTTTGGAGACAGAAAATCCGCATTCACTGCCATGTTGGTAAATGCAGCCACGGCAGTGGTCTAAAACGATCACGTTGGCAGCCGTTTCTCTTGACTGTCAAAAGAAACATGCGCACTCGCAATCCCGATATGGCTAAAACATCGATCATAAAAACAAAACTGCGCTAATACAAAAGGAGACCTTTTTAACTAAGTATAAACGTATTTAATTTATTAAACAAATAGTAGCCTACTTGGATGCTAGAGGGCGGAAGAAGGTTCATTTTCTATGTTCAATTTACGGCCTTGCATGTAAGAAAAAGAATAGATCCCTTAGCCATTTGATAACTGCTTTCTAAACTAAGATTCAAAGAAAAATACGTACCTAATCTGTACAGCAGAACTATAGGGTTGAAATCAGCGTCCAGTACTGTGGATCGTGGAGTATTGTTGGCTGAACGAGGACCTTCGTCTTTGTTTTCTACTTCAGGAACCTCTCCCAACGCCGCCGCATGCTACAGCGCTTTGTCCTGCAGGGCTTTCTCCGCTTGTCTGCTGTTTGTCCTCTCTCCCTTGCAAGAATTTCTTTGTAGGTTCATGAAGTATTAAAGCCAAGCTTTGAACTAGTGATGTTACGATGTTTGCCGAGGCTATGCAGCGTGCGTCAAGCAGTGGAGGGGGCGTTTCCACAAAGCGCTGCCTGCTTCATTTAGGGGAGGAGCCGAAAACAATGACGTCTTAAGTCCTGCTGCCTGCTATTAAACATTAATGGTGAATCTAACTTTTTCTAAAGGTAGAGAGCCTTCCTAAGCTCTTTCTTGTTGTTTCCTGTTGTTGTTTTCTTGTTTACCGGCATCCAGCTAATTTTTATTTTTTATTTTATTTATTCCTTATTTATGGCAACCAATAATTTCATTAACCTTAAAGTACTTTCTCTCAATGTCAATGGTATTCGTAACATAACCAAAAGAAAGGCCATTTTTCTGTTTTGTAGGAGGTCTAATGCGGATTTATTTTGTTTACAAGAGACACACTCGTGTGAAGTTGACAGTAAATTTTGGAAAAGTCAATGGGGTGACCAAATATATTTAAGTCATGGTTCTAACAACTCAGCTGGAGTTGCTATTCTGTTTAATAAATTCAAAGGGGATGTTATAGATTCTCATTTATCTGAAGAAGGTAGATGGATTATTTTGGTACTTAGAGGAAACAATGTGATTCTGATGGTAAACAACATTTATGGTCATAATAATAATGCTCTTGCAAAGAATATGTTTGTCCAATTGACTTTAAAACTTAAGAAGCTTAAAGAAAAATATAAAGAGGCTCATTTAATTATTGGTGGTGACCTAAATGATACAACTGACGATTCAATGGACAGATTACCAGCAAGAATGCCCTCCAGTTCAAGATTTAAAGTGAATGCATATTTAGGTGAGCAACTTAATGTTGTAGATGCCTGGCGATATATGCATCCGTGTCAAAAAGAGTATACATGGAGTAACGCTAGTGGTTCTCTACAATCTCGTATAGACATGTGGTTAGTATCTTCTTACACTATGCAACATGTTTCCCAAATATCGCATAGTTATGCCCCGTTCTCAGATCACAAAATGATAGTAATTTCTTTTGTTAATCCTCTAGAACAAAAGGCAACATTACGTGGTTATTGGAAATTAAATTGTAAATTACTGAAAGATGAAGCTTTCTGTAAATCAGTCAAAGCAATTGCGGGAGACATTTTTAATGGGAAACAATTAAGCAATATACAAAAATGGGAATTCTTTAAATTTAAAATCAGAGAATCTGCTATTAGACACAGTAAAGAAATGAAAAAACGCAGCAAGATTAAGGAATCTGAAATGATGAAGGAACTAAATATCCTTGTAAATAAAAGATCCCTAACTGTAGAGGAAGGAATTAAACTGGTAAAATTGAAAGACGATTTAGATCAGTTATATATCAATATGACTAAGGGTGCCTTTATACGTTCCAGAGCTAAATGGTTAGAGGAAGGTGAGAGGAATACAAGTTATTTCTTTGCCTTAGAGAAAAGGAATTATAAAAGAAATAATATCACATCTTTAAAAATAAATAATTATGTAATCTCTAACCCAGTTGATTTATCAGACCTCACTTTTAAATTTTATTCGAAACTATACAGCTCGAATTATAACTCAATAAAAGGCGAAGAATTCATCAACAATGTAAAAGAATTCAGTCCTCAAATATCAGACGATTTTAAATTGGATTGCGAAAAACCGATCTTTAAAGCTGAAATTCTTGAAGCTGTAAACAAAATGAAAAAAGGTAAATCTCCAGGAATGGACGGTCTCCCTATCGAATTTTACCAGTGTTTTTGGGATATAATCGAAAGCCCTCTTTTCGAAATGCTGAAAGAATGTACTAACAATGGAGAAATGACCACAACCATGAAACAAGGTATAATAACTTTACTTCCCAAACCAGACAAAGACCACCTTCTTTTAGATAACTGGAGATCAATAACGTTGCTCAATGTTGACTATAAAATACTCTCACTAATTTTCGCCAGGCGTCTAAGAAAAGGTTTAAGCGAAATCATAAAAGAAACTCAAACTGGCTTCATGAACAATCGTCACATAAGTTGTAACATTAGACTTATCCTTGATTTAATAGATTACTCTGAATATGTTGATTCAGACGCTTTAATTTTATTTTTGGACTTCTATAAAGCATTTGACAGTGTAGAGCATCAATTTTTATTCAAAGCCCTTCAAACTTTTGGTTTTGGTGAAAACTTTGTATCTTATATTAGAATGCTCTACAAAGATATTAGCAGCTGTGTCATGTTATTCCCAAATACTACAAAACGATTTTCAGTCTGTAGGTCAGTTCGTCAAGGATGTCCCTGCTCTCCATTTCTTTTTCTTATAGTCGTTGAATTACTCTCAATACAAATTCGACAGAGCAATGTCTTTAGAGGTTTAAAGATCTTCGAGAGAGAGATTAGGATAACTCAATTGGCAGATGATACAGTCTTATTTTTGGAAAATAAACAACATATAGAGGTAGCACTTAAGTTGATACACTTTTTCTGTTGCATCAGGGTTAAAACTTAACTTAACAAAATGTGAAATACTATGTCTTTACAACACAAATGAAACACTCATTTGTAATATACCAGTTAAAAAAAGTGTTAAGTATCTTGGAATTCATATTTCTAAAGATGTTGTTGAACGTCAAGTAAAAAAATTTAAACCTAAAATACAAAAAACTAAAAGTATATTCAATATGTGGCTTCAAAGAGATTTGTCCCTGTTGATACCCAACTAATTTATTTCATTTTTGACAGAAAGGCCTTCAATTTCATTGTGGACATTGCCCTCCTTAAGAAGAAACAGGACTATTTTTTAATTACTTAAAATAAGCCCCTATACTGTAGAAAAAGCCTTTACACAGTGTAAAACTTTTTGGACCTGAAACTCATCTTTCCAAAAAAATGGCTGTATCATGTGCTAGTTGACAGCATTTTATAACCTGCCCTGCAATAGTGATCCCTTCAAATGAGTCATTCTTTAAATGTAGCACCAACATTTGCATAACTAATAAGAACAAAAATGGGTCAGCTGGGTCACCTCGTTTAATACCCCGAGATATTGGAAATCTCTGAGTGGTACCCCAAGGGAGTTTAACAGAACTGTTAAAGTCGTTATACAGTATTTTAACAGCTTTAGTAAAATAATAACCAAAATTTAGAAATTCTAGGACATCAAATAAAAAGGACTGGTTCACAGTGTCAAAGTCAATAAACAATATAAGTCAAATTGTGTCAGCTGTCATATTCTCCAAAATTAGATAAATGAGAAAAAGCACTGTGTAGCCATCCTAGTTATTTTAGTTTAGAATAAAACCCCTTTAGATAAATGTTAACAAGATGCTAGTTATTCCCATCACTTACTCAAACTAAAGCAAATTGACTGCTGCCAGGTCAGGAGAATGACTAGGATGGCTACACAGTGCTTTTTCTCATTTATCTAATTTTGGGGAATATGACAGCCTAGACAATTTTACTTTGGTGTGGAATATTCCTTTTAAGTGCTTAATATAAATTCAGGACATATTTCAGATAATGTGAGCTAAATACTCTTCACAGGATAGAGGTCCTTGAAAGTTGACCATCACACAGCAGTTGTACCAGATATGGCTGACTGTGCCTATCAAAGTTAGTGGTAAAGGTGAGTCCCAAATCTGACTGGATTTTATCCTCCCTATCACTCTCTCAACAACTATCCTGAGACGGGCGGTGGCTTAAGTCTTCCGTGTCCTCCTTGCTAAATTGAGCAGAACGTTTGAAGGGTGGGATTATAAGTTTTGCTCCGACATCAGAGAGGAGATCATCAATGACGAAGCCTTTTGCCGCTATCACCTGGTCCACCAGTTGAAGAATGCCACTGAATCGAGTTATCTCCTTGTCAGAGATGCATCCGGTGTATAACTTGGAAAAGAAGGATACAAATCCATGTGGTTTGACTCCAAGAAGTGCCTTCAAGGTGGTTCTGTTTTTGTAGTGGGAAAACATTTGACTGCAAGGTGAGGGAAGAGGATGCAGTCACAGCAACCTCGGTACAGTCTAGTATTACACGAACAAAGGGGCAGTGCTTTTTGAATTTGTCTGGCATGACTGACCTTATTTTCTCCCTAAGCCAAATCGGAACAGTTCCCAAAATCATAAAGAGGTAATTAGCCCAAGTGATGGTCACTCTGCTAACTGTGGAAACGCTACACTGGAACATGTCAGCTAGGTGCTGCTCCTTCGTGCCAGCAGCTGTTCGCATTGAATACGTAAGGAACTCATTAATTAATGGCAAGCTGCGAGAGGGGCTGGGTCCAATGTCTCTAATGGCTTCCTCACCCATCCTATTTGCTTTTGTCCAGCATGCCAAGCGAGAAGCAGATGGTTCAATGTGTTCCCAGAAAATCTTAAGCAGAGTCAATGATGGTAATTTTGTGTAGAACCTTATTTGAACATGAGAAGTAAAGTATTGGGTCATAATGTTGTGGGATGGCGAGGCCACACACTCCAGCTTGGCTTTCAAGTCTTCGATGACCTCTGCTGCTTCATTTAGAGCACCTTTGGTAGAACAAAGTAGAGAAGACAAAATTATTTCAGTTCATTACCAAACTCACTAACATTCACCAATTATCAGTCCTTCCACCAACAGAACTAAAACAAGTCTATATAGAACTCTTATAAGTGTGTGCTGTCATATTTAGATGTTTACAGCTCCAGTTGATGAATTGAAATTCTGATTGATAATGTGTTCTGGCCCTCCATTACTTTGACTTGTCTCGCTGGCAAAGATGTCGATTCTGGGCTAAAGCCACGAGTTCAAATAGAGGCTGGGTATTATATATTGTCACTTTTTCCATGCAATCAAAACTATTTTGGAGAGTTTTATGATGAAAATGTAAACTAATAAAAATCTCAACACGCTTAATGTAATGTTAAATGTACTTGGTTTGTTTCTGTTTGCTCTCAACACTGCAATGTTACAAAATTAAAAGGAGAAATGCTTAACAGACACGTGCTTTAATTTAATTCAAGATGTATGAAATATGAGATAACTATAAAGCCGACTGCAGCAGCAGTGGCTAGCGCTTCTTCTTAGTTCAGCAAGCGCTGGAAAAAATAATTATAAAACTTACCCCCTACTACACAGACGGCAAACTATCCGTGCAGTTGCCTGACTGCTTTTTTTCCCCAAATGCCGCCATTCCACAGATGTACGCTGAATGCGCAGAGAGTGGCAGGGGATATTAGCAATATGTTTGGATGGATGGAAGAATAATTAGAACGGCTTATATTACAGTCTACCTTCATTATCTTATGTAGCAGCAGCACTTTGTATACCGTTGTGTTTTTACACTACATTGTTATCACTTACGTTTTTATTAGGCAGCTTTATGTGTGCCTGTTTATAATATCAGCATTCTGCAAAAAAATTTGAACCAGTTAAAGCTGCATTTACCCCGTTGTATTAGGATTATTAATTGGTGTATTATAGATTGCACAATACATTTTCCACATATTTGCAGCTGCATATTAGTCTTTTATTTTAAAAGATTAGATTTTATTATATTTTCTGAATATCATATTTTTAAACTAAAGTAAGTTCATGTTTGATTTATGTTTTAGTAGACAAGTCAAGATCAACATTTTTAATAATACATTTAAATACGTTTATGATTTAGATGTATTTTTCGTTGAGGTTATTTGAAAAATTTAATATATATACATACAGTGTATGTATAGTTTCATTCAGAACTTTCTGTGCATTTCTATGATCTTTGGTGTGGGAAAGAGATATCAGTATTTTAGCCCTGTGTTGGTTATCCCTAATTTGAATGAATTTATTTATTTAATGTTTCTCTTTAATATGTAATTTAAGATTTTTTGGAGATCATTTAAAAACATCGTGATACATCATTGTTGTGGAATGTTATTTTGTAAAATAAATAAATACTGTTAAATTAAAAAAAAATTCAAGTATTTAAAAGTATTTAATATTTCTTTTTTAAATTCCCCGGTCTGTTTGAATGTCTCCCTGATTCTGAGGTCTCAAGGTTAGCAAGTATGCTTTTAACACTCAATCACAGATTAAAAAGTGCTATAAAACATTTTATTCTAAATACAACAGTTTCATAGTGTTGATGTTACTGTAGGTCCCGACCCTTGGCAAACAAGCGTTTGCGCAATCTTTAGAAAGTTAACTATAGTCACAAGCGTGCGGTAATCCCCCCACCACACACTGCTTTCAAATCTGTGCGAAACACTGATAACTTTTATTGCTCCATTGACTCTCATTAATTTTTTTTGGCAGTCGTGGACCCATGGACCGGAAGTAGAAGGGCGTGACTTATGGTGCATTCAGACAAAGGGCTTTGTCAGTGTCAGCAACGTCAAGATTACATGTTAAGTCTATGGCGGAGGCCATTGGGGAGGCGTCACGGTCTCTGCGGCTCTTTGTGAGCTTTGGCTCCGTCAACTTTTCAAGTTTTTCCTGCTTCAAAGCTCATAAAGCCAGCAACGCAGAAGTTCTGTTAGTTGATCTTTTGACTGACGGCCCTGAAGCGGCGCGTTAACCAATCAGAGCTTATAATTGTACTGATGTCACTACACATATTTTGAATGTAGCGGGAGCTGGACAAACCTACATTTAAGTCTAGAAAACGCAGATTTTAAAAAATCATAAAAAAAATACAGAAGACAGATGCACAGGCACTCTTCGGGAGGACGAGGGCCTGTAGTTTGTGTCCTGGTAGGAGATTCGAGCTCCGATGCGGCCTGGGAGGTCGTCAAACTGGGCGCGGGACAGACGGAAGTATCGCTGAAAGCGAACCTCATCCATACGAGCTCCTGGAGCAAATGGTTAAACTCCCCAAACTCAGAACGCCGAAGTCGACGTTGTCTAACTTTATTTAGCAAATAAAGCCAAGGCACTCTCTCAATACTATCCGCCATTTCTCAGAATGTCCGGCAACAGAAAAAGCCCCGCCCATGCTCTCTTTTTTGCTCAGAGGTGGCAGACTTTGCAAGCTTCAACATAGAAGCGTCAAACTAGATGCATTGTGAGCTTTGCCTGACGCTGACAAACCCCTTGGTTATTTTTCAATAACTTCCCCATTAAACATATTGAAGAACGAAACAGGTTAAAGCACAAGTACAGAACATGATTACAAGTTTCTTTGACAACAAAGTAGTGATGTTAAGTTGCAAAAGAAAAAAAGAAAATGTTTATAAAATGAGGAAAAAAGGGGTATTCAAAAGAATCCTTTTGAAATAAAGACATTAAAGAAACAGAGTTCCACTAGCTTTTAGATTAGTTAGACCTTTCAAAGTATTAAGATAGATTTTTATTTCACCTTAAATTTGACACATTGGGGTTTGTGTTGGATCATTTAGACCATGGGTCCCCAAATCCAGGCCTCGAGGGCCGGTGCCCTACCAGTTTTAGATGTGTCTCTGCTCCAACACAGCTGATTCAAATTGTCCAACTTCCTCCTCAGCATGGCAACGTTCTGCAGAGGCCTGCTAATAAGCCATCATTTGAGTCTGGTGTGTTGAACCAGGGAAAGAACTAAAACCTGCAGGACACTGGCCCTCGAGGCCTGGATTTGGGGACCCCTGATTCAGACTTATGAATGTGGAATTTTCCGAATAAAATTAGGAAATTAAGGATATCTTTTTTTATCTCTTGGGGGGGAAAAAAAAAAAAAACGTAGTTTAAATGTATTTTAACATTAATAGCAATTCAAAGTCAAATTAAACATTCTATCCCATACCAAAAGTATTTAACAAATATACATTCATAGAAGATGTTTGCAAGTGTCTCTGTAGCTGAATTACAGAATGTACAAGAATAATCTATATCTCTAATATATATTTTTAGGAAATATTTTGTGGGATATATCCGATGAATTATTTTGAAATGAACCTCCTTATTTTTGTTATGTATTTATCAGCATATAAGTCCATATCGTCGAACAATTGACCCATCGCTTGATATTGTGACCAAAAAAGTTATACAGGTTCTCTACGGTGTCATAGAACTGCTTACTCCAGCGACATTTTTAACAGAGTTGTTGAGAGCAAGGTTTAGGTTATGAGCTGCGCAATGAACGAAACAGGCAAGGGGCTCCCTCTCAGTTATTCTAGCCTGTACACCTGAATATACTCCACTCATATTCGCAGCCCCATCATAGCCCCATTTTTCTCTATAGAGCCCAGCATCTGGCTTTCAAGCGCTGACGCTGATGACCCCACAGTCGCTTCAAAACCCCAAAAAACCTAATTAATCCATTACAAAATGGTGAGTCTCAGGGGCAGGGCAACAAGAAACGACTCAAAATCAAATAGAAGTTTTAATGACCTCCAGTAACATACAAAAGCAAACGGAAAAAAACTAGGAATGAACAAACAAAACAAAATCTATACTACACTAACCATCATAACAAAAAACAACTTCTATGAGCAAAAAGTCTCAAGCTTAACTGGGGTGCAGCAGAGTGAGGAAGTGGGAAGCCCGGTGGGTGGCAGTGGCAGGTAGATCACTGACAGGGTGATGGGTGGTGAAGCTGCAGAAGTCGTGTAGGAATCCAGGGAGTTTGCAGGGGGCAGAGGGGAATGAAATCCAGAGCTTGTCCTGTCCTTGTCCACAGAGGGTAGAGGAGGGTTGGAGGCCAGGGTGTACAGAGTTCCAACTAAAGAAAATAAAGACAATGGTAAGTAAGCCAACAGACATGTAGACAAACTTATTGTGTGGTCAGACACTGACTGTTCAGCTTTACAGTCCGACAAGGAACTGAAGACCAGAGTGCAGCTTTATCCAGTCAGGAGAAGAGCAGACCCAGGTGTACTTCATCAGCTGATTGATGACTGAACCACCTGCCAAGCTGCCACTCACCTAGAAGGAAGACCGAAGGAAGCCACTATCTTGCTCCTGAGCCAGAGGGCGTAACATAATCTTTAAATGTGTTGCGATATCCATGTCATTCCCAACAACAGTTACGTAATGGTACACCTGGCTCAGCTGGTCTATCTTTGATACATCCTGCGTTGTGTCCATGATAATGGAATAAAACAGGGCTTCGTTTATTTTATTAATTATGTCAGATTTGACACCGTAAAACAGGATGTCAATAATCTCATCTTGAATCTGGTGATTTAGATATTTCCCTGACCCTTGTAGTTGGTTGATTAGCTCTTTCAAAACAGGGTCGTAGTGAGCTAATAGCTGGATAATTGACAAAAAGACCTAGAACTCTGTGTCCCCTGAATTCTAGGTTTCATGAAGCCAGAGTCAGAGTGACATTTATTATGCGCTCTAGGACCTGTCTCCAGAACAAGTCTGCATCACGGACATTCCTCTCCATTTCAGCGTCTCTTGTGCTATTGAGCTTCCACTGCTCGTAGACTATGCCCTTGCAGACTGGGTCTGCATGGGCCCATCTTAAGGATGTTTCCTTTAATGTTGGCATCCTGGATGTTTTCAGCAAAGTTGGCCCGATCAGTCAGAAAACATTCCAGAGGAGGGTTTTCATCATCCCTGGTCTGCGTGACACCTGTAGGGGGAGGAGATCGTCTGCTGCTTTCATTCTCGGTGTCCAGCATGGATTAGTGTGCCTATATAGAGAGAGTGGCGACAACGTGAAACATGGACACCATATTCGCTACCATCTTTCAACGAGTCACTATGGGGGTTATGTATCAGACTGAAATAAATCGCCTCCTCCCGAAAATCTCCCAGAGCCACCATTGTCCCGAATTTCTCCCGACATCTGACGGTGACGCTTATCATGTTTACTCCCCGTTTCTTTTGTTAGAGGGATAGAGAATCAAACATGTTTCATTTGCATTTTACCGAGGAAGTTGCTATGGGGTAGGCTACAGTTTCCTCATTCATGACATGAAAATTCTTAATGTTGGCGCAATTCGCCATCTTGAATCCAAAATAGGTAACCTCTACGTGATTCGTATATATTCGCCTATATATCCAATGAGAAAAACAATCAGCTGTAATTAACGACACACACCATAGCAGCCAGCTGCAAGTTTTCAGAAGTCTTTATGTGAATGACAGAAGCTGTAGTTTCAATTCCTTTTTTTAATTTACCTAGTTAAGGGATAAAAAAAATTTTCATCCAATCTCACGTCTTGTTTCCTTTTATTTCGGCAGCGCTGTGATAACTTCCGCAGAAGATCGCAACATTTTTCCCCAGCTATTTGAGCCCGAGAATGCAGATGGTCAGACTTTTTAATAAGTTACAGTGTCAAAATCAACAGACTCAATACTGCCGTGAGATCAAAGTAAGGAAAAATGCTTTCGCACTCTCTCCTGACACAGAGACTACTGTGAGTTTTTAGAATGATTAATAAGTGACAATTCATCAACGTTTAGTGCTGCTGAGCAGGGGCGTATCCAGGAGGTTAATAAAGAGGGGCTAAAAGGGGCCAAGGTGGGTCTTGGATTGTAGCACTAAAATAAAGCAAAGATGTTCCTCTAGTGGGGACCCAATCTGAGCTGATCACATTTTTAGAGTTTTAGTCGGTTAAAGTGACATTTAAAGTGTTTTTTTTTTTCCACAAAGGTTTATGTGACAATGTAGCCTCTAACTGATTGCATTTCAATAATTTAAGTGGCTGGCAAAAAAAATTTAATGCAATCACAAATAAAAACATTGCAACTTTTCACAAAAGCTTTTTCACAACAAAGTGTAGGTACTGTTTAATTAGTTAAGTTACGTTATTGCTGTATAAATACGGTAAAATTCAAGTATTTAATTTTTCTTTTTCTAAAGACCGCCCCTTTTATATGTCTCCCTAATTATGATGTCTCAATGTTGGCAAGTATGTCCCGATCGGCATCTTGGTCACCCACTGTCGTGAAGCTACTCAATGGCGCTGGTTTTAACGCTCTTGACGCAGCACGGCAACCAATCAGAGTGTCTCACTGTAGTTTCATTACCAGACATCGCCCAGCCAACCTCAATCCACAACTGTTTAAAAAGCATCCGGCAGAGAAAGCTTCATCTTAAAACTGTATATGCTGAGTGTCTGCGTTGAACTAGTTGCTTTGTGAGCGTTGTTTGACGCTGACAAAGCGTGCGGTGTGAACGCACCATAAGAGTTTCTTTACAGGTTCATGAACTAATAAAGCTAAGCTTTGATAAAAAAAAGTGACTCATTGTGGTGCACAATTACTGGAATTAGCTTTCGATCGATCCACCAAACCTAGGAGGAGAGGTACCCGTTAAAAGGCAAGGTCCTGCATTCTGCGGATTATGATTGGGTACTGGTCCCTAAATGTTAAAATGAATGCACGGATCACATAAACTTTAGGCATTGGTCGTTGAATATAAACATTAAGAAATTAGTAAAGTTAGGGTAAGTAGTTTATTCAAATGTTAGGAATATAAAATGACTAAAGTCATGGTGAGGAAATGGTTTACCAATGTTAAAATTAGTAATCAATCAATGAAGCTAGCCAATCAGACAAGGAAGGCGAGTTTTATTATTATTTATTTTTTTTGTTGTCTCTTGTAAACCAGTCCAATTTATTTTCAAAACTTTATTTTAAAAAAAACAGAATGCACAGCACAAATTACAGGGATCACTTATTGTGGATTTACATGAAGACTCATGCAAAATTATAGACAAGACAACCGTCATGGATTACGAATGAAGAGAAATGATGAACAGATGAAAAAGGGTTCAAACAAACACATTAAATTATGCACAAATTACAACAGTTATACCTTCCTTCAAATCAAATCGAATCATTTTAGTTATCCGTTGGGAACTTCAGTCACAGAGTAGACTGTACTGAGTCATATCGGCACGAGACACACACCCAATTCTTATGGTCAGAGAACTTAATAGAGAATTTAATAGACAGAATGTAGTTTTTTGAAAGTATTGAGAAATGCCATGAAACATGTTTTTTAAAATTTTTTTAACCTAAGTATTTACAACAATGAATGTGAAACTTCGCTATCAAAATAAAAAGATTAATCAGGTATACAGAGTTTTTGTCAAGGGTTTTTTCAAATAGTCCAAACAGTATATTCTTCAAAAACAACATTAAATGTTTGTTTATCTTGTTGTAAGTAAAGTCCCAGAGTTTTTGCCCAAAAACGCTGATAGCAGGGCAAGGCTAGCTTGTCCAATATTGCAGCCAGGAAAAATTACAAAAGTACGCTCAAATAGACAACCAGACCAGAGTTCAGACTTCTGTGCTAAAAAAGCCATTATGTACCAGAAATATTAATATTAAGCTATACATGTATGTCAGTTGTCTAAGGATGGGCACTAATCATCCAAGTTCAACCAGCAAAATTGTTGAAAAAAATAGAACTCAACTCAACATATATGATATAGATTTAGACAAAGAAATAACCAAAGAATAATAAGTAATCATTTTACATAAAAACTCTTTGTATTTATTGGTTTCTTAAAATAATTTAACATTTAAATCCAAAGGTTTAAATTCTGTGATATTATCGTTTTGTTGTATTGCTTCTATGTGTTTACAGTATGAAGCTGGCATCCAGCCTCCTCTCTTCTCATCTGTCACTGGAGCTCCTCCTGCAAACATGTTGCTAGGTAACAGCAAACAAACCATCTGTACGATTTCTACGGAGGTGTTTTTAACCTTGCTAAACCTGCTCAAATTGTCCTGTTGGTTGATTTTCTTTTAACCAAACTATCAGAAAATGAGTTCAGAAATCCTTGTGTCTCGACCGCATTATGACAGCAGACCTGCAGCTCAGGGTGTCCAATGGGAAAGTCCTATTTTGGAGCAGGAAATCCCCCAGCCATCCTCAGGTTCAGCCACTGCTGGGTATCGCTCAGCTAAAGACACCCCAGCTGAATGGTTCTCCAACTACCAAACTATCCTGGAAAAGGCTGGTACCAACATCCACCATGCTCAGAACATCCAGCAGGAGTCTAGAACCCTGAGCCAGGACACCGAGGCTGCTGCGTTGAAGACCCAGGCCAAGGGAGCATGCCTTCTTGGAGAGAGACTCCAGGAGATCCACTACTGGAAGTCTGAGCTACAGCGGCACATTGAGCTGCTGCAGGCCGACGCAGAGTCATTACAGATGGTGAGGAAGCGGCTGGAGAGGGCAGTGGACGCCACTGAGACTCCTTATGCCATCGCCACTGATAATTTGACCTGCAGAGCGAGAAGACTGGGAGCAGAGCTGGTCAGAGACATGGTGGAGGAGGAGCTGCTGAAGGTCAGAACACCAGTTTGGATTAATCTCTGTTTTTATCCGTTTTCATTGTTCACAATAAGGAGGTAACCTTGGGTATAGGATGTTTCCTTAAAAAATTACAAATTAGAAAATCTATCTGAAATGTACTTTCTCCAACAAATGATTTTGGTTTTTGTTGTGATAAACATAACATGATGAAATCTAATCTATTTCTATTACTTTTTCTCATGTCACGAATAAATTGGAACTGAAAATCTTCACGTAATGAATCTAACAGTAAGGCAGCCACAGCAGGCTGTAAATCTAGCTCTGTGTGTTTTGTAGGAGGTGGACTTAATCAGGAGCATTCAGGCTCTTCTGAAGAAAACTGCAGCTCAGGTTGTGGCTCAGATCAAGTAAGTGCAAAACTGGTAACCGGTTCCCTTTTCGTCTTTAGCTTAAAGTCTCTCACTTTGGAGAACAACATTCTAATGTATTGATGGCTTCCCTGTGTCAGGAGGAACAGAGAGGCCCAGCAAATGTTAGAGATGGACTGGTCTGACAAGTGTCAGGCCTACAGCTTAGATGACACAGGTGGGAGACAGAGTAACATGAGTCCAGATACTCAGCAGCACCCCAGCTCAGCCACCATGCAGGAGCAGTGAGTCTGGCTCTTTGGAAATATCAAAGCTTTGTCCATATTTAACACACAAGTTTCCTTTTGGTCTTCTGCAGGGTTTCTAACCCCTCATCATGGATAAAGTTTACCCAAGACAACCTTTCCAAGGCCCTCCAGGAGGAGCATACCACCAACAGTCTCAGGTCAGAGTCACACTGGTTCACTTTACTGCCCAGAGAGATTTCCAGTGACTGTTGGAAACATGGTGGCTGTGTTTTGGTTTGACAGAACGCTTGTGGAGCAAATGCTGCAGGACACCACTGAGGATCTGAGGCTCCAATGCTCCAGAGTGGAACACGCCTTTAGCCTGAGCTGTGAGAGCCTCATCGAGGCCAAGACCCAGCTAGAGATGAAGCTAGCTCAGGTAGCTCAGGTTCCTGACTCACTGCAGCTGGGGAAACAAGCAGAAGTCTAAGTGAAAAGAGAAAAATAGAGATTTGCGAGGTGGTTTTTTTCCCAGCAAATCTGTCAATCATGTTCATCAGCAAACCTTTCAAAAATAATTGGGTCCATGTCCCTCAGAGGTTCTTAAATAAATATGAAAAACAGTGGCTGTGCTTGCGACCCTCTAAAGTTCCTCATTGTGCATTTTGAACAGCGTGGAATTATAATGTGAACATAACCCACAACAGAGCTGTAGGTAATCTATAAATCAGCCCCGGTGACGTGTGCATATGTGCCGTAAGCCAATGTAATTATTACATTCTTAAAAACAACAACAAAACCAATTGCTATATACAACTTAAATTATTACCATTTTCATTTCTTACATATTTATGAATAATTTTGATTAAATAAGTAGGAAATAATTTAAGGCACAGTGTGTAATTTTGGTATTTTTTAGGTCAGCAGGGGGCACTGCATACCTAAATTATCACAAGCATGCGGTATTTGGTCTGTGAGTAAGAAACTCAACAACGGAAGCCCAAATAGACCAAAATTCCTTTGAATTTTCATAGCACTATTTTCAAATGCTCAATTCCCTGAGAATTATGTATTTGCAGCAACATGACGAGCACATCACTCTCAGGAACACAAACGAAAGTTGGTAAGATATTACTCTGATGTTTGTGGAATCAAAACTGTATTGTGTGAAGTAAAAACCACAATCAATGAAAAAATGACATCTTGTTAAGTTTACAACTTATCGCCAGGACTGTTGCTGATTATAATAATAAAAAATTAAGTAAAATATTTTACCCAGAGAAAGGAGAAAGCATGCTACCTCGGCGTTGTTCCTCAAACTTTGATGGTCCTTCAACTCATTCCATCGATAAAATGTATTGCTGATGTTAACTCAAGTTTTCTGACGCCTTCTGTCTCGATCAACTGTAGATTGGCTTTGTTTTCTTTTCTTTAGAACAACGTGAGAAGTATATGTGTGGTCAGCCATTTCACTCCGTGATTAGGTGTGTGAGCTCCAGGTTAGCTACTGCTTCAAACGTTCTGTAGCAGGCGGGGAGAGCGTGACTCAGCAATAATTGTCAATAAACTTGTGTTAAAAAAACGCTTTGTCCATCCAGGCTCTTGTAGAAGTAAAGATGCCGTCTAATGTGGCTTTCCCCTGAAAAGAGGACCCGCGCCTATTTATTTTAAAACTGATTTTTAAAGTCATATTTTACACTATTTACAATATTTTGCAATTAATGTGCTTTACGTAATAATTATTACATATTTTAATGGCTATGTTCAAAGATGTACTGCAAAAATTACACACTGTCACTTTAAATTCAGTTAGCTTGTGGGAATCCTATTATATAAGCACACATATAATGAAAGCATGTGGAACATTTTAGTTTTACTGTTCAATATTAAGATGTTCTGTGCAGTGCAGACACTTTAGACTAAGGTCAAATTGCAAAAAATGTCTATCACTTAACTTTTTAAAATAAGAATTATGAAGTAGTGTGTATATGTGTTTTGCAGACCATCGACGCCATGTGGAGGTCAAAAAACATTTAAAGATTGTGGCCAGTATGGTACAAAATGTCTATATTTTCTTTATTAAAAGTATTGTAATCCAAAAAAATTTAAACCCAATTTCCAGCCAGTGAATGGAAAAATTACTGCATGTAAAGTAATTGAGTTGCCAAAAAAAAGGATAAAAAACCACACAACGCAAGAGGTACTCAAAATATTTTGACAAGGTTGGCAGGTCTGTGATGCACATGAAAACACACAAATGAAATGTGATTGACTGTTTCATTGTTTTCGTAGACATTGGAGCAAATTGGGGCCCAGGAGAGGAACATTGAAGCTCTACAGCAGGCCATCCACAACAAAGAGGCTCCACTGAGAGTGGCCCAGTCCAGACTTTACCTCCGCTCTCTCAGACCAAACATGGAGCTGTGCAGGGACCAACCCCAGCTCAGGTAGAAGCACACAAACTGCAGAAATCTCTGTTTCCTTTACCTCTGCGTCCATGTCCTCATGTCTGAGCTTTGTCTGCAGTTTGGAAGGAGAGGTGAGGCAGATTGATGCCACCTTGGAGGCTTTGAACCAGAAGCTGAGTGAAGCCAGAAGCTCCCTGTCCCATCTGGAGGAGTCAAGGATGGCTCTTCACAAGGATATACACAGTAAAACCCATTCGCTGTTTATTGAGAGGGAAAAGTGCATGACTAACCGTAAACGATACCCAACCGTCTCCATACTGTCAGGATACTGAATATGACTTCACAACTTGGGATTGTTCTGGTTTTTGTTGCATGTTGTGAATAATTGGTTTTCCTTATTATGACCCCTAAATTTGTGTCTTCTTACTTAAACTGTTTATTTAATCAGGAGCCAACACAACACGGGAATTAATTATTTTAAGTATGCTTCAGTCAAAAGAAAGAAATAAAAATTACAATTTTTTTTTTAGCACTAAACAAACAATAATTAAATGTCTGACAATAATGTATTTTATTATGTTCCACAATTTAAAAAAGTTGCTGGTAAAGAACGCATCTGATGTATTTTTTGTATTAAATAAGGATAGCACCAGCTGCATCCCAGGAAAACTATCGGAATGGAGAGTGTGTTTTTGTGTTTTGTTCAGGAGTTTTAGATAAAACTATGCTGGCATTTGACAATAAAATAAGTCTCTGTCACTTAAAAGTTGTTCTGATGTATCAGCAATCAAGTGTTAAAGTTGTATTCTAATGAAACAAAAAAATGCAGCTTTTACCAGGAACTGCTTCTCTAAAGGATCTCCCCTTGACGACATACTGGTGGTATAATACTTCAAATCATAAGCAGAATTTTGGTCTGGTTGAATGTCATAGGCAGCTGGATTTGGTCTCTAGCTGATTTTTCTCCAGTACTGTACAATCTAGCATGTCTTTATTTTAAACGATTTAAAACCCCATTAAATGTATCATATTCTTTCAGTTTGCACTCATGCTGAACCAAAAGGTCAATATCTCAAGCATTTAATATGAATAACCACAGCTCTATTAGATAACTTTCAGAGTTGCTTATCTGCTCCCATATTTTAAACCTGGGATCCCACTGTTCCCAGGACAAGAACTAAACAAAGGAGGGCTGCATTTAGTTTGTCTAAAACATGAAATGTGCCGAATATATTGACTCTGTTATATTAGGACTGACTTTTTTTCTTTAATCTGTCTAAGAAAAGTAAAAAGAAAACAATACATGTAGGTTTATTTGTGTCATGTTGAAGTTGGTTTACCCCAAATGAGCTACGTAAATTCTCAACAAATAAATGTAGAAATTGTTTTCTTGATGGAATCTGAGCTGTGCTTTACATACCTCTATTCACTACATTTATTTACCCATTTCTCCTAAATTGATTCTGACATGAAATCATCCTTCATTTCAACGATAAAAATATTAGTCTACGTGGCATTTATTGACGTTCTTATGCTTCAATTTTCCGGGTGCTCGTTCACTTTTGCTGATCACTTCTACCCACAAATCCTTTTTTATAAGATGTTTTTGCATTCCTCAAATTCATAGGGTTACTTATATTTAGGCCTATAAACAGTTGAATAAAAGTTCAGATAATGCAGGTAGTGGGATAAAAAAAAATTCCATTAAAAAACAAGGTTTTATTAAAAATATTCCTTTTATTCAAATGCAGCTATTTCACAAATAAAACAACCTAATGCTTTTATCATCTATTTAATTAACCTCCTAAAAGATTTGTATGCTTCATTAAACAAGTGTCACCTAGCATAGAGGCGCTGAGAGGCTGAATGAATTGTAGCTAAACATTTAGCTTAAACTTCTCGTTGTCCACACAGGCTTTTGGAATATGCATGTTTTCTACAGCTTCACTTTTACAGCTGAAGAAAAGTGATCCCACAGCATGGTTCTGCTGCTGCCATGTTTCATGTTGTTTCAGCGTTTCCCAACTCTGGTCTTCAAGAGACGATGTCCTGCATGTTTAGGATGTTTCCCTGCTTTAACACGTCTGATTTAGATGATTGCAGTTCAGAAAAAAAGCCTGTTAATCATCCAACAGTTGAAATCAGGTGTGCTGAAACATCTAAAACATCCATGGTAGCATCCATCAAGGACCAGGGTTGGGAGACACTGTAATCTTCTATTGGGGAAATTTTAATGTTAGACAGAATATTTACTTTTAATTCCATTTGACACATTTGGTTTGTACTTGACATGGCCTGTGAAAAACAAACTCTGCACTGATCTATAACATAAAATGTAATTACGTTTTGTTCAGTTTGTGATTGTAATTTGATGAAATGTGAAAAACCAAAGGGATATACTATAAATAATTTTGCAAGGCAATCAATACCACCAAATCCACAGCCTAAAAAAACGCCTAATATAGTAACAGATGACTTTATTGTCTAGGTTTAAACGTGAGTTTAAACCCAGACAATGTTTAATTCCAGTGTAGGTTATAACATGGACATTAATTGAAATTTCCACAGACATGATAATTTCTCATATCACATATAGATCTGGACTTTTACATAAAACAAAAATGGAGGTAATATTACAGATTCTAGAAAATATTACAAAAATGAAAATTGTTTTGGTTCAAATTAGAATATATATATATATATAATATAAAAGTGACGTGTCAATCTTAAATATTCTTTATATCTTTCTGTTTCATTGTTTGAGAAAGCTTAAACAAAGTCAGTAAATCCCATGTTTAAAACCACCAGCACAAAAAAAATTCTCCATGTAAACTACTCCAGAAATGTTTTACTTCACTAGAGGGAGCTCTATTGCTTCAATGTATCTGGTGTTCCTGGACGTCTTTGTCTCATCTTCATCCTCAGAAGCAGCAGTTAAGTACACAACACAAACACAACTGTAAGACATGACAAGGTTTTATATATCTAAACACAATGATGTGTGTTTTAAATTGAGCTGTTGTTAATCACTGCATTAAATGCAACTGCTTTAATGTAGCTGATCTGCTATTTGGGCAACAAAATGTCAATTCATATTTCTTACTGAATTTACATTAATTCTACAGATAATAAATAAAACAGTTAAGCACTGAATCTTCAAATGATGAATTATTCCCCCCCCCCTCAAGAAAACTGAGAAATTATTTGTCTCTATTCTTAGAAAGGTTCTCCCGCAAGTCAGGAGGTGCCACGACTGAGGATGTTATGAAACTCAGCTTGAGGCACACATACACAGTGCAGTCCTGGGTGCAGGTTGTTGCTGTGCACATCTGATCCCACCCATGAGAGCCTGTGTGTGTGTGTGTGTGTGTGTGTGTGTGTGTGTGGATGCACTGGTTGGTAAGTGTTTAAAGAGTTAAGGGGGCTTAAAGGTGAAACTTCACATTTCAATTGAGACTATGGTTTATTAAAAAAGTGTACCACTAAGCAAATAAAGGAATAAAAGGCTAAATTTGCAGTCTTTCATAATTTTTTTCTCACATTACATATCTCCAACCATGTGACCAGCCGGCAGGTGGTTGGTGTAAAAGTTCATGCATATGCAGATGAGATTGCTAACGGGGTTCTCTAGTTATTGTAAAGACAAATTTATTTATTTTTTAAAATCAAGTCAGTTCACCGTGTCTGTAGCTTTGCTTATTTTTATAGATTTCATGTTTAATTTGTCATATTCCAGATTTTCTTTTAATGGGCAGTCCGCAGTGGTAAGGAAAAACGTGACTACAACAAAAAGATGAGAAGGACAGAACTGCTTAAATGAAAAAAAATGGGAGGGATTGGTGAAGTTGCAAGATCTGAGGGAGTGACAGAAAAAGAAAGAGGCAGGGAAGTGAGAAGAAGAGACATGCAAGCAGGACCAAAGTCCCAGTTTCCTCTCCCTTCTTTCTCCCAGTGACTCCAGGGTGAGATCAGCAGATAGGTGAGTTCTACCTCAGCACTTTGCTTTCTGCTCTCTTTTCTTCTCCTTTTCTCAGAATCTATTTTAAAAGTAATTTAGGCTAAGAAAGGCCATGCAAGCCATAAGAATACTTGTAGTATTATTATAGCTTTAATCATGTATTATATTTAGGTGCAATTGTTTATTTCAGGATTGTTTGAGCTTATCTATTTTTTTTCTTGCCAAATTAGACCTTGCAGTATTAGTGCAGTTTTTTATACAATCATAGGAGGAATTATGTAGTGATATATGAATACCATTTAAAATGATGCATTCAGTCAGATGCATTTTAAATTTTCCCTTCTCATTCTTTTTTAGTGTTCCTCCTAGTAGGGTTTAGAGGTACACCATAATTTAATTTATCACTTCTCATCAACCAAGGCATTACACTCTAAATGCTTATTTTTTATTTGCTTTTGTATCTCTAAATGTGAGTAGCTAAACTTGAGGGTTTGTGGGAAGCCAGAGTTTCCTCTGGCTGGATGAAAAGACTAATTTTAGCTCTGGTTATTACACCCCGCACCCTGACTGCTCCAGACTGCCTCCAAGGCATCTTCTGTCCCTTATTTGACCACCTATTTCAAAATAAAATAAAATAAAAAAGCACAAGGAATAAATCTCTCAACTTACTGTGGAGTAAACCATTAAGATTTTAAGGAAACTTTTCTAATTATAGGTTCAGCAGAGTTTGGAATGTGAGCTGCATGTCTGTATGGAATTTCTGGGATTTTTGTGGTAGCTTATGAATTCTTATTTAGAGTCTCAAGCTTTTCTATATCACATTTTCATCAGTCCTCCTTCACTCCTCATTCTGCCTCTCTGTCTCCACAGCAAAGATGCTGTCTCTCAGCTCCCTATCCATCCTCCTCGCCCTGCTTCTCCTCCACCTCCCACAGCTGTCTGCGCAGGATGTGCAGATACGTCTTGCAGGCGTGGGTCGACGGAATGCAAATGAGGGGCGCGTAGAGGTGTTCTACAACGGATCTTGGGGCACAGTGTGCGATGACGAGGTGGATATCAAACTTTCCAATGTGCTGTGCCGACAGCTGGGTTTCCAGCGCAGCTTCACCTGGGCACACAGTGCCAAGTTTGGCCAAGGACAAGGTAAGGACAATCAGAGCCAAGTACACGGGTAACCAGTAGTGCCTTTCAAATGTATACATATGCAAACTTTCCGTATTTGTCACATAATAACCAGAGCTTTTGAGGATTTTACCTCATGCCAACACAAAGTAGGGCAAATCTGTGAGGTAGAAGAAAGAAGTGGCATAGTTTCCAAGATTCTTTACATATTTGGCTCATTTAAAACCCCACGTCAATTTTTCTGTAAGCATCAAAGTCTTGCCACAGGTTCCCAACTGGATTTAGAACTCTACTCAGACTTGATTGTTCTAAAAGATGAATATGTTGTGATTTACACCCCTCCATTCAATCTCTGGCTGGTCGTTGCTGTAACATGAACCACTGGTCTACTCCAGGGTATTTTGCAGCCTCTAACAGGGTTTCTTACACTGTATCACTGCACTGTGCTCCTTTCACTATTTCCTTGTATCTGCTAAGGACTAACCCCTGAAGAACTCTAAAGAGGATTTCTTATACCGCTTTTTAATCAACACCTTTCTTCTTCCCCCTCCCAATAAAGAGTGCGCGACTAATACAATCAACAGATACTTCCACCTGAGCGGTGGATTTTTGCAGCGCCTCCAGAGCTATGGTTTTCCATTTGTCTCATAATTTCTCCTTGTTCAGGTAATGTGTTTATTGGGGAGAACCATGGATCAGGTGGTAGGAGTTACCATACCATACCATACAATACAATATATTTAATAAAGCACATTTGAAAACCGCACAGCAGCTGACCAAAATGCTGAAAAAAGGGACCTGACCTGTTTATATGGGAGGTAAGAAGGATTTTAAAATGCATCCGTATCTTGCGGCTGCATTCTGGACCAGCTGAAGGCGAGAAAGGAACACCTTGTTAATACCAATAAGAAAAGATGGAGTTCGACCTGATACTGGTCGGCTGCAAGGTCAAGCCTCTTCTCCTCTTGACTCGGTCGTTGTGTCCTCGGGCAAGACACTTCCTTGCCTGCTGTCAGTGCCGATTGTTTAGCAGCCTCGGTTCTGTCAGTGTTCCCACCATCAGTGTGTGAATGGGTAAACGACTAATAGTGCATTGCATTTACCTCAGAACTCAGAGCCGGGTTTCATGTCCCGCCCGAGTAAGCAACGTACCAGTTAATGTTGTCAGACAAGTTGGAATTTCCAATATGATGAGGCCCAGGTATCCATAGCTCCAACTCTAAATGTTACGTTTATATTGCAGGTTCTACAAGTAACATGAATTTTAGACACGCTCTTACCAGTGTCTCCTATACAATAAAAATATTTCGACCACAACTTACTGTTGTTGAGCGGCCATATTGAAAGTCAAAGCCGGAGTAAGAAAAAAATCTCCAACATCCCGAATGGAGCGTTCCATTTGATTTTTTCTCACTCAGAATTTAAACTTCTGACTTCCAACTACAAATGGAAAGTACCGTGAGTGTATAGTAAAGTGAATCAGAGTCTTCTAACAAAGCGCTATACAAATGCAGACCATTCATCATTTTAACACGGCTGTGATTGCTCGAGAAATTGTTTTTTAATCTAATCCTGCTTTAAACTTGTTCATAACATTTAGCTTTTTACCTATAAAATCTACTGTGTTACTTTGTCTTCATGATGCTGTTTGTTTTCCATTAATATCTAGCAAACCTGTTTGAAGTCTTAAAAGAACTAGTGGATCTAAAGTGAGATAAAATTACACTCAAAACGACTCTATTAGCTTGTTGGACAACCATAGTTGGTTGCATTTAGGTCTATCAGAGTAAAGTAATTTAAATCTAAATTGATGTTTACATTTTTATTATCAAAATGTCCGAAAACCATTAATTGTCTTTAATGGATTTTGCAATTATGTAAATCTTTCACATTTAAAAATTTTTTGGATTAATTGACAAGGGATTGTACATTTCTGGGCTTGTACTGTATTTTTTTTAGACTTAATGAATGATTACTTAGTGGGCTTTATTTCATAGGTCGGATCTGGTTGGACAATGTGCGCTGCCAGGGGTCAGAGGCCTCTGTTGCACAGTGTCGCTTCAGTGGTTGGGGAATCAATGACTGCACCCATGCTGAGGACCTGGGTGTCATTTGCAGCCCAGAAAGAATACCTGGTTTCCCCCCAGTTATTTTAGAGGAGACACCTCCATCTTCAGGTCAACAGCCAAGCCAACAAAGACAAAGAAACGCAGCCCCAGCAAACCCTCCCTCTTATTCATCAAGAGGTCACGAGATTGCCCTTCATCGCAGCACTTCCTCCTCCCGTCGTGGAGGGGTCTCCCCACGGGTAAACGGCCACGAGATCCAGATCCTAAGGCGAAATCGAGGTGGTTCAAGAGCGAGCCAGCAGACCAACCAAGCACTGCCGCGTGGTCACCAGCTGCCCTCACGACTGGCAAACGGCGACGCCTACCGACCAAGACAGGAAATGGCAAGGACGAGTTCACAGGCTGTGAGGCAGGAGCCCGAAGTGCAGGTAATCAGGCAGGCCCAACCTCAGCCTCCCGCCCAGATCCACTCTGAGAGGAGGAGCGACAGGCAAGAGCAGCTAAGCGGCAACCACGTGGAGCCCGACCCAGTTTATCCAGACGAGGATCTGGAGACTGATGCGCAAAACACACAGGTGAAAACACACATTCACAACCATGTAACACACCCAGTCTGGTTTGGTAACAACTTCAACCGAAATGTCATTTGTGGTGCCTACCGAGCATATATATAATTAGAGACGTACCTAAAACCTCAAGCTTCTCCAGATCCACTCCTTGGGTTCAGAGATGTTCTAAGGTTTAGCCTAACCACCGGTGGCTCGTCTTCTAAAGGAAACATCTCGGATCAGAGGAAATTAAGCCATTTGTCACTCATGCTGGCATTTTTTTCCCCCATTTTTTCCATTCACAGGCATGGAATTTTCTCAATAGTTTGTAAGCATCCTGACACATTTAACAAACTGTGCCTTTACTGTTAGTTTCCTTCCTGCTGCCCAGTGCATGGTATGTGCCTGATTAGAGAAGGTGATGATTAAGGCGTGTTATCTTTTTTGTGTGTGTGTTTTTGTCTCGTTTGCGTGCTGTCTGCTGCTGTTTATTCAAACAAAGCAACAACGGCTTGCGTGAGAGGGAGTTTTACTACCTCACTCTGGTGAATCACCAGAAGTTGTTTCATTCCGAGTTGACTCCTAAAAAATGAATACAGACAAAGTTTCGTGATACATTAAAACGATACATCTACTCATTTGTTTCAAACACACAGGGATCGGAAAGGATTTACCTGGAGGAAGTTCGTCTTCAGCCGGTGCTGTCCGGCAACCGCGGTGGTCTGGTGACGGAGGGAGTCCTGGAAGTGAAGCATGCTGGGAAGTGGCGTCACGTGTGCGACAAGGGATGGGACCTGAGCAGCAGCCGTGTGGTGTGTGGCATGCTGGGATTTCCGGCAGCAGAGCCGTTTGACCAAAATGCTTACAGGTACGTATGAGAGTGTTCCTTACAGAGGAGGTGAAAGGAAGAAGGCTACTTTAGAAACTTTTGTTTCCTTTATGTGTGCTTTATGAAAAGTAAATGAAACATGAATGGGAAGGTTTACTTCACCGTACAGGTTACAGTCTGAGTCTGGTTTGCTGGTTCAGTCTCCTATGTAGTAGAGGTTAACCGAAGCAGCTGTCATTAGTCCAGCCAGACTTAGCACAACGTATCCACAGGGACATTACTCAGGTCCAGCTGTCCGCCAGGTCTGCCTCTCTCATCAACCAAGGGAACCTCCTCTCAGACCTTTAAAATAGTTCTTCTAGGCATATAATTAATGTCCGAGTCAGACTATAAAATTATCATCCTTCTCGTGACGTGTCTTTATATGGGCAGCACTGTGAAAAACATTTAGCTTTTTAGTTGCCCTTAAATGTTTCACATCCTCAAATTTGTTTTATAATCAGACAGACACGAGATTAACCATTTTTTAAATTTTCTAAGTCCTAAAAAAACGCATTGAAATCAAACTAGCCCTGTGTAAAACGGTAATTGTCCCTTAAACCTTAATTACTGGTCAGGAAACCCTGAGCAGCAATAGCTACCATCAGGTGTTTTTAAAATATCGGACAATAAGTCTTTTACAACACTGTGGTTGAATTCAGACCCACGCTTCTTCACAGACTTGTTTTAATTCAGATATAATTGAGTGTTTATGACCTTTTAAAGGTAATCTCAAGCAGACTTTGACTAGGCCACTTCAAAACCTGTCGATCCATTCGGAGCTGAATTTGCAGGTCTGACATGGGTATTGATTGACACTTACTGACCGAGGTATTATCCTGAGAAGCAGCCAAGAACCTCCATGATAACTTTAGGGGAGCTGCAGAGAACTACAGCATAGATAAAGAGAATTGGTTGGCACGCCGACTCTTTGTCACCCACTGCAAAACTCTAATTTACAGTTAATCACATGCCATGTACTGTATATGAGACAGTGTATGCAAAACGCCATGTGTAGCTGAAAACTAGTACGCCACACATCACCCTGGACACACTAGAGGCCCGTTCCACTCAATGAGTTCCAGGACCCTTCTGGGCAAATTAGCGTAATGTGATCGTTTAGGCAGTGGGCGGAGTCACTGATTAGCACCAAAAGATGCCAACAGCAGTAGAGAATAACAAGATACAAAATGATAGAATCAGGTATGGTTGCCACATTTGGGTTTACTATGTTGTCATACACGGTGTCACCAGCAACTCCTCCGGTTTTACAAAGCCGGTCATTTGATATCATAGCAGATATCATTTCCCCCTGAGTTACAACCAATCAGCATGAGTTAACAAGTCCCGTCCAGAAACTCTACTGGTCCAAGTACATACTCCAAAGCTGGTACTCGGTTGGTTCCTGCGATGGCTCGGAAAGTAGTTCTGTCAGGTTGGCCTGGTAAAATGGAGACATACAGTGAAGGTCCGGTGAAATTACCATGAAGTTCCAATTGTGGAAACATGGCTTATTATTTAGTTGATGTATGATGGAGCTAAATACCTGCCAATGCTAAAAAAAATCCCAAAAAAGTGTTGGAGGCTGCTAAAAATTGGAGACTGGGGTAAAGGTAACTTTTTAGCAAAGCCAGAACAACAATGGGATAGTTTAGATCAAAGCATATTTATCTATGACAATGGCCTAGTCAAAGTCCCGACCTTATTGCAATTGATCATCTATGGAAAGATTTGAAACTTGGTCTCTCTGGATACTTTGTGGCCAATCTGACTAAGCTTGAGCAATTTTGCAGAGAGGAAAGGCAAAAACTTGATTCATCGGCGCAGACCGACACCATGTGTTTAGATTTTTACTTATCAACATTTTGTATTTAATACTTATTCCCTTTGTCTTCATTATCCTTGTGTGACTAATGAAGTGGAAGGTATGAAACTAAACCAGAACCATCAGCAGAGACAGAGAGATGTGAAGAGACGAGACTTTTCAGTTCATAACGCTTCAGCAATCCATTAAGCCAAAATCATTTGCTCCACTAATAGCACAGAGTGGGTATGTCAATATTTTTATGTGTATAACCATTTTTAATCTGTCTGCTTTCAAGCATGAATACCCACTGATGCAGCTACACAAACTTTCAAAGCCCTTAAAAACATACCATCAAAACCCCAACACCTCATTTAGGCCCACATGTTAATACATCCCCGACTCTTTCCAAAATTGTGCCCTTGTACACACACAAATTTGCATGCATATACACACGAACTCACGCTGAAGCAAACACACCCCTCCATGAGTCTGTCTGCCCACAGACGTCTTTTTTAGGGCTCGGCTAACAGGAGGACTGCGCTGCCCGCCGGTCTCCAAAGTACCATATGTCTCTCCGTGTGAGAGGCCAATAATTACCCCTTGTGTCCTGAGGAGCAGAAAACAAGCTGCTTCTCCTCAACTGCCCCGTTAAAAAAAAAAAAGCATGAAGTGTCTAGCTGTTTGTGTCCGTGCTGCCATCTCGATCAAGATTCTCTGGAAGAAGAGATTTTGGATCTTTCCGGATAAAAAAAAAAACTATTATAAACAAACAAATGAGGATGTAGGTTGTATGTTGAGAAGAAATGTGTCTGTTTTAATTCAAGTGTTGAGTATTCTGATCAACTCAATCTAATTCTAGCATAAACAACAGCAGATTCAAGAAATTCCTCAGAATCACCCAGAGAAACATCACAGATTTCTGCCAAGCTTTGCAAGCCCGCAAATCTTGTTTGTTTTTTGTCAACCTCCACCCCATCTGGGAAATGACTGAAGCAAATATTTTTTTTCCAACAGTAAACACACGAGGGGGGTCAAAAAGCCTTTTTTCCTCTCCCTATTTTACCAGAGAAGGATCAGACGCATCAGGTTGATCAGATAATTGGTCTGCCGCTCAGTTGGTCTCTTTCTTCTAGCCTGGAATAATTACTGCTTGCATGTTGATTCTTGATCCTACAGACAATTTTCTACATGAACAAAGACCCCAAAGTCATTATATATGACTGAAATCTTAAAAGCTGACTAAGTTGCTGTGGTAAATTAATGTAAACGGAGAAAGCTCAATTATATACAATAAGTATCTGAATGAGCGCTTCTAGTTGCAGCAGGTGGAGAAGGTATAGTTGGTTAGTCAACCTGGAGGCTTAAACCAAGTAGTAATCTTATAATATAATAATTTCCTTCGAGTGTTTACAGAGATTCATCTACATATCTGGGTAATAGTACTTTTCTTCAACAAGGTTAAATCTATGAACAATTTACATGAGATGATTAAATTTCAAAATGTAACTTGAAAAACATGTTTTTTGTTTTCCCATTTTGAAAAGAGGCTAGGAGAAACTGACTTCTGTTTAACATTACACTGATACCCCGATAATACAGAAGGTGCTAGATTACTAGTTAAAAATTAAATAAACACAGATCAACTGCAAAGGCAAAGTTAACATAACAACATGCTTCAGTTGCATGTTTTTTTTAAAGAAACTGTTTCCAAAAACTGTCCCTAGATTCTTTTTTTTTCCAACAATTGGTAACTAATGTTTTCATCCACCAAGTCAGGCTCATTAAGTTAAATATTTGACTTCTGCTGGTTTCTTATTGTTAGATTAAGCATCTCTGACACAACATGAATTTAAATGATAGCCTATATATTTATTTTTGTTTTTTGCGGATGCTAATCATTTTGGAGGGCAAAAATGTTTACTGAGGTTCAAACTAATTGGTTAAAACTAGTAAAACTTGTTTGTCATGAAACGGTTATTGTAACAATGAACCACAATAGACAACTTGACAACAAATCTCACAAATTTTGGAAACACAATATATCCGACTAAATCAATTCCTATCAAAAATGGTGCTAAGTAGTGTGAAATAAGTAATTTAATAAAGAGGTTTATACAACATTTTCTAGGTCAGCTAGGATTATCAACATTATTTATATTGACTAAAATAATATATCTTTAGAGATTCATACAATGTTGAAGAGAATCATTAAGACTGAGGAACACAGCAAATAGATCAGGGAGAAGGAGAGCTGATCACGGATCTCTGTTTAATTCATTATTTGAAAATTAAAAGAGTATGGCGCAACTGCGAAACTATCAAGACATGACGATTTAACAGATAGGTTGGGCAGTGAGAGCTTTAATCGGAGAAGGATCCAAGAGGCCTGTGGTAACTCTGGAGGAGCTGCAGAGATTTATTGGTCAGATGAGTGGCCTATAACAACAACAACAACTTTCGATCAAACCAACTGAGACTAAAATACTGATGTTTACCGATGCTCTCTATCCAGTCTGGCTGAGCTTGAGATATTTTGCAAATATGAATGGGCAAACCTCTAGATGTGCAATTCTGTTGAGAAGCACCCAAAAAAAAAAAAAACATGTGTTCCATTTTTATTTGTAAAGATATTAAAATCTATTCATTGTTATGCTTTAGCTCCTTAACTGTGCACTACTTTGTGTGGGTTTATCACACTGAATTGGAATAAAATACACAGAAGTTCGTGGGTTCACCTTAACAAAATATGAAAAAGTGCAGGGAGTATAAGATGCCTGGTAAGGAGTCTTTACAAGTCGGAACAGGAATCTTAAAACCAATTATGATTATGGTTTATGGTTACGGCTTGGGTTAGCTCAACAGTAATTTTCCAAATTTAGTTGTTCCAAAAGGTAGGGAAGCAGTTTTCTGGTGCTTTTTGTTTATCTTCTTCTGTTGGACCTGCAGACACAGACATTAATGCAGTCAATATAATGATGTTTCCCTGTATATATAAAAAAATCTACCAATGCAAAATCAGTTTATTTCAAATAAGAATTTTTGAGTTCAGTTCATATCATCACATCTTCCATAAACTACACACTGGCCAAGTGCTTAGTGCAAGGAATGAACCGCTTTAATTCTGCCCGCTGAATCTATTAGATACCCTGTACAGTCAGCATTTCCTTTCTGCCTCTTAGTTTTGTTTTTTGTAATGGATCCTTTTGTCTTTGTCTGCTAAGTTTTCTAGTTTTTACAGATGTTTCACTCCCCCTCATTTTGCTGTGCACACAAAAAACTAGCACCAAATTCATTTCCCAGCTCCATTGTTTCCTAACGTTCACAGTCTCTTTGAAGTTGACAGTAACTTCATCAGTTTCTCCAATTCAACTCCCTTTCACCCTATTTAAAACCACAGTTAAATGCCTGGGCTGCATTCTACTTAAACCATCTTCTTATGGAAATAGAATCATTGGGACCCCTTTGAGTTTTCGTCATTCTGGTGGGTGGTGAGAGAATAATATAGGGCCCTTGCGGAGTCAGAATGGAAATCTCGGTTGTGCCGATGGAGTCGATTATCTCTGAGATTGTGCAGAAGTTTATAATAGCAGGTTACCTTAAGATTGCTGAGAGTCAGTGTCTCTTTCCACTTTGGCTTCTCGAGTTGTGTTGTAGCATTTTCATTAGAAAGATCCAATCGAGCTGAAGCTCCTGTGAAGTAAAAGCGTGTTCCCCTGTCAGTTCTCTGTTCCCGAGCTTTATACAGCTTTTTAATGTTCTTCAATAAAACAGCAGAATCAAGTCAGTTTCAACGTGTTCCCAACCCATCAGAAAGCTGAAAGACATCTGAAAACCAAAACTGCATGTGTCTTCTTTTCCAACAAAGATAGACCATTCCAATAAAAGCTGGAGACATCAGTCATACATAACTTGTGTCGCATTTCCCAGCGTGCTCTCATAACGTTTGGTAATGGCACCGGCTTTAAAGAGCTTTGTTTACTAGGAGAGAAGCTAGGGGGAATAGATATGTACGTGCATATTTCCCTGTCTGCTGTGTGTGAACCGACATGCTACTGCTGGACCACAAGGCAGACACTGCCAAGCAGAGCAGGCAATTATATGGGTAGTACTCTCACCCCTCTTCCCCTGCCTCCAAACCATGAACCAACTCCCCCACATAGTCTGTCTCTCTCATTCTGATTTATTGCCGTGTTGTGTAAGGCTTTAAACGGCGCAAACACACACACACGCACACACCCACACACACACACATATGGTTCACTCATATAATCACATGCAAATAGATGCTGAAACACACCAATTGCGCATAGGTTTGACTCAGCTGATTTCATATAGCACTTTTCAAGATCCACCCACAATTCTCTTTGCTTTTGCTGAGCAAAGAGCAAAAGATTAACATATCCCCTCACCAACTCCATAAAAGAATTAGAATAGCCTGCAGTACAAATCTTGTAAAATAACAATGAGTAACAAATAATTAAGTTCAATTAAAATATCAAAAAAAAAATTCTGACCTAATTTTTGGTTTCAAACTAGAAATGTGTGAAAGCATCTAATCCAGATCTTCTCAAACCTTTTCAAAAAAGTACCATCTTTGTGTATACAAAAAATGTTTAATTCCACCATAATAGTATACATTTAGTAAATAGTAGTTCAACAGGATTTGAAGTTAATCAGATTGTTTTCTGAGCTTTGTTCTAACAAAGACAAAAAAAACTAGTGTCAGTTCACTTCTTTCCCAATGGCAGCAGCTCAATGATTTAGTTTAAGTTTACATTTAAGTTTCCCTTGCAAGTCAAAATATTAAATAATGTTAAATGGAAAAAAAAAACATTTGATGTTTCCTCGTCAGCACCGTCCTCAAAACCCAGTATAACTGCCCAGTATAGCCACTATAACCCAGTATAACTGTTAAAGACGAAGTGATAGTGACCAGTAAATATTTTATTGGCATTTCTGATGGTTTGTATCTCTTTAAACTGGTCATACACCAAGATCTGTTCAACCTCTGATAGTAAACATGTTCCTTTAGTGTTTAAATCCATAAAATTAGAATAAATACGATGTAAGCTACTTATTGTACCAGCGATTGGCATCAATGACCACAACAATTAGAATATCTTTACGATTTTCTGACTGGAACATGGTTAAGCTGGGTTTGGGGTCCTTCCCAGTCAACAACAAAAGTTTTTTTACCTTCCCCCACCTCAAAATCTATTGTGGCTGCATTTTGTTTCAATATATAGCATATGATAACAAACCTATAATTTTTTATTTGATAGGATGTATCTTATAACATAAAGTTCACTGTCGTTAGCCTCTATTACTATTAGGAATCAGCTTGAGCACAACAATTAGCGTATCTAACTAATGCATCGTGTCCACTGATCCTTACGGCACTGGTCAGTGCATTTGAGTATCCTATTTTCTCTTTTCCCATTGCAAAAGCCGCCAATACGGCCAACCAGTGGTACTGGTGTCAACCACATATTACAGGGTCAGATCTAGGCCTTAGAAAACCAGACTTTTCAAACTAAAAGCTTCTTTGGTTTCTGTTTTCTTCATAAAGCCATCCAGCCTCAGACACTTGCAAAATAACGAGGGGAACACTGAGATGCTTGGGTTTTCCAGGAGAGGAAGTGTCTTTCTTTTTTAGCCTGCTAAATATTTAATTGCATCATGAATCTGGTTGTTCAGTAAATTCTAATTTCAGCTCTCTGACTGACTTTGTTGTTCATTCATAAAGAGAGTCAGTCACACGGCACGAGAGCACGTCCAGACTTACGGGGCCTCATTTTGTTTATGCATGGTTTCCCCTGTTGGATGAGACCCTGGCTGAAGGGAATACAAATGAAACTAGACAGAGTTTAAATAATCCTGTTGGTTTTGGCAGGCATCAGCAAAACCTTTGTACAAATTGACATGCGGCAGTTGGAGTCAGACAATTTTATTAGCCCCTGTTGGCAATCCATTTTACTCTATTCATAACTTCTGTTTTCATTACATGGTCACTTCAAATCAGAAATTCACTGTGGACGTAAAGACAAACAGTGAAACAGAAGTATAACTAAACGCAAAACTAGAAGGTCAAATGAAATGAACAGGAATCAAAGGAAATAAAAGGAAGTCTATAGTTTATTATATTGTAAATCTTCCTTTCTGTTTCCAACATTAGGTTTTCCCAGAAGTTTTTTTTTTCTTACGCTTTGCCTCCGTCTTGTTTGTAATTTCACTCTGTTTATTCAAAATTTAATGGACCAGAGTAGGAGTGTCAAGGAATGGAGACACGGATGACTGAAAATAAAGAGACTGTGGGAACATATATGTCTGTTTAATGTAAAGCTACATAATTCTTACTCTAACAAATGAAAATGCCTTTCTCTGTCCTTCAGGAAAGTTTGGGACTCTAAGTTAGCAGATCCTTCATTAAGGTAAAGTAAAAATGTACTACTTAAAATTGTTGCATTTTAATTTAATCTAGAGATTTAAATTGTATCTAGTTTTTGATGTACTTAATATCTTTCCAGGCTGAGATCAAAGATCAGTAAGAAGGCTTACTGGGTGGAGAAGGTGCGGTGTCAAGGTTTGGAGGTGTCCCTAGCACAGTGTCCCGCACAGCTGTCCCTCCCCAGAAGTGATGTTCCATGCAGGGGGGGCATGCACGCAGTGGTCCGCTGTGTCCCTGGATTCCAGTTCCAGAACTACGGCAGAGCTCCCGCTCCACCACCTGTTGCGGTTAGTGTGGAAAAACATAACAAATATACGAAGGGGTGAACTTAAACATCACTTCTTTTTTTGCCATCTGCTAGGCTCATTGGTTTAACAAAAATCAGGAGAAGAGTAACACTGGTGTAATTCCATTATTTAAACTTTATTTTTCTTTATTTTTTCATTATTTAACTTTACGTTTATTATTTTTCCATTATTTAAACTTTATTTGTTTTAAACAACTTTAACTGAGGAATGTTTTTTGAATTATTTTAAAATGTTGTTTGTTTGCAAAAGTTAGTGTTTAAGACTAGTTTTAGAGCAGTAATAATTAAATTCCAGCTTAATATTAAAATAATCCTGGACTGACCGCTCAAAATATATATTTCACCCTCTACCCAAATATATATATACATCACTTTTAGGATTATCTTAACCAGGATAATTAGTGTCCCTTCAAACTAAACTCTGCTGTGTTTAAACTTACCTACATTATTGCCTTTTCAGTTATTTTTCTCAAAAGATAACACATTTTACAAATTTAGGTGGGTTGGGTTAACCTTTTTCATTTGGGTTCACTGTTTAAACTATAAAAACTGTCTCCTACTGCTGTTTGTACAAGAATTATACAGATTTAGGATCTTCTGATTAAATGTTATAAACAGTTAATATGCTGTCTGCTTCAGATCTCTGTCTCGTTGTCCTCATTTTGCATAAATCCAGATCAGTTGGTCCAAGAGGCATGAGGTAATTTCTAGTAAAGATCAAATTGGACCTAAAATGACTTTAACCTCAAGAACATAATTATAGCACTTGCTGTACCTGCACTAAGTAGGAGTTTACAGGGAAGCCAATGATTATTAACAAGGGAAATGAGGTAGGAGGCGCTGCAGCAACAATGATCTTCCTGTATGAAACGCATATCGAGAACAAAATGTAAAGACATCTCAGAATTAATAGAATCAAATTTACGACTTGCAGATTACAAGATGACAAGTCTTCCCAGTCAGGAACAGCCATCTTACTCCATACGGCGTAAAACACATGAGGTGGTCCCCACCATGCAGCATCTGCAACTCCTGGATAGATTTTCCTTTCTTCAGTGACTTAACATGAAACATTTCTGTAAACATTTCTTTAAATATATCCATATTCTGCCCTGAGACTGCAGTTTGTTCTCTCAAACATTTGCATGCAAGGAGATAACCCTCGGTATGAACGCCACAACTGACTTCTGCTTCTGCTTTTATCCTTTTTAACACTTATAACATTCATAACAAGATGCCTTGTTAGATTCCAGGTAAAGACAGTTTTCTCATGTGTTTCACAAATGGAAATTGTATTCTGTATGAACAGGTACATGTGTTTCACATGTTACATTTACATATACTGGGCAGTTACAGTGGAAACATATGGAGAGCCTTCCACATGTACAATATTTTCACGTGTCAAAATTAGATTGTGTTGCTAAATGTGCACATGTGAAACAAAAAGAAAAACCCTTCTCTTGTGATGCGTTTTCCCACATGGGTCACATGGTAAAATAACATGATTAAGAAACATTAGAATCACATGTGTGACGAATTTCCACACATGGAAGATTTTCCCACATGTGGAAATTATGTAGAAAAAGGTGTTACACTTGTAAAACATTTCACAGGAAACATATTGTGAAACATTTCACAGGAAATGTTTTCCATGATTTGTTCCACATGTAAAAAAGAAATTACATTGATTGTAACATGCAAAAAAACATGTATCACAAAAGAGGCCCGTTAGAAATCCCTGAACATGAGAAAGTTTCCCCACATTGTTTGACGTGTGGAGATTTTCCAAAAGGTAACGCATGTTTTTTTTACATGGTAAACATTTTACTATAGGTAAACATGTTTACTTAATTAGTTAATTTTATTTTTATAGTGGAAAGTGAGAATATAGCTGTAAAAGTATTTTTCATGTTTATGCTGCTTTACATGTTTTAATCAGGTAGTGACCCTGACAGCCAACACTTAAAATGGTTGGTTCCATTTTTAAGAGTTTTCACACACAACAAAGATTGTTCTTTGGGTACAGCCTCCTTCCTCCATTTCACTCGTATATAATCATATCTTTTTGAAAAATAACTATTCCAAAACAAAGTTGAGGGTAGCTTAAAGGTTCAAAAGTAATGTTCGCTTTAACCACTTTGACAATTTTGTCAACTTTGTCTTGATGTCTTTCAGTCTAGCCGTTTTCTTTAGCCTGCGGGACTAACTAATTTGGGTTTATACTAAATGAAGAACTTATAGGCGTTATCTCCTGCAGGTAAAATATTATCTGCTCACAATGTTTTGACAGAACCTCATTTCAAAATTCCTGACCTATCCGTTTAAAGGAAGCTTACTGAAACCTGTTAGAGAACTGTAGGAATGAAACCAGTCAGTGCCTTAATACATTGTATAATTCATTCAGTTTAATCATTTGAAAAATTGTTCCTTCTAGCCTGCTGTCCGCCTGAAGGCCGGACCCCGTCTCGGAGAGGGTCGTGTCGAGGTCATGAAAGAGGGAAAGTGGGGCACAGTGTGTGACCACCTGTGGGACCTGAATGCTGCCAGCGTGGTCTGCAGAGAGCTGGGATTTGGGTCAGCTAAAGAGGCACTCACCAGAGCTCAACTCGGGCAGGGTAAGCTATCAAAATGACATTCAGTTCTTCATCTTTTTGGAGGGTTTGGTCCCCTACTTAAAGAAAGTTATAGCTCACTCATCTATTAAATGGCAGGATTCCCCTACGTTCCTTTTGCATCTATAGCAGAAACTGCATTACTTAGACTAAACACTTCTCAGTTTAACTGCCTGTTCCATAAGCTCCTAGCCCATCTCCATGCACTTTTGCAGACAAATAAACGCAGCAAGAATGATTATAGCCTGATGTCTGCTGATTGTTGAGGAACTCTCCCCATGACCAATTATATAAAGTGTAAACTAAGCTAGGAGGGTCAGGACAGCAAAAGAATGGCATGTGTTGTTGTCAAAATAAACTTGTTGGTTGAGAAAAGTTTGCCCGGCTTTGAAACTAGAACATCAGGCAATCAGCGGCGAGCAGGAGCAAACATTCAGACGTAATTGTTTTGGGTTGAGCTTTTGTTGTGGGTGAGAAAATGCATCCTCCAAGCTGCCTGTTGTCGAGTTAAACATTCTTCTGCAGACCCCACTTTCTCACACTCGCTTATAGTGGTTCTTCTTGCCGTACCTCAGCAGTCAGTCTGTAATCCCGTTCATTTCCTCCCATTATCTTTCTGCCCAAATGAGCACTTAGCATCTCCTTTAATGGTGTGGCTGCATTTCCTCCTCTCTGCTTTACTTAATGAAATAATTCTTGGAAAGCATGTGAGTGCTGCTTTAAGTGCTACATTAAACTAAATGACATGGCTACTGTGTCAGAATGGAGCAATGTGGCTTTAATCATCTTAGTCTTTTTGTAGGCTATAAGAGTTAACGTAAAGATGGGCAGTGCAGTCGGAGGAGACAACCCGACGCTATACACTTGATGACATCATCAACTTTTTAAACTAATTATAGGGCTTTAAAGGGATCCTGCCTGGGCCTCACACACCTACACAAACATAGATGTGCTAACAGATTCCGCTCCTTTTTTGCAATTTGGGATCTATTTTGGTTCTAAGACCCAGAGAGATCTAAGTTTCAGACCCACATCAGAGTTCCAGAACACTTCTGGGCTTTTAATGGATATTTATGTTTGCAGAGCCATTTCAGAGACTTTTATGTGCACTTGTGCAGGGCCAAGGCTGACTGAGGTCATGAACAGAGCTCAGTTTAGAGGTCTTTTACCTACCACTGATTATCACCTTTCCATTTTCAGCATCTATGTTTTATCACCTGTGTATTTTGCATGTCACTCTAAAATAGTAAGAAGTGTGTAAGATGTTATAATACTAAAATTTTTACTTTGAAGAAATACAGTCGATATAAAAAGTCAGCACACCTTGTAAAAAAATGTCAACAGAACTTTTTTCCCCCGTTTTATGTGACCCATAACCTGTAACAACTTTAGTAAAAGCCAAATTGAAATCCCTAAAAAATAACTAATCTAATCTGGTTACATAAGTGTGTACCAGCTCTTAAAACCTGGGATGAGGCTATTTTCAGAATGAACCACATTCAAATTGCTGTTAAATAGAAGCCAGCAAACATTTACCATCATTTAAAGTGCCTCTGATTATCTACAAATAAAGTTCATCTTTTCTAGTTAGGTTATTTTCTGACATTTTCTGAGCCGCATGTCACAGTAAACCAATAGCTTACAGAGGGCATCCAAAGCATTAAAGGGATTTCTTTCTGAAGAATATGAGTCAGCAGAGCAGCACAAAGGTAATTTCAAAGGTATTACATATATCAAGGAATACAGTAAAGACGGTCATAATCAGTTTAATAAAATATGGTGCAACATCGACGTTCCCAAGAACAGGAGGTGCAGGAATGCAGCGACATTAAAGGATCTGCTGGATTTTTATTTTGATATTTTTATTTCTACAAAAGAAACACATCCAAATTTAAAATAGGCTAAATTTTGACAAAAAACAAATTGAAAGTCTCGCAAGAGAATGCAGGAAAATTATTATAGTCTGGAGACATCAAGGGGAAGGCTTTTGGCGATAATTTCAAAAGATTTTTTTGGTAAAAAATAACAATATATATAATAGAAAGAACATAATACTCATTGTGAAATATGTATAAAAAAAAAGCAAAGGAATGGTTTCAATTCAAGTGAAGAGCCAGAGCTGCGCACAACAAATCAGTGACGTGTCCAGACTTTTTGTTTTCAGGGGTGACACAGGAGGGGGCAGGTAGTTCTGCTGTGGTGGCACCCATAAATCAAAGGTCTGCAGTAAAAATAAAAATGAATGTACGTCCTGCGCCTTCTTTCTGATAAATGTTTTAAAATAACGCAGACATTTTTTCCTTCTTGTAAAACAATTGCTGAAACTACATGTATTCTAAAGCATTGAGCTACAACGTCAGACAACTTGCAACTGTCGCCACAAAGCACAAATGTAGTATGTATTTCCTCTTTAGTTATGTAAAAATTGTAACATATATAAACCTTCATATGAAAAACAAGCTTATAACCTCATTCAGAAAACCATGGGGACGGGGGTTTCAGATTCTAGAGGGGGCATGTGCCACCCCAGGCCACCACATTGACACGGCACTGCTACAAATGCACTCTGTAATCAGCTGGGGAAAAAAAGGGTGTCAGCAAACTATGAGCTTAAGAAAATTCATACTTATACAATCACATTATTTTCGTTTTTATGTTCTATTTCTGTCTCCTCAAAATTGTTTTTTTTATGTAAAAGCTATGCTTTTTGAAATGACCTCTCCTGGTTGGTATATATTCATAATATTCTGAGTACTTTGAATGTGGACTTCATCCGTCTCTCTGCTGTTCCTTCTCAGGTACTGGTCCCATTCACATGAACAGCGTCCAGTGCACAGGCAGGGAGAGGTCCATCTTGGATTGTGCCTATAAACCGGTGCCGCTTTATACCTGCAAACACACTCAAGATGTAGCGGTCCGCTGCAACATCCCCGACACTGGAATTCGGACAACCGTGAGACGAGCACACGAGGAGACATTCCTATGAGCTAAGTAAGAGAGCCTGTCTGCTCTGACACAGGAACACTCTTTTTCTCCCTGTGCATCCCAGGTGCGTCTGGCAGGAGGAAGAGACCCCGGAGAGGGCCGTGTGGAGGTGCTGATGGAGGTCGGAGGAGAAATGCGCTGGGGCTCAGTTTGCAGTGAGAACTTTGGTCTCAATGAAGCCATGGTGGTTTGTCGGCAGCTTGGTTTGGGATTCGCCTCCAGAGCTCATGAGGTGAATACTAGTCGTTCTGCATTTTTCTTTTTCTTTCTGTGAACTTTTGTTCTTTGTGCCCCCCCCCCCCCCCCCCCTCTCCATCCTGCTGTTTGTATGACTGTGCCGTGTTATTACTGAGGCCTGAAGTAATTACAGGCTTCTCAAACGTCCACTTCCAGTGCGCCGAAAATAAAAGAGGGAAAGTGAAGTGAAGAGAGATCGGGGGAAGAGAGAGAGAGAGAAATTCACAGAGCAAACAAACTGAAAATAGAACGGTGCATGGAAACGGCAGACCAAGTGTGTTTTGAGGGGGGCTGCTGGGAACATTTAACAAGCAGTTTTAAAATTGTGAATAAGAGTGGAAAATGTGATAATGTGTACTGATAGGGCCTATAAAAATGTGTCCTAGTGTTTATAGCAGAGCCTACTGGCACTGAAACTCTCCCTAAGTGTTCCTCGTTGTTCTTCCAGAAATGTTTAAGCATCTAATGGCATTGTTCATGAATGTGCTCTACCGTTGCGTCTCTGCAGGAGACCTGGTTCTGGCCGGGGTCGTCCGATGCCACGGAGGTGCTGCTTAGCGGCACTCACTGTGTGGGCACTGAGATGTCCATCCAGCAGTGTCGCAGGAACGGTCAAGTCTACTGTCCCCGAGGCGGAGATGGCAGAGCTGCCGGAGTGACATGTGTGGAGAGTGAGTCCAAAGCCAGTCACCTAATTTGTAGCAAAGAGATTGTTAAAGGAAACTCCAGCCAATGCTATACTGCATAGTTTATTTACAGGCTTGTGAGAAGCTAGTATTATGTGAAAGTGGCATTTCTGCTTTGCAGCTGTTTGCTTCCATTTGCTGGTAAAGTGTTTATTTGAAACCGCGCTATAAATCCATGCCATAAGTCTGGCACTTTCCCCGTTCTTTAATCTTGAAAAAGAGATGCACCGATCAGAATTTTGCAGATGATTTCCATTCTTGTGCCACAACCAACTTTAGCCGATTCTAATTTCACTTAAAGAATGAAGAAAGGAGAAAACCAAAATAAATATGTTCTGCGATTGGTCAATATTTAATTAAATTAGGAGCACAGGCAATGCTGGCAGATGTGTGTGAGGGTCCTGCAAGACAAAATTATTACAGAACTTAAATTTTAAAGTCACCTCAGCATCTTAGTTAACCACTAAGCTTAGGTTAGCATGGTTAGCTATACAGGAGGTATCCTATATGTGTTCTGTAAAGAACTTTTCCTTACATTCCCTCTAGAATTTCTAAAAGGCTCCCTATGTCCAAAAAACATAAAGTCCAGCATGTATCATAATAGGCAAAGGTTCAAAAGAATAAGACAGAAAACTTCCTGTACTCAATTCATATCTTAAGAAAGTCTGGCTCTCTCACACTCTTTTGCAGCCATGTCTCAAAATCTCTTAGAAACCTAGTGTCCTTTGAAATAGCTTCTAACTTGTCTACGCTTCATTTGAACACATCAGTAGCTCAATAGCTTTCAAAGTAACTTTTACTTCAAAAACATTGTAACCATCAGCACAGCCTGGTAGGGTGTAGTTTGGTATAGCCAGAGATCTGCAGTGTCGTTAACTTCTGACAGGGACGGTGGTCCAAAAATTGTTCAGTAATATCATCACCTCATCTGCATAATGGTCCATGTACTTAAAATAAATGCTGTGGAAGAGAGAAATCTTTTTACATAATGTGAGTGAGCACACCCTAAATATATTTAGAAGTAAAAATGAACTGTCTTCAGTTTATGCTTTTTTTATGTTTAAAGGGTTTTCAGTGTCTGTTTTGATTTGTTTTTTGTCAACTTAGGGCCCTTTAACAACTCACAGTAAAATATCAACATATTTAACAAAAAACAATTTAAAACTGTTATTTGTGTAAAAATCTGCTTTCACATTTTAAAGCTAATGAGGAGAACAGATAGAAAGTTTATTGGCACAGTGATAAAAACTATAACTAGTCTTGCCCTGATGGTGCTGGGAGAAATTGCTATCTGAGGACTGCATTTCCCTGTGACAGGGCTTTGGAAGGGGGATAAGCTAAGCTAACTATAACAAGAGAATCATTATGCACATTTTTAAATTATTTTTTTAGATGTCAAAGCCTAGAAAAATCTCTAAAAACACGAGAAAATTCACTAATCGAGAGTCTCTATAGCAACAAACATTTTAAGATGGCCGCATTGTGTAAGCTGTTTATCCATTACCTGCTAAAGTATTGCTCTGTTGCAGTTGGAATTAACTGCAGACATTTTAACACAGTTTCCCTAAAAAGCTGTTTACACTTATGAGTAAATTATGTTAACAGTTCAGGATCCATCATGGTAAAAATCGTCTCTCTGATTTCTTGGGACAAGTGAAAATTCTTCTAAGAACTTCCAACAAGTGGTGAATATCATATTCACAAGGGGATAAAAAGCTAAACTTTCTATTAGGTTAGTAACCAAATTATGATCCCTCAAAATTGCTGGGAGAATTCACAGGCGAAGAGTATTATGTTTCAACACGGATGCATAAAGGGAGTTGCATCATGTCTGATGCATGAACTAGACTTTGTGTCAGTGTGGCAAACTAGAAAATGAAAAAAAAAATTTTGGATGTGGAATCTAGTCACTGTTGCATCTGAACAGGGGATGAACCAACACCGATACTGGTATCAGCTATCGGGCCAATACCGTTCTAATGTACTCATACTCTTAAATTAACTCGTACCATGAACCAACACTTACAATTTGGAAACTGGAAACAGAATTTTTTATTTTTTAGTTGAAATGTTAGTTTTTTGGTCATTTTTATTAATATTTTATTTTTTATTTAATTCAAAATAATTTGTTGTAACAAGCAGATAAGAAAATAAAACCTGTCTTTCAACTTATTGCATTTATTTGTGTGATAGAAGTATCGGCAAGTCCTCAGATTCAGGTGTCGGTATCATACCGGTTTGAAAAAAAGTGGCATCGTTGCATCCCTTCTTCTGAAGCCCGCTTTATCTGTAATTAAAACAAGCATATGTATTAGTTGCTTCAAAACAATGTTAAAGTTTTGGACCACCTTTCAAATTTTAGAACTGTGTCTTATTGAAGATTGAAGAAGTAAACATAACGATTATATAGGTAAAATTTCCTGAACAAAAAAGTAGATTGAATGTGTTGTATTTTATTCAAACTGAATGATTCTTGCAGCCGCTCCTGACCTGGTGGTGGACGCCCAGCTCGTCCAGGAGTCGGCCTACCTGGAGGACCGACCACTTCACCTGCTGACTTGCGCCAATGAGGAGAACTGCCTGTCTTCCTCTGCGGCCAGGATGAACTGGCCTTACGGACATCGCAGACTGCTGCGTTTCTCCTCCCGCATCATGAACATGGGTTTGGCAGACTTCAAACCGCGTGCCACCAGAGAGAGTTGGGTCTGGCACCAGTGCCACAGGTAAGAATGGGAGGATGTCACTAAAGCTCACATCTTCTGAAGTTCTCTGAATCTGCAGACCAGCAGAATATTGGGGTTTTAAGTTAAAAGGGCAGTATTTAATGTAAAGTCATGTCTTAGTATTGAGCCCCTGTTTTCTCTGATGACCTGAAAAATCAGTGCAACCAACTGGCTTCAGAAGCATAGACTGTAAAAAAGAATAGACAGCGCCTCCTTACTACTCCCTGTTTACCAGAATGACACACTTTCATGGGGGAATTCATGGCGGATTCACAGACTCCTCCTCCCCAGCTCTGACGAAGCATGTTACTAAAAAGGGCATAGGGGTGGGATCTTCACTGTAGACTCTGTCCTCGTGGGGCGTGAATGGGCGTGTAGTGCGGTCGTAATCACGCCCATTCTGCTCCCGCGTCTTTAGCTCTGATGCTAAACTTGGCTCGGCCCCCTCATTAATTATGCAAGATTTCAAAAAATTATCTTACCAAAACCAGCTTGGTGCCCAGGCTTTTTATGAGCCCAGCGGTATCTCAGGAAGAATATGTAGCCATAGAAAGTTTAAAACAATGGGGCACCAGGCATTAAAGTTCTTTTTAACGTGTCTCAAGTCCTTTGCTTTTCAATGGGGGCCTAGCGGCCAAATGGAGGTACTACAGCAAGGGAGGAGCAATGGCGGCCTCCATGGCATGCGGTCAAAAAGCAGAGCAGCCAGCGACCATTGGTCAGAAGTCATTTTTACATTTAAGTGAGGGTATTAGAGGTTTTTTTAGAGAACATCAATGGAAAAAAAAAGTGTCATGAAGACCAAAGAACAAAGCAAACAAGTCAGTTATAACATTGTGGTTATATTTAAAGCTGGGTTTGTTTTTAAAACAAATCCCAAAGTTTCAACTTCGAAAATAAATTATTTTCCATCTACCATAATGTAACAAGCACAAGACAACTGAAAACCTACCAAGACATGGCTGTCCATGGTAAATTGACAGGCTGGGTTAGGAGATCATTAACAAGAGAAGTAGCCAAGAAGTCCATTGTAACTCTGGATCACGGGCAGCTTAGGTGGAAGGGCTTGTCGACAGGAAAACTACAAGTTGTGCACTCTGCAAATCTGGCCTTTACACAAGAGTGGCGAGAATAAAGCCATTGTTGAAAGGAAACCATTGATAAATCCTGATTGCAGCTTTCCACAAGCTAAAGAGGAGACAAATAAAAAACATATACAGAAGATGGTCTGGCCAGATGAGACTAAAAATTTACTGTTGGGGTCTACTTTTGTGCGGCTGAACACTAGCTCTGCAAACACCCAGTTTCTACCATTTCGGAAATACGGTGGTGATACTATCACATTTTAACTAAATAAATACTTATCCTGTCGGTGGCTACAAGAGACATAGCCCAAGCTAAGGTTTAGATCAAAGCAGGTTCGTATTTTAGAAGGGCCCAGTCAAGGTCTAGTCCAAAATCCAGTTGGGAATATATGGTTGATGTTCAAAATTACTGATCTACCAAGTAATTACTTACTCATGGGGGATGAAGACAAATCCACACCAAACGTTTTACTTAAAAAAAAAAAAACTAAATCAAAAGCCATATATGTTTTTGTTTTTTCCTACACATGAAGAACATTGAAGTTTGTGGTTTAAAGCTTACATCAGAACTGACTGAGGTTTTACAAGAGGAATGTAATTCTAGACAGGCTCCAAGTGCAGTAAATTAAATCTCTGCTCTTACATGAATGGCAGCAAAAGATTTAAAAAGTGAAATATGAACCTTGAGTGCGGCATAAAATATAGGCTTTAGTGTTTGTAGAGTCAAAATCTTTTAAACATCTGATATTTAACAGAATAAACACAGATAAAGTTTACCTTGGACATCATCCTAACTAGTTAAACCCGCTGTTACAGTTGTATCCAGGACGTGTGTCACATTCGCTCGGTTTCTTATCTCAGCAGCTGTGGTTCTGTGTCCTAGAACAAGCAGCGCAACCACAACCCAATTACTACCTACTAACAACAAACACATGGTTTTACTTGCAGTTTTGGTTGCTATTGTTTTGGGAATCACCCAGCAAAGCAAGGAAAAGCAACACCAAATCAAAAATCTACCTTTTCACATGAGCTTTTCCAGTGGTTCATCATGCGTGTTTGATAGCTCTAGGGAACCATAGCTTCATTTTTATTTATCATACTTCATACCAATATGAAAACAAGCACTGAAAGATCACAAGAGAATATTAAAGGAAAGTCAGTCTGGGTTTTTTTTCTTAATTTTATGTGATCTTTTCCACTCATTATTTCCAGACACTACCACAGCATTGAGGTGTTCACCCACTACGATCTGCTCACCCTCAATGGGACGAAGGTGGCTGAGGGACACAAGGCCAGTTTCTGCCTGGAGGACACCTACTGCCCCGATGGTAAGATGTCATCAGACACAAAAACCCTTCAAATCTTTTAGAAACATTTTATTTCCAAGCTGTCAGACATTTCTTTAATGTTTTGCATTGGCTCTAATTAAGTTTTATGAACTTTTTTAAAGCTCTGTCAGTTATTTTTAGAGACTTCTCTTTCACATATTAACCTTCTGTCCACTCCCTGTAGCAGAAAAATACAGTTTATTTTGGATTGAATGAGGACAAGTAAAGATGTGACAAGTCTACAAATCAATATAAAGCAGATGAACAGCCTATAGCAGTCAGGTCTTAAAAACAGGCGAAAATCCAGTAAATATCAGGTGATTATCTTATTTAGATTATTCTTCTTGTTGAGGCTAAGTTTCTATTTTCTTATTTTTCTGTCAAACTTGCAGGCTACTTAAGAATGAAAAATATATTTAGATACAAAGGGCAATTATTTAATTCTTTCTGATAAATTGATCTATAAGTATCTAAAAATCTATTCTCTGGAAAGTTGTCTTGCATTTGATGACAAATCACAGTTTTATCGCTTGTGTTTGAAACCTTCTTATTTTTGAAAAAGTTCACAAAGCAGACAAAATCATTCTTTAAACAACGGTCAGGTACGAGATAGAAAATCTTGTTAGAGTCCCAGAAAACAAGCTGTCTGGAGAAGTATTGTTCAAGAGAAATTAAAGAGAGTTGTGCTTCTTGGAAAAATGCAGTAGATAGAAAAGAAAGGTCCTCTATAAGTCAGTTATGCAGTGAAAATAAGATTGTTGCCAAGAAAAAAAACAGCATCTCAGCTAATAAATCATTGTTTGACTTTAGATCCTTCTTCATCTTTAAAGAGATAATTATTTCAAGTATTTTTTAATCCATAATGACTGGTTAAATAAAAGCAGCACCACATAGATATAACTCATCATGTTGTGTACTGTGTATGTATTTTTTAACCCCTCAGGTATCCATAAGCGATACGCCTGCTACAACTGGGGCCAGCAGGGTATCTCCGTCGGCTGCTGGGACACGTACCGCCATGACATCGACTGTCAGTGGATTGATATCACAGATGTTCGACCTGGTGAATACATCTTTCAGGTCAGTGTAGTGTGAGATTGGTGGTCATCTTCAGGTACCAGTTAGAGGATGCTATGTGGACATGACTTCAGTTGAACAGTGAAGGATTTTATTTCAAAACTGCATTCAAACCATGATGAAATCTAGGCCCAATTGTAGAATTCACTCTAATTTCACAGCCTCTTTTACAGGCATCTGGACAGCAAACTTACTTTACTATATTTGCTATTACCCAACTTAAAGTTTTTTTTTCAGATGCACATTTTCCATAGCCTCTTCTTTAGCTTGTGGTCTCAACCATTTCCACATTATTCTGGGATCTACAACTTCTGGTTAGACATATGCTCTAAGCCCACCCAGAACAGACGTGACATAAGAAAATATGTATAACATTTTTGAAAATATCAGTTTGGGAAAGTCTGGATTTCTATTTAGGTGTTTCCATGTCCTATAAGGACCAAAAATGGTAAAGCAAGAAGAAAATCTGCTTTTTCCTTTAGTTTTTATTCCATCCATCCATTAAAGCATGTGATTTTAGAAAATAAGTAAGCGGACATCGAATTTCAACCGTTCCAGTGTATTTAAATAATATTATATTTAATATTATATAATATTATTATAATAATATTATATTTTGGTTACAATGGGATTCTTACTGCTGTGGGAGAAACTTCATAGTGTTTTCTTTCCAAAGAACCCGCATGCCTCTACTCTGAATGGTTCAAGAACAGAGAAAAACTGCAGGACGGTTAAGGGGTTAATTCCTTACCACTGTAGAATTATCAGCTATCTATGCTTTAAAAATGGGAAGAAAAAAAAAATTGGAGCATTATATTCAACTGATGATTCTTATTTGTTCCTCCTGTTGAAAACCCATCATAGTTTTTTGGTAACAAGCTCTTACATCAGGCAAGAAAAGTCCAAAAGCACAAAGTAAAGCAAACAGTTTGTGTGTCAACATCTAAAGGCACACGTGAGATAAAAGCTGCGATAAAAGGCTGTAATTTTAGCTAAATGGCTCTTGGCTGGCTTTCCAGTCATTCAGGTGTACACCGGCAACGCAGCCTTATGGGTGTGTGTGCGCGTCTAAGAAAAGTAACTTTAGTCTAGATTTATATAGAAAGCAGACCTACTGTTAGTGAGCCCTTTATAGAGAGTACAAACCTACTGGCGGTGGAAAAGCCCAGTCAGCACATTACAGGTTGAAACGTGAGCTCCTCCACATCTTCCCTCTCTATGCCGAGACATCCAATCTGCTGCGGTGACCTACTCATCCCTCTTGCATCTCTATCATTTATTCTATTTATTCCCGACAGCCCGGCAGCAGCATCAACAGGACTGTGTTTACAGTTACTCTTTTTAATCCTGCTTGTTTGCATCGACATTAAAATGTTTGCATCAGGCTTGTACGCCCGATAAGTCTACTGGACGTCACAAAGTCATCCCAGCGCATAATGACCCAGTAGCGCCTCTTGTGGTTTTGATGGGCTTCTGTAGGTAAGCTCCTCGGAGCGAAAGACTGAGAGAGGGCGTAGATCCTCACTCGTCTTTCATGCAGCCGGGTGTTTCTGTGTCAGGCAGCCACTTTAGGCACCATACATTTACACTGATGAGTCATGTCCACCTCAGCTCAATTGCCTCCGATTGCGCCTGCATCTCAGAGATCAGCAGCCGAAGCTCTCAGTCTTTTACACAACGGCGGCGGGCCTTTCATCGTCCCGTAAAACGGCTTTGTGGGCCCTTTGTTTCACATTATTACAAGAGCTTTTAAGAAAGCATAAACAGCCACAAAGTTGATGTGTTTTATACCAAGACTATAAAGTATGATCCAAAATCACTCTCCAGGCTCAGTTTGCAGCATTTACACATACAGATTTAGTTCATGATACTAATTGTTGGCTAAAAGTTATTAAAAAGAATAACGGTTATGAATATTTTTAACTCGGAATCTGAAGCTGTTAATACAAACAGAACCGCACAATTTAAACGCTACGTGAAAAAAAAAAAAGAATAAAGCCGGGCCACTTTAATGAATATGTGGTCAGGTTATCTGTTTGATGTGTGCATCAGGAAAGTTCATTTGTGAGCTTTTCTTATATATGGGAGGCAGACAGACAGAGTGGAAAACAAGCCACCATGGCAACCAACCATGGCTTCAGGCTAATGATAGCCTACAAACTCTAAACCATCATCTGCATCTCTGGGCTTCTTTTTTTTTTTCAACCCCCTTTCCTCTACAGAGATAACAGTGGAAAGTGATGTCATTCATCGAGTTTATACATTCGATGCCATATAGAAAAGCAGAAAACAATAATCCTGTGGCTTTTCCATCCAGCGGGCTGCTGTTCCGTAACTGTCTGAAGAAGTGAGATTTTTCCAGCTTTTTTTTCCCTTCGCATTTTAAAAGGAACAAAATGTACAGTTGTTGGGTTGATCAAGTTAAAGTTGCTTTTTCCAAACAAACTTGGAAACCTAAAGGAAGTTGCTGTGAGTTAATGTTAAATATACATCACCCTCAAACTCTCCGGTCTTTGCCAGCAATCTGAAGTGTCCTGCTAATTTCACACATTTGTCACACATTTTTGTATTCTCCCGCTTTTATTCTGATACCCCTAAACAAAATCCAATGAGCCCCAACAGAAGTCACCAAACTAGAAGATTAAATCTGTAATTTGATCTCACTATGAATCCTACTACTCTTTGAAGGCCTCGATGATTTCTTAGAGAACATTATGAACCATCATGAAGACCAAGCAGACAGGTCAGAGAGGAAGTTGTGGTTAGCAGGATTAGCTTGTAGGACAATATCCTATGGTTTGAATATCTCACATAGATACTGTTAAATCCATCAGCTGACAATTGAAAATGTAAAAATACCAAAATATAGCATGTCAACTAAACTGTCAAGAAGTCAGTGGTGAGAGAATCTGTTCACTACACAACTTTTACTCTACAAATCTGTCCTTTATACTAGAGTGGCAAGACGGAAGCCACTGTTGAAAGAAAGCCATAAGAAGTCATGTTAAGGTCTGCAACAAGAAATGGTACATCTGGAAAAAGGTTCCTCTTGTCTGAGTGGAACTAAGTGTTCAAAGTGCTAAACACTAGAAGGTTAACATTGTGTATAACCCTGAACACACCATCCCCACTAAGAAGCAAAGTAATGGTGGCGTCATCCTGTAGGGATTCCTTCTTCAGCAGCGTCAGGAAAGCAGATCACAGGTGATGGAATGATGGATGGAGATAAACACAGGGCGATCTGGAATGAAAAGCTTTCAGAGGCCGCAACTCCAGACCTAAGATCGAGCTAAGACATTGTGGCAAGACTTCAAAATTGGTGTTCACAGATGGTCTCGATCGCTAAGTTTTCCTTTCCTAGATGTGCAAAGGTGGTGCAGACATAAATCGTAAAGCCTTGCTATAAATGCAACAAATACACTAATGCATATACACTAACGTGTTTATTAGTAAATGACTTACTTAGACTTACACATGGCCGTTCTCTTCCTCCTTCACTATTATGCACCACTTTGTGTTGGTTTATCTGAAAAGACATCAGACAAAACCTGAAAAACTTCAAGGATAATACAGATTTCTGCAAGGAAATGTAATTTTTGTATTTGAATATGCTTAGAGGTCATAAAAAGTCATGACCACATTTCTGATATTTATCCAGCGTCTCACATCTAGTCTCCTCTCCTGTGCAGGTTGAGGTGAACCCTAGCCTGGACATGGCGGAGTCTGATTTCCAAAACAATGTGATGCGCTGCAGGTGCAAGTACGACGGAGCACGAGTTTACCTTTTCCGCTGCCATGCAGGTAACGCAGCATGTTGCCCAGAATGAACCACTCCCCTGTGGAAGAAGTTGTGATGATTATTTTATTATTTAGCTTTTTTTTAAATCTCGTTTTCTTTTCTTTTTTCCTCATTAGCTGATGCCTACAGCGCCGAAGAGGAGGATTTGTTCGACCATCAGCGTCAACTTTCCAACAACTTCTTGTGAATTAGGGAACGTCAATATTTAAGAACTGTTCACCTCTTTTCCAGCCCTCAGAAGTCGGGCAACGAAGAGTGAATGAGAGTAAATCAAAAAAGCAGAAGCAGAGGGGGAAAATTGAGAGGAAATGAAGGACAGGAATGTCTTTTTTTGAGGATCCTGTGATATAGATCGTTGTGAGAAGGTTTTGTTTTCGTTCAACAATTAAATAGGAAATAAAGAATGCATGTAGAAAGGGATGAAAAGAAAAAGCCGGACCGTGATTTGTGATAAAAGTTTACAGCTTTAAAAAAAAATGCCTTTTTTAAATAAATGATCATGTTTTAATTGTAACCACATTTAAAAGTAATGACATGAAGGCACATGAGGAAAACCTGTATCGTGCAACACTCGACTGTCCACATATTTACCAAATGGGCTTCCCGTACATTCACTGTCCCCATGACAACATCCAGGATTTACAGTCACAACATTGTGTTTTTCTTTATTTTAGTTTTCGATTAGATTTTATTTCATCTCATGGTGCTATTTTGCTTCCGTTTTAAATAAATACTGTAATGTATTGCAAATGTATTGTCATGTACAGTCTTATATTACCTCTCTCAACTATTGTTCTTCAGGTCTTTAATTTATGCAGAATTGTAAAGTTCTTTGAAGTTGAAACTTGTTTGTGTTGTTAATTATATTATGAAAAATACTTCCATTTTTTATCTTTCTTTGGTAAACACGAGGGAAGATCATGAGATCTGGTTGTACCATCGCAACGCGCTTCAGAGTACTTGTTAACAGTAGTGAAAGAATAAAAGTCAGATTTACAAAGTGCCTGATCATTTCAGTAGACTGCTTTTTTTATGGGCAGAACCTGAGTACAAAGAAAACTAAGAATAGAGCTTTTTTTTCAGTCAGGATTTAAACAATCTACCAGCTGTCTCTAATGATATTTTAAGACTTTTTCCCTTTTAAACCAGTCATGACCAAAATCCAAAGAACCGTGCTTGCTTTAGCTGATATTGTTTCTTCCTCTACACTACATTACCTTTTAACAGATTGGCCACGGTTCTTTGTTGGTCTGACTCGGCTGGTCACATTCTTTAAAAAAGAAAAGTTGACTGAACTTAAAAAAGTGAGGCAACCACACAGCTTTTTTTTAGTAAACTCAACTAAAGGGTTTTTTAAATGGCCTGTTTTTGTATAGCGCTTTACTTATTCCCTACGGACCCCAAAACGCTTTGCACTACAGTCATTCACCCATTCACGCACCCATTCACACTATTGTGTGAACCTAAATAAAGAAGGTAAATTAAAGTGGAATCTTAAATTCAACAAGTTAGTCGAGTCAACTCATGTCTTTGAGTTGACACAACTTAAGTTGAAAATATATTTGATAAAGTGGAAGTTTTTACAAAGTGGCTCAACTTGTAAACGGTAAATAGTTTTATGATTGCCTAATTCAGTATTTCAACTTTTATTTACCCTCGTGATGTAGATTGCTTCAACATAAGCCTGTTTGTTGAGTTTAGACATTTCTGCCTTATTGGTTGCCTTGCGTTTCTAAGATCAAAGCACTTTATACTCTCTAAAGGAGAGCACATTAATGCAGTGACACAACAGCCAACTTGGAGTTGCAAATAAGACAGGCAGAAGCTGGAATTGAACTACCACCCACTAGTACAAGCTAACTAAGCCACAGTGCCCCTTGATCTTTCATGCTAACTTAACTCAGAGTATAGTAACCTAAAATAAAGCTAATATTCTACTGTTTAAATGTTGTTTTCAGTGTTTTTACCGTAATATTCAACAATTTATGTTCACAAGAGTTTGCAAAAAATATTTTTATGTAATTAAATAAGAGCAAAATCGACCTCTGCAGGTCTCCTTGTCCATATAACACACCTAGCCTTTGACTCAAAAGCCAAATAAAAAAGTTGGTTTTCCCGCATTTCATAACAAAAGTATGAAAGTTAACACAACTTTCTCTTTTTGCAATGACAGAAAACGTAGAGATACAAGTACTGGCAACTCACTAAATAATGTTACGGCTTCTAACCTCAGTTTTTCGGGTGGGTTAGGAGTTAAGTTACTGCTAAGTTTTAACAACTGAAAATAGTTTTTCATGCCAAAAAATAGGAAAGAAATAGGAAGACAACTATGGAAGTTGGAGTTCCTGAATTTCACAACAAAAGCATGTATGTTGAATGAACTTTCCCTGGTTGTAACGAAGCACAATTTACAGATTGAGGTACTGGTGACTCAAACAATTCTGTTTAAGTTTACCTTGGATTGTTACGCTAACTTAATATTAATATCTTGTCAGGCCAAAGGTGAAGAGGTGTCCATCTCATTCCTCTCTACATATTCTCATCATAACTGACAAGGCTCTTAGAAAAACGAACATGTCAACACTTTGGCCAAATCTACATTGCATGTCAGGCAGGGAGTATTTATCTGGCAATGGACCTAAAACTGGGAAGAGAATAAAACTATAAGATTTTCATTCTTCATGAGAAATCACACAAAACGAGCTGGATTGAATTACACACATACATTCTAGGTCCGAGATTTGCACTGACTCGTTCTCATCAAAGAAAGATCAAGGTCACATTCTACTGAGAGATTTGAACCTTGCAAACAAAACAAAAAAAATATTTAAAGATATATTAAGTTTTAAAGAAAGCATTTTATCAAAACAGCTTCCTATAGTTAATTGATTTTTGACCATTGCAAGAGTGGTTCATTTTATATTAAAGCTGCTGTCTGGATAATTTGAGGAAGGGAGAGATTTTTTTTAACTCCTCCCAAACATTCCATCTGCTGCTCCTCCTAGACCCACTTCAATAACTGTACACATGCATCACCTATGCTGTCACAGTAGGAAAGCACCAGCCATGGGAACTGCTAACCTTTTAACAGAATCTGGCATAGAGGCTTCTCCATGACTGATGCTCTTTTTCAATATGACTACGTACGACTTTAAACAGGAAGACGTGGTGCTGCCCTTGTGCCCTTTCTTCACAAATTTACATTGCAGATGCACATTGACCCTGTCGGAGAGAGAGCCTCTTGCGGGTGGATTTACATTGTAATAGATGTGAGATCAGAGTGTGGTTGCAGCAACCATAATTTATTTCAACACAGTTCAGTCCATCCCTGCATCTGAAAACACTGAATTTTAGACTCTAAGCACTAACACTAGCAACTAATCCTTAACCTTTCATGGGGTCAACAGTGAGAACACTATGACTAGTAGTCTAGGGAGCCGTTTGCGAATGTGCCCATTTCGAACAGCCTTTCTACCCGACGTCATTACGCGACTTAAACGCACATGAATGACGCATATCAAAATAAACCGTCGGAAGAGGTTGTTGTACTCTTTTTTACAGTCTGACTCACATGCGCGCGTCTTTTCGCTTTAAAAAAAATTTTCGGCGTATTTCGGCCATTTTCGTTATTTTACATGAGGTGGGTCGGGCAACTTGTAATGATGGCGTCTTGTGGCGCAAGGGATTGTGGGATGGCACATAGCTCCTAATTGCCAGTTAGTTAGCATCAGAGGTCCCTATGCTAAAGTGGCTATGATAGTTAGCATACAGGCCACTTTCCCTAAGTCCTTTCTAACTGGAAGCCCAATTCGGATGCATTTTATCATGGTGGACGCTGACGCACATCCGGTTTGGCGTAAGACCTCTTACCAATTTGTGGTTTCGGCTGCAGCCCATGTTACAGCACCAGAGAGCACTCTTTCTCTTCTTCTTTTGGTTATTTTATGGTGGTTGGCAATCAATGTAAGTGTGCATTAACGCCAACTATAGTTGGCTTGATTGATTTGATCGATTGACTTGATTGTCACAATTGATTTACATTCAATATCAGTATACTGGCATTGAATGTAAATAAAAGCTGATCTAACCTTCTTTTTTAAAAAGGTAAAAATAATAAGTAAAGTAAATAAAAATACAAAATAGAAACTAAATCCTCAGGTTATCATGAATCATAATAGGCTTCACAGCTTACCCTCACCACAACAAGATAATTTAACTGCTTCAAGTTTTTTGTTACATGTTCCCGTGAAAAATCTTTAATGCCCCAAAAAAATTCTCCTCCTTTCACTATTTTTTTTATTTTCTCTATCTTCTGTTTAGCCTGACCTGTGCAGTTAATGACATAAGCTATAAAAAAATTGAGTTTGTCTGTCTTCACTCCTGTAACACTCTTCACTGTTTGACTCATTTCAGATAATGTTCTTTGATATGAGCTCATCTCTGCATAGATTAACTTGTTCATTGTTTTTATGTGCTGGATTTCTAGCTCTTATTTCCTGACTTCACATCCCCCATATGTCACTCTGTGCTGACTGCCACAGTTAGAGCACTTCTCCGGCACATAATCTTTGCCGTCCTCAAAAGTATGCTTGTGACTGCATTTACATCTCTGTCTCCCTCTACAAACTGCTGCAATGTGTCCTACCTCTGACAATTATAGCAACGTAATGGTGGCAGAACATAAACCCTAACCGGGAAACTTAGGTACCCAATCCTGACCTGCTCTGGTAAAACCGATTCCTTTAACTCCAAAAGAAGCAACATGCTCCTTACTCTCTGGCCATTTTCTGTTTTCATCAGTCGTTTTATATTAGGCTACTTACTCCCCCCCCCCCATAAATATTTTGTTTAAGTTTTTCCAAGTCCTCATCTATCAGAATATCAGTTATCACTCCTCCAAGAACTCTCTTTTTTACATACAACTTTTTTACATACATTATCAATATGCATTGCTTTTTTCTTCTGTTCCTCCATTTTAAAATATCAGTAGATGCCCGTCCCTCAGTACTTTAGCCATTTTTACGTGTCCTATCTGTTTTTTTTCCAACTCCCAAGATAAGGCTATTGGGCTAAAATTCATGTGCTCATCTTCCATCCTAAATCTCAGTATTACTTTAATTTCTCCATTCTCCATTTCCCTCAAATCACCTGTGCTCCCTGCATCCGAACTGATTTCATGCCAGCCTCTTTCACAACTCTGATTCAAAATTTGTTTGTTTGCTCTACGCTCCTTTCTATTAGACGCTGTAAACCATCCTTCAAAATTCATTTCTTCATCATCATCCTGTTCAAACATCTTGATCCTTCCACACACAGCTTTTGCCACACTCCTTCTCTAACGGCAGTGCAGCCTTAAATAGTGTCCGCTGTTAAATGGACTATACCATTTTCCACCCACAGGGGTGTTTAACAAATTACTTTCCATTTGTTTACGAATACTTTAATACAAATAAATACATTTTACAAATTCAATTTTTTTTTTAGATATCTTAGATTTTAACACGAAACACTGTCTTAAAAGACCTTAGAAAAACCCCATATACAAAAATACCCCACACCCTGTAATCCCATGTCCTCTTCCAGAACCTTGAAAAAGGTGTCTGGACGCCCAGGGAAACATTTGCCCAAACACCCTGAAAAGGAGAAAGAAAAAACAGGTGAGAAACATTTCAGCCAATTCCTTGCACTCACTTTGACAATTTGATTTTACACTGCCTTTGTTCAACTTTATTTTTTAAAACATTTCCTCCCACAAACAATACTTTTTAATGAGGAGCAGCTGTACTAGCCTGACGTAACCATACTCAATGCATACTGGCATCCAGGCTACAGCTGTACAGAACCTGGAATAAAATTCCACATACTAATTGTTAAAATACTCAATAAATATTCAATAAATAGTCAAAACTTTTCGTATCCAAATGGTTCTTAATGTGCAAATCTATGCTCAAAGTACAGTGCTAAATAAAGTGCTGAAGTGTATTTAATAAAGTAAAAAGTACTCTTTAAAGTGCTGTACAAACTCCAAGAAAAAAGCCCCTGTAATGAAGACGTCTTCACTACAGTCCCTTAGAGCTACATTTGGTATGAGGGTATTTTTCTACGATGATGTACAGTATATTGTTAATGTTGAGCATGTTCTCAGTGCTGGTTTCCAAATAATCTAGTGACTCGTCCTGTTCCAAACATTATTCCAAAATTCCTGATTTTTGTCAACACTAGTTTTTTTTTCTGTTCCTCCTTAAAAGTTATGCATATGCAGTTTCTTTCTGGTTGTATGGTATACACTCTTATATCAACAGTAGCAGAAGTTGGCTACAGATTCCTTGATGACATTTCAAGATTCAAGGAAACTACTTTTAACATCTTTCAGTTTGCTATAAGGGTGGGCATGTTTCCAGTTATGAATGTCCTCCACTTGTTTATTATTTTCCATCCAGTGTCAAAACTGAATTCAAATTCTTTTGAGACCTCTTTAAAACTTCTTACCAGACTCAAAAGTAGCTACAGTCTTCTTCCTGAAGGCCCAAGACATCTTGTCGTCTTGTCTCTTCTCCAACATTTGGTAGCCCACCAAAAATGTCTGCAAACCTTTTTTTAAATGCTGAGTTTTTATCATCTGCACCTTTTTTTACTTTTAATCACATTACTTGAAAATCTGAATAGTGATAGAATTCATATTAAATTTCCAAATGTTCCGATGCATAAAAAAAAACCACAAGCTGTTGTGTTTTAGGGCTGTCAAATGATTCGAAGTTTTAATATAAAGACAAGACCAAGAATCCTTTGGTTTCTGATGGAAAAGAGATGTTCACCTGGAAATGTGGATGCATTTCGGATCTCCCATGCTTATTGCCAGATGAGCACTGAAAGCAGCATGGACTGAATTGTGGGATTAACGGGGTGGGTCATCGTGTTCACATGTTAATGCATTGAAAAAATCAAAAGTTAATTCTGCGAATTAATCAAACTGCAGTATTGTGTTAGTATTTAATTCCTTTCCAAGATGATAAATATAATCTGCCACCTTTCTACCAGATTTAATGAAGCTATGCTTTTGTTTTGGTGTACTTGTGCTGATAACCAAAGAAACGGGACAAATCTAGAAAAGAACTCGGAGAGCCAAGACCTCCGCCAGCACTCTCCTCCCATCCTCACGTTGTTTTCCAATTCTAACTTTTGGCACTTTTCCAAAAAATGTCAAGCATGGTTGGCTTCGTGCTGTCACTGTGCTTTTCCAGATTCGCATAATTAATTTGAGGTCAGCCGTCTGTGAGCTCAATGAGACGGGAGAAGAGTAAACGATAATAGAACATTTGGTGTGCTTGGATACATTCGTCATGTTGGATCAACCTCAGAATTGAATCACTTGTTTCTGGTCCCGTTGTGGAAATTTCCTGAAAATTTCATTCAAATCCGTTCATAGATTTTAGAGTTAAACTACAAACAGAACTGGCTGAGGTAATAACTACTTCAACTCTTGCCAATATATCTCTTTTGATGCAAAGTTAGACATTTTAAAAAGCATGTCAGATGACGTAAGGTAGACTTTCTGAGTGTTTGCTGCTAGGAAACACAACATTACCATCGTCTAAGGGTCATTTACTGCACTGGTACATGAGATTACTCCTTTATTTAGACCCTGCCTCATTTAATTTGCTTTTTGAAACACGTTTCTATGCAGCGAGAACAGAGCTTGCACTTGTGCCAGCCACTTGCTCAGTAGTGGTTTGTGTTTGTGTTGTTAATCTAATGATTGCGTATGAATCTTCCAGCACGCTGCGCTGTGGTACATCACCACCTCATGAAGCCACGATAAAAAGCTTGACATTATGGGAAGGGCTCAGATCTCACACGACGATGGTTAACAAAAAAACACACACAAAAAAGACGGCTACATGCTCCCTGTATGTCGCTAAGCCACAGGGAAAACAAACAAGGATGTCGGCTGAAAATTTGTGGCAAAATAGAGCAAATTCTACACCACGCTGAAGACGATCCAGATTGGATTCATTTGTGATGGTGGAAGGACAGAACAGGCTTCCAGAGCCCTTTCAGACCCTGTACTTCCCTTCCCCTGCTGCTGTATCTCTTAGTGCTCTTCCCCCAATGCTTTGTTTCTAAACTGTAATCCCATCACCCTTTGACTGTCTTCATTGTAAGTAGCTTATTGCTAGCTTTGATATTATGTGCATTCTTGCACTTTCAACCTCTGAAGATAAGAACCACCTTACCTGTGACCATGCACGGTTGGAGGTATAAATGATGGATGGATGGATGTTGCATCCTCATTCCTAAATCGCTTTGGATAAAAGCATCTGGTAAATACATTAACACGTCACAAACATAAGAAAGCGTTAACCCTGGAGGGTTGGGAAAATATGCTCTGCATGAACTGAGACCAATGTAGGTTCAGTCCATCACCACATGATCAGATGATTCATTCCCATTTACAGTCCCTTCCAAACTGATTCATACCCCTAAACCTTTTCGCATATCACAAAACCACAGATACCACTGTTGTTTTATAAATATTATTAGTAAAGATTTACACACAAAGTTTTTCAGCTAATAAAAGCGTTAGAAACATGTATGCGACCCCCTAAGTCAATATTTTTGAAGAACTCAGCACTATTTATTTAATTAGAAATTTATTTAAAGAGTAATAACCCCATGAGATGCCTCAACTCCTTTTCATGGGGGTCCTCTATTACAGGTTGACAACAGAGGGCAGTCGCAAACATAGAGCATTATTGAACGTAAAACAGAAAATACGTAAGCAGTAAAAAAATAAAAGTAATTGTAAATAAACACACCGACATGTAGATCAGCTCGCGTAGTTTACCAGGTTCCCCATGATCTCCTTTACATACCAGTTTCTTTATTTTCATGAATATTTACATTGTAGATTCACACTGAAGGCATCAAAACTATGAATGAACACATATGGAATTATGTAGTACTTTTACAAAAAAAGTGTGAAATAACCTGGCCTCCAAAGTCACCGGACCTGAACCCAATCAAGATGATTTGGGGTGAACTGAACCACAGATTAAAGGCAAAAGGGCCAACAAGTACTAAGCATCTCTGGGAACTCCTTCAAGACTGTTGGAAAACCATTTTGGGTGACTGGAAGCTCAAGAGAATGCAAAGCAGTAATTAGAGCAAAGAGTGGCTACTTTGAGAAATCTAAAATATAACACATGTATTCAGCTATTTCACCCTTTTTGTTTATGTACGTACACTAATTCCATACATTATGTGTTAATTCATATTTTTTTTGCTCTTAGTTTAGAATCTACAATGTAGTCATGAGAATAAAGAAAACACATTGAATGAGAAGGTGTGTCCAAACTTTTGGCCTGTACTGTGTATATATATATGTATATGTATGTATATATGAACTATGGATATAGTTTAGTGGATATTATAAAAGGTCTTTACCCACTGATTACAGTTTTAATGTAATTTGATAAAATAGAACCAACTGAGCATGTCAGGTTTAAACTAATTGGAGCGATAGGGGAGAAGTGAACTTGAAAGCAAACATTCTATACACTCACTCACACAAATAAAAAAATAAAAGCCACTGTCGTACATGTTAACAAAGATGCCAACACACCACTATTACAATCTCCTCTGAGAATACCACAACTAAGTTTACTCCTGCAGCTTAAGTAATATATTACTTTATTACATAATAATGTCATTAAATAAAAGAAAACCAAGTTGTTGTTTTTTATTAATAATCTCAGTGGGAAAACAATGAAAACAACAAATCAGCAAACCACCAAACCGGAAGAATTATGGTAATAAGTTCCATTAATTGGATCTGGTACCTATCTGAAGCTTTACACATGGTCCCACAGTTATAGATACAAGTGCTTCATATTATGTTTCTGCCAACTTTTTACATACCGAGATTTGACAAAAATTATTCATTGGTTTCAGGTCTAAGCCAAGTCTAAATATGCTGTGCTTTGAGTTAAACCATTTCGTTATAGCTCTGACTGAATATTTAGGATTGTTGTCTGGCCTCCCAGTCCCTGCTGAAGAAAACCATAACCACAACATGATGCAGCCACCACCCTGTTTAACCATGGTGTATTCAGGGTGTTAGCTTTCTACTATTCATAATATATATTTACATAACTAACAATATTTTGCCTGAAGACCTAAGGAATAGTTAGCTGTCACTTCTGGCTTCCTTTAAACACTGGCTGTATTTTCTTGCCACTACTCCATAATGGTTCCATTTTCAGAGTGCACAGCGAAAAAGTGTATTTGGCTTTCTTTCATACTTTGGTGCAGGGATCAGATATTGGGGTTGAGTCCCCCAAACAGATTTTTTACAATCATGAAAATATGTTGAATTTGAGTTTTTCTGAGCCTGCCTAAAATCCTCTTGAGTTAGACACAGTGGATCTTCGATAGGTTTTCAGAGACGTGCTTTCTTTATGGAGCGCGTTTCTGTGTGAACTCTGCAAAAGAAAATACTTAATTTTAAGCCAGAATCACATTTCAAACCTGAAGCTAAAGATGAACACCTGAAATATGTTTTAGCTTGTCTAAAATGTCTGATTCAGGATGCTTCATTGGCTTAATTTCACAGTGCGGAGTGACATGCAGAGAATGTCAGTTTTATAAATATAATTTTTTGCCAACTCATTCAGACATGTAACAGATGTGGTTATATTCATTTTTATAATAGTAATTCTATAAACCTATTCATAATAGGATAAATTTTTAAAAGCAGTATATGATCAATTTAAAAGTTTACATTTCTTTCTCTGTTTGCTTATTATTTTAAAACCAGCTGAAGTCATTAAAACCATGATCCAACAGGTCTGGTATCACTGCTTATGTAATTATTTTATTAATTAGCATTAAAAATGATTAATTTCACATTTCTGTTTTTACACCGTAATGTCAGTTCTGTGTGTTTAAAATAAATTATAACCAACAAAAGCTGCTTAAACCGTTAACTCTAGAACAGTTTAGAAAATGTTTAAAGGATTTTCAGACCAAGTGCTTTTTGTTTCAATAGAAACTAATTATTATGAAATGTTATCCGTTTTGTACAACTTATAATTTGTTTGATGTTTTTTTTTTAAATAACATATAATGACGCCTTGTCAGAAGCTGCTGCTTTTAATTTGGCTCTCTAGGAGCAACGTGGCACAAAGTCTCTGTCACTCTCACACTGTTACCAAAACAACTTTCTCACATCAGTTTTGCAGTGACCAGATAAGATGATTCGCAGGGGAAGATTAAAGTCCACATTCTGCATTAATACCTTACTGAAAGCAGAAAAATTATTTTTCATGTATTTACATGAAGGACAAGATGTTGAATTGCTTTGCTGAAATGTCAACTGAGGACAGACAGCAAACTACTTTGAATTTAACAATAAATTTGGTTTTAAAATAAAGCCACCCTGAGATTAAATGACAAATCTACAGCTCCTAATGCATGTCTCTTGATCAAATATGGCGTGATTTCTGGCAGAGGCAGAAAGTAATCTGCAGTGCCACATGGTCTGTGGTCAGCTGGGGGAAACCGGAGAGGAGGTGTCTGTCTGCAGCTGGCAGAACACACTCCCGTTCGTGAGATCTGTGTGAGCGCACACGCACGTTGAGATAGAGGTTTAATTCAAACGGCAGAATCTCAGAATCTCATGTTAGATAAGGCTTCACTCTTAAAAAAAATAAAAATAAGTCTAGTCCAAAACTTTCCAGGAATAAATAAAAGTTAGCAAGTTACATTATGCTTTGCTACAGTATTCACAGCTCATTCTGTCACATTAGAACCACAAAGTTCAATGTGAATTAATGTAATTTTATAAAAGATACAAATTAGTAACAGTTACTAATTTTGTAGCCATTGATACAAAAAAATGTGTCTTTCAAAAGTATTAGCAAAAAAAATTTAAAAAACAAGACAGGTGTAAGGTATAACCCCATACAGGTGCATATATGTTTAGCCCCCTTTACTCGATGCCCATAAAGAGAGATCAGTGCAATGAACAGCCTTGAGAGCAGGGGTGGTGCTTTATTTTCATTTGGTTAGGCAATAACTCTTTTATACCAGAATAATAATTAAAAAAAAAAACATTAATTCAAGCTCAGAAACAAAACAGATGAAATTGATATGCATCTTATTTTCCCAATCTGATCTTCACACAGGAACAAGCTACAGTTTGAAAAAGGTATTTCGTAATAACTAGGGTGTGTGCTTTTACAAGACTAGAACAAAAAAACACAGAAACAAAAAAAAACGGACTAAAAAAAGCACACGGACAGTGCAGACCTCAGTTATGGCAGCACACTTATTTCTTATCCCACAGGGGACATTTCCTGAAGATTTCATCAAAATCCGTCAATAACTTTTTAAGTTATGATGCTAGCAGACAAACAGACAAACAAATTAATCCTGGCACCTCCTTGGTGAAGGTAATTATGCACAATACATGACATTTTTAAAGTAACGCTTGCATTTGGTCTAAGACTCGCATGAGTTTAAAAAATGTTAGCCATTACTGGGGAACAGTAATATTGTATATTTACCCACTTTAGCTGGTATCAAATCAACCATTTCTTCACCACAGCAACGGCTAACCTCTTTTAAAACATTCAAATTAATACATCTAAAGCCAAAAATAAAAGCTTTGGCTCAAAACTTAGAATAATTTCACCCTCACAGTCGTGTGTCTCAGTGCTTTAATACAGGTTAATATGAGTCTCCATGTTTTCTCCAAATATTACCGGCTGAAAAAACTCCAAACAGAGCTGAAGTTCAAGTTCAAGTACATAAAAAAAAAAACACAAGCTGTGTCCGTTCAGTTTCCCTCCCAGGCATCTTCCCTTTGTTTGGCGGCCATCCGCTTTTGTTCTGAAAAGTAAATCAAGCATAAACATGTTACACACATGAAGAAGTGGAAGCATCCATAGAAACAACTTTCCAGAAGGTGATTCATTGATCTAAATATGTATCCGTCTTTACCACAAGTAGGGATGTGAGAAGCGGTGGCAGACTGTAAGTCATTTTTTTATACGTAGCATCACTTCCCAGAACGTGCTGTTTAACACACTAGGCTGTACTGTACTCACATTCACTGTGCATTTACAGATCTTAAATAAAGAGCGTGGTGGTGGTGTGCCTATGCTGAGAACAAAGACGCTTTTTTTAGTTTGCTGCAGTCAGGACCTCTGCTTCCTGGACTGACTGTTCGTTGGGCTGAAGTTGTGGTTTTCTGAGCCTATATACTTATGTTCCCTCCATGAAGCAAAATGGCTGCTGCGCTGATTATAGAGCTGCAGGGATGTGCACGGCAACTGATGGATTTCTCGTGGCTTCAGTTTTCAACTTTCCGCTCTGATATATACACCATGCACAAACGGCTCCCCCTTGTGTCAAAAATATTTTAGTGCACATCCATGCACTGTCAGGGAAAGGGGTTGCTCCAAATTTTATGGAATCCTAACGTCACACCTCGACTTAGCATTCTGTCTGACGAAGAAACTTTTAACAGCCATTTTCAGGGTACTAGTAAAAGGAAATTCCCGACTGCAAAGGTCAACACGTGGATACAAATATGAACCTAAGGGATGTGTGTTAATGTACCTTTTGCCTGCTGGAGTTTGTTCCTCTCAGCCTCTCGCTGCTCCTTCGTTAAGTTGCTTTTCACACCAAGAGCTCCAATCACAAGCTTCCGCGCCAGCGCCGCGCTCGTCTGAGGGCGCTCCTTAGCAGGCAGGAGGTAGTCTGAGAAGAAGAATATAAGAGTTCAAATGTTTTAGCTACTCAGGACATATATTACTTCTTAACTTATCAAGATTCTAGAGCCGAATGATCCTGAATTATCTGACTGCCATCCCTGATAAAACTAGACTGATCAGACGAACTTCAAAAAGATGCATGAGAGTTATTTTTATTTTGTTAGCTTTCATTTGTTTTGTTTTTTGGTGAAAATAACTAATGATATGAAATAGAACATATTAAAAGCATCATCAGCTCTTCACTGTTCAAGGGTAATTGATATCAGGTTCCATCAGCCAATAACGCAACATATGTATGTTTTGGATTAGAACAGGATGATGATTTCTCTAATCTCAGAGAGATCAGAATTTCGTCTACGAGATTCCCTCTATCAACTGCTGTTCTAAGCTCTTCCAAAGACTCGTCAGATTTACTTCCCTCCTCTTCCTTTAGCTCCAAAAACGAACTTTTTTACGGAGCATGATTGCACTGTACATTGCAGTTTACCTTTCAAAAATATAGCTTTTGAGTTAGACAGAACAGTCTGAGACTACATGCAAATCATGTGTATCAATGTCAGATGTACTTTGTACAAGTCGGTAAATCACACAAACTGAATGCAATCTGCTTAGAAATGTTCTTTGGTCTAAATGTCCAGTTTTAAAAAAAGGAAAACGACATAAAAATCACGTATGTAGTCTCACTGTATAAAAATACGGAGATCATTTTCCACCACCCATTGTGTCAAAATACTGCAGAAACATAAATGTATGTATTTATATATATATATATATATATATAATACAAAATAAATAAATAAAACCAGTAATGTGCGCTGGTACCTGAGCAGCTGCGGGCTTTAGCCTTTGTGGCGTTGGAGGATTTGCAAAGTGGTCTTAGCTTCATTAGGGGGTGTTTGGTTCTGAGAGCTTCTCGGGCTGAAAAGTGAAAAGTAAAAACAACTTTAATAACAGAAACAACACAGAGACTAAAACTGTTTTGTTTTTTTTTAAAGACGATAAAAAAGGATCAACTTAAAGGCGTGGAAAATAATTGGTGGTTCAGTTATATTACATTAATATTTCATACAGACCTGTGACAGTTTGTTGCCTATTTTCAGTTCTTCTCCTCCCACAAACAATTTCGTACCCATGCACCTAACCCAAAGCTTAGATTTATGTTGACATATTTCATAATAGATTATGTTAAATCATGGGCTGTCAAAACAAGTACGACACATCTCCAAGAAGGTATGAACGAATGCATGGTTGATACAAAACATTCAGTGGTAGAGAATCCCCCAAAATGATGTATAACAAATTTCCCAACGTACGGAAGTAAGCAGCCAGTAGTTGTGCTAAAAGTGGACACTTCACTGACCTGCTATGGGACTGGAGAAGAGACCCAGGGCATGTTTGTCATCAATCCACTTGATGTCAAATCCTCTCTGTCTGAAAACACAGCCGGACGGTCATATGAATCCGACAAAGATCATTTCAGAAAGACGAATCTAACTCTTGTGGTTTAAACACGGTCTGGATGCAGTTTAAGTCAAAATAGATCAAGTCAGTAGTGTCTGGCATGATTTATTCTTTAAGAATGCAAAAACACTTAATGACTGTCTCATTGCCCACTTTGGTGCGGCAAATATAAGCAAAACATTTGGAGCAATTTGATTGGACCACCCAGGAACTTGCGGCGTTTGAGAGAAGCGAGAGAAAAAACACCAGCACAGCAAGAAATGACACAAAACGATACATGTTTGAATACATAAACACTAAAATACATTTGAAAAAGAAATGCAACCTGAACAAGTAATGAGGGAGGCAAAATTAAGTACAACTGTCTTTGAGTTGAGAAAAACTCAGAAGACAGAATCCAAGCTTTGATTTAAACAGAGTAATTATTGAAATATATTAACACATTTTTCCAATAAAAGATGGACAAATCAGATGGAAAACGTACGTACTGGTAGCACTGAAATAACCTGAGCAGATCCTCAGTCTTAAACTCCGTGGGGAAGTCGTAGATTTCTACAATATGAGACAGCTCGTCATCTGTGAGGTCGACCTCCTCTTCTTCATCCAAGTCCATGCTGTAGTAGTCAAATTGAGGTTCCTGCATCGACTTCTTCTTCCTGCCATCGCTCACGGCCAGCTGGAGCAGCGGGAGATGGAAGGACACATGAATGAAAGGAGATGGTTGTGTTTTGGCATCTTGTGATGTGCTACGCTGAGGTGCAGCCTGAACATGTTCAGTGAAAAAGTTTTGAGGAAAGTTCCGGTATGCTCAATCGTAGGCATGATTGTCTAGCAAGTTTCGGGGCTTTTGATGAATTGGTCAAAAAAAAAAAAAAGGGCTTAAATTTTGGATTTTAATGCGAATATGTAATGCAAAATGAGCTAAAATATTTACATACAGGATTAAATATATACATACCTGACTAAAAATATATTAAAGTTGCTTACTAACGAGGTTACTTTATGCTTTTGGTGTCCTTTTGGCTGAATTTTGGATCACTTATCACTAGAGATAGTAGCCTAAATTGAAATTGGTCAATTTCTTATCCCTAGAACTGTTTTTGCCATTCCAGTAGCTTCACTTGAGCCACTTTTCGTTTATCCATCCTAAAGCCAGTTGTTATCTGTGTTTAGGATCATTGTTCTCCTGGAGCGCCCAACTGTGCCAAAGATTTAACAATCTAGGCCATTGAGGTTAAGTTAAATAATCCAGGGATAGTTCCATATTATTTCAACCCTCTCTTAATGGAATGCAGTAGTATCTCTGGTAGCTTTAAACCCCCCTCAACATGATGCATCCACCACCATGCTTAACAGCTGATACAGTGCTCTTCAAAGCCTCACCCTGACCTAAACATAATTTTTTAACACTGTGGTCAAAAAAGCTCAATCTTTCTATCATCTAACTACAAAACTTCTCTCTGGAGGGCATTAGGCTTGCCCATGTGGGCAGCAACTAATCCCAATAGAGCTTGAAATGATCCATGTTAGAGCTGGAGTGTGTGTCTTGGTCAGTACCCTCTCAGTTTAGCTGATGTTAAGCTGGTTTGGTGTTTGTGGTTTCCAAATCATAATGGGTGTGAATCCCACACACTTCAGAATCTACTAACACCCCCTCTTCCTACGGTGATAGTTTGGGTTGGATGCCTAAAAAGTGGAAACAAGCTGACATACTAACAGGTCGCTAATCACAAACACATAAACACGGGTTTAGGCCAGCTTGGTGCCAGAAAAAACAATTTAGAGGAACTGCTCCCTTTCTGACCAGAACAGCGGTGAAATATCAAGCCAAGAGTAAGTAAAAACTCGTAAATTTCACAAAGAAAATCATATTTGACACCTCAAACTAAATTATTACTGGGGGTTCTAGACATATTTGAGGCTGTTTGAGTAATCCTGACTCTTTTCTGATTAGAGTAAACACATAAACTATAGTGTTGTATTTTTAATTTGCATTAATTTACTGATGTCGTTTTTTAAGTTCATCTTAAGTTCATCTTAAAAAACAAGCCCCAGGTAAAATACCTAAACGGCAAATAGTTACGTACATCACGGAGAACATAAAGGCTGATTTAGAGATGCTAAAAGCCACAAAAAGTTCTCACCTCCTCCATCAGATGTGGATCTAAACAGTCTCCATCATCATTGAACAAAGTTTCCCAGCTCTCCTCCTCCTCCTCTTCCGTCTCAACTTGAGGGGATGCTGCTTCCTGCTGTGAGGAAGCTTCCACATCTTCCTTCCCATTAACCACCTCTGATTCCTGTAGCCTCTCCTCCTTTACATCCCCACTCTGAGCGTCTCCTGCCTCGTCATGTGCCGCAGTATTGGCCTTGTCTTTCTTGTTTCTGGCGTTCTTTCGTGCCTTGTCTGTATATCGAGGTTTGGGTCTGGGTTTATCCTCCCCCTGGGTGTTAGCTTTGTCTTTCGCGGCTTGGCGTCCCTGTTTGGGGACGTACAGAGCCTGGCTGGGTCTCTTTGACTGACAGGAAGCTGAAGATGTCGGCTGGGTTGGAGCGGAGACTTCCTTCGGCTTTTCTTCTTTTGGCTTTTCCACCTCCATGTTCACATTAAAACGTCTAGATGTTGCAAGAAACACAAAGCCTTTCAACCCCATCAGCTTATTAACGGTATAATATATATTTTTAAGAATCTAAAAAATTGTGTTTACATGCTAGTAATTTAAAATGTCTTCGGACACCTTTTCTCGATACGCTTAGCTAAATCCGCTAACTAAACCTCTCCCCTCGCTGGGGACTTAAATAATATTCATGAATAGCACAGCTAAGACATTATCAAAATCACGCAATTAAAACAATATATTTTCATTCAAGTTATTTTAAAGTTGAGATATTTTAGGTTAAAGCTTACCAGTGTTTGGTTTGTTTAGCAACAGCCTTTGTCGCGTTTTATTACGAAAGCACTGTTAAGCGCATAGCATCATGGGAGATTTAGTTCTCTATGACCCGGTGTCGTGCGAAAATCTGTTCCCCTTAAATGTTATTCTCCCCCTTTAGGTTCAGGCACTGGTGGATTAGGAAAATAGTCAAGTTATGGTTAGATATGTTCCTGTTAGGATTAGAAAAGGATTTAGGGTTAGGCAAATGTTAGTAAATAATATTAATATTAGTAAGAAATCAACTGGTCAGCCAATCAGAAAGGACAAAGGGTTAGAGAAAGCAACACCAGAGGCCTGTTCCAGAAAGCTTGGTTAACTGTGGTAAACCTTGAAGTCTTGGTTAATGAATCCAAAACCTTCCAGAACACCTGATAAGAATCTGGTTAATCAACCTACTCCTGGTAAACCCTGAAATATATAGACCCTCTCAATGGATCACAGAATTCAAGAGTCACAAAGGAAACTGAAAAGACAAAAAGGCCAGAATACCTCAAAAAAGTGGAGTTGGAAGTACTAATGCCGACACATAAGGAATTCAAGCCAGTCATTATATATATATTTAATAATTTTTTATTATTCTTTTTCTAACCCTTAGATGTCAAGTGGTGCTGGAAGATATAATGTATATTATTTTTTTTCCTGTATCATTATTCAAAATTTACTTTCTTTTGCCACCAATTTGTTGAGGGTACAATAATATTGTACATTGACTTGGACATATATTGAACGCTAACTTAATTAGATGCTATCCTTCTGGATCCAAAAGAACTCTTTCTCAAATCAAAATGAAAAGATTTTCCAAAAAGGTAAGATTGAAATCAAATAATTATTGGAGAGATGTAGGTCTATGAAGTATTTTTTGTGCATTCTTCCTGTCATGTAGCTAATTAAAAGAAGGTTGAAGCCCATCTAACTGGTGGGGGGGCCACCACCATCTCCCCTTACCCAGCTGAGGAGTTGGCTCTGTAAAGGCTGACCAGTTGTTCATGGCTTTCCTGGGGGCACTACATCATCTTTCTTCCAGTGACTTTGTTAAATGGAAGTTTACAATATATACTAATATATTCCAATTAAACAACTATCATTGCTGCTGGTTAATGTCATGTAATACACTCAGCAGTAGTCATTGTTTCATAATGCAGGATTATTTTATTTAGTTGCATGTAATGTGTTCTGTAATCTTATATGAAATGCTTTTACATGTTACTAATGTTTGTAAAATAGTTTTTGATTGTTTGTAATATGTAATAGACTTTGTCCCACAGTTTCTGGTTGACAAAATTAAAGTTATTTTGAGAAAATATTTTAGAATCTCTTCTTCCACGTCCAAAGGATCATCATTGAAAAGCTTACGCCACAATCAGAACCTCTCTGGAATAAACTTAACCAGAACATAACCTGGTCCGGAGCAGGTTATGTTAAGAGATTAAGTTGCTCTGGTTACTAACATACCTTGAAAGATACCTCCATTTTTGGAACCGAAAGCTGAAGTTATCCACAAACTTACCCTCAAACTTATCCGGTTATGTCACATAACCTGCTTTCTGGAACGGACCCCTGAGGGAACAGAATATCTCAGGAGAACAGATTTTTGCACAACACTTTGCTATGATTAAAATATAATAGCCTACCTATCTTAATATAGGGTAAAGAGGAGGCCAAACAAACATGATTGGGTGTGCACCATTTATTATCTGGAGAGGAAACGGTACGCCAAGCTGACTGGTTTGCACACATTTTTAAACTCCGCATCGGCCTACAACATTTTAGGACGTTTTTATTTTCTCTGGGGGCATAATATTGTGCTTCTTTTCTCTTATGTCTTCCAAGATCAAAGTTAGTTTTAAATAATGAAGTTAAATGATCTGCAGAGTACAATGAGGTACAGTCTTTATTTTAGCCAGGATGTAATCCCTTGGTCCTCTTTAAGAAAGCAGATTTGACAAACTCTGAGTCAAAACCTGAACTCCAGGTTGGGCAACTCTCAGTTGTCAAACTCAGAGTTTTTGGTTTCAGAACAGGCGTTAAGAATTAGTTCAATCAACTCTGAGGCAAAGTTATATTCTATATTCTAAGGTGACTCAGAGTCAGAAAAATTGTGATGGTACATGAAGTGTATTTTAAAAACAAATAAGTTGGGCACTTTTCTAGTTAATAATCAGCTGACCACTCTTCTACTGATGGTGTAATATTTCTTGTGGAGCCCTTTACTATAACATACTTCCATGCTGTTGTAAGTAGCTACAAATAATATTCCACAAAGTTTTTATAATGTGTAGAATATATGATAATCCTCTCCTGATGGAGAATTCTGCAGAGTATCTGCACTAACAACCATGCCACATTTGTCATTCCAGTACCCTTTCTTTCTTATTATAAACTTCGAACTGAAGCATGTCGTCTTTGTTACATCTATTTGCCTAAAATCCATGTTATTTGTGGATTTGCTGTTTTTGTTAGGAAGCCATTCAATTCATTCCGCTTCGTCATCGTTTATAGCCGAACCGTCTCCCGGCTGCACGTTAAGGAACGCACCCAGGGTCTGAAAGACGCGCCCACAAAAAACACGGGACATTCCTATTGGACAAAAGCTTCAATATCCGGATATGTGCTCGGTGATTGGTTCAATTTCCGAAGCTTACACAACATGTTTCATAAATGTTATATGCAGAAGTTGTGTAAAGTGCATAGTGCTGAATTCAGTGCCGGAGACATTATTCTCAGGATAGAGTTTACTGCGGGGTCAGGGGTCACATCTGTGCATCTCTGTTCACTGACACGGTAAGACAGTAATATAGAATATTTGTTTTGCTTGCAACTGTCATAGGCTATTTATTTAGTGGACTTCTTTAAGCATTACTTATCGGGGGGTCGGAGTGAACGGGGTCTGAACAGAAATGCATAACACACTTTATGGGTTTATTATTTGCAAAACATGTTATAAATTCGTTATAACGTTTTCATTGTTTGAACAGTTTGTTTTCTTTATTTATTATTATATTGGATAAAATCCCAAATAACATGCATGCACGTTTGTACTGTGACATAAATTATGCAAAACCTCGAGTAGTATCAATACTTTTTCATTGCACTTTATCGTATAACTTACTTTATTGATCCCAACAGTGAAGCAATATAATATCTCATCATTAACTGAGCTGCATTAACCAGTTTTGCTGCTTCTTTCCCTACAGGTTCTAGACATGTTTGGTTCAGGACTGCTGCTCCTCCTGGTCACTCTGTGGCATCGGTCCGATGGCCAGAACTCTGATTCTATGCTCCAGGACATAACCCAGACCATACTGCCACCTGACAGCATGCACAATCCTACACAGCTTAACTACGGCATGGCTGTGACCGATGTGGACGGTGACGGTGACCTAGAAGTGGTGGTTGCAGGGTGTGTGTTTGTGGTAATATTACTAATAATGGGTGTGGTGATGGGAGGAAAACAAACACCTTATATGTTCTCTCTCAGATACAACGGTCCGAATCTAGTGCTGAAGTATGACCGCACCCAAAAGAAGCTGGTAAACATCGCCATCGACGACAGTAACTCCCCATTCTACGCAATGAGGGACAGGGCGGGTAATGCTATCGGAGTGACTGCCTGCGATGTGGACGGAGATGGACGTGAAGAGATCTATTTCCTCAACACAAACAACGCCTACTCTGGTAAACATGACTTCCCGGACAAACCACAAGGCTCAGCAATTCAAATTTGCTGCAAAAATATTCATTACCGACTGTATCTGTTTGTGCAGGACGGGCGACATATTCTGACAAGCTTTTCAAGATGCGCAATGGTCGCTATGAAGATCTGCTCAGCGACGAACTGAATATCCGCCGTGGTGTCGCAAATCAAATGGCTGGACGTTCAGTTGCATGTGTCGACAGAAAGGTCTTTGCTCAGGGTTGTTGGTGTTTATCTGTTGTTTTCTAAGAATGTTGCACCCAACCTGGTGGTGTTTTTTTAGGGAACAGGTCGGTACTCCATCTACGTGGCAAACTACGCGCAAGGCAGGGTTGGTCCACACGCCCTCTTAGAAATGGACGAGACCGCCAGTGACGTGTCCAAGGGAGTCATCGCCCTCTCTGACGTCGCCGCTGAGGCTGGGGTCAACAAGCTGACAGGTCAGACGGGAAGCTGCAGAGCTAAAGCATCCAACTTCTAGAATTTTCATTACCTTCATGGCCTGCTCACTCTTCAGGCGGTCGCGGCGTGGTTGTTGGACCAATCCTGAACCAGATGAGGTCTGACGTGTTCTGCGACAACGAGAACGGTCCCAACTTCCTTTTCAAGAACAATGGAGATGGGACCTTTGTGAATATGGCCCAACAGGCAGGTAAGAAAGAACTCAAAAGAGAAGAAACTGAAATGTTATCTGATCTGTAAAAAGATGATTTACTGCATTTTATGCTGTTCATCTTTTGGTTTTACCTTTAACACCAAACTACAACAGATGTCTTCTCAAACAACTTCAACAAACAGGTCCAATACATTTGATGTTAATTCCGGCCTAGCAACCTAAACTAATCATATAGCTACATTCAGATCTACTAGCTTTGAGTACAGTTTTAATTTAATTTTGAAACAGAACAATCAAGGTTTTATAGCAATCTCTCCTCCTAGGCAAGCATTAGGCGAAAGTAGAGACGAACCTCCAAAAGACCCAAGCTATGACTAAGCGCTCGTCTGCATACAATAATATACCACTTAGATGACAGATCTGAGAAGGAGGGGGGACATGTTTACATAGCCCTAAAATAATTATTTTATTGCAATATCATAATCACACACAAAAAAATAATGGAAAAATCCACCTTTATTCAGAGTACATTTATTCAGTGTCATGAAATCAGTTCCTATGGCACCTCCAGTGGCCCGTGGTAAATATATCCAGCTCAAACGGACTGAGAATGAACCACAGAAGGATGTCGGAGTAAGGTGACGATACAGCTTTATTTACACCCCTCCTTTACCAGGTGGAACAAAAATTGCAATTTGGATCCAAGGAAAAAAAAAAAGAAAAATGAGGGAAAAATCCCCTTAACAATCCCCACTTTCTCCAGTTAATCAGACTTCGCTCCAAAGTCCACTTAACACATTTCACAAAGATTCGCTAAACAGAAAGGCCAGGAACAACTGACTTCTGTGGTTCCAAACACCAACTGGCTCAGTCTGCAGCGGCGCAGCCTTAATACACAGGTAGCCCCGCCCCTTTAATCACTCAGAGTAAAAATAAATTACAGTATTTAAATATACTTAATTTTACGAAAACAGATATCCTTAACATCTTACATTCATTTTCAGTGTTATTAACATCACTTAAATAAATAATCCTCACTTCCACAATAATCCCATAAATACCTCCCTAGTCTGACGCTCGGTATCGAAACCCGGAAGTGCGCCGCGAGCCGACAGACACGCAGCCCTCCCGACACACAGACCGGTAAGATGTGACTTGATGTTTGTGTAATTTAAGGTGTAGGAACGTGCTCAAGTGTGCACCCTTGACACGTACCGAACGTGGGGAATGGAAGAAGCGGCTATGAGGTAGATGGCCGTTTAAGGTGACACAGAGGGAGAACAAAAAGAAAAAGACTCTACGGTCAGGCCCTGTTTGTATATTTGTCTGCGTGCGGGCGCTGGAGAGGAGAGACGGGTCTACCCCATCACATTCAGTCATTCATTCATTCAGGATTTAAAAAAAAATCCTATGTTAAGTAATAATCATTTAAATTAGATTTATATACATTTTCGTTTAAATGTTTTTAATGTTAATATTTTTTTTTGTTGATCACAGTGTCTCTCAACAAAATCATTAATCTATAATGTCCTGTTTCCCTGGAGTAAAAATATGATGTGACACTGACACCTAAATAGCCGTTCTTCAGAATGGGACAGGCAAAAAAGCAGGCTGTTTAAAAAAAGGTCAGGAAATTACAATAAGAATATGTTGTCCATAGCTACACCCATTAGGAACTTTAAAAAGTTTTAAACGTATGCAATTGTGCCAAACATGGCTGTAAACATTCTCCAGGATATATATGATGGTAAAAACGTTAAACAATGCATTTTAAGGCTTCTATACACATCTTTATCAGGAGAGCTAATAACTGTGTAAACCCAGGTTGAGACATTTGGCATTGCTAAATTATCTCGGTTAAAGTGTATCTTAAAAGGAAATTATTTAAGATGCCTTTGGCACAACAACCCTGTAGGAGAGTGCTTTGCCTTTTTTGATGGTTTTTTGGATCCTCTAAACAAGAAGTGAAGCCCTGGCAGCTGCTCTGTTATTAGAAAAGCTGTCGGACATCTTTGTCACATTTTCAATGTTACAATGTTACTGAAAACTTGCCTTATACAATACTGGAAACCTTTCAATGATCTTATCATATTTTATGATTTCTTATACTTTGATATTCATTTTTAATACAGCTATTGATATCTTTTATTTAAACAAACTTCCTGTTTTTCTTGAGTAAAGGTGTAGAGGACCGGCTCCAGAATGGCAGGGGAGTGGCTTTGGCTGACTTCAACGGTGACGGAAAGACAGATATTGTCTACGGCAACTGGAATGGCCCACACAGACTCTACCTTCAGACCAGCGACTTCAAATTCCGTGTAAGGGAAAAAAATGGGACAATATTTGGAAAATCATCAAGATGATGGTTTAAGAAAAGTTTTTTAGACAAAATCTATATGTTTTTTGAGGGCAGGATATTGCAAATGGAGGCTTTGCTTCACCATCCCCCATCCGCACCGTCATCGCTGCAGACTTTGATAATGACAAGGAGCTGGAGGTGTTCTTTAACAATATTGCGTACAGAGGAAATGCACCAAACAGACTATTCAGGTTACATTTCAAAATTTCTAGAAATGAAATCCATATTCGTACATATGTATGAATTCAGAGATAAACCGAAGAGTTGTTGTTTTTTTCAACTGAATGTTTTAAGCAGTTTCTTCTTGTCTGCAGGGTTTCAAGAAGAACTAACGCAGACCCTTTGATCGAGGAGCTCAATGTAGGAGATGCTGCAGAGCCACAGGGGCGAGGAACAGGTCGGTCTTTCTCTGATTTCAGCTTTGACGTCACTCTACGTCTGCTTCTGTTAGGGATGCACCGAAACCGATACTGGTTTGGGGCCAATACCATTCTAACGCACTTGGATTGATATCGGTTTTTTAACTGATACCATGAATCGATACTTAAAGTGTGAAAACTCTGCTATAGTTTTACAGAAAATCTTTATCTTTCACTTCAAATTTTAGTTTTGTAAAGATTTTTATAAAGATTTTTATATTATTTTTTTTATAAAGATTTTTTTTTATCTAACCCACCAACATTTGTTGTAACAAGTAGAGAAGAAAATAAAACCTGTTTTCCAATTCAATAAGCCTGTGAATGTGGTGAAGCCTCTTGGATAAGAGGTGAAACGTCTTCCAAGACAAATTACCAAGTCCAGTTGCGTTCGATTGAAATTTCCTTGAGATTCCAATTCAATGCATTTCTTTGGTGTGGAAAAGTATCAGCATCGGTACTTTGAATCGGCAAGTACTCAGATCCAAGTATCGGCATCATATCATTTTAAAAAGAAGCGTTATCGTTGCTTCTCTAGATTCTGTTCCATGCATGCAAGCTAAAGCTACATGTCACATTAGCTCAGCGCAGTGAAAAAAGGACTGTATGTGTTTTGAACAGGTGGAACTGTGACAGACTTTGACGGGGATGGACAGCTGGATCTGCTGCTGGCTCACGGGGAGAGCGCCCAGCAGCCAATCTCCGTCTTTAAGGTCACACAGGTGTGTCTGTGCACGTTTCTTCCTTTTGACGTGAACCCGATCACCATCAAGCTAATAACCCGTCGTCCTTGTCGTCAGGGTTCATCCAACAACTGGCTGCGGGTCATTCCCCGTACCCAGTTTGGGGCTTTTGCTCGCGGTGCCAAGGTAACGGTCTTCACTGCTCAGAGTGGATCTCTCACGCGGATCATCGATGGAGGCTCTGGTTACCTGTGTGAGATGGAGCCCGTCGCCCACTTCGGATTAGGTACAATACTTAAAGTGTCACTATAGATGTTTATTGAAAAAGCAAATACAAACCTGTGGCACAATCCGGTTAAACTTGTACAATAAAGTAAACACTCGCTCTATTAGTTTAGGTGTATCCTAATAAAATAGAGTATATACAATATAGATTCATTTTACAGTGTAAATAAATTTCAAACACTTATTTTGTGTCTGTTTTGATTATTTCACCTTACTCATAATAAAAACCGAAAATTCTGTCTCTCATGAATCAAGATTAGTATATTTTTTTTAATAAACAAAAGGAGGACTGATGTCAAGTACGTCTGTACTATTTAGGGTATACACTAAGTGTCAAGATCATTTTTGCTTGAAATACTGCATTATTTGCGGTGTGACATGAAGGCGGTCAACCTGTGGTTCTGCTGAGGTGTAATAGAAGCCCGAGGGGCTTTGATAGTGGGTCTCAGGTGATCTGCGTTGTTGGGTCTGATACCTTTCATCTCACTGTTGACAATAGCCCATATATTCTCAATGGGGTTCAGATCAGACCAGTTCATTGGCCAATCAAGCACCATTACACCATTAACATTGAGCCAGTTATTGGTACCTTTAGCACTACCGTTCTTCCACAGCACTCCTGTCTTACACACAAGGTTAACCTTAAACTTGATTTATATTAAAAGAAAAGACATTAAAAATCATTCCTACTTTTGAATTAATGGCCAAACATGGCGCGTGCTATGACATCTAGTGGCTAAGATTCAGATTGTAAGAAACACAACTGAATAGTTTGGGAAAGTTAAGTGAAACCAGGCTTTTTGAGCGGCCATATATAGTTATGCTAGCCAAAGCTGCTAGCATAACTGTTTGTCAACTCTTAAGTTCTTTGTTGTTCAGTTTCTGCTTAAATGACACAAATTTTTTTTCAACACCTGTAACTTCCAGGAACAGACGAGGTGAATGTTCTGGAGGTGTCCTGGCCGGACGGCACCACCATGACTCGCGCTCTTGAGGCTGGAGAAAGGAACTCTGTGGTGGAAGTAGCCTACCCCGCAGAGGGGGAAGTGTCTGTGCTTGCCAATGACACGCAGGTACACAGCACCCATTCACCGCATGACTTGTGAACATGTGTAGTATTTCTGTAAGTAAATTTAACCAAGACATCTCAGACTTTGCCAATTTCTTTCTTTGACATTTTAATGTTTCTTCATTCATAAAACTACCTCCTTAACACAAAATGAGAAACTGTCTTTCTTTCAAAGAATTTAAAATATCTTTTTCCTTTTTGTCTTTTCAGTGTGGGCATGGGTTTGCTGTCACAAATGGGCGGTGTCAAGGTAAGCCAGAAAAAAACCAAAAATCTTTTTCAGATCCAGTGTTAATTGTTTTCAATTTACATTATACTTATTTTTGTTTCACCAGGTATTTGAGGAAAGTGGGATGAAAAACCATAAAGGGTTTCTGTGTTGTCCTAAAACAGTTATGGTTTTGAAATCTTACTGAAGTGCTTTCTTACGCTATGAGTAGTTTTATTGTTTCATTTTTCTTCTTCCCACTAACTTCTTCTTTTTACTGCATTAAAAAGTATTTTTAATAAAAACGTTTGTTTCACCCTGGGTCAGATTATCATTTAATGGAAACAATTTGTCTTTTTTGCTTGAGCTTTTCTTACAAATCCTTGAAAAGCTATTCACACCCCTCATCTTTTGTCCCACTTTATCCCATAACAACCACAAACTAACATATTTTATCAGGGTTTCATGTTTAAGATAAAAGCCAAGTATAGCTTAATAAGTTAAATAAGTTAAAGGAAAAGTATAAATCTGGAAAGGGCTTTTGTATTCAGACCCCTGGGTCAATGTTATTGCAAAACCTTTTGCTGCAATTAAAGCTGCATGTCTTGTGCAGTCAGGGACCATGTTACCTGAATATTTTCCTCGTTTTAAAATTCTTTTTAAACGGTGATGAAAACATCTGAAGCGCGGCTGTCATTTTACACTCCCTACTACTTCATGCAGATGCACATTTTGAACTCTGCACAGACTCCAGGTACCTAATTGTCTTATCTGTGGCATACTGTTTTTGGATGGAAAGGGTCTTTATGTCAGTTTTTGAATTGGATTTATATCTAGACTTTGACTGAGCCATTCAAAAACTTGACTGCTCTGATTAAAAGCCTCCCATTGAAGCACAGGGTGTATGTTTAGAGATGCTGTCCTGCTGGGAGGTTAACGTCTGCTTCAGCCTCAATTTTCTTGCAGCCTCTAAAATATTTCATGCTTGATTGGCTTCATCAACTTGAAGATCTGACCAGGAAAAACCATCCCCACAGCATAATGCTCCCAACGCCCGGTTTCACTACTGAGATGGAGAATTGAGCATTATTTGCAAATAATTTTCATTTTGAATTTTACCTTTGTACCAAAAACCTCAGTTTTAGTCTGCTTTGACCAGAACGTGTTCTTCCACATGTTCATTGTTTCTGCTATACGAGATGTGGTGAAAGATTTATTGAAAGATTTTGAGATGCATGACTTAAGAACTGTCGCGTCAACACATTTTTCGACCTGAGCTGTGGATCTCTGGAGTGCCTCAAAAATCAGTATGGGCTTTGTGGTTGTTTCTCATGCTCTCCTTGATCAACTTTTAGATGAGCCATTTCATGGTGGGTTTGTACAAATGTCAGACTCTTTTTGCTTTCAGGTGATGGACTAAACTGTGCTGTATGAGATGTACAGAGGTCCAAATCTATTACTTTCTCAGTAATTTTTCACGGTCTAAATTACACAATCTCTATCCTAAATCAGTAATTTCTGAGAGAATCTGTTTGCACTGGATTTTGTGCAGGGGTGTCTAAGTAAAGAGAGCTAATCACAAAGGCACTCCACACTTTACAGCTTTCTATTCGCAATATATTTGGAAAACTCTTCATGGTTTTGCTTTACTCTGTGCTGTTCACTTGAATAAAAGCCAAATTAGATATGCTGAGGTAAGTTGTAACTTTGCATAATGTAAAAAAGTTTAAACACCTTTGGCTTTCAGTTTACTTTAGTAGCAGTAGTAAGTAAAGACTTTAGCACTTACCATGTTTGGACTTGCAGAGTTAGCTGCAAGAAGAAGAAACCGATCCATCCTGAGTGTGGCTGATGGTTTGTGAAGAAATTGAGTTCCTTTATACAAGTCTGATCAGCTTTCAGGCCTCCGTCTTCATCCTATATTGATGCGCTGTGAAGAAAAGTTGTAATCTGCAGTTCTCTTCTTCTCTCTCTTCTCCATCAATGCAGCATTAGCACCATTTCACTATGGTCTCCGTTCTTCAAGCGCCTCCTTTGAAGCATCCTGTTGTGAAACATTTTCACTCTTATGTGTCATGATGCTGTTTGCACTGGCAGATCTGAAGTGAGAGTTGACTAAAGAGAACTGACAACATAGTTTTCATCAAGTTCCACACGCCTGGACCAAAGATAACCTGAAAAGACTCACAGTGTTTGACATCCTGCTGCCTGGCTGTTACCTTCTTGTTTTGGCTTACCTGGTTACATACAGAAGCTGGGATATTTTCTTTCCTGAAGATCTGGTCGTGTGATGAGTCAGGGAAGACATAAATGCACGCAATGAACTTTGCATGAACAATTTGCCACAGGTTTAAGGTGCCAAGCATGCAATGAGTGTAAATCAGTATTTGAAGATGCCTACCTGGCCCACTCTAACACATGGATTTACTGACTTGCTAAAAATACTTTAGCTGATTCAGTTCTTTAAAATTTTCTCTGTTTCATTATAAAAGTGGTTCTTTACTTGCTTAATACAAGACAGCTTCAATAAACAGAAAAAAATAAAGTGAATAATATATATTTCATTTCCTATACCTCCTTAAATATAACTGTAAAATGAAATTAGAAAAAGCTTTTTTGTGCAAACATTGATGGACATTACACTTAAAACAGAGGAAAACACTACTGGATGCACTGTTTTAAATAAGGAAAAAAACTGCTACAAAAGCATCCATATTGTTGTATGCATATCTACACTGGATTTGAAACTTATTTTTTATGGCTGTTGATAATGAATAATACGTGACTGATTTTATCTTATTCTACAGTAGATAAATAATAATAAACTTCAGTCCCATTTGGTAAGGATAAGAAATATTTCTTCGTTATTTTGCAAGAAATCCTAAAATGTGCAACGTAATTATGTTATGTGTTATAATTTTGATGATTATGGCTTACAGCTTATGAAAACCCAATTTTAAAATCTTAGAAAAAATAAAATGTTCAATATTTTACACTCTAATCGGCTAATTAGTCCAAAACACATGCAAAGCAGGAATCACAATCACGGAAAACACTGCTGACTGACATTTTTTCAGAAAATCATCATTGACACCTTCATAAGGAGGAAAAGGACTCAAAAGGTCATTGGAAAAGAATTTAGATGTTCCTAAAGTGCTGTATCAAAGCATTTTAATAAAAAATTACATGCAAAGGGAAAGTGTGGAAGAAAAAGATGCACAAGCAGCAGGGATGAGCGCAGCCTGGAGAGGATTGTCATGCAGGAACGGTCATTTAAAAGTGTTGGGGACCTTCACGAGGAGTGGACTGAGGCGGGAGTTAGCGCATCACGAGTCACAACTCATAGATGGATACTGGACATGCACTTCAAATGTCTTATTCCTCAAGAAGTTGCTGAGTTGCCACTGGAGCTGATGGTCATCTTCTTCACGTATTATCTGTCCTGTGCACATCCATCACCGTGTGCCTTGGCTCATCCACAGAAAAACAGACAGATCCAAATAGTAATGAACACTTGGGTCAGCAAAGTGAATCCTTGGGGTGGCCTTTTTTCTCCTCTCCAGGTCTAGGGTGAGGAAAAGGGCCGCTAACATCCTTGCAGACCCCATACATCATGGACACAAACTGTTTTGACTCTTACCTTCAGGCCACTGCTACAGAGCCGTATTTGCAAAAAAACAGCCACCAGAAAATATTTATTCCCCCAGGATGTCTCTCTTATAAACAAAATGACCACAACCGGCCAGGGATTTTTATTTTTCTTTATATAAAAATAAAGAAAATAAAAAATTTGCTCTGCATATGCATACAAAGTGCTCAATTTATCTTTTATTTAGTGTCCTCTAAAGTTTACATATTAAATATATGTATGCTGTGAGCACTTGGAAGGAATTTCCTTGTTTGTGCACAAAGTCTTGGCCAATAATGCTTTCATATTTTAATCATACATGTTCACATATATCCACCAGGGGCCGTTGCAGTATCCTTCACATACCTCATTCCCCATTTCTTTTGGTTAACTATGATTTGCTTTACGTACCTTCTTGTTAAGTGTAAACATCTTCACAACCTTTCCATCACTTTTTAAAGCAGTGCCTCTGTCTATAAACATAACTAGAGGAATAAAATAAATGTAATAATATTAGATAATGTCTTTAAGTCACCCAGCTACCAAAGAACGAGACCATTGCAATTAAATAAAAGCCTGACAAAACTAATCTTAAGCACTCCAAATGATTGTGGCTGTCATTTAGTCTTGATCATACGTTATACCAGTAGAAAGTCTGTCTGCAACTTATCAAGAGACTACTTGGATTCATTGTTGACTTCTCGGCCATTTCCTTTTGATCCAAAAGAACACATTTTAAAATATAGAGAAATAACACATGACTACAAACAAAAGTTGTGATGAAACGGTTTATTTGACACGCATTTGGTTTGACGTTTATGCCACATGTTTTAAACAAGCAGTATGAAAACTTTAGATTTCTTAAAATATCCTGAAAATAAAGTGACATTCACATGTGTGAGCCTTTTTTTTGTGGCAGTTACTGTTCTTTGGATGTTTTACTCAAGGAAGGGCGAGTGTATTTTTATATAATGTCAAACTAAGATTTAGGAAGACGTTTTGATCACTTCTTTGCTTACATCTGGACCCAACACACAGTAGATCCTTGCATAATCTAAATTTAGTAAGCGTCTGCCTCTCCCACTATAACAGAAAAGGTTAGTTCTCAGATTTTTGCAGGTGCATGCATGCCTAACAAAGAAAATGCAGGATTAAGAGTGAAAAATACAGAAGATCTGCTACATTATGTACTTGAATGGGTTGACATTCATTTGCTTCCAGGCAGTGTGGAAAACATCAGAGGTAAAACAGCAAGATATGTTCGAACCTGGTTAGCTAAGTTTTTGTCAATCAAACTTGACCATGGCGTCAATGAATACTACTATATCTGGAGTCAGTTCAAACAACAAAAACCTGATGTTAAAATACTCTTCCTAATGTGCAGAATTGGTTTGAAAAAGTTCAGAAAAGCCTCTTTATTGGTGAAGGAACTGGACTTTGTTGTGTAGCTACTGGATGTTAGTTGAGGTATAAGGTTTGGTGATGCTTATGGTTTTACTTGGCTTGGCACTTCTTTCTTTTTCTCTTAGTTGTTTTTTTTCTTGAAGAGGGCATAAAAGAGAGAAGCATTACAGTCAGATAGAGAAATTGTAGCTGTACATATAGATAACAGGTCCCATTTCTAGATCATAAAAGATAGTTCTTGAAGAAACAGAAGGAAAAAAAAGAATTTTCCGAATGAAAAAATGTTGTCAAAATTGATCTCTTGTTAAAGGTACATTATTGTTTCTGAAAAACCAATTGGACTTTTTCCCTTAAGTTGGTTCCACTGCAGACATAGATATGGTTCTTGCACTAGAAGGGCTTTTTAACTGGGTAGTTAAAAGAAGTAAAGAACAACTTTGGTTTTCTTTAGGCAGTCAACCACCATATTGCCATGTCAAGTGGCAAAAAACAGTAAATGTAGCTTGTTTGGGACAATTCCTTTGCCTTGATTTTTTACTTTGCTACAATCAGTGAGTGAACCTGTCTGAACTGTATACATACATACATACACACATACATACACACACACATATATATATATATATATATATATATATATATATATATATATATATATATATATAATATCTTCAAGACAAACCGCTGAAGTGCCTGTTTTGTTTTTTTTCTACCGTGGAACTAATTTCTGATGACTGGTCATTGACACAAACATTTTAACGGAGGCCGTTGAGTGCTCGGTGTGGATGTAAAAGTGTGAGATGTGAAAGGCTGTGAGCGTTATTATTGTCCTAAGTTATACTGCAGGGCGGGCTTTGCACTCAGTCATCGAGCGGTGCTGCCAGACACAGAACTGCTGCCGGAGCTGGAGCCACTGGAACCTCGGTCTTCATAGATGGATATCTCAATCTGGAGAACATAGTTAAGGACCAGAAATGCGGCATAGCTCGGAATCTAAATGTTTCCTCTGAAGGTTGACCCCCTAGTAGAACTACTACTGTCACTAGGATGGTGATCAACGGTAAAACAAAAAGTCTTGTAGGTACTCATTCCTTTTTAAAAGAAATACATTTACATTTTCGTTAAAGCCTTTCCTACCATCCCACATTGGATTTTAACCAAACATCTTACATTATTTTTGTAAAGAGCCAGTTGAATTTTACCTGATGAACTGATCACAGCAAAACCCAACTGACTCCTGTAGATAGCTCTACCTACAAGTTCATAAGGGAGTTCCACAAGGTTCAGTTCTTGGCACATTATTTTTTCTATGAATGACTGTTACTGAGTATTTTAACTTCAGATTCTTACTTCTATGCAGACAACACTGTTATTTACTGCTTCTCACCTGCTCCTGCAAGGTCTTTTAAGTATCTTCGACATACTTTTGGCCGACTACAGGAACATCTGTTTGCATGCAACTTTAAAGACAATGAAAAAAAGCATATTGGTTCAAGTAGTGACTTCATATGCTGAAAGTGTATTTAACAACACACTGAGATGTATTGCTTACTGTGATTTTCTTACTCATTATCAAAATGCATTCTGTTGTAAATTGGAAGTCCCTGCATGCTTGTTCTCTCAGTCAATACACATTCATCCACTTGCCATCCTCTAGCCATTTGGATTCCCAAATATTTAGCGGTGCCACCCTGGGGGATTAACTATATTTTAGTATTTCTCTTTAACTGATGGTGGAAAATTAAGACTAACAAAGGCAACAAATTTTAAGAGGTGTTAAAATTAGGAAACTAGGGTACTGGTAAAGTGTGCAAGTATTTCTAAGTATGTTTTTTAGCTATTTAGAACCATGCTTGTAATCTTGAACAGTGCTGCTGCTTGTTTTTGGCTAGGTCTCCCTTGCAACTGAAATATATGATCTCAAATAATCAAACCTGATTAAATAATAATTAAATGTGCAAGGATACAACACGCATTCCCCGTTCAATGGGATCAGTGATGAGCAGACCTCTCGGAGCATAGATCTTCTCATTCTGCTCTTGGATGTACTTCGCTATCTTCTTCAACACCTGAAAAACAGAGCGGACAAGAAAAGGTAAAAGAAACTATACCTTTCAACTGCATTAATCTGAAGACGGGGAGTCTGACCTTTTCGTAGCGAGTCTCCATGCAGAGGAAAATAAGATAAGCAGTGACGCACGCCAAACAGCCCTCCAGGTAAGACTGGCCTCCTATTTTTTCTGCTTCTGCATAAAAGTTGTTCAGGGTCTTCACAGTGTCCTCAAACAGAGTCCGTTCAATCTGTAGACACATTGTGACTCACAATCAGTTAAAGAAAGATGCTTTCAACTCCAAGTATCCAGCAGGCTGAGGTGAGCAGAGCGTGTGCATAGCATAGCATAAGATTATGTTAGTGTTGGACAATGTTTGAGCTTGAAAAAAAACAAAACAATAATAACAGACTCCCTTATCTTATAGTGTCAAAATGTAATGCTACAGTTTTAATTTCCTATGGCATCATCTATTCGCCTTGGTAGCAACAAACTCTCCAGCTGGATTTGATGTAAAACAAAGGATGTATATGTAAAAAGGTACCTTTTGCCAACAAATAAGCACAACGATCAAATTAAAAGTTAGATTTTTTTAAAATAATTTAAACCCATTTTTACCAAGGTTGTCTCTCTTCACATGTACATGGATCCCTCTATAATAATGATATTAATCAGAAAGTCCTCTCCTTACCCTGCTCTCCAACTCAGACGGGAATTTGGTCTGAAACTTGCATGTGGTCCCTTCACTGTAGTCCCTCTGGACAAACACCTTGTTGGCAAGAGATGCACTATGCCTCAACTCCTGCAGGTTGTGGAACTGAGTGGAACAGAAAATAAAACAGCACCAGTGAAGCCATATGTCTCTATAATGAGTGTCTAAAGAGAGCTGTCCCTCTGTTGCAGCTCATCGAGTTACTGTTCACCTCTGTGTGTGCAAACAGAGGCTGGTGTTGGACGTGTTGGATGATCAGGTAGGACCAGACAGGATGTGATCGATCAATCTGTGGCTGCAACTGCAATCATTTCTGCCTGGTGAGCTGTTGGAGGACAGCCCAGCATTGGACATACTATCTTATCCACACACCCACGGTTGAGTTATTTCTCATCCTTCTCTCTGGGCTGGGATGAGGTGTAACATTTCACTACATCTCACAACAGATCGAAACAAGACGGGGCAGATTGACAAACGAAACAAAACAAAACAAAAAAAAAGACTAGCAAGGCTTGACTACCGGCCTTAACGAACAGTGGCAGCTTGTGCTCAGCGCGGCGTGGCTTCTGTCCGTGGTGCTGAACGCTTTCCCTGCGTGTTTCAGAGCAGTCAAACAGTGGCCTGTCACCGGATTAAAGGGGGACAACAGAGGAAAACGGAGCTGCTTTCATCAAAACAGCTTAACAAATCGCGGGGGTGGGCGGCTGGGTTCACATCGGGAGTTTCTTATACATTCACCGACCCCAAGTCACGCAAACGAGGCGCTAATCCTCGTCATGCATACAGATGTACCATGGCATTGTCATTCCGTTTGAGAAAGAAATAAAAACGCAGAATCCGGAACACTATGACAGCGTAAGACACAGTGTAGTCCAGAATGAGGGGAGGCGCAGATAAATCAGTTTGACCGTCTTGCAGACCCGATGCCCTCACTGACCGTCTTCACTGCACAAGCGGGAGGGGTGGGGCGGTGTAGGCTATATATGTTTTAGTTTTTATAAAAGTGAGTATATATAAGCCAGATCGTAAGCAACGAGAAAAACTGACAGTATTGCTCGTCTTACCTCTGTCGCCATGTTGCCATCCGTGGACGTGGGGAAGATCCCTTCATGAGCTGAAATCGCTTTAGTGGGACGCAGAGGATCGTTGGGCGGGGCATGATTCAGTGGGCGTGGCTCGACAGTTTGGGGCGGCGTCAGTTTCACCAACATATGAAAGGGATGTAGTTGGTCAAAGAAGAGCTGTGTCCAGGATTTCTGCTTATTTTTCATGTCAAAATTCAGTTTTCCTGATTTTTGAGCCAACATTTATTTATTTATAGCTATATCAAAAACGCTCTAGAGATGCACTAATTTGGAATTTGCTGGCAGATTCCCATTCCATTTCTAAAGGATATTCCTACAAGTTTGGCATCCAACAGAAAATAAAGGGACTCAATTATCCCCCCAAAAAATTCTGTTCCCAATATCATACCTAAACATTTTTATTTCACTCAAACAATATGGCAAACTACATGCTGTCGGATGATGACAAAGTTTCTGATGACTGCAAAGCTGCTTGGCTGCTTTAAAGCAAAACTTAAAATGTATCTGTTTAAAGCTGCCTTCGAATAAACTACTGTACTTGCTCCCCAATGTTTTCTTTTATTGATTCTCGTGTTATGTTAAGTTGCTGTTTTTGATCTTCATACTTTTACGCCGTTTATCTTATTTCTAATTGACGTTTTTACTTTGTATGCTTCTATAATGTTTGGTTTCTTACAAGCGAATCATGTATGCACCTTGATTTGCCTTGTGTGGAAATTGAGCTCTACAAAAATCGCCTTGCCTTGTAGTTGACAACAAAGCAGGATAACAGCATGTTCCCGTGACCTAAATCCCACTGAAACCATCTAAAGACGGCAAAGACAGTTTACAAAAGCAGACGTGAGTTACAGGCTCACGTCTTCCTCACATGAAACGTTTCCACTGGAAACAATCGTGTCTGACCTCAACGATTACCGTGGGGCAATTCACGACAGAGTCCTTAAGACGTCTTTTATGTTTTTAGTTATTTAATGGCTGATGAACATTTCAATAAGTCCCCCCTTATCTGTGCTACGTCTCTGCTCTCGTTTGTTTCTTCATTTTGAAGACAGACCTCAAATCTAGTTACCCGTAGCACTGTTCAATGTAAATTCTTGTTGCTTTTCCCCTTGTACAAGTTTCACCTAGAGCGCTTTCATCCTCTGACCTGTGCTTGATCTTTCCCCATGGTTTCCCCGTACCAGTAGCTTTCCTCATAAAGCTCCTTTCCAACTCAAAAAAGAAAACCTCAAATTTATAGTTATAGAAATATGGTTAAGTAAACAATGTGCTTATTAATCAAGTTACTTTACAGTTACTTAAAGCAGTTGAGTGGAACCACTTGACATAACATTCTTAAGTAAATTTGAGGTTTTTTTGTTTGAGTACAGTTACTTAAATCCAAGAACTTTGCTTTTAGCTTCGTTTGTTCTTCACAATCGACCAAAACAGTGCATTATTACACCCTCTCCATTCCAACACTTCAAACAGGAAGTAAAGACAAGCTAGATTAATTTCTTTGATATCAACACTTAAATACATCGGACTGATTTTAATAGATAACAGGAGGGCTTATAGAAGCATGAATATTTAATGGATCATAATTTATTTACACCACTGCTTGGTACTAACATTGTAGCTCTGTTAAAAGACAAATTGCCTTAAAAGATTGAACCAAAACTTTTTGTAAAAAGGTAGGCCATCAAGCATAAAAAAAAAAAGAAACTGATTATAAATTTGTGCTGCTTACATGGAAAAAAATAATTCTGAATAACAACATTTAAAATAAAATGTAATTATTGTGCTAAAAATGGGCAGGAATGTTTCTACGTCCAGTATCCATTCTTTGAATGTTAAAGTTTTACGTTTTAACGTTGACAACTTAAATGATCGAAATTTATTACAATATCATAAATTAACCCTAAAAATATAAATAAAAAAAACAAACACAAAAATCTGCACTTTCTTGAGTTTTAAATTAAATATATTAGATGTAGAACAAATAGAACATATATTACAGTAACAGTGTATACAGGATTACCATAAAAGCAAAGCAAACTGTTACAATCATCTGTGTCTGCTTTAAAAAAAAATACGACTCTTCAACGCGACACCGCCGTCTGAGTTTTCAACGCCTCAAAATCAGTTCTTCAAGTCAAGTCCTGCTTGCAAGAGAGAAAGAGAGAGTGAGGCTCTGGAAAAAAGTTTCAGGCGGCTTCTTCACGGCTCATTCTGGGACGTTCGTCCAGTTCGAAGGGAAGATTTAGAAGTCTGGAGATTTCTAGGCTGCCACACAATGTCGGTGAGCATGTTTACCCACACGGGAGAACATTAAAACCATTAAAACCAGAAGTAAGCAACAGGAGGCTCAGTATATCATTTTGAAAAAAAGCCTCTGTTCTGCTTAAGGTTGTGCTTTTTTTTTTTTACTTCAAATTACGCTGTATTCCTCTAATTGTGGCCGTTGGGCTCCTTTAGATGGCTTCGAGTTGCGGGCAGTACTCCAGCAGTAGGACCAGTTCTGATACACAACTAGGCATTTTAACTAAATGTTTATGAATAAATGATCTCAGGGAGCTCAAACTAGCAAAATATATTCAACATATGTAAAATGATCATAAATGTGCAATTTTCACTTTAGCCACTCTAGCTGAACGCAGAAAGTCCACACTGACTCCAGTTTTGTCCACTTTGGGAATTCATCCAAAAGCAAAATATACAGAGCACCCCTGTGTTTTTTGTTCCTACAGAGAATTCCTCTCAATGCGACTCATCTACCCCACAGGACAGGTAACGTAAAGCGGATAAAAAATAAAAAAAAAACCCAAGGCATCCATTCTGTTTGGTCTTTGCATTTATGCTGCTCTCAACTTCGGGAGGCGTATAAATGTAGGTCCTTTGATTGTGAACCCTTAATGCTCCGTATCGACCCCTAGAGGCTCATCAAGTCCAGTGCATCACTGACAGATTTAGCAGGGAAACATTTAAACACTACAGTAGCAATCCCACAAGCCACATGAGAGGTTTACAGGGGAACGCAGCTGGTAAAGGCAGGAGGGTCCTGGAGTCCCGCATGGGAGATATCTGGATAATGGGTAGGAGCCTTTACTACGCAACCCGTCGTGTAGGTTTGGGTTGCAGCGAAGGCCTCCGGGGACCGAATCAGTACGTCGTCTCATTGTAACTTGAGTAGGTTGGCGTTACAGGAAGCGCACACAAACACGGTCTCTCTCTGCGCCTCTGGAGCTGCAACAGAGACAGGGAGCAGAAGATGAGACGCAAGAGAAAGAAAGAAGAAATAAAACGCTATCAGGAATCTTTTCTCTGGAAGGGTCTCTGACTCTGGTTCTCGAAGGCTACTGTCCTGCAACTTAGGATGCATCCTGGTTCCAACCTTGGGCTGGACAATATAGGAAAAGAGCATACCGATAAAGGGAATAGTCAAAGTGACTGACATCGATTATTATCGAGAACTATCACAAAATCTAGAAAAGGTATTTTAAGCGCCTCCCTGATTATTTTGTTACTTTCAATGAACTAATTTTAACCCAGATTTAAATCAAGTCATTTTTCAAATTGTTTTTCAAAATCATAAATACGTTTCTAAGACACAGAAACAAATCAAGAGACCTGAGTAACATTAGTAAATACAAAGAAAAGTAAAGTTATTAACCATTATATATTTTTAAAATTATGTTAGTGATTTAAATTGAAGGCTTATCTTGATGCTTTTTAATCTCCAAGTATATTTATTACACTAATGTCTGAAATTTTTGGTTTGTCAATAAAGCTAATTCTAATTCACTTTAGCAACTAGAGCTGGAGCTAACCAGCTACTCACCGATACCAGAGTGTAGACGGAGCTCAGGGCACTGAAGCCCAGTTCAGTCACAGAGCTGAAGCCAGCAGGTCTGACAACCCCAATTGTGTTTTTTAACACGTTTTTTTGCCTCTGAGGATGGGGTGGACAACCGAGTGGACATTTTAAAAGCTGCACGTGTTGTTAGCAGCGCGACCTGAGTAAGTTTCTTGTAGCGCTACTGTAATTCCCCACTCCCAGTCGAGCTTAAGTAAACTGACCCTTAGTATTTTATTTGGTTTATTATTGCTAGGTTTAGTATTTAAGTGCATCAACGATCGGGTAAAAACGGAACGCAGCATTTACCGGAGCTACTGAAACATTTTTCAGGACAACTTCCTCCGCTGCTGCTTGCTGACACCTGACTGCGGTGAAGTTAGTTTCACACATTCAACATACATTCAGGCAATTGTTCGCTTAGGGACCATCAACAACTTCTGTTGCAGCTCAAATCCTGTAATTCTTTTGCGGGTATGAAAGGAGAGGGGGGTGGCTGACGGAGCTGCCAGGGTCTGCGTTAATGAATCGTTTAAAGTAAGAAATGACTGTTGTATTAAGCTACCTTATAAGCTACAATGAAACAAGAGGGGAAGCTTTTTTTTTTAATCAAACTTTTTCATCAACCCCCTTTTTCTCTCGCTATCGCACCACACGTTAATCGATCGATAAATAGAAATATCTATTGAATTATCATCCAGCTCTATTCCAACCCGAATCAAACAAATTATTACCAAACGTCTGCAGACATTCTGATGAGGTACGTCCGCCATTTGACTTAGGTGGTTTGTATTAGGGATGCATCTAAAAGTTGCAGGACTGGAGCTCTTGAGGACTGAAGTGTGTGAGCCCTGCTTAAATGAAAATTCTGCTACTTTTAAAGTTAATCATAATTAACGGCAACATGATTGTGCGTGTAAATGTTATCTCACCTGTTGCCCCCATGAAGGATCTCAGCACTTTGAAGGAGCAGCATCGGGAACAGAAGCTGTTGCCACAGTTACTGCAGTTTCTCTGCAACGTAAAGGCACGGCGGTTCAAATCCAGCAGCAGTAAAATGATCCAAATAAAAGTGATGATGATGTGATAATGTGGTAAAAATGGACAGGATGCTTTTTGACTCACCCTCTTCTTTAGTACTGAGAAGACGGCACTGCAGCTGGAGCAGTTGCCTTTGGAGATACATACAGAGATGGAGAAAAGGTAAAAAATGATGGACATAAAATAAAAAGTAAAAGAGAAGAGCACTCAGAGCTGACTGACCTGTGCTGGTGGTGGGATAGCGTTTACGGAGTCTCTCCGTCAGTTTGGACACCTTGCTGCGTATCGGTTCATTTCGACTCAAGAAGCCGTTCTCCGAAACTGTGTCAAACTCAGGAGCTCCGAGAGGCCCGTCGTCATCCTCCTTAGGAAGACGGAAGGGAAAGAGAAATTGTTATGTTTTATCAAATCTGACATGGTGTTTGTATAAACATTTAGTTTAGCCAGCAGTCTTGAATTTTATGCTTGAAAAAAAAAAAAACTGAGTATAGGTAGTAGGACCACTGATGCATTAACTAATGCTGATAATGCCTGTAATTACAGTGCAAATGCATACAGCACATGCTTTTGGCAGAAAAAGAACACAAGACCTAAAAAAACACAAAAAAACAATACTTTGTGGTGATATATCAACAAATTATCAAAAAAGTAAAACCCCCCCCCCCATAAAAACTAGGTGTAAAAGGTGAAAACTGTTGTGACCTACTTCTAACTTTTTCCTATTCCTTTACCAAGAAAACAAAATTAGCAACTAGATTCACCATAATATCACTATTAGTTCAGTAGTTACTCACGAAAAATCTATTTTTCTGTGAAGGTGGTTTCCTGACCGTTCCCAAATGTTTATATTTTGTTCCTGGTCTCGTTGCTACGGAGCCTGGTAGGGGTCATGTGCAGTAATAATTTTCAAGTGTAAGAAAGCTGTACCCTTGGTTTATGAAACAGTGTGTCCATGGATTTGGCGTCCTGCAGCAAAGTATAGATATAGGAGTCAGTTTATCTCGGGACATGTCCCTAGCAATATTTATAAATCAGCTTTGTCCCCACCACTTAAAAACCTGATGTGGACTTTTTTAACAGTGCATCCACTAGTGCTACCAGTGCAAGTTTGATATAATCAGTATCTGAACTGACCGGTGCTCTACTATCGTGTACAGTTTCTCCATGTGCGAATCCCACAGCATTGATAGAGAGATTGATGTTACACCTAATAAAGCGAGTTTAGAGAGGGTTAGTATAGCTTGGTCATCGCAACTTAAATGAATAATGATTTTTATTCAGCTTAAAGCTCTGGGGAAAATCTGTTAAATAAACCGAGGGTACGCCTTATGAATCCGTGCCCACAGTTTTTTAATCTGAGGATACCAATTCTTACCCATCAAAATTGTTTCTGCACCTTACCCATGCTCCGTACGTTGCAGACTTATGTTGAAAATTTTATCAAAATCCATCCACAACTTAGGTTATGATGCCAACAGAGACAAACAAACTGGTGAAAACATAAACTCCTTGGTCTAATTTTTTCTACCACTACAGGAAGGTAGAAAAAGGAACACATATCACTCCAAATAAGTGACTCGACTGGTTTTTCCCAGCTCATTTACTGTAGAAACGGAAAATCAGTGGGAGTCTAAGTCTTCCTGAAAATCTAATATTTAGTTGCGAGTAAATCAAATCCATAGTTTCCTAGAAGTGCCCAATATGTGCAGCATGAGGTCGACCAACCTCTGCGGCCTGAGAAGGCTTATTTCAGCCCAGTGTGACTGGACCTCATTCTGTAACTCTCCTTTATTCATTGGTTTTACCTCAGAAATGTTTTATGCTGTATGATGTTAACGCTGTTGTTCTAGAATCTACATGCTGTTCTCTTACATGTGTGTTTGAGAACGTCGTCCTGTTGAAATACAACAGTTTATGGGCATTTCCCCTTTATTTTGGCCAACAAGAGTTATATAGGGACTTTTATGACCTTGAAACAAGATCCCTGGTTTACAATAAACAGTCCTAAACCCACAGTCTAAGAATCATCCCCATACCACGGAGAGTGAGGAAAAAAGCTTCAGTGTACTGTGGCTTAAAATCCGTTTGGAGGTAAACTGACAAACTGCCTGCTGTCCCAGATCCAACCAGGAACACTCTTGCTTTCATCACTTTGTGGGAGCTTCTAGCCGACAGCTTGACATTATATCAACTTTTTCTAATAACTACAGTCCTCCAAGGTACACGTATACCTCTGATCGCCCTGGAGCTGATAACGTTTTGGCTATTCTTTGATCCAATCGAAAGGCACCTCTTTCTGGTTAGTTGTTATAATGAAACAATACTTTGAACACGCCTCTTTTCAATGATCAATTCAACTACAAACAATGACTATCAGATCCTCTGGGTTTTACTCAACTACACCTAATAGAAAATTATTCCTCATACAGAAACATAATTTCTAGAAAAAAATCAGTGATTGATCTCGTTAGTGATATTCAGCTGCTATTTTTTCTATACGATTTTTGAGGTTTTTTTAAATCGTCAGTCATCAGAAGGTCAGTTTAGCTTGACAAAAACAGCAGAAAGTCATCTTCTCAAAAATAGGGATGCTCAACATATTGGTATTTACATTGGTGTTGACTATTGTTGGTAGATTTTTAACATAATGGTATCTGTCCAATACGTAAAATAGGGTCAATATTAATAATCCAGGTTTGCGTCCATCACTGCTGCTTGTGTGTGTGTGTGTTTCAGGGCTATGTTGTGTTTGTAACAGTAACAGTGATAGGGGGTGTTTAAGTGATGTCAGCAGAATGGTTGCTTATTTTCAGTGTCGCAAGGGCAGTGAAATACATAGAATAAAATACAGAATATTGGTAAATATCGGTTATCGGCCATAACACCAAAAATGATATCAGATATTATTCTTGGCTCAAATTTGCCTATCGATGCATCACATAAGTTTCTTATTATGCATCAAATCCTGTTGATGTATACAAGGAACAGGTGTCTAAGCTAAACACCTCATATTATACTTTCAGTTACGCAGCAACACTGAAAATCCTTAATGAGGACGTTTTAATTAAATGGATGGAGGAGAAAAGCTGGTTTCATTAATGTGCTTCATGAAGGGACGGAATCCACTTACCAAAAGGAGCAACGGGGTTTCCTTGTTAGGAAACAGAACAACACATGACAGCAACTTTACACATGTGGAACACTTGGGATAGCACACACACAACCACGACAACAACTACACTTGTCAAAACACGGGAAGTTTGTTGGTGGGTTAAATTCAAAGTGGGGATAACTCACCTGCAGAGCGACAGAGTTTTCCTGAGTTAGGAGGACAGCGTGAGGAAAAAAATAGGAGGAGGAGTCAGAGGTTTTAACTTCCAAAACAATCCCTGAGAAATTCGAACAGTTTATGTATGTGTGTATGATGGTAAAGAAAGAAAGTTTCCAAATTTTGAATGTAGGATAACCAGATTTGCTTTTTTTTTTCTTCTTTACTTGGCAGAACAGTATCTGCCCGCTTTAAATTAAAGTTCTGACCAGTGGTAGGAAGGTCAACGCTCAAAAGTAAGCAAAATAAATCCCCATCAGCCAATAAAAGTCTCTAATATTTCTCATCTGATGCACGGGCGACTTTATGTCATAAGTCTATAAAAAAACAAGAATATTTAGGCCCTGTGAATATATGAAATGCCATGTCTTTGGGCATACATGCATATAAATCACAGCAACATGGACTAGGCTTGGCCCATACCAGGGTATTAGGTAAAAAAAAAAAACTCAAGAAGAGAGCTTTGAATAGAGCCATTAAAAAAACTGCTGCAAATATAGGCTGACCATATTCAGTTTAGTTTACACGTGTTTACAGAGTAGGGCTGCAATGACTACTAGACGCAATCAATGAGGTTAACCACTAAAAAACTGATGCCAAGTCGAGCATTTTGATCCAAAGTGCCTAAGTTTAAAGCAGATGTTTGGTTGTAACGCCTGCATCCTGCTGCATAAACACATCAGACCCGATGAAGGCAGAACTGTGACCCCATCAGTGCTGCCGGGTGTCTCCATCTCACCCTTCTGTAACTTTATGTACTCTGTGTTCAACTGTATAGCTTTGCTTTAGAATATTTTGTTATATTATGTTCTGTTAAACATATTCTAGAACAGCGTTTTCCATCCCTGGTGCTCAAGACCCACTGGCCTGCATGTTTTAGACGTTTCCCTGCTTCAGCACATCTGAGTCCTAGTGACGATTACCATGCTTTTGCTGAACTGCTATCACAGGCTTCCCACAGGTTTCTTCAAGTTAAATTCAAGTCTTTTTACAAATAATTAAATAATTAAAAATTAAATTAAATAATAACTGAATATCCATTTTATGACGTATTTCACAACCCTACCAGAAGAGAAAAACTAAGTCCTTGAACTTCTGTTCATTTATTTCTTAGGAAAATGTGGAATGTTAAGATGACGACGAGCCAAGCAGAGGTGTAAAAAAATGAAATAAATGAAAGGTTATTTCAGTAGGCCACAAGAAAATCTACCTAAAAACTAGACTTGGTTTTTATAATTATTTATTTATTTATTTTTTTACCTTAATACTATTTTGACCTTTTAGGGGCTTTGTTGCATTCTTAATTATTGGTTCTGCTACTCTTTTTTTAATGCAACATTATTTTATCAAAATAAACGTAAACGCAGTACTGAGAAGCTAAAACAGCACAAATTTAAAGATCCAGATTTCTAAATTCAAGACTTTTTAAAAGTCTTTTTAAAGGCACAGTGTGTAATTTTCGGCCAGTAGGGGGCCGTGCATACCTAAATTATCACAAGCATGCGGTATCTGTGTCTTTGAGTAAGAAACTCAACTACGGAGGTCCAACTAGTGCCGTTTTCAAACAATTCCCTGAGAATTATCTATTTGCAGCAACATGACGAGCACATCAGTCTCTCTTGCATCGCTTGAACTAGCGAAGAGGTAAAAATGTATTTATGGCGAAACTTTTTTGCATTTTGAGGGGAAATCAATGTTTTAATAGTGGGCGTGTTCCGTGCGCTTTGTCCGTCCGGGCTCTTGTAGAAGTAAAGGCGTCATCTAATATGGCTTTCCCCTGAAAAGTGGACCCGCGCCTATGTATTTTAAAACTGATTTTTAAAGTCACATTTTTCGCCAATATTTTGCAATTAATGTGCTTTACCTAATTATTATAACATAATATTTTAATGGCTATTTTCAAAGATGTACTGCAAAAACTACACACTGTCACTTTAAGGTATTATTTCAAAATAATAGCTCCGAGAAGCTAACAGTTAGCAACTCTACAACAAGGCAGAACACACTCAGTATTTGTGGAGATAGCTCATTAACGCTACTTTTTTTTTTACCCATGGAAGAGAGGCTAGAGAAAAAACGGTTTTAATTTGTTTTTGGAAGAATGCGACGGTCAGTTAGTGATTTTTTCCCCAGTAACTTTGAGCAGTTAGCCTTGCTTCGTACCTCCAGGATCTGTACGAAAAGGCTACTGTAAGTAAAAAAGAAATTATTCACCAAATGTTGCACTTCTGGAGTTTTATGTTACAACGCGCTATGACAATGAAATATACTACCTCGACTAACACGCTAATCTCTGTGACCACATCCACAGAAGTAGCTTGTTTATCCTTCTATTAAACCTAACCTATGCTTCAAATCTCCTAGTAACTAAATCCCCCGATCTACGGAGCTCAACGTGAGACTCTCTGCTCGCCAGTGGGTGGCAGACTTGATCTAAACAGACGAGACGACACGTAATATATTGAAAATAGTGAAGGATTTTTTTTTTAAAGACAGCATTCTTTCATACCAGAGAACATTGAAAAATTAATAAAAACAGCAGTAAATGAGACCTTTAATGCTTTTTAAGACCCTGTAGAATCCCTGCATAATGGGTGTTAAAATTGGAAGCAATCTAAAACATGCAGTCCAGTGTGTCTTGAGGATCAGGAAAAAAAAGAAAATAGAGTTCAACTTTAACTTGCACCTTGAGGACAGGACTGGGAAACACAGGACTAGAAAGTCATAAATCGTCCTGCTGCGCAGTAGTATAACAACATGACATACCTGCCAAGGTAAAATTTTTTAGGAAGGCTCAACAGAATTAAAACAATTCATATTGGCTCACCCTAAAATGACCAGACCTGATCTAATAAATAATCTCACAGTAATACATAAAAAGAGAACTATAGCTCCATTTCCACGGTCAATTGGGCTGGGCAATATGGGTAAAAAAAAAGTTACTTTTCCAAAAATGAAATCTTCATAAAAAGAAAATTCGATTATTTTATTATATCGTTGAATAACCCAGCCCTACTGGTCACAGAATTTTTTTTTATACATATGCTGCTAAATTCGGTCGCAGAGCTGGCCAACACTGAGGCTCCATGAAGAGTTAAGTCCGTTTCTTGTTGCACTTTTTATGCAACTAACTAGATTAATAATTGAAAATATTATTTTTACCTCGATTGCATCCTTAAATTCGTCATCTGGCTCCGCCTCCTCAGCTTCCTCTATGCTGCCAGGAGATAGATCCTGTTGTCAAACACACACACACAACAGATTAAAACGTTAACAGCAGTACGGAGACATGTTCTGAAACCCTGTTACCCCAGGAAACAGCCCCGTGGACAGCACAGAGTAAAAAGATTATAAGAGATGTTTGAGAAATGTCAGTTTCATTGTAAATTCATTTTATCCTCTATGTAGGCCTGGGCACCAAACAAAAATTGATTGAAGAAATTAATTCAATTTTTTTGTTGTGGGTGATAAAAAAAAGAGAAGTAAATCAAGTTTTTTCCACATTTTTGGCTCCCCAGAGCTTCCGCAGTAAAAGTGATATGGGTTTGTTACAACAGATGTGGAGCCAAAGACCCCATGCTGTTACATTTGCCTAAAGCCCATTGCAGTCAAAGACAACAGCACCACAAACCTACACCTGAAACAAAGGCAACAAGCTGAATGTGCAAAATGTCAGTCTCTCCATGACGAACAAAACTGCAGTGACCAACAAATCTTAGCTAAAATAAAAACTTAAAGGAAACGTATGTAAGAAATTTATTTTAATTAATCATAAAATGGCCCCGATATGTCACTAGACATTAGGAAATCATGTTCTTTTGAAATACTTATATCACTGTCAACAGTGCAGCCCTCAAGTGATGTTATTGTTGTCATGTTCTGTTTTGGTCTGAGGCTCCACCTTCAAGCTATCTACAAATCACGATGTCAGTAGTTTCCTCATCCGGGTTGCCAGCTCTGCTCTGTTTACCACAGCTTAAGCTCCTAACGTTACGGACAAAACATGTATAACGTTACGAAAGATAAAAGACCTCGTTATCAATCCGAAATACGTTGTGACAAAGTCCGAGATAAAACAAAGATTTGTATAGGAGATGCCTTTGAAAGATGGAGACGGCTAAAAATGGAGAAGAATGTGAATACAGACGTCAACGTCGGCAATTTTCTCCTGGACAGGTAAGATTCACCTATGTTTGGCTAACTTACTTGTACTTAATGTAAATTGACATTTCAAATATTCACGACAGTCGAAGAAAGTTATGCATGTTCGTGGAAAGTAACGTTACGTTAGCGCATATGGAGGAGATTGGTCATCAAATTGAAAATGTAAGGAATTGTTTGGGAGATAAAAAAGACGAGTCGTCATTGCTAACATTAGCATCAGGGCCTGTTTCTTTGTCATCATGCTGACCTGCCGAGGAAACCAACAGCACGTCGATTCTGGCAATGTGAAACGTAATGGAGACGTATTGAGTAGCCTATACCTCGGTACAAATAATTCCTCATTCGTTCTTCGCGTACATTGTGGACTACACATGCTGCAAGTTAACCTGCATGACCATTGCTAATGTTATTTAGTTAGGGTCAGCCGTTCCTGCTGGATCCCGCAGCAGCTGGCAACTTCGAGTCAGGAAGGGATACACAGTTCTACAGTATTTTGAATGTGATTGCAGTACCGCTTTTGGCCACAATCCTACATACGTTTCCTTTAAGTGTGGTCGAATCCTTTGCACAATTTTTCTGCCGTTTGTACATATTGCTTTTCTTAATAAGTAGAGGATGGAAAGCAAAATAAACCCAAAAACTAATAAATATTTTTTAAATACGAGATTTTATTTTTAGACCAGAGATTTTATTTTTTATCGCCCAGCCCTACATCGATGCCAATCTATGGATTTGTGCCACATTAAATAAGATGAGTTCAGTGCATAGGATAAACAGAATAAGAAGATTACAGCTGCAGCTGGTTTTACTGTGAATCAAAACATGTTCTGTAATCTCACCTCCAGGCTGGTCGGAGTGGGGGTCTGGTCTGCTGCGTTGCCCTGCTCCTGCTCCTCACTAGACCCCTCCAAGCTCTGCTTCTGACCCATATGAAACAGTCTCTTGAGGTCCGATAAAACTAAAAAGAAATCGATCAACAAGCATATATATATATTTATTTATTTATTACAAAAAACATAATAAAGCCCACCAAAAATAATCCGGAATTGTCATTGTTAAACTTTTGTGAATGAACCAACCTCTGCAGAAGTCTCTGTTCCACAGGAAGACAATACTGTTGAGCCCAGCAAGCACCCAACCCAGAGGAGCGACATACAGCAGGCACACCACTATTAGCACTGCACCGTAAAACCTGGAGGGCAGAAGTAAAGGATGTGAAAATCAGACAACAATATGGGGTTTCTACACACTTTGCAGTCCATATAACGTACAGACAAATATTCATTTTAGAATTTATAACAAAGTTTCATTGTGCGTTCATATTTATACAACCTGCAAAAAAAAAGAGGGAGAGAGGGGGGAAGAAAGGAATTTTTAAACCACAGAAAAAAGAAAAAGTATGCAAATACATTTTTCCTCTTAATTTTATTCAAATATGGAATAACTAATCAAATTCTAGACATTTCCATATCATGCAGGGAATTCTGCAAATAGGACTCAGCAACGAATTTCCCAAAAATGCCAATAAGTCAGCAGGATAAACTGCAGCAAGTAAATTACAAGTACTATTACAAGTACTACATACTGACAGAACCGAGGTTCAGACTGCTGAAGGAAAACAGTTGAACTACGAGCAGTGTGTGTGTGTGTGTGTGTGTGTGTGTGAGTTAGTGCGCACACGGACCTTGATGATGTGGCATGATCATCCCAGTATAAGACCTTATAAATAGCTTCTGCTGACTGACAAGCAGAGGACAACATTTCATCCAGGTGCCTCAACCTGGTGGGGACAGGAAACGCAAACTTAACAGCAATGAAAATGCGAGATGCGATTACAACAGATATAACAAGACTTAGTCAGTGGTGCACATACAAAAAACTTCTCTTTTTTTTTTACACTGGGAGGAAGAATATTTTTTTTCACTGACATCAGTGCTAAAAATCATTCAAATAAGGAAGTGTAAACATGTTTTCAATGGATAAATATGACTTGTCGTTTTATTACTTGTTACACAGAAAGGAATCTTAAACAACTGTATAATAAAAAAAAAAGTACTTTACTATTCTTTACTATCTGTGTTTGTATTTCGAGTAAAATTACTACATTTAGCCCTCAGCCCCCTGAAAGATATTAATTATGGGTCTCTGAGGGGAAAAAAGTTTGGGCACCCCTTGTTCTAGATGGTCTGGAAAAGGAACGTGGTTTACGAAATAAAAAAAATATACAGCCGCTTAAATCACCACAAATTTTTGGCGTTTGGCAGGCCAATTTTATCCCATTAGCTCTAGGTCTCCATCAAAGCATTTTCAAAATTATCACGATCGGAGACCCTGACTAAACAGAACTTCAGACTCCCTGCTGGTTCCTGCAGTTTTATCCACTTTCAACACTTTAAGACCAATTAAACCTTCATGGCTGGTAAAGCTGCTTTTAAGAGCTCTGCACTGCTGATTAAAGGATTGAAACAATGAAAAGATACTTCCACCCTTTACAATAAACTCCAAAGCGAAGAAGAGACTGTATTGGCTACTGCAGCTCACTTTGTAAAAGCTCCTGGAAAATGCAGAATACAAAACATTCAGATGTTCAAAGGGTTAAAGGGAAATTTTATCAAACATTTTCACTGCGTTTTCTCCACAGAATCAACCGCATCGAAATATACTGCAAATTGTATGACCAAGGAGTCACATCAAAACATAGAGTAACAAAAGTCGGAGTTAGCTTAGCGATTTAGCAAACTGCCCTCCAAAAAAACTTCACAGCATTTCAGGTATTGCCTCATCAAAGCATTATTGTAATTTTCCAAACCCAGTTGTTATACATAAACTGGCAGAAACTCAGATTGGGAGAAAAAAAGTGTGGCGCCACTGCTTAGAGGGGCAATTGGTACTGATTTTAATAACTTAAATTTTGTTTAAGACTGGGACTGGGGATCCGTCCAGCACTTTTTATTGCATTTACGAGCTGAAGGTTACGCCACCGTCTTTTACAAACCCGCAGCTCAATTCTTACAGGTCTTTGATCTCCAGCATGGCCTCCTGTTTGGTGAGATTCACCGTCTGCAGGTCTCTACGGTGCACGGCATTATAGCGCCTCCTCTGGAGCTCGGCCTCCGTCGCTCTGCTCCCGCACCTGTCCTGCAGGTAACCCAGGGCAGCAGGCGCTGAAACTGCCACCACGCTCACTGTGAACCATCCGACTGAAACCGGAGAAGAGGACACGAGAAACGGCTTTATCAATTATTAAAATGCACAACAACACACTGGGGTCGTCATTGGTGCCTAATGCCTGGACATACCTTCAGTAATTGTGCAAAGGAAGACATTGAGGAACACACAGACAAGAAGAGAGGACACTGGCATCTTCCATCTGAGCAATAACACACACAAAAACACAGCAAATAGAACAATATGAAAATGTATAATACCAGGGTTATTCGATATATAAGGACCCATACATACCCGAGCAGATAGCGAATGAGATCCACTGTGTCTACGACCGGTTCTAGAAACAGAGCCATTCTCTTGTAGGACACCACCATGTTCAGGAGGTCAAAGTTCGGTACGCAGCGAGGACTCCCCAACTCAGAGGCATCTGGAGAGCCCGGGGTCTCTTTAGATAACGAGTGCACCAGCTCTCCCCCTTCCCCCGAACCCTGGGGGGACTCTCCAGTGCCGTGCGTTGCCATCTCTGGGTAATGAGCAGAAGCAAAAAAAAAAAAAAAAAAAAATCAGACAGGATGCAATCATTGAAACAAGAAACCTGAATCACAAAAGTCAGCCACCCATAAAACGTTGCTACCTGGAGCAGCTCCTTTACGAGGAGAGAAAACCTTTTCATAGGTTCAATACAACGAATGAGCCACGAAACCACAAATGCAAAGTTTATGCTGGGCATCATGCTTTAAAATTCCTAGAGAGATGTATTGGTATTGCAGGCTTTAACAATATAACAGGCATTAATATTTAGGCAGCATAATGAGCTGCAAATAGTCACAGTTTACGGGAGATTTCAGAAAATTAGTAAAACAAAAAAATGTTGTCACATATCACTCAATTTGATTTCTAAAGAGCAACATGTCCCAACTACTCTTCCTTAGCTCTTACATCTTGATCACTAAGATCTAAACCAGTGATGGACATAAAACAGTGAGAGTCCGACAGCCAAGTTATATATATATATATATATATATATATATATATATATATTTGAAAGACTTGGAAGCATATTACTACTGCCTCCGTAAAGTCATTTGCAAATGCGATCTCGGACACAGTTAAACTGTGATGCATTTTAGAGATGTGCATTAATCATATCATATATCACTACCTTAAAAAAATGTGGACAATTAATGATGTCTTAAAATGTCAGTATGGTCAGAATTGTCTGTTTTGTTATTTTTTCCACTGACGGTTTCATGAGAGCACCAATAATTATCAATAAATTTGAATATCCAATTGTGTCTTTTATCGTTTTTATAATGAATATGTTTGTGAATACATTTATATTGAGTTGTATAACTAAAATCTAAGTCACTACCCTCGACGTTACTTGAACGACTGCCCTAAATGATTCACAGGTAAATACACATTTCTGCAATTGGTTTGTTGAAGAAAAAATGGACAAAATTCAGCGTTTAAAAATCCATTAGTCTCACACACAGCAACATGAGTGTCAGAAAAAACATCTTGCCTGACAATTAACACATTATATGCAGTGTTTACAAGTGTTCTTATACACACTTAAATGTTCCCTGTTTGTAATGTTACAAATAGCAACTTAATTGAATTTTACAGTTTTATGTGATAGACCAACACAAATTAAGACATCATTTTAATGTGGATTTTTTTTTATATTCTTTTTTTTTTTAAATACAAACAATCTGAAATATTTGATGCATATTTGAATTTGTACTCATCCCCTAAATACAATATAATGAAGCCAAATCCCATCAGAAGATACCTAATCGATAAACAAAGCGCATCGGTTTTAAAATTCTTCTAGCTTCCCATTAGGGGCAGTGAACGTCCTTGTAACTGGGCCAAATCTATGATAAATGAGCACATTTTAAATGGCTGGCACGTGAAATATTGCTTTCAAGCAGTTCTTTATTCTATTGCATATTAATGTCGCAGTGACCAGTTTGATGCAAGATCATGTGCTGTTCTAGAGATTGTTAATCAGACAAGCAGCTAAGACCTCCATGGTAACACTGGAGCAGCTGCAAAAATCCAGAGCTCAGGTCCAAGAAGTACAACGGCTCTAAAACATACAGCAAGACAGAAACTGGAATGACTAACATCAAAACATATGCATATGTTAAAATGGCCCAGTCAAAGTCAGGACCTAAATCCAAGGGAGAATCTAAGTAAAAGTTTGAGTTATTTAACAAAAGAGCAATAACAAATCAGTCCGTAGATGTGCAAAACAAGTAAATAATATACCCATAACGACTTGAAGGTGTTATTCCAGCAAAAATTGGTTCTGACTCAAGAAGGCTGAAAACTAATCACACTTTGTAGAGTTATTTTAGTTGTCAAAAACGTAAAATGTAAAGCCAAAAATCATGGTATGTAAATAAAGCAGCGGAGTTTTAAACTGAACGGCAATGCAACAAACAGTGGGAATTGGTCTAAGTCAGAAATGGTGCAGTCTTCAAAAACCTGCTTGAGCAGCTGTCGTCTTTTAAAGCCCGAATTCCTCTAACAGAATCACCCCGGAGTGAAGAGGCAGCTAGAACAATTGGAGCTAATAGCTGCTGTGGCCTGAGACGAAAGAGATGTGGTCAAACAGGAAAGTGAGCTCTGACTGGAGGGACGTGAACACGGCATATTAACATGGATGTAGAGGCGTTTCAGCTTAAATGGAGATCAAAACATAAGGTACAACAAACATATGATAACTTACTGTGAGCAGAGAGAGTCCAGCAGCAGCAACAGCAAGCTGCAAAGGAGACGAGAGGAGAGCTCAGGCGAAACTAACGAGACCCACCGACATCATGAAACCGGGGTGGGAGGAAGAGCCTCCAAACTCGGCCAGCTCCGGTAACATGACCGCAGACAGTCCGTCCGAGCAGTCTGGCTCACGAAAACTGCTACAGAGTGGAAACTCGAGAAAAGCCACTGCTTTGTTTTTGGTAAAAGGAAGCGGCTATCTTCGTTAGCTCGGTGTTGTTCAGAAAACGTTTGCTTCCCTTCCTAATCCAGGACGAATAGCTGATAGCAGAAAACCGCCCGATTATCAGTCCAGAGGAGTCGATCACAGAGAATGATCAGATAGATAGATAGATAGATAGATAGATAGATAGATAGATAGATAGATAGATAGATAGATAGATAGATAGATAGATAGATAGATAGATAGATAGATAGATAGATAGATAGATAGATAGATAGATAGATAGATAGATAGATAGATAGATAGATGTGGCACAACCTTCTTTCTGAATATTTCAATTTATAAATACATTTACATTCTAACAAACAAGTCGCATGATGGAAATTACTTAACCTTTCTCAGTAAGAAAAATATATTTTTTGCATTCAGTTTAATCTTTAGCTCTCTCCACTGATTCTGTATCAGAATAAAGTCAAAAGTCTGAATGGGTCCTCCCAACGTGTCCGTAAATAAGCATATTGGTAAAATAAAATAATCAATTCCTGGTTAATTGATCTTTGGCTAGATGCAGAGGAACCATGAGCAACTTTGAGCGTAACTCTGGACAGTCACTTTATCATCTAAACTGGAAGAGTTCACTTGTGTTGGCTGCAGAATGGACATGGCATTTTAGTGGTAGCCATTCTTTTCCAAATGTTTCAAGTTAAGGCCATTCCAAATACTTTAGTCAGTCTCATCTGCTTTGGGATGATTGTCCTCCTGGAAAACCCAATTGTTTGTTAGATTTCAAATGCTGCTCATATAAAGAAGTGTGTACAGTGGTTCCCAAACTTTCAAGTCTCTGACCCATAAATAAACATTTAAGAGGCCCATGACCCCAAATCTTGATGGAACATACAATACATTTTTTCTGAGTCACTTAAAAAGTAGTACAATGACAAGAGAACCAATACCAAACACCAATTTTATACCAATATATGTTTGTTTTTTTATCAATTCAAGTATTTTTTTCTATCTTTTATTTAATTTATAGAATCAGATGCTTGCTAATTGACATTTCTGGTATTGAATCTCAAGACACCACACTTACATGTTTGTGACCCTAAGTAGGGCCTCGACCCCAACTTTGGGAACTGCTGACTTAGTAGATGGCCTTCCTGTATGATTTTATCCGCCTTGGACAATGCACCAGCAGCTTAATAGTCCCTTAAGTAAATGCTACACTGGGGATCCGCTGCGCAAAAAAAAATGCCCTCAGGGGCTATTAAGGGTTAAAATTATCCCCATAATGTAGACGAAAGGAAGCCTTTGAGACATGCAGCAATTCACTCAGTTGTTATGAACTAATCAAAAGCTTTTTAAAGTTTTACACTATCATCTGAATTTCCCCAAATTGTTTCAAAACATATCAGTTGTAAGGAACATAAAACGTAAAAATTTTGAAGACCTGAATGATTTTTCATTATTAGAAGCCACTGTGAAGAAGGAAGATTGGTGGATGTTGCTCTTTTTTTAGCAGAGTTAAGAAATAGAGGAAGTTTGTACAGTTTTTGAGAAAGGACGTTTTTTTTCAGGCTCTTATCAGTTAAGTATTAGCTAAGACAGGAAGTCAGCAGAGAGCTTTCTGAGTCGGTTAGTCATAGCTGTGTTTTCCCCAGAGCTCGTCTGAGCACAATGTTTACACAAGACAAGAAAAAGAGATTCAAATGAACAGAGAGAGATAGAGAAAAGGAACACTCACAATGATTCAATTACTAACTCATATGTTAAAGGATACAACGGAAATTGATTAGAACCCCTGCAAGCTGCCAGTAAAGCTTTTATGCACTAGGTTTTTCTCAGGTTTTTCATTTTCAAACATGCTGCTCCCACTTCAGTCATGGTCATTCGAAACAAGATACAACCCAATACCCTGTTCTTATCTTTGAAGCAAACACATCTTAATAAGTAGTTTCACCAACATTCAGGAAGTTTCTGACTGTGCATGACTGTCTCCATAACACCAGCTTATTAAAATAACTTTTTCCGTTATAGAATGGTCAACTTTCACAAAAGAGTTGCAAGAGGATCTGTCTGACTCTGACTGAATGGTGATGGGGGATCTGTGGCTGGTATAACGTGCTATGCCATATGCATACATGCTTGCATATTTCTAAAATAATCATACAGGTTACTGTCAGATCAAGATAAATAGCGTTTGTTTTTTTTTTTACCGACAGTAATTGCTTGGCTTACTCAAGCGAAGTTCTTTGAAGTTTTTTTGAGATGGTGTTAAACATTTATTTCACCCATGATCACTCAACTTTATGAGAAAACTAGGGCTGTGAAAATTAAAGCGTTAACCCGTGGCTGATTAATAGAATTAACGTGATTATTATTTTTTTATTCAATACACACATGCACAGAATATTGTGCTGTTTTTTTTTTTTAATAATTCAGCCCTTACCAGATCCGTTTTTCTTCCTACCCAGCCAAACTGCATCTGGATGGGGAGGAATCGTGTAGCAGGATGAGTGTGTCTGCATAAATGGCATGAGAGTATATTCTTATTATTAACGTGTTGGGTTTCAGTTGATATGATTAAGTACATATTATGTCAGTGGGAATTTTTGTTACTATCATCTTATCAGCTCGATCATAGCCCCCCCTTTCCCCTCTCTCCTTCACGCGGGGCAGAGTATAAATGTGCCGTATTTATGTTGCTTTATGCATGTTGGTTAATTGTATAGTTTCAGTACATTTTGTAGTGAGATACTGCTGTGTTAAAATTCTAAATTATACAGCTAAAGTCTTAAAGAGATTTAAATAAATGCAAACTCATTAGTGGAAGTAGCTATGCATGCTCTTCACAATAAAAGCATGATGTCATCGGTGGATAAATGGATATGTACCAAAGGAATTTAAGGTTGCTGTAATTAAACGTTTACTTAAGAAACCCTCCCTCGATCAAGATTACTTAGCTAATTACAGACCTATATCTTACCTTCTTTTTTAATCCAAAATTGTTGAGAATAGTGTTGCTAATCAAGTATGTGAGCATCTAAACAGCAATAACCTGTTAGAATTTCAGTCAGGTTTTAGAGCTCATCATAGCACTGAAACAGCACTGGTGAAAATGACTAATTATTCTAATGGCCGCAGATAATAGATTTGTGACTGTTCTGGTCTTGTTGGATCTCAGTGCTGCTTTTGACACAGTCGATCATAATATTTTTTTAGAAAGGCTTTAACATGTTGTAGGGATCCAGGGAACAGTACTAGGCTGGTTCAAATCATATCTGTCCAACAGATTCCAGTTTGTTCATGTTAATAAATCATCACACTCAATGGTTACTTGTGGAGTGCCACAGGGTTCTGTGCTTGGACCAATTCTCTTTACTATATATGTGCATCCAATTGGTAAAATAATTAGACAGCATGGTATGAATTTCTACAGCTATGCCGATGATACCTAACTACATTTATCCATAAATCCTGATTAATCCAATCAGCTAGGTATTACAGGCATATCTTAAAAACATGAAACCTGGATGACTCTAAACTTTCTGCCTTTAAATTCAGACAAGACAGAAGCCGTTGCCTTTGGACCAGAAGCTTTAAAAAAGAAAACTGCTAAGTCAATCACTTCATCTGGATGGCATTAAATTGGCCTCTGGTAATAATGTTAAGTAACCTCTGTATTATTTTTGACCAAGACATGACATTTAAATCCCATATTAAAGAGGTTTCCAAGATTTCTTTCTTTCACCTCCGGAATATTGCTAAAATGAGAAACATCCTGTCCAGGAATGATGCTGAAAAACGAGTCCATGCATTTGTCACCCCAAGTCTGGACTACAGTAATTCCTTATTATCAGGAAGTCCACAAAATGCAATTAAAAGCTGTCAGTTGATCTAAATTGCTGCAGCAAGAGTTCTGATTATTAAAAAGAGAGATTACATTTCTCCTGTTTTGGCTTCTCTCAAATTTGCTCACTGTTAAGTCCAGAATAGAGTTTAAGATCCTCCTCCTTACATATAAAGCCCTTAATAATTAAGCTCCATCGTACATCAGAGATCTGATTGTTCCATGTGTTCCTAACAGAGCACTTTGTTCTCAGAATGCAGGTCTACTGGTAGTTCCTAGGATTTCTGAAAGTAGAATGGGAGGCAGATATTTTAGTTACCAGGCTCCTCTCCCGTGGAACCAGTTTCCAGTTATAGTCTGTGGGGCAGATACTCTGTCTATTTTTAAGACTAGGCTTAAAACCTTCCTTCTTGATAAAACTTGGAGTTAGAATGGTTTAGGTTATCCTGAGCTATTTTTTAGTTACAGTATGCTGCTATAGGCTTAGACTGTTGGAGGAGAGACTGACCATTTTTCTTCATTCTTCTACTTTTTTTAACTACTTTTCAGATGTATTTTTTGCTGTTATTTTAATTGTTAATCTTGTTTTATTTCTTTTTTTTTTTCTCATCATAGAAGCTGCACCTGATCTGGTATCCTGTTCATCCTGCATCAACTCAGATGATGCTCCCAGTGACAAACATCCTCCCCGTCCTGTTGTCAACTTTTTTTTAACTTTCTTTAGTACTCTTACATCTGTTCTTTTTGTCTCTTCTGTGTTTTCTCAGAGCCCCAGACGGTCATGGCAGATGACCCTCTGAGCCACTGAGCCAGCTTCTGCTGGAGGTTTCTTCCTGATAAAGGGGATTTTTTTCCTATCCACTGTCACTACATGCTTGCTCAGTATGAGGGATTACTGAGGGAGTGCTGTGGAGTCTGCATGTTCTGGGCACAACCTAAAGACAACAACTCAATGCAATCTACTGGGATTCCTTACATATAAAACTTAACTGATTGGAATGTTTGTATAATTTTTATTGAAATGACTTGTTGTAAAGTGTCTTGAGATGAGATCTGCTGTGAATAGGCGCTATATAAATAAACTGAATTGAAATTGAAGAATATCCTTATGCTTGGAAAAAGAGGCATTCATGATCCAGCCCCAGTAAACAGAGAGATTACAATGTTAAACATAGTTGGAGAAATCCACAATAGCAGCTCAAAAAGAAACCTACAGTGGGTGTAAAAGAAACTGCAGCATCGAGCAGATGTGAGAATCGTGGCTTCAAAAAGTCAACTCCATGCCATGCTTTTCTTCTGTTCAGAAACTAAATCAGGTGAATTCGCCCATGCTGATTGGAACCACCTGGTTCAGTGACTGAGCAGAACAAAAAACACGGCATGGAGTTCACTTGTTGAAGCCACAATTCCCACGTGGATCGAGTGATTCTATTTTATTAAAACAGAATCACAAAATAATAATGTAAAAAAACACCCCACAGTACTTTGAATAAAATTTGACTGAACAACTGAACATTTCAATATGAGCTTCCGTTGTCATTCTCACATTATTCCATCTTGTAAACAGCTTATAAATTAATTCAATATATTCCAATATATTACAGCTCCACCAGGTAATTGAAATGCTAAATTATATATATATATATATATATATATATATATATATATATATATATATATATACACAGTACAGACCAGAAGTTTGGACACACCTTCTCATTCAGTGCGTTTTCTTTATTTTCACGACTATTTACCATTTTAGATTCTCACTGAAGGCATCAAAACTATGAATGAACACATTTTAAATGATGTAGTACTTTTCCAAAAACCGTGAAATAACCAGGCCTCCAAAGTCACCGGACCTGAACCCAATCGAGATAATTTGGGGTGAGCTGAACCGCAGAGTGAAGGTAAAAGGGCCAACAAGTACTAAGCATCTCTGGGAACTCCTTCAAGACGGTTGGAAAACCATTTCTGGTGACTACTTCTTGAAGCTCAAGAGAATACAAAGCAGTAATCAGAACAAAGGGTGGCTACTTTAAGGAATCTAAAATATAACATGTATTCAGTTATTTCACCCTTTTTGTTTAAGTACATAAAGTAATTCCATACAGTATGTGTTCATTCATAGTTTTGATGCCCTTAATTGAGAATCTACCATGTAGTCATGAAAATAAAGAAAATGCATTGTAATAGCCAAAATCAACAACGGGAAAACAGTTGTCGAGCAGACAGTTTATGATACTCTCCACAAGGAGGATAAGCAGCAAAATGTCATCGCTAAAGAAGTTACCTTTCCAGAGTGCTGCATCCAAGCACTTTTGGAGGAAAGTTGAGAGGAAGGGAAGAAAGTGTGCAAGAAAAAAAGTACACAAGCATTTGGGATAAGTAAAGCCTTGAGAGAATTGTGAAACAAAGCCCATTCAGGATGTAGATTTACAAAGTGTGGACTGGCTGCAGTAAGAGTCAGAGCTTCGAGAGCCATAAGACTCAGACTTATCCAGAACAGGAGCTAAAAACACAGCCTTCTTTGTTTTAAGCCACTCCTGAACCATTGGTCTACCATGTTTTATCAAGTCCAAAGTCATCACCAGGAATAATATTACAGCACCCCATGCTTCCCTCTGCTGACAAGCTTTAAAAAGATATGGAATTCATTTTCCAGCAGGAGCTGATACCTGACCACTCAGCTAAAGGTATCAAAAGCCAATTTAATGAGCATGGTGTAGCTGTGCTTGACTGGCCAGCAAACTGACTTGAGCCACATAGTTAATTGTCAGGAGGAAGACGAGAGACACCAGATAATCCCATAAAGACGATTTTTGCTAAATCAACCTTGGCTTCCATTACTCCTTAGCAGAACAGGGGGCCAATCTCCTCGACACCACATTACATGAATGCAGAAATTGCGTAATATATGAATAAGTGCAATAAACTGTACCTTTTTATTTAGGCAGACGATGCATTGAAAATTCTTGTATTGGTTCTGTATGTTATTCACATTTTCTGAAAAACATAATATTGTGTATTCTATAGCTGACTAAATTAACCTTCTCCAAGTAATGAATCTATACCAGCAGTTTTCAAAGTGCGGTGCACGAGCCATTTGAGGCCTTCTGAAAGTTTTTCCATGATTTCAAGAATGGAGCCTTCAAGCACTATTTCATAGGGGGAGATTTTCAGAAGAAAAAAAAAAAGATGAAATAGAAAGCTCATCTTTTAAATCTGGTTTCCGTTTTAATTTTGCAGTAAAAGGAACCACAACCATTCCCTAGAATCACTGATTAAGCTTGCCAAAATACAGCAAGCACTGATCCATTTCCTGTTCTTGTCGCTAAGTTGAAAAAAATAAAATCATTGTCCAGCCCAAAACCAATCCATCCAATGTTAAAGAAAATATCTGATAGATAATTAATATTCCCTGTTAACAGGTAATCACGCAAGACCCTTTTATTGTTTTGTCAACAATGGTTTAGATTCTCTTTTCAAAATATTTGTTCATTTCATTAAGGTCTTGCATGTTAGTACATGCGCCGCTCGGTGGCTGCATGCCCAACAGTGACCTGGATCGGTTTGTTGTTTGTAATGATCAAATGTCTGTTGGTGTGGTTTTTTCTATTACCTGCGTTGTGAGTGCTGTACGGATCCACAACACAGTTGATCGTTTTTTTTCCCCCTCACCGTGGAACCCTCCCATCCCCAGATGTGTATCTCTGGACAGGTTGTACTGTATCTGCAAATTCCTTGTATGTGTCATACTTGTATGTGTCATACTTGGCCATTAAAGCTGATTCTGATTATTGTGTGGAAAGAACAACAAAGGTCACTTTATTCTTTATTTTTTAAAGACAACCTTTTGTGGTCTAAAAATCCTTTCAACTTGATGATTTTGGTCCTAATGGCAAATGCTTACATGCCAATTATCTATACAAATCTCACTTTTTGAATTGAAACCCTGAAAGTAATTAACTTTACAATCATATTGCAATCTACTGACATGCACCTGTACTTTGATTCTTAGGAAGACATTTATTATTAGCCATCCAGACATGTATATCTCCGCTTAATTTCCTGCAATGTAGTCAATAGTCTACCAATCTACTGTAGTTGCTTGCTGTGAGAGCGCTGGTGGAACTTGAGCCCGCCGCAGTTCCTGAAACACCTCCCACACTGCCCGCAGACGTACGGCTTCTCTCCGGTGTGGATGCGGAAATGCCGGGTCAGCGCTCCTGAGTGGCGGAAACACTTGAGGCACACGGAGCAGGTGTATGGTCTCTCTCCGGTGTGGATGCGCAGGTGAGTCTTCAGGTTCTCCAAGCGGTTGAATTCTCGGTTGCACACGGTGCAGCAGAAGGGGCTGCAGCCCGGGGGGTAAAGCTGCAGCCTGGTCCTCGCGCCTCCAGCCACGGGCGGCTGACAGCGCTGCTGGGGCCTCTGGCGGCACTGACCGTAGTGTCGCCGCAGCAAGCTGGGCACGGGGAAGGTCTGACCGCAGAGCTTGCACGTGGGAAGGGTAGAGACGCTGCGGCCCGTTTTGGCGTGGAATCCATGAACTTGTAGAGGATCTTGGGATACAGAAGCTTGTTCTGTCAGATGGAAGATGTTTGGGAACTCTGCGGAGATGGACTGAACATCTGAGGGTGGCGGGAGGCTTGTACCCGTGTTTGCAGGACGACCTGTGTGGAATAAAAATAAATTAATTAATCAGGTAAAACTGTAGAACTGGTGATGAAAAATGTAAAGATTGTATTCTGATTGTTACGAATATATTTTTGTTTTTATTTTACCAGAGAAAGCGCAGTGAAGAACTGCACTTTGCCCCCATTAAAATGTTTCAGATCAAACTAATTTTAACATTAGACAAAAATAAAACGGTTTTCAAATAACGTTTTAATGCGATCACACAAGCACTAAATATTACCTTTTATACAGTGAACGAATTATTCATCTTGACAGTTTAAAACATATCAAAGTCACAGAGGTACTAAACTGGCAAAATGCTTCACAATGTCAGGAAATTAAAGTACTAATTATTCAAAAAAAAGAAGAAGAAGCAGCTAGCCCCACCCCAACTCAAATAGCAACATAAAAATAAACCCATAATGCTCCTGCTGTTTATTGTCACGATTAAAAAATCTCAGTTCATAAACCAGGGGTCTCCCAGCTGTGGCTCTGGAGCTCAATGGGGTCTTTTAGTAACTCTGGCCAAAAGTGATTAAAAAAGTTTTTAAATATGAAATTAAAGCAGGTTTTTTGTCTGTTATTTTATGTATTTTCATAGCATTTTTGCAACGTCATTTTGGGTTTTTTTCAGCTATTAGGTTGTAAACTACATGCCCTTATTAGGTTTACCATAAATATGGCACGCCTCATCGAAAAGAAAAATCATTTTTAAAGTGTTATTCTTTATCTCAGCATCTAAATACTTAACCAAACTGTTGTTTCTTTAAAGATAAAATAACCCTCATATTGAAGCCTATATATCTTACAAAAAGGCTATATGGCTTTTGTAGCTCTAAAAGTTTATTAGATGGAGAGAGGACAAAAATGTTTCTGCAGTAGTGGAGGTTGTTAGCGCTTGGCCCAAGCATTTAAAGCTTTAAACAGAAACACACAAACTCTTATTTAACGCTGAGCTCATCTGAGCTCTCTTACCATTTTCTCCCCTTCCACTGAGAAGATGAGCCTCTGGATCTTGGTTCTGAATACCTGTGACCTCCTTGCTTATATTTTCTTCTTTAATTAAGGGCAAACAGCAAGACGCTCCACTTCTTTCCTCCTCCAGTTCTTCCTGCTTTATGGTGGCTTGCTCCATTGTAGCTTCGATGGCAGTACTGAGAGGTGGCGTCGACTCTGGAGCTTGTGGGTTTTGACATGTCATCACGCCTTCTGTTTTCAATGCAATCCTCTGGGACATAATTTCAGTGAGGTCTATGGATAAAATGGATGGAATTGCAAAAAAAACAGCAAACATGTTAAACAGAAGTTTTTTTTTTTGTATTTAGTATTTATTTCATTTAGTATTCAAATTCACAACACAAGGCAGTAAAATCTCCACAGTTTCCCCAACTGAAAGACATTAGTTCTGAACAAACCACTAACTGCCTTACTGTATGATTTCAAAAAAGTAAAAGGAGTAATAAGCTGATCTTCTAAATCCGTTTGAGATGACTCTAATGACATGTAATTTAATGTAGGGCTGGGCGATATGCCCTAAAACTAAAATCTCTGATTTTTTTTCAGATTCTCTCCCCCCATTTAAGACAAAGCAATAGGTACAAACGGCAGAAAACTTGTGCAAAGGATTTGGCTACACTCAGATGTGTTTTTAATAGCTAAGATTTGTTGGTCACTGTGGTTTTGGTTGTCTCAGAGAGACTGGCATTTTTAATATTTGGCTGGATGCCTCTGTTTCAGGTTTCGGAACAGGTTCGTGGTACTGTTGCCTTTGACTGTGATGGGCTTTAGGCAAATGTAATGGCGTGGTGTCTCTTGCTCCATGTCTGTCGCAACAAATCCATACCAATTCCGCTACAGAGGCTCTGGGGACCCAAAAACGTGCCGTATGACAAGTATTTTAAAGCGGTTGCACACCAGGACACCAGTTTATTGTGCTACATTAAAAAGATATAGAGATATAGATATAACAGTTTGTGTGGAACTGCTGCATTGGAGAATTTAATTTATAGTATTTATTTAGAGATAGAAATATTTATAGTAATTTAGTTCAGAAAAACAAGAAACTAGTTTGAGTTTTTTTTAACCACCATTTCTATAAAATCCAATATTGTTGCCTAGTATCTAAAATTTACTGTAGTAGTTGCGTAAGTAAACCCACTGATTTTTGAAAATTGAACTATATATAAAAAGGAGAGGCCATTAGAAATGACAGGAACTCAGCCAACAAGTGTTAGGTCATGTAAAAATCACAGTGGGATCAGCAGGTAGAATTGCATAGATTGCCAGGTTCAGACAGAGACAGTCCATGTGGCCTTAATTTTAACTCACCAATGCAAAAAGAGTTGCATTTAAAGCACTAGATTAGGGTTGCCGAACTCCGGTCATTGGGAGCTACTGTCCTGCAACTTTACGATGCATCTGGACTCAAACAGAGCTGAATGAAACTACTGAAATCACCTCTTCAGTATGCCATCAAGTTTGGCAAAGGCCTGGTAATGACTTGGTTGATTCAGTTGTGTTGGTGCAGGGCTGCACCTAAAAGTTACAGGGCAGAAGCTTTCAAGGACCGGAGTTGGAGACCCCTGCCCTACAGCAATAAGTGGAATTCAAAAAAAATATAGAAAATATTTGTAAAAAATGTCAAACTGACGTGTTCTTTGTGAGGAATGAGTGATGCTTCCTTGTGGGTTACTCTAACTGTGTGTCCACACCCAAAGCGTCAAAACGCACCACATGCCCCCAGCTGGATGCTTGAACATTCGCACCCTGAAGCATGTACAACGCGAACTGGTCGCGCTTCAAATATTGTATTTTCACGCGTGAACTGGCCTTCAGTTCACGCGTGGACCTATGGACCGGGCTGATGGAGGACAGAGTGGATTACGTGTTCGGCCTGGGCTCCGGTAGAGCTGGGACCGCTGCACTGGGGGTTTGGTGAGCTATGGATACGTGGTGCGCGAGCTGCTACCAGGAAACGAGGTTTTTTTTCTGCCTCTGTATTGAAACCTGCTTGTGTCATGTAGCTCGGGGTGATTAGCCACGGTGTTTATCAGTATTTCCTCCATGTCCTGCTGAGGCTGTGACTCCATGACATTCACAGAATCACTGAAACTCTGTCCCCTGATTGGTTGTCGCGGCGCGATTTGACACTGGAGTTCAGATTTTTCCAACTCAAGCGATTGACGCCATGAGCATGAATGCACAAAATGCACCACATAAAATGCAGCGCAAATTTTCCATCGCTTCTGTAGCGCAAATTGTTCGCGCAAATCAGGCAGAAAAGCTTTTTCGCGACGCAAATCTGCTTCTGAAGTGTCGCGGGACACCAAGTCGCGCTTCATTACGCTCCTCCATTGATTTTACATGTAAACCTGAAGCTCTAGTCGCTCCTATCGCGTGTGGTCTGGACACACAGTAAGGGATGAATCGGGGTTTAGCAGACACCATGAGAACAGTGCTTGCAACTGCTTTTTTTCCAAGTCTAAATTTATAGTATACCACCCCCTCCCAAGAGTTGGCCTCCTTCCCATCGCTCTAATGAAAATAACTTGAGCCGAAAACACACCAAAATTTATTTTGAGAATTTCAAGATTTCTAATATTCTGGTAAGGTCTTGGGTATGGAGAGTCATGTACCAATAAACAAGGCAAGGTCCATAAATACATTTACAAGTTCTGTGTGGAGAACACAACTGGCCTACACAGAATCTTGGCCTAAACTCGCCAACTTTGGGGAGAATAAGAAGGAACACTGAAAGCCAGGCGTTCTAGTCCAGCAGTTCCCACAAACCGGTAAGTGTGGGGTCTTGAGATTCTCATGAGAAAAGGTCGAGACCAAAAATGACAATGAGCAGGCATCTCTGTTTTATTAGTAAACTAAAAGATGAAAAGCCGGACTTTAATTATTAGAAGCATATAGTGGTCGATCTATTCGCCATTGATGTTTGTGTTACAATTGTACCCATTTGTGACCTCAGAAAAAAAAAGTGCTTGTATCTTCCATTAGGAGCTGGGGTAACGGTTTTTTTAATTTTAGAGTCAGACTGGAAAGTTTGGGAACCACTGTTCTAGTCCAACATCAGTGTCTGACCTCACAAATGCAAATTTCTAGGAATGCTCAATGGTTTTGTTAAATACTCCTAAATCTTAAAGGTAGAAGCTTCTATAGCTGAATAGGGTGGGCTGATATCAAACCCTTTGGAGCCAAACTGGATTGTCATTGCTCATGTCTGTGAGAAGGCAAAAACCTAAATAAGACAATGGGCCGACATACGTGCACATGCATGCTACCTACCAGTATTGTGTTCGGTTTCTTGCTCTAAAGCCGCATCGGCTGGCAACTCCTGCCCGTTCAAATATTCATCTCGAAGATCCGGAGCAGGGCAGCTATGATCTGCAGGCTCACCTGTGATCTCCGGGTCATTTGCGTTTGGTCTGCAGGGGGAAGGGTGGGGCGCTCCTTCTCCTCGCCTAACCCCACTATCCCTTTCCTCTATACGCACAGAGTCAGCCAGCATCTGTTCTGCTCGCTGCAGCTTCTCGTTTTCTCTCCGCAGCTCTTTATATATGTCGTTTGTTGCCTGACCTACGATCGCTTTCACCTGTCGGACTGCGATCTCCACAGCCACCTCCAAAGCTCCGTGTATCGCAGCAACAAGCTCCTCTTGAATAGTCCGCACAGTCTCAGATCCGCACAAGGAAGGCGCGGATACTCTCTTTTGTGCTCCAAACAGCTGCGGCTTCATGGTGCGGTCCTTTAATTTTTATTTCTCGAAGATTTGTCGTCCATTTACTTAGATATGCTGCAGGTATGTAAACTGAAACGACACTTCCGCCCAATGCGACATCTAGTGGTACGTGTGTTGAATTGCAATACTCAACAAAAAAAAAAAAGCAGAATTCTAATTTAAAGTATTATTTTCCAGGAAAAACCTCGGGACATTCTCTGAAGTCAAAAAATAGCAAAATTACGAGTAAAACCTCCAATTCTGGGAATAGCACATATATACAAGGGAAAAAGGCAGACAGTCGGTCACAAAAGTCATAAGATCACACGTTAAAACAGAAGTTGAGATTAATTTCAGAGTTAAGGGGGAAAAAGGCGTAATTATCTGATGTGGAAAAGTAGAGCATTTGCGAGAAACCGAAAAAATTCCTATTAAAAAAAGGCATACATTTTGACATTTACTATAAAGATATTACATTGTAAAGTCAAAATTGTTTAAAAAAAAAGTTGCCTATGCCTTTAAACAGAAATGTTAGTTTTTCCCCCATTTTATATAGGGAATTGCATTTTTTTCCACAAAAAATTTGAAATTTATCTCAGGAAGTCTGAGTTTTTACTAATAATTTTACTACTTTGGCATAAGAATGCCCGAGTTGTTTTCTGGAAAATATGAGACTAATCTCAGAATTGCAGAATTTCTTGGGCCAATTACTCCAAAATATTTCTCTTTCATACAATAGCCCCAATGCTCCATCATTTTAAATAATTCTGTTGAGGTACGAAGTTTCTGCACAAAGCAGCTATACATAAAATAAATGTGATCTTGTACCCTCAGATTGTGACATCTAGGGGTGGGCGTGGTCAACAGCATCAGTTGATTTACACAAAAAGCCCCACACTCCAAATGTTCCTAGAATTTATTACAACATCCAAAAATGTTCAAATGCCACATTCAGCAGCAGCACAACAACAATCGACGACTCTTCGCTGTGTCCATCACGCTCGGCCTCTGTAATGGTCCAAGTTTGACAGAATCCAACCAGAAGGCCCAAGGATGGCCGAAGACAAAACAGTCAGCACAAACACAGATTCCTTTGGACAATGAAAAAATATATATGTCAAAAAATAACTCAGACTACAATTTGACGCTCTAAAAAAAAAAACAATCTGGTGTTTTGAACTTACCACAGCACCTATTTTATCTTTGGGTGGTTTATCGTGGATGTAAGTTGCTCTTTGCTGAACACACATTTTGGAAAGTTGAGTCCGCCGAGCCTTCAGCAGTCTAACAAACAGTCCTCTCATATTCAACTCCTGCAAAACCCCAAATGCTTTCGAAAAATTAAAACTTGGGAAGTTGCTGGAGAGGCTTATATTGCACTGACGCACCTGCTGGTTGATTGATGTTGCCTTCAGGTGTCACAAAAAAGAATTAGATGCTGTGAAATCAGACTGACCCACATTCAAAACCTGCTTGTGGAACCCATTCGATAGGCTCTACATACATTAAAGTCAGATGTTGCATCAAATAAATAATAATAATGCTACATCGCAGTTACTGCAGATTGCTGAAGAATGCTGGTCTAATAAAGAGACGCTAAGAAATATTTAAAGCTGCGTTCAAATGCCAGTAGTTGTTTTTCTGGTTCACTGATATAAATGTGAAATTAAATTATGGTTTATTTGCAGGCCTCAGCAGCTGTGTGGGAGCAGAAAGAAATCTAAAACTGCATGGACAGAGGCCCTTCTGAACTGGAGCTTTTAGTGTGATAAACTTCTGCTCCAGAAGATTGTGGTATTGCGACAAATTGGATGCTAACTGCCATTCAACCCCCAGCAGAAGAAGAGCTTGTTAATATAGTTTATTTGGAACCATTTTGACCATCAGCACACCTATTCATCATTTTCTTTCGACCTCAACCAGGCTAGTCTCAATCTAATTGCCCTGTCTGTTGTAGTGGTTTTAGGCATCTCTCCCTGTACCATTAAATCTCTGCTGGATCTCTGTTTTGTTGATCCTGTTGTCGTTTGATGACGCTCTGTTTTGCGTTCCAGCCTTTCTAATTGAGCCACTAGACAACTTGGACTACTTAACCCCACAGTCGTTTCCTGCCAGTTCAACCTATCCAATCCTTTTAATACACCTCAAGCTAAAGACAGATTAGAAAAAAAAACATTAAATCTCATGTCACTCAAACATACCATTTAAAAGACCGAAATCTGTGACTCACCTGCTGAGCATTCACGTTGTGTCAGTAAAAATCCATTTGAGTCCACTTTTGGAAATCATTTTTGAGATCTTTCCCATCTGTAATTAGGTGCAGTTCAGTATAATGAGTTGCCAACTGACATTTTCAACTATGTACACTGTTAGATGATTTAGACACATTATCACGATGTCCTATAAAGTAACATTTGCCTCTCTAAGTGAAAAAATTCTGAATAATCAATGATGAAAGAACTGCTTGAACGGCCTCCTTGCCAAAATTTAATCAATAACTCCTTACAAACAACGCATTATTTCAGACATTAAAAAAGTCTGTTATGTTATGTACCTAAAGTTCTTTGATAAAAAAAAATGAAGGAATAAAAACATTTTTAAAAATCGGAGGGGGAAAGCTTTTTCTTGCCATGAATGCTTGGACAAACAAGGGAACCCTCTTGTACGCATATATTCTATAATACAGAAAATAGCAACAAAAAAAACAACAACATAATGTTAAGCTCACAAGGATCCATACCTTTGGTGGATTTAGGTTTAAAGCACTCCTTTAATTGATTGTTAATTTTTCTGTTTTTTTTATAAACTGGAAGTAGCCTAATAAGATGTTGGAGATGCCCTACCAGAGGCCAGACCTGAATCTTACTATCCTGAGTTTCAGCACATTTTTACCGTGATGCTGAAGGAAACTAGTTCTTCATGTACAGTTTGAGTATTTAAATACCAGAAACATTCTACACTTGTACTTTCTCCTACTATTTCTGAGACTCAGCCTGAGCCTTGCTATTTCTACACATTCCTTTCCTTGTTGAATTCTTTCTACCTCTTTGTTTACAGACTGACTCTGAGGTGAGCACCTTGGACTTGACGTCATTACTGGATTACTCTTTGATTATTCCTCCTCCCCCCGCAGCTCTATTTGCCTCTGACGCCGTCGATAGAACTGGGTCAGCTCAGCATTAGGTGGTGCTGAAGGCTGCAGTCGGATGCTGGTTCAGTAATTAGGTTGTCAGTGCTTGTCAGTGGGGCTAGAGTCAGACCGTTTCACTCAATCAACAGAGCTTAAGGTAAGCGTCATTATTAGACTATATTGTATATGTTATTCAAAAAGAAAGTAAGCAAATTGATTTATCAGTTTGGATAAAATTTTTTTGTCATTTTATTTAGTTGGTAATATAAGGTAAATAAAAGAAGGCTTGGGCTAATTCATAGAAAAAGCCTAGGAAAAACATATACTTTTATATACTAGGAAGAATGATTATTAATAATCAATCCGTTGGGTATCTAAAATCAATAAAAAAATAATATTTAAAACTTTTTTTCAAGCATTTATTCTGAGAAAAGCAAGATACCATTAAGTTTGAAAATGAAGGATCAGCTCTGTGCATGTAAAGTATAGATTTAATAAATGTATTGAAATAAAATATGTTGACATAAGGCCTCTAAATGCCGGACCCTTCAGAATAGCAGGCATTCCTGCGGACGCAAAAATTAGACTGATGTAAATAATCCGGAAAATGGTAAATTAGGGATAGATAATGGTTCATATTGTTTAAGCTGATTCTGATTCTGATATTTTTAATAAAAATCTTAAGATTTAACATATAGTTAGGTCCAAAATGATTAGAACTCAGACTTGAATTTGAAATTGTTTTCATCTAACCAACAAGCTTATTTCTGAGAACAAAGAGATATCTCTTAAAGCTAATAAAACTACATAAAACTACAACATTAAAAAATGTTAAATAATAAAGTAATTTAACAAAATCCGTTCACATGTATTTAAAAAAAAGTATCATGAAAATGATCTAAATCCTTCTGAATAATCAAGGTAAAATTCTTGTTGCAATTGCTGACCAGCTTTTTGCTGTTTCCACTGATATTTTGAGGATTTATCTGAGATCATGAGCTCCAATTGTCCTGCCATCGCCCTAATGTTTAACTCTTACCACAAATTAAATAGACTAAAGTTGGGACTGATAGACTGCTTTAAAACTAAGCTAGCAGAGGTAGGAATTTTTGTGGGCACAACGGTGTGAATAATAGACTATATTGACTTTTGTCCATCGTCGCATAAAGGTGCCAGACAAAGTCTCATCTCTTTGATTTTAACAGTTTGACTTCTTTTCTTCCTTCTCTTCCCGACTATTTTACCTTTCAACTGTTTTTTCATGGTTTCCTTTTTCATTCTTGTCCAGGGTAAAAACAATTAAGCTCTCTGACATAATAATATGGCAGAGGGCCTTGAACTTAGCTCCACCGAGGATGGCCTGCCTGCGGAGTGGAAACCTTCGAGTCGACGCAGTAGGAAGTCTGGGTATTCCAACATCTTCTCAGGGGTGAACCTGCATCAGCTGCACAGGCTGTTCAGAACTGCGGGGGACAGAAATGCGGAGCATCGGGCAAAGCTGGTGTGGCAGGATGTGGCAGCAAATCTGGAAGGAGCAGAGGAAGGAAAGCAGAATCAAGAAGAGCAGGGAGAAGATGAAGCGGGCCTGGCCCAGGCCTTGGTGGGGTTGAGAGTTCGAGCCAGGAGTAAGAGTGGAATAAGAGTGGATGGACACGGTGAACATAGGTGGCTCAGAACATCAGGGTATCATCTCAGGTAGGTGAAAATGTCTGATAGGAACATCAAGTGTGTGACAAAACCAACACAGACCTTGCAAAATGGTGTCCTCCTGTTCTCACTGCAAACATTTTCACAAAGATGCATTGTTTCACATTCTTTACTGTGTTGGCGCTAGACTTGAGGCACCACAGGTTATTAAAAGTATGTGCAATATTAAAGAACGGTTATACTCCTGCAAAGCAGGCTTAGTTCTCACTGAAATCTGATATGCAGATACACTTTGATTCAGGAGGAAAAACGCTTAGTCATACCTCTGCAGACCAATACATTTTATTAGAACGACTATAAAGGGCATTAGGAATAGGTGACAATGGTATCGCTATCTTCCTCAGAATAGCAGCTGTTAGACCTTTTTTTGCTACTGTAGTGTGATGTTGCTTGCTGTTTCTGGTTTCACGTTTTCACCATGTGAAGCACTTTGAATTTCCCTGTTGCTGAAATGTGCTATGCAAATAAATTTGACTGGACAGGACTTGATTTGACTTAGCTGAACATTCAAAGACATGAGCTGAAAATCAGCTTCCTTTTGAAAAATGACTGCTGCTTGGAGCTCTGTATGAATATTTTTATGTATTACCTCATACCCAAAGTATTGTTTCAATATTACTTACTGTGAGGACATTAAACTTAGTTCAGTCCAAAAATAGATTTTCATCTTTCTTTGCGCTTCTTTCATAGACTAAACCCATCCGTGTATAAAAACTATCTATTGCACTCATGATCTTCTATATGACTGGTCTTTTTTGGATAATTTTTCATTTTTGAGGTTTAATGGCGATCAGATTAACTTAGTGTGACCTTTCTGTCTTCAGTGTTGGGGAGCCACTAGCTGTCTGCGCTGTGGAAGATAACGCTGATCAGACTGAAAGTCTGGAGAAATGTAAACTGCCAGCTAAGGAAGACATGACAGCAGATCAAAATCCCTTCAAGCCATCATCATGGAGGTTGGGCATCAGGATGGAGAGCGCCAGAGACTCTGAACGCTACCTTCACCGCATCCTCCACTAAAGACAGTTTGGGAAAAAGGAAGGAAAATGATCAGTTAAAACCCTGGTCATGCATTATATCTTGTACATTGTTTTTGGCACTCCATGGGCTAGAAGCACTTTCGGGTGTTTTGGCCAGATTTCTTCCTAGGAAAAAACAGTAAACTTTTTACTGTGGGGAAGTCTCTTTTGTGTTGGTGTATCTGCTAAATACAGCTAATAGGTGTGTCATCATTTCAAACTATGTGTGTTTAATATAACTGGTTGTGTGGAATGGCAACAGTATTCCACAACTGTATATAGTTGTATATGACTTTTCTTTTTTGTTGTATAGTAATGATGCCTCATGTACATGTATATATGTATATATATATATATATATGCCTCTAAAGATTACTCTAAAGATGTAAAAGAAAAAGAAAATATGCACAATTTTGAGGTCATTTTACCCTGATGTATGGACGTAATTCTAGCTTAAAATGCAATCAATAATAATTTGATTTCACTTGAACAGATGGCAAATTGTCTTGTATTAAGTGCTTTACCTCTGATTATCTACATATCTTCAATTCTGGCAAATTAACTGATAGTTTCAGGCTAAGGAGATATGGTTTAAGAAAAAAAAATTGTATTGAGGAGAGTTGTTTACTTTTTATTCTTTAATGGAGGAACTCTTACCTTTCTTTAGAGCCATACACTTGCTTACACAAACACACACACTATGATTGTGCTATGACACCATTAATATGCAGTTGTGAATTTTACTATTTGGTCAATGTGATACCTTGCTATGAATCTCCTGGGAATGTCTTTGAGTGTATAATTATTCAAGTACAGACACACACAAAAGTAATCTAGCTAAACAACAAAGCAGTTATTTTAAAAATTAAACTGGTGTTCGTCTTGTAATTGGGAGGTTGCTGGTTCAAGCCCCGGCTCTGACGGTCTCGGTCGTTGTGTCCTTGGGAAAGACACTTCGCCCATTGCCTGGTGGTGCCAGTGTCCGGCAGCCTCGCCTCTGTTAGTGCGCGCCAGGGCAGCTGTGGCTACATGGTAGCATGCCACCACCAGTGTGTGAATGACTGAACGTAGTGTACAGCGCTTTGGCGTGCATAGGGACTAAGTAAAGTGCTATACAAATACAGGCCAATTCACCATTAAAAGAAACGTTTCACTGCAGCTTCTAATATCTTACTGGATGCACACCGAATCAGTCCTACAACAACCAAACCAGGAAGACGGTAGACGGGACAGTGTTTTCTTGCACTTCAGAAATCTAAACCTTCACTGGTTAAATCTGTTGACACACCACAGGAAAACAAAAGTGAAACCTTTTTCTGTCTTTCTATTTGTTGGACAAACAAAAATTATTCTGTTAAATTTAAACAATTTTTTGAGGACTTATAGAGCTAAGCCACAGCAATCAGAACTAGATCAAGTGGATTTTATTTAATCACGTTATCTTCTTTTCATAATATGAACAGTTAGCTGGTTAGCAGCATATATATCTTTATTAATGTCTATGGTTAGTGCACCTAACTGTTAAGAGACACATCTGGCCCAGCGCAACACACTGGTGTCATGTGATCAAAGCAGCGTAATTTGGATGGCTCAGTAATGCTGATTGATTCTGCTTGGGCCACTAGAGGGTCACAATTTTTGAAAGTGAATTTCTACTTGCAAATTTAAAACGGAAAAGAAAAAAAATCACAACTTCACACGATAAAAAAAAACAGTGTTATAAATGTAATGTAAAAAAAAACAACAAAAAAACAGGTCAGACTCTTGAGATTGTATTGCTTCCATATGAAAAGAGCTGCTTGATGAAATGTGATTCTGAGTGTAGTGTAGAGACTAAACCAAAAAGCATGAAATCAGGGGAATATTAAAAAAAAAACAACAGGAGAAACCGTCACAGGGTGGGGCTGCTTTCACACTTAACCAGGTAATTTCATCAGTTCGTTATGAATCAGGAGTCTTGAGGTGAGGTACTGATAAACGATTTTAAACAGTCAATGTCTTATCTGCAGTAGATAACTCCCTTGGCATTTTCTTTTCTATAAATCAAATGACCAACTTTTAATTCTTCTTCATTTTGGTATATAGCTATTATTAACACTAATAAATAAATAGAACATCCATATATATCACTAATGGACAGAACTGTTTCAAGGATGTAGAAGTCCACCTTGGTCCTGGCACAACTCAGACTAGCCGTTTAATTTATACGGAACTTTTCTCGTCATACTGTGACCACTCAAAGCCCACTATACACTAGAATCACATTCGCACTCACAAACAGGTATACACCGATACGCAGATCAAAACACAACTTAGTGACAGGAGGAAGCTGGAATCGAACAAACATCCTTCTGACTGCAAAGCACATCTACCAACAGTCGCCACAAAGACCTGGAACTAAATGTAGATGTAAAGAGAGTAAAACACAGAAGATGAAATACGTGCTTAAACACATTGCTTAAAAAAATACATTAAATTTCTTTTTACATATTTTGCCCATTTTTCAGAAAAGGTTTTTATTCAGTTTCCTGTTTTCATAGAATAAATGCATCTACCAGTGTAGATGAAAATAATGCAATAGAACACATATTAGTATTAATTGAATATGTTTTAATTATAATCTGTCATTAAATATTACATACAAATTATACAGTGCATTTTGACAAAACCCATGTATGTCAGTTCAGCAGAATTTTATGCATCATTTACTTTGCATCTACCCAAGGGCTGCAAACTTAGGAGAAATCAAAACTGCAAAAAAAAAAAATATATAAAAGAAACAGGGGTTGATATAAACCAACAAACCCTTATTTTAGTTACAGATGCAGAACTTTTTTTTGTTCATTTTAATTTTTTTGCAGGAAAGTACAACTTGGGCCAACAAGTCACATGCTTCCAATTTTAATCAATGTCTTTAAACATACGTACCTCAGCTTTGCAACGTCACCTCAGATGACTTGTAGATTTTAACTATCAAAGAAACGATGCATACTGTGAAAACAGTTCATATGGTCAGTGTATGGAAATAAAAACCACTTCACTGCCTTCTTCCTAAATTTGTGAGAGTTAACCTCTTGAAACACAAATTTCTTTAGAAAAAAAAAAACACGAATCTATTGGCACTGCCGCTGCCAGAGTGGGAGAGGAGAAATGCACGAGCGTTGAGAGGTGTGAGGCAAACTTTAAAAAAAAGAAAAAAAAAGAAAGTGGAATGCAAAACACATCTCGTCCAAAAAAAAAAAAAGCACACCACAGTGGCATGCCATGACAATCATGACGTGAAATCATGAGTGCAGAGAAATGCCATTGCACAGAGCCTTCTTCAATCATATTCACACAAGGCACAGATGCAAACGGGTAAGATATTCTGGGAAATTCCTCTTCTTTTGGCATCGTTTCTACATCCAGTACCTTTCCTTCTGCAGCAAAAGAAAACATTTTATCCACAAGGAGATGAGAGTTGATAGCAACAAAAAAAAGACCCGTCTTCTCCTGCAGCCATGCACGATCTGCTGCTGCTCTTCTTGTGTCCTACCACCAGGTGAAAAAAGGTCTTCTGCTCTGGAAACTCTGTGTGTAGGATTCACTGTTTGCTCTCTGAGGTGCTCTGGCCGTTTCAACGATAACCGGGGGCATCTGGACCAACTGGAGCGGGGATTTACCGTCTTTCAGCGCTTGGCACAAGTTTAAGATCTGAAGACAGAAAGGCAGGTATATGATAAAAGAAAAACATTTATTTTCGTTTCACTTTAACTCTCTAACTCTCTCAAATTAACTGTCTGTCAGTATGGTTCAATTTTAGATTTTAGAAAAAACATAAAAAAAGAAAAAAAGAAAAGAGGAGTGAACTCACCTGTCCCCTCATAACAGATACTTGCTTGTGGAACTGTCCCCTGTCGAAACCAGGATCTTTCTGTAACAAAAAGTAAAGAATATATGTATATTATAACCTCCACGTAAACTAGCCTTCTGCTATTCCAACCGCTGATTTCTGGTTTCATTTTGCAGCTACAACTCAAGTTATTGCTGAAGCACTCCTTGCCTTAAATAGCTCATAAAGGTCCTCTTCCAGGTCTTTGATGAAGTTTGGATCTGACAGTTTGGGTAGCACAGATTCTCTGAGTTCCTGGGAGAAAGGAACTTTGGCTTGGGACAGCCACGCCCAGTAGAACGGGTCTGGAAATCAAGCAATAAAGCCATTTCTTAAGAACAGAGTACGCCTTAAAGCACACCCAATCACCAGCACTGATCATTTGGCGCTACATTACCTAAACTGCATGCATATTACAGCAGAGAAAAAGACCAATACATTAAAAAGGACTTTTCTAGAACACATTTATGTAAGGCAAAAATTTCTTACAAGCTCTCCAGGAGTCAGGGTGTTTGAGTGGAAAGGCAAGGCCGTTGTCTATAGCTGCTAACTTGATGATGGGCTCTTTTACAACAACCCAGTCTGTGTCCTGGAGGGGAAGACACAAACATTCGACTTAAACACAGGACGAAATATGCCATTTTGTCACAGCAGGAAGCAAAAGACAATTCACTAAACTCAGGTCTCTCAGTTAGCCATGCTTTAAGAACAGAGATGGGTTAGAGTATGGGTAGGCAGTAAGGGATGTGTATTGGCAAGAATCTGGTGATAAGATATGTATTACAATACAGATATATTCATATAGATTGGGATTCTATGACTATATATATATATATATATATATATATATATATATATATATATATATATATATAAAAAATTACAGTCATCAATAATGGTTCCATTCCAATTCTAAATAACAAAATATAAATAAAAATTGATATATTGCTTTTGAATATCGATACAATATTGGAACATAAAATATTACAACATATCAACGCATAGATATTGTCTTACATATCTAGTAGCTAGTAAGATTTGGAGCCCAATCTACTGAAGATTAATATTTGCCTGTGTCAAAATGGATGTACTGATCCTGCTTAGCCGTGTGTGTCCTCACCCTATTACCACCAGAATCCATGGGACAGTCATACTTCAGCAGCCAGTTGTCATTTCCTCTATCTAGAATTTAAAAAAAGAACATCAGCTGTATTTCACAGTGACTTTACAAAAGAACAAAAACAAAGTTAACTGTATAAAGAAAATCCTGATTAGTTACATTCATATACACTGTAACCGTCTACATTTTGAGCACAATTACCCGTGTTCCTGATGATGTAATCAAGGACCACGAGCCGTTCGAACTGCAACTGGAGCTGACGGTTTGTGTTTTCGGGCAAAGGCTCTGCCTCAAACCTCCGCAGCCAGAAGTCTGCATCCTTGTAGCCGTCGACAAAAATTTGGAAGGATCCTACCTGTTGAAGTGTAGAGAAAAAAAAAATAAAAAAATCCCAACATGTCAATTTTCTTAATACGCATCAGATAGTCCAGGTGTATTTGGGGAATTGGATTTTCCCCATCAGAATCCGAACATTTCAAATTTGGTTTCATTTTCTCTTCATATTTAAAATATTTATTTAAAACAAATAGAAGTTTAATCAGGTATAAGCAGAGACCTAATCGTACCTGGCGACACAAGTAAAAGATTATAAAACATTGATATACAAAACAGACAATTGCATCACAAGTCAAAAAAGAGACAGCAGATTGGTAGTTCTGCTATTCAACCTGTTCACCACTGAAGAGAAACACTAAAGCAGACCACTGACCATCAGATATTCTAATAGTTTCCATCAAAAAATGTGACCACACATGCAGTTATTCCCAACCCTGGTCCTCGAGGCTCGCTGCCCTGTAGGTTTTAGATGTTTCCTCTACTCCAATTAAAAGCTAAATAGCTGGCTTTTTGCTATAATCCTGTGAATCAGGGGCCGTATTCACAAAGACTCTTATCGCACCGCTAAAAGGTCTTACGTAGGAGTTGTTGTCTAAGGCTACGTCCACGCTAAGCCAATAAGGTTATACGGGGAGTTAGACGCCTAATGTTATCCACTCAACACGAGCATTTACACCCCGTTTAAGGTCCCATGATTGCGCAATCCCATACCGACCTGTGCAAATACTGGGCATGCGCGAAAAGACGCAAGAAACACGCGTATAATTTACTTGACGCCAGCGCCTACATAATATATACAAGAAGCTCTACAGCACAGTACATATATGCTTGTCCCGTTAACCGAAGAGAACAATAGTTGCTCAGAAGAAAAGAGTTTTTGGTGCGGACAGACGACGAGATGGATTTATTACTCTTCGCTGTTGTCTTTGTCTGTGGTGTCGTCTTGTTTTTGACGCAGCATTCATTGACGCCACTTCCTTTCATTATCCGGGGAAGCTGTCCACACTAGCTCGTTTAGCCGTTTAATTAAAATTTACACGGCTCTCTTACCCGGCTAATAGTTATCCGGCCACAGACCTTAAACGACGCCGGGTTAGTGTGGACGATAGGGGGGTGTAGACTAAATAATTGTACGTTTAAGGCATTATCCGGCTTAGTGTGGACGTGGCTTAAAACCTATTCACAAACGCACTAAGAGCTACTTTTACGTAGGACAAATCCCTTAAAGTAAGTTAAGAGTGACGTCCCGTTGCTATGGAAAACGTCGTTTCCTCTGCCACGAGACTGACACTTCATACAACTTACACACAATAGCCTACTTACAGAGAGGGTGAAGTTTAAAAACGAAAAAACGTGAAATGCATCATATTACCCTGCCTAACGCCTGCTGAAGGCTGGGATAAGCTCCAGCACCCCCGTATAGAAGGCCGTATAGATAATGGATGGATGGATAATCATATTAAAGGAGTGACTGCAAGTAGGCTGTAAACAATTAGGCTGTCTAATGAGCACATCAGCCACATCTTAAATAACCCCCCCCCCCCACACACACACACACACTACCGTGAAAAGCACCTGAACTGAAAAAGAGTGGCGAGAAAAGAACAAGGAAACCTAACTGGTCGCAGGACCAATTATTAGTACTGGCACAGTTGGTAGTGGAGAGGAGGATGGTCCTCAAAGGGCGATTCAGAGCCGGGATTACGAATAAGAAGAAAAGGGAGGCATGGGTGGAAATTGGCAGAAACATAAATGCATCTTGTTGTGGTGTCTCAAACGGCAGAAGATTGTGAGAAGAGATGGTATTCTCTACAGTACCAGTGTCGGCTCGATATCGCCGCTTATAAAAAGGATGCTGCTGCAACAGGTAGGCAATGTCCTTCATATAGGCATCCATGTTGCATAAATTGGAAGACGTGCACTTTTTCTTCTTTGTGCACCCCCGGCATACCTGCAATCGCCTTGAAATTGGCTTAAATTCGGCAGTTAGGACCTACTTTTAGCCCTAAGGCTACGTCCACACTAAGCCGATAAGGTTATACGGGGAGTTAGACGCCTAATGTTATCCACTCAACACGAGCATTTACGCCCCGTTTAAGGTCCCATGATTGAGCAATCCCATACCGACCTGTGCAAATACTGGGCATGCGTGAAAAGACGCACTGAACACGCGTATAATCTACGTGACGTCAGCGCCTACATAATATATACAAGAAGCTCTACAGCACAGTACATATCTGCTTGTCCCGTTAACCGAAGAGAACAATAGCTGCTCAGAAGAAGAGAGAGTTTTTGGTGTGGACAGACGACGAGATCGATTTATACCTCTCCGCTGTTGTCTTTGTCTGTAGTGTCGTATTGTTATTGACGCAGCATTCATTGACGCCACTTCCTTTCATTATCCGGGGAAGCTGTCCACACTAGCTCGCTTAGCCGTTGAATGAAGATTTACACGGCTCTCTTACCCGGCTAATAGTTATCCGGCCACAGACCTTAAACGACGCCGGGTTAGTGTGGACGATAGGGGGGTGTAGACTAAATAATTATACGTTTAAGGCATTATCCGGCTTAGTGCGGACGTGGCCTAAGATTCTTTGTAAATACGGCCCCAGGTCTTGCTAAAGTACGGAAACATCGAAAACATGCATGAACACAGATGCACTGTAAATTTTTTACTTACAAAATATTTAAATCGAATTTTCTCCCATGTCCCACTTTCTATTTTAGTTCCCCTTTCACTCTCTGAATTTTTGTTGAGATTGCCAGTTGAAAAGGCAAAGAACAGATGATTCATTGATTTTGCTGAAGACCATTTCTGGCTGTCATGTTACATGCTATATCGACAGGCTATTAGGTTTTTCCCCCCCCCAACACATTTAAAAATCCAATTCTAATTTAAGTTTATTAAAAAGGAATACCATAATAAATTACAGAATGTTTTAACTTTGAGTCCGAATACACTTTACTGTAAAATCCATTAGTCAGGTTATTATTTTCAAAAATCTGCAAGAAAACCCCCCAAAAAACCTGCAATTTCCAAGAGAATTTTTGTTGTTGTTGCTAAAATCCATTTGAGATTGTTTAAGTTGAACAAATTGTTAGATTTACCTTGGGTGGCAGTCCAATTCTGTGGAAGCGCTGACCAACTTTGGGCACCTTCTCCAGAGCCAGCCTTTTACCTCGAGATTTGACTCTGTCTATGGCACTGTAGTTGAACGTTTCGCTTGCCAAATACACCACCTAAAATGACAACGATGACTCAGAAATTAAAAGAAATAAAGTCCATGTTTTTATCATGCGACAACTTTTCCGAAGGTTTTAGACTCAAACCACTATTATTTTTAGGAAACGGCATTAGAATTGATTAAAATGCAAATGGTAGATGGAAATTATCCATAAAGTAAAAGAGTGTGTTTATAGCTTTATATAAAAATTTCTAAAATCAAAGTTTAAAAACCTATATATTAAAAGCATTTTTTTTCTTACATGCCTCAAATTGTTTTAATGGGAAATCATTGTGGAATGACTCTCTTCCAATACTGAAGTGTTGGGCAATTGAATTGTTAGTAGAGCTGCACAGTATATTGACTGGCAGTCATCATCGCAATATCAATTAGTGCAGAATCCCAATAACGAAGGACTGCTTGGATATATTGGGTAGGATCTAATATGTAAAATGCCCATTGATGTTATGCATATCTGTAACATATTTGGTCAGCTGAATGAAATATAGTTTCCCTTAATGCCCCTAAAGGATGTATTACAACTAAGGGGTTTAAGTTAACCAATATATTTAGTCAAAATTTAGCAGTAGATTTTCCTAAAATCGTACAGACCTGCTATTCAGTTATTCAAAAACTACTTTTGGAAGAAATTGGAAAACCAAGCAATCTATGAAAGACGAGCAAGATGACATGGATCGATATTAGCCAATCAAAAAAAGCGCCACGATTGTTTGGTTTAGAAAGGTCGTTTATAATAGGGTGAAGGAAGTATTTTCTATTCAAAGCCTTTAAAATATATGATTAACTCACAGAAGATGAAAAAATGTCACATTCTCCTAAAATTAGAAAGGGAATGGTTTAGGAAGAGGAGGGTACAGACACCGCATGGACCTGTTCGCGGTTCCTTGCTTCTGCCGACATTTAACATGGATTAACCTTATGGGAAAAAAAAAATTATATATATATATATGTAGTGATGTGAATGAAAATACCTTGGTCCTGGGGACAATATTGAGCTCCAGCTTCTGATCTACGAGGCTGGCCCCGGCCTCTGAGAGGTAGCCCTGGTTTAGAACCAAACAGTCACGGCCAAAGCAGCAGGGGCAACACAGTTTCTGGAGCCACTTGGTCCACTTGGGATTCAGCTGGCCGTACGGTTCTTCATTTTTTGGCTTGAAGACTCCAATAATTTTCTAAAAAGGCAATTGGGGTGGGGTGTGAATAAAACGACAGTTGAAAAAAAATGATATGACAAAAAAAAAGTACACTTAGTACATACAATTCAGTTACTTCTTACCCGTTGAAATGAGTCAGATTCTGTCACAATACGAACACAAATTTCGATGTATTTATTGGGATTTTATGTGACAGACCAACAGAAAGCAATGCATAACTGCAATATAGATGGATTGTATGGCATTAAAATATTTAAAAAAGAGGAATCTGAAAAGTGTGGCATTCGAAACTTCACTGAAGCATGTGTTCTGTCATCAAAAAATATTTACATTCTTCTTGTATCCATTTAAAAAAAAAAAACATGTATCCTTGGTTTTTACTTCATAATTATGTACTGCTTTAGTCCATCATGTAAAGTTTGAAAAAAATGTGTTTAAGTTGGTGATTGTAATGTGAGAAAAAAAAAAAAACATTAAATAGGTCAAAGTACTGCAGTGTAAAAAGGAATAGAGCCAAACACTATATCAGTCACACAAGAATACAGCTCAAATCTGAGTTTACACAAATAGGAGTTGCACATGGCTTCCATGTGCTAAATGAGGCGCAAACTTCCCTTGAATGAAAGAGAAGATGAGGAATTTGACAAGAGGAGGACAGATTTGGAGTGTGTGATTTTATTTCACAGCTCAACACAGAAGTCACATGTAACATTTTGCGTATTACACGCACACACGCACACACTCCCACCAATTACAACAAAAACGGTAGCACATGACTACTTAGCACAGCGGTGATTTAACTTAGGAAACTGCAGTGGTGGGGGTGAATGCCGGCAGATTGCAGCGTGGAGGAAAAATACTGCTATTATTATCCTACAATAGCATGTTCTGTTATAAACTGCCTCAAGCTGAAATAAGAGGGGTAAATGAAAGGCCTTGGTTCTGTCTGAAACGTTGAGGATCCAAACCTAAAGTTCAAACAAAGACTTCCCCTTTTTGGTGTTTTTTATTTTCCCTCTGTTGCACAACACTGGACTCGTTGATGGGGACATATTAGGAAGGCACCACCGCATGTGAGTTGGCTCAAGGCTCCACGTTAAAACTAGAGGCCGCAGTGAAGGTTTAAAGCAATTAGTCTAAGAGGAACGCTCTCTAATTTCTCCATGGTGACTTGGTTTTATCTGTGTCATCGTGGATCAATTTGTACAAGTCCTGCTGCAGCAAAAAACAAGGTACAAGAGCTCAACATGTTTAGTCTAGCTGGATATTAAAGAGACCGTTTTCTGAGGGGAGGCCAAAAAAATACTAATAAAAATAAAATAAATCCTAAAATGCATATTCGGTTTGTTTGATCGATGTGATCAGCTCTGCTTGTTTCTCCAGCACACGAATTCGGAATGATTAGCATCTGTCTCCAGTTCGTATTTCAGAAGATAAAAGCAGTTTAGAAGACACTAAGGCAGATTAAGCCCCTCCCCTACCTGTAACTGCATGATACCAGTATGTTTCCTGAACCCTCCCATTACTATGCTTTTTCCTGGCTTATATGAAAGACAAACGTGTCTGATTGGAAATACTTCCAGTTGTGCAAAACAAAGAATGTCAATGCTGGGAAACAAAAATCACTCTTTAAACCCTTTTTTGAAAGCTACAGATCGCGGACGATGAGTCGCACGTCTCTTAAGCAAGTAACTGCAGATCGCTCCATTTGGGCAAGTAATTGGTTTGAAACTAGGAAAAAAAAAGCCTGACACCATAATACATTCTAAATCCTAGTTTACTGATGCACTGACAGAAGCGTTTTCCTTTTATACTCATCTGTCGTTGCAAAGTAATTCCCCACCTGGACAGAAAAGGGTGTAGACCTTTTTTTTGCCTACCGTTGCAGTGACGTCTCTGGATGACGACACTGCGCATCCTCTCGAGGAGCAATGGCCGACAGAAGAAGTTTTGATTGAGCTGGAAAGCTTTTTACTATAAGTGCTGCTCAAAGAATACTAAAAAAACTAAATACTAAAAAAACTAAATACTAAAAAAACGTATGTTAAACAACGCGGTCGATATCGTCCCCTACACCTCCTGGTGTTCAAAATGGCCAAAAGACCATATTAGATAAATCGGCCTTGCAATATAAAAGCATCTAGTTCCCAAAAGTTGCAGTGACAACGAGAGCACCATTGTGGTGCAATGATCTGGGGCTGACCAATCACAGACGTGTGCTCTCCTTGTGTTCGATGGATAGGTACAAAATTGGGCTCTACTCCGTCCGTCGTTTCGGGCCAGTCGCAGAGCCCTTTCGTTGACGGATAATGGCACCTAGTGTCTCCGCACCTCTACAGACGGAGACGTATAAACTAGGCTTATTGCTGGTTCCCGCTCAACATACATTAGCACTGGGCTGTAACGCCCATCAGGAATCTACCTTTATAATATTTATACCATGAAAAACCATAGTCTTAATTGGAAAATCATCAGGGAGATTCATTTTTGATTCTATTTTGTCCTGCTTGGTTTAGATCCAGTAGTAAAGTGGAATCTTGATCCAAGAAAAATTGGGGGTATAGTTTCGGAAAGAATTTAAGCTCCAATAGAAACATGTAATCTTTATTTTCTTTTTCCGCAGTGGTTGGGTTCAATTTGTAATGTAGACCTTCAACCCATGGCTCCAAAAACCTTACAAGACCTTAATTATGATTAGGATTGTGACCCAGCTACTGAATAATATACAGACATGGCCGTTTTTTACTCCTTAAAAAATGTCTTTTTTGTATTCTAAGTATGTTTTATGTTATAGATGTGCTTTTAAAGCCCCCTCCCCCCCAAGAAAATGTCTATTTCACTTCTATTGTAGAGCAGCGTTGGTAGGACAGACACTCCTGTCCATAAAGTAAGAGTGTCCCTGGCCCAATAGACCTGAATCAGGTGGTGAAATGAGAATGTCATTAAGTTATATAGAGTCCTGCTGAAGGAAAAACAATAATAATAATAACTTTAAGTAAGCTTCATTTCTAAAGGCAAACATAATCATTTTTTGTTTGGTTTAAGTCACTTTAATATTGTAGAAAACTACTTTAGCAAAAATCTGCTTGATGAAATATTGGGTGTATTTTTTTAAAGTTTCTAAAAGTTCAGTTTCATCAGGGATGTTGAAACTACATTTGCACTAATGTCTTCTTTCAGTACTAAGGCTCTTATGAAAAACAAAAAATATATTTAAGATTTATTTTGAAACCCCAAAAGAGGTGGATTTCATTCCTATAGTATATGGATCCCACTTTACAAGATTCTTGTCTTTATTAACAAAATGCAAATATGGCTAGAACCCGCAGAGGAATGCTGACAATCCATTTTCAATTAGTATACTAGGCCTTTCTTGTGATAACTGGGTAAAGGTGTGTGTGTCTGTGTGTTTGGTCAAATGTGTTGTAGTCTATGTGCCAAGTCATCACCGTATTGTTAGAAAAGGCCTTTATCAACAATCGACCACAACTGTTTACCAACACATGTAAATGTTATCAGGTGTCTGGTGATCTGAAGCTAAACAGCAGTTCTGTCCCATCCGTGAGGAGACAGCTCTGGGAACCTTAAGGGAACCTGACGATGCCAGTCTGACTCCGCTCCTCTTACCCCCTGAGAGTCTTTGACGAAATAGCTTCCACTGGAGCCCTGGTAGATCCTCTCCGGGTATATCCCTTCCTCGATGGCCCGTTCGGCCTTGCGGATGATCTCTCTGAACTCAGGATCTTCCGGGAATTCGTTCCTGTGTGGCTCCCGTGACGCGTGTCCGCGATCCCGGTCCAGGAGCGGCTGCCTCTCCCGGCTCCGTCCGGGACTCCCGGCCGGGATGCGCACCACGGATCCCGGTGTGCTCCCGAAAGCTCCCCGGGGGCTGTTGGGCTCCGTGGTGCAGTAGTTGAAATCCCCAGAGTCCCGGAGCGGAGAGACAAGTGGACTCGTCTCGTCCATGGTCTGGAGGCGCCTGGGGAGTTATTTTAACCTCTGATAAGAGGCGACAAAACGGAGAGAAATGTTGGAAAGGAAAGAAACAAATGATGAGCCAGTTGTTTTGTTGGTTAGCTCTGACGCTGGCTAACAAAATCAGATGACTGTCAGCTTCCGGGAAGAGGCGGGACCTGTTGAGTGTTTTGATCTGCAGCCAATCAGCGTTGACATCCTACTTTCAGTGACCTAATTAGATAGTCTGATTGGATACGGTCAACTTTCACACAGAACACATGAGAGCATAGTTAATCCAATCAATGATCGGTACAAAAAGGTTTTTGAGAAATACGTCGTGATTTATTTTTAATCAAATAAGTTCTGAAGTTTGGGGATTTTTTTCTCTCTAAAATTCCTTCAGCATTCACAAAGAATAAACTTTCATGAGCAGCTTTCTAGCCTGGCGACCAAATAGCTACTGTTACTATGCAAATCATCTTTTTATTACTGAAAAGAAATATATTTATATAAATACACCGTAAGCTATGCCAATAAAATTTAAAGTTCACAATATTAATATCAATAATAATACAGTTTACATTTACAGGAAGTAGTCCTCTAATGTATGAATTATCAGCACCTCATATTTGATGAGCGGTGTACTCTGTTTTTACATTTTTTAAAAATAGTTTTAAATGTAAAAAAACAACAACAACTAAGTAATGAATTAAATTACAACAAAAGCAATTTCTGTCAGAAAAAATATGGAGCACAACATGAAAATATCTTATTTTTCACTTTTATATTTAGGCTAAGAATACACATTCTCAGGTCCCTTAATATCTTTTCCATTTACTACATCTCTCCGCCTGTTGAATCAAGCCCTACGAGTAGGGTTCATTTGGTAGAGTAGTTGTCTTGGAATTGTAGGGTTACAGGTTAATTTCTAGCTTCCTCTTGTCTATGTGCCTCTGTAGATGGCACTTAACCCCAAGCTTCCCATTGAGTTTACTATCAATGAAGGTGGCTACAATAAAAGTGCTTTGAGTGATCAGTATGACTAGAAAAGCCTTATTAATCCAGTCCATTTACCTCATATCACAGTCCTTCCTTTCAGTAGGATATATGCATTCATAAAACATTGCCTGATTAATCGTTCTTTTTGCGTTGTTAGTTTGGTGTGAAATGATTCTGATTCTGATTAACACCAGGCCTAGCTTCAATTAAAATTGACATGCTTCTTGATAATTTCAATTGAATAGTTCCTATCAGAGGCTTTCAGCCAGTTTTCTCAACAATGATAAACATCTGGCACCCCAGCACAGCTGGCTGATGTGGATAGAGAGTTTTTTGTTTTTTTATTAAGGCAAAGCCACACATATGAATGAAAATCTTCCTACAATAGTACATTTTGGGTACAACACCAATTAACTGTCTTTAAAAAAACACTATTTGTGCTTTTTTATACAAGGACCACATCTACCCAGTGACTTTTACTGAAAAGCAGACTTTGATTCCGATCTGCTTTTAAGTAATTTACTAAACATGGTTAAATCTAGGAAGTGTTTTCAAAGAACGAGTGACCTAAATTCAGATCCTTTTTTTTTTGCTAGGAATTGGCTAAATTTCCTTCTATTTTATTTCAAGACCAAAATGACTCCATTTTCCTCTGCCTCACTCTACTCGCCTTCTGATTGGTCCAAACCACCCGGAAAGGAAGCCTTTCCGTCACTCATTCTACTCCTTAAACCCCCGCCCCCTCTCCACCAACACGCTCTTCCTCTCTTGGGTTTGTCAAAAATCCATTCGCTGTGTGTCCTGCGTCGCTGCAGTCGTTTTGGCAGAACCTGAGCTACCGGAAGTACAGCGCAGAGGGCATTGGAGTGAGGATGGCTGCCTACAAGCTGGTTCTGATCCGCCACGGAGAGAGCGTCTGGAACCAGGAGAACCGCTTCTGCGGCTGGTTCGACGCGGACCTCAGCGAGACCGGGGAGAAGGAAGCGAAGAGGGGAGGACAGGCCCTGAAAGGTACGCTGCTGTGGTCAGAGGGTCTAGTCGGACTCTTTCTATCTCCCTGGGCGGCGGGGTTAAGGAAGTAATATGGTGCTTATGTAACTGTGGAGGATGAAGAACCCGCAGGGTAGAGGCTCCACGAAACAGTTTAGCAGCAGAGACAGAGGACATCTAGTGTGGCATTGATGAAAGTTCAGATCAGATGTATAGATAGCAGTGCAACCTGTCAGTCAGACATGGCTTCGCTTAGATTTACTCAAACTGTATTCATGTATTCAAGAAAAAGTGTGCAGAATTGAATCAACTTTCTATACTTCACAAATACACTATCCAGACTATTAAGCAATAATAATGCCTGGGTTTTCAGTAATTTCCTCTCATATGGCAAGTGGAAATTTCCTATGAGTCACTCTGAACTTCGGACACGTGTTCATGCATGCACCCCCTGTTTAGTTTGACCTGAAATTCCCCTGCAGGCACATCATCCAGAGCTTGTAGTCAGGCATGAGGCCCGATGGCTTCGAGTAGAAAAATGCCTAAAATGAAATATAGCATGGCTAAAGTCTTTGGATCTAGTAGGAAATGTTGCCCTCCAGGATAACATTTCCCCACTGTTTCAAAATCTATGTTCACCACCCTGGAAATGGGTTCTTACATTTTAATACAAACTAGGTGATACAAATTATGATAGGATGGAAAAAATGGTGTTTGATTTAGTCTTTTTAAACCAATAAATATCTGAAATGTGTGCTATACACTTGTATTAAGCCATTTTTTCTGCAGTTATGTCTTTTTTATGCCTCTATCAAGTTTCCACATCCCTGACATTTACCTGTTTATCATATGTTAAAATATCAACCATGAAGCCGTTACACAGACTCTTAATTGGATTTAGAATTCGGCTTTGACTGGGCCGTCCTAATGGACGATTATTTGATCCAAACCAATCTCCAATAAGCACTAGCTGTTTGCATAGGGTTATCTTGCCCTGGTCTTAATTCTTCTTTAGCCTCTAAAAAGGTTTATTTTTTACAGATCGTTTCATGCAGACAGGGTTTCCTTCATGGAAATCGTTTACGCTGGGAATCCAGCCACTTTAGACATGGAGGTCACTTTCCATCATTCATTGCTCCTTGAGGAAGAAATGCGTTCACAGGCCTAGAAAAAAAACTGAAACTACACTGTGATAGTAGGCAGAGACGCCATGAAAACTTTGCACCCCCTGCTGTCCTGGTGGAGCAACGCTGAAAAAACAATGGAGAGTGGAGAGGAAAACACGGACTGCTATAAATGAAAAACGTCTCCGTCAACACGTCTGGGTCTGAGTGCAAATTCGTGGTCGGAGACGCATAAATTAGGCGTAATGGTTGTGCTGTGGATACCTGCCTGCCCTGATCATGGAGGTCCCTGTGGCTGTGGGCCGGTTTCCAGTGTGGACAGAACATGGTTTCCTCACAGTACCTCTCATTTGTAGATGTTTATTGATATTGTATGTTCACTTAAAGAGATAGGAACGGATTGAGCAGTGTTTTTGGTGGTGGACAGGTATGTGTCTTACGTGTGTTGAGTTTGTCATGATTATTTTTTGCTTTAAATTATGTTTTTGTTTTATGTTCATATATTTTTTTTTAATTAAGTCAGTCTGATACATATATTTTGATTTGAAGAAGGTTCTGGAAGGATAAATGGCATAGATGATTGGAAAATCCAAAACCATAAACAAAAGTTGGTTCTCTCAGTCCATGAGGCCGTTTACACCGTAAACGTTATGAATCGTGTTTGTCTGTCCATCTCTTGTCCCTCCCTTGAAGAAAGGACGTCTATTTCTTTTCAAATTTTCAGTTTAAAAAGTCTATGAATTTCCACATCAAAGTAATCTGGATAGCACTGTGCAAATTTGAACCCAAAATGTTTTAAAGGTCTCGTTCCTTCGTGTTTTTTGTGTTTTGTTTTTGTAATTTTTTTTTTTGCCTTTCAATCTCATCCAGTTCGATCTTGATATTGGTAAGTGCTATAGAAACCTTTTTTTTTGTTAATGTTAATTATATGCCTGAAATTTAATGACTTAACGGTTGACTGCTCTGGAGTTTTGGTTTGATATGAATAATTTAGCATGGTATTGTATAATGGTGAACCTGTTCTAATGAAATGGTCCCCCCCCCGTTTTCCCCTCCACCTCAGATGCTGGCTATGAATTTGATATCTGCTACACCTCCGTCCTGAAGAGGGCCATCCGCACCCTGTGGTTTGTCCTGGACAGCATCGACCAAATGTGGCTGCCAGTCCACCGGACCTGGCGGCTCAATGAGCGCCACTACGGCGGCCTGACGGGGCTGAACAAGGCGGAAACAGCGGCCAAGCACGGCGAGGCTCAGGTCAAGATCTGGAGGCGTTCCTTCGATATTCCTCCCCCACCCATGGATGAGGGGAATAACTTCTACCAGGCCATCAGCAAGGTGATGCATCTCTGGGAGAACCATAACCATTTTTTTTCTCTAACCCTCATGGCTGAAATACTGCTGACAGCCGTAACTTTGTCCTTTTTGTGGTAGGATCGGCGTTATGGCGACCTAACAGAAGATCAGCTTCCCAGCTGCGAAAGTCTTAAGGACACCATTGCTAGGGCACTTCCTTTCTGGAATGAGGAAATTGTTCCCCAGATCAAGGAAGGAAAAAGGGTGCTTATTGCTGCTCATGGCAACAGCCTCCGGGGCATCGTCAAGCATCTCGAGGGTAAGGCGAATAAAAAAAAAAAAACTATAGAGATACAACCCAGATGTTGTAGTCAGTTCTTAATTATTGAGCTTTGGAGATTTTTCTCTTTAAAAATGTTGGAATAAACAGTTTCTAGAATTCTTCTGAATGACAATTATCTTATATTTAAACTGGTTTTAGGTAAAAACACATTCACCAAACAGACTTGCATGAACTGAAATCTGATTTGAAACGATTATGTCTAAGCCACTGAAATAAATTAGTGATAGTCATAGATATTTGTTATAAATATGATTGTGAATTCCTTTCATCCATAATGATGTAATTTCACTCTTATGGCTTCTCTTCAACCCAACAAAAATGGATATTTCCCATTCTTTCTCCTAAAAGGTGTACTTGCACACGAAACGTTTTATCATGTACTCTTTTGACGAAAACAAGTTTTCTTTTCATTCTCTTTTCTTTCAGGCTCTTTAAAGCAGTGAGGATGTTTCTAAAACATAAAAAAAACGTCCTCACTTTACTTTATAATGGGAATGGTACGCATCCTTTTAAAAAAATGGCAACCTAAATTATGGCGAAACAAAACGTTAAATATTCAATAATGGGGCTGTGAAAAATGGACTCAAACGTGAATAGGCATCTTGAAACGGGGTGTAGGGAATCAGATTTTTGCAGTGATACTTGCCCATAAACCATGCTTAAAACCTAGCTATCAAAACCAATTTTAATGTTTTTAAAAGAAACGTGTACTGAAATTAAGTCACGTGTATGCTATATTGTTTTCCTACTTACAACGGCAATCCAATGGTGCAGGACGATGCACGGCTTTCATTAATGTACAGTTATTGCACCACTGAAGGGGCTCTACCAGCCAGACAGTTTGATGTATTTTCTGTTTGATTCAACGGATATTTTATTATTTTAGGACAGAGCTTTGTATAGCTATGCTTCTAATCTCTTAATATATCTTCTCCATACAGGTTATTTAATTAAATATCTTTAAGCAGGACTGGGTATTGTTAAGAATTTGACAGTTCGATTCAATTTTGATTCTTAGGGCATAGAATCGATTTTGATTCAATTAAATAATGATTTATTAGATTTGATATCAATTCAATAATAAATAAATACACAAATAAAGTAAGTGAGTATATTTTTAAATAATGTGTGTAGTATTACCAATGTTTAAGAACAAATTGGCCCCTACATGTTTCTTTTCATGTTTCCCTTTCATAGATTATTTAGTAGAACAAACTGTACAGTATTGTAGATGTTGTACGCTCTGACTACAGTGATGCCCACAGCGCCGCCAACGGACTGAATCGATTCATATGACTTGATGAATAGATATTCAATTGAGAAACAAACTGCAATGAATTGATGAATTGATATTTTTACTCATCCCTACCTTTAAGACTAAAATGTGCATATTTATTGCTTTCATCAATTTGTAGGTTCAGTAATTTCATTCATTTTTGCTCTAAAACTGATTTATTACATGCACCGACTGTTAGAATCAATAAAAGTTTGCCACTAGCTCCCATTTCTTTGGATTGTTTTATGTTTTTATGTGGGATTTTAAGAATTGGCCTGAAACCCAATGTGAGTAACCCTGTGAGTTAGTTTACTCAGTGCTGTAAGATAGTTTTTAAGGTTATGCAAATTAGCCGTTAAAGCACTGGTCGCTACCGTTAACCTGAATTGATTGTCAGAATTGCCTCGTTTAAGTTAACTAAAACTGTTTTCTACTTTGTGTGTGTGTGTGCGTGGCTGTTTTCCAGGTATGTCAGAGGAAGCCATCATGGAGCTGAACCTGCCCACAGGCATTCCCATTGTGTACGAGCTGGACAAGAACCTGAAGCCCGTCGGACCCATGCAGTTCCTGGGAGATGAGGAGACCGTCAGGAAGGCCATGGAGGCGGTAGCTGCTCAGGGCAAAGCCAAGAAGTAGACCTGGCCCATCTGCCCAGAATACAGACCAATCATTTTACTCGTCTCACATTCAGTTAAAAAAAGGGTTATTTATTGTTTGTCGCATCACAGACTTGCACACAATTAGATGCAAAACGTGCAGTTTAGAAATGATACCCTGCTTGTGTTCATTGGTCTTTATTCTGTTATAAACTGAAAGTTGCATTTCATTATTAGACTATTGAATATAGTTAAAGCACTGACCAAATTGGAGATTAGGGACCAGAGAGTAGAGGCGGAGTGCTTCTATCCTATCCAGATCTATCCTTTATCAACTGTGGCTCCAGATAAATCTCTGCAGGAACCGGGTTGCCACCGGTTGTTGTGGAAAGTGTCTCGTTCCGTTTTGTTGTACGCTGCTGAATTTTGTTTGCTGTGGCAAAAATAATAAATATCAAAAAATTTGATTTCTTTATTTCTTTTCTTTTTTCGGTCTTTGGTATCTTCTAGACCATTGTTGTACCTAGGATACAGTGGTACACAGTGAGTTGAATTTTCCTCCATAAATCCATTCATTAGCAAAGTGAAGGTCAGCATTGATTATGAATTGTTCAAATGGCTTCATTTACACTTGTCTGCGTTGGAATACATCAGGAACATATTTATGGTTTCAAATTACACATTTCGTAATGGATTTAAATCCTCGCTGTATCTGGTAAAAGTAAAAAGGGAGCATTTCAAAAGCCAAATAGAGATTATTTTAACAATGATTTGGACCGTGTTTATCAAATATCCCAAAAGATCTTTCAAATAACTGCAGATCTGTTTAGTCTAATGAACATTAATTCGAAAATTGGTAAATTTTTATTTTTTGTAAATTCAAAGATGGATGTTCAATTCCAGCTTTCTCCTAAAGCTTTAACCTTTACTCTTCAGTGTAACACTAAAAGATCGAGGAAAAGTGCTGCCCTCTGGTGCTGTTCTTGGAGACATTCATGAGAAATGCTTGGCTTTAAATGCATTGTTAGTTTCTAACAAGAGAAGACAGTCATTTAATAAAACCAAGGCTCTCTATTTATGAATTGGATCAGAGACCTACAGCTTTGGCCTAATTTTTATGTCGGATCAATCTTAGATCTTTTTTTTTCTGAAGCACATAACAGACATGATTAAAATCTGCATTTATTGCTTAGAAATTAAAGTAAAACATTGTGCTGTTCAGTGCGTATTTATGCTCCATATGGATAAAGGCCAAAAGGTTTTGTATATTCTTTAAGATTAACTTAGTTTGCCACATTTACAAAATGACAGAAGTATTACATATAGGAAACCAACAAGGAAATTTACATAATGTATTTTAAAAACATTAATACACTGTTAAAACTACAGATGCACAGAAACGGCATAAAGTGATGCAGATCTGTGGAAATAAGGTGATGCATGTTTTTAAACTTTATTATGAACAAAATCTGAATCCTTGTAGGAAATCTGTAGAGGAGGCTCGCTTATCAGGACAATGATGCTAGTCATGAAGCCGGGACTTCAGTGGAAGGATTAAGATCAAAGCATTGATTTGTTCAAAAGGTAAAAAAATCTAGACCAGGATGTGACTGAGAATTTGTGACAATAATTTAAAGAACTGCTGTTCATACAAGTCCTCCATTTAATACAAAAGTGCTTGACCGGTTTTGAAAAGATATTTGCCAGAAATTCTTTCTCTAAATGTGCAACACTGATGGAGACATTCCCTAAAAGTTCTGCTGCTGTAGTGAAAGGTGATTCTAAAGTACTGACCCATGGGATACTGAAAACAAATCTGCGATATACTTTTAAAGACGTTTCCCTGTTAACTAATATATTTTTTCAACCATCTACTATTCTCCTTCCACTTCACAATATTACACTATGTAGAGTTGGTCTTTCATATACAACCTCAGTAAACTGCTTGTATTGGGACAAAGTGGAATTTGCTATGCACTTTGTTCTAATAACTCTACACTGAAGGAATGGCTGTTGATTTGGTTTGGAGTCCCACACATGTGAGTGTAGGGGTGAACAAAGATGCCTGAGAACTCTAGATTCCACAAACTAAAGTCATAAGCGGACAGCCACCCGGCTAACCTCCTTCCCTGAATCCTCATCTTACAACTATAGGGTTTTCTTTCTGATTAAAGTGAATCAAAGACAAAAAATGTTATGGATCAATGTGTTGTTTTGTCACTTTTATATCTATATCACTGAGTATAGTAAGGCACCTGAAACATAGCTCTATGGCTGATGCTCACCCAAACAACTCTTTAAAAACTTTCTGGAGGCACTTTTGGTTATTTATTGTGTATAGCCCTAGAATGGGCAGTTATCACTAACTCTTAGGAAGTGTAATAAAGCTTTTATACTAAGATATTTCTAGACTTTATTTGAATTGGGGCAGTGCACATTAATACACGTGTTTTTTTCAACTGTTAAGAAAGCAGCATAGTTGACATGTTAAATAGCTGTCTGGAAGTGAACCTCTCCAAAGAAAGCCTGGCCCCGAACCGATACAATGGAGCATTTCCTTGAAAATACCGGTTAAACTACTGTTACAACTCCTGTCCACCAGGTGGCTCTGATGTACCATACAGTTGTTTGGCCATTCGCCAAAAAAGGGAAACAAGGAAGAAGAGCGTCCAATCAGAATCTAGACCAGCCGTTCTTATAGCCAATGAGGCGGCTCTCTGTTCTTCCCAAAAACATGTCGCCCATGAGATTGTGTGTCCCAGGTGAGTCGTCCTTTTTAAACGCTTAAAATTTGTGTTCAGTCGGAAGTTAAAGCGTGTTTGTAGCGTTGCCGGTGTTTCGGGTGACGTAGAGGTTTGTGTGTCGCTAAAAAGCAAAACCCGGCTGCAGTCAGACAGGGTGAAACTGTTCAATTATTTACAGTAACCACACGTGGACTGGGACTTCGCTGTTTCCGTAGATTTACGGTGCATCACGTTGTATTTCTGACCACAAACAAGAAGGAAGAGATGTATTGTGGTTAATCGTATATCTTTTTTTTTATATATAACGGAGTCCGCTTGGCTCTGTACGGCAGGTTTCATTTCCTGCCCTGCCCATCGCCCCGGGCACCGCTGCACATTCCTCTGCGCTCTCTTTTTTTGACGCACCCAGATTCAACCCGCAGCCTTCTTTGTTTTTGTTTTTTTGCGCCTGTCGGAAGTAGATGTTAATACGTCAACATTTCAGCTTTAACTTTATTTTTATATTCCCGATTAAGAGCTTTCAGTGAAAATAATGGCTATAATGGGAATTACGACGAATCTTAAAAACTACACAGGTCCGAAGTTTACTTACGGTATTTGTATAGCTGTGACTGTGCAGTTAGTTCCACTGTTTCCTTGCAGCGAGAAGGTCCTGGGTTCGAATCCTGGCCTGGAGTCTATCTTCATGCAGTCTGGCTGTTTGCATGTCCTCCGTTTGCAGGTGTGGGTTCTCCCTGGTTACTCCAGCTTCCTCCAATCCCCAAAATACCGCGGGTTGATATTAATAATTGCACAAATTGTTATATCTTGCAGGTTAGCCTGGGCATGAAATGGGTTGTTTTTAATACAACAGATGGGAAAACTGCAAAATGAGTAGGGATGCAACAATACTGCGTTTTTTAAAACCGGTATGATACCGATCTTTGAATCAGAGTACTTGCTGATAAAAAGTGCAATGACTTGGAAGGCAGGTTTTATTTTCTTCTCTGCTTAATGGTGAATTAGAAATGTGTGTGTGTGTGTGTGTGTGTGTATATATATATATATATTATATATAGCAATAATGTAGACTACACTTGTAGTATATGTAAAATAATTTACAGTGAAATGATAAAATACTTATTGTGTGTATAGTCTAAAAAAACTTTTAACATAATCTACAGAAAGTTTTTTTTTTGTCAACTAAAAATGACAAAAATGCTTTTAAGATTTTGAACTCTAACTCCTATCCTGGAAAGGCATAATGCTCTACTTTGTCTTGGTATTTCTGGAAAATTAACACTACAATTATTAAATGTTTACTTTGGTCATGGAATAGGTTATTTAAAAAGATTTTTATGGTTATGCCTTTTAATTCCTCTTCTGTCTGTATTCACCTGAAAGGCCACCCCAGTGCTCTGTTACTGTAATTCCCCATGTACGCGTGAAGCTAATCTTTATCAGGGCGTTGGCGTCTCTGCGTTGGACTGGCGACCTGTCCAGGGTGAACCCCGCCTCTCGCCCAATGACTGCTGTAGACAGGCACCAGCTCCCTCCATGATCCTGCAAGGAGAAGGTTTAGCTTTTGGGCCATTTTCCTTTATATTCTTTTTTCCAGATCTGTGAGGTCTACAATTATGACTGGATGATGATCAAATTCTGATATTTGATAAGATTCTATCCACATCTTTGTAGATTTATTTAAACTCTGCTCAATTTATTCTAGAATAATCCATTTTACATTTGCCTTCAGATTCTAAACAATTAAGCAATTCAAATTATTTTTTCTATCAGTTTTTGACAAAATAGCAGTAAACACTCAGGGCTTAGAGAGTCATCAGACTGTGAGCTTGAGTCATGATAAACGGTTAATCAGAAGCCAGGCAGATTTCGATAGAAACAAACTTTTCATTCATCCATGAAGTTTATTTTTCATGCGAAGTGAGACAGCTGTATCTCATTTGACATCCAAACTGGTTGGGCCTCTCTAAACATTAATATCGCTTTAAGCCAGATGAAATACTTTGATCAATTTAAAAGTAGAGCTGTGCCAAAATAATCGAAAAATCGATTCTGAATCGATTCTTGTAGAAAACGAATCGAATTGATTTGCAAGTTCAAAAATTGAATTTCATTTTTAGAATAGTTTGCTGTTTTAACAGCTGAAATAATCAGGAAATGTCCAGATGACAATTTTGATTTTTGTATCTGAAAGGGTTAATAGAATTTTCCACTCTGAACTGTTACTCACCCAGGGTTAAGTCATTGAATTTCAGGCATATAATTAAGATATCAGTTTTAAAAAAACGGTTTTAGTAGCACTTCAATATCAATATCCAACTGGACCAGATTGAATCGAATAGAATCGATTCTAACTCTTGAGAATTGCAATATAATTTATTCTTACAATTTGAATCGATACCCAGCCCTATTTAAAAGATTACAATAAAGCTTGATCTAGCAGGCGCACCAACAATTTTGGATGTAACTGTATGCAGCGTTCCTTAAACTTCCCCCTCCTCATCTGTTTGTGTTCAGGTGAGAAACTGTGCAGTGTAGAAGACTGCATTGAAGGCACAGGAGTGTATCGGCGACATGGCTACATTTACTCCTCCCTTGCCGGCTACGTGCTGAGGAAGAACGAGGGAGAGGAGGTGAGGACGGCGAGGCAAAGCTTATTTGTGTAGCTGCTGCTGTGGTTGACAGACATCTGGAAAGCTGCCAGAGCAGCGAGTTTTCACACGAGGGCTCGTCTTAGAGCGTTGTGCAATGTTTGTGGGCGTGGCTCACAGCTAAGCGATGAAAGCGAGCGCCTCGGTATGCAATGTCACTTTATTATGAGCTGTGTTTTGAAGCGGTGGCATTTTCTTTTTTTGGATGAATTTCCACAACAGAAAGTAAACAAAAGTTTCCTTACCCGTGCATTATTTTGCAAGCCCAACGGTTCATTTCCTATTTTGTGGATGTTTTGGCATGGCTAACGTATCCTTTCACGCATTTCCTTCCTCTATAGAATGCAAGGATATTGCCAAAAAAAAACATGGCATTTGAAAATCATTCTCTTTTGGATCTTTTTTTTTGTGTTGCGATGTTTTTTTCCTGCTGAGTCTTTAGAAAGCAGAAGTCTTTCTGTCAAAAAATTGATAAATAACTCTATATCTAAAACATATTTTCAGCTCCTGTAGCTGAATACCATCACACTCCCACTGCTCTCAGAGCTGCTTTACACAAAAATGATCTTACATTTTAATTAAAATCCCCCTCCCCCCCCAAAAAAAAAATTTGTATGTGTATTAAGATAAGGGAACAGGTGGCTTTTTTTTGCACCACTAAGCTGTTGTATGTCAGGTGTCGTTTTCTGGATTTTTGACAAGTGTCAACAGCAGACTGTTAAAATCTTGTCAAACTTTAGCCAAGGCTTTCATAGCAATATTTTGAAAAGTCATTGTTTAGCTCTACTGGAGTGTGTTTTGACGTAGCATTTAAGTTGCGTAGGAATATTACCTCTGCTATATTGAAATCAAAGTTATACTGATCTTCTGTAATCGAGTCAAATGGTGTTTCTGTGGTTACTGTTCCAGCTACCGGTGATCTCTGTGGTGAGAGAGACAGAAGCACAGCTGCTGCCAGATGTTGGAGCCATAGTCACCTGCAAGGTTCGCAATGCAAATTGTTTTTCTGAAGCGGGATTATGGTTACTCTGGTGCCATGCAGTAAAACTCACACTTTATGCAGACGACACCTTAAAAAAAACCTAAAGCATCTTCTTTTTAGCCCTCTTCCTCATGCCACAAGAACAGTTCAGCACCTGAACAACCTGGATAAAAAGAAAAGTGATGTTCTGTCGTCGATGTCAAGCAGCTACTCAGCAGTAAAATTTAGTTGTGATTAATTTCTATTAATAATTCATACAGACCTGCACATTTCAGACCTTTTTCCTGTCCCGCCCCCTAAACGGCCATTGTCCAATCACAGCAACCGTTACTATGTGAGCATGTTCGACAAATCCAGACTCCAAGCCAGATGGTGAAGCGCTGCGCTCACAGCGTTTGTAAATCGGACACTAGATACCCACGAGAGATTGTCTGGAGTTGTTTTTTTCTTCCATGTGTCTTTCCATTCCCAAAGCCAAAAAAACAAGGTGAGCGCTGCCTACAATGGATAAAAAAAGGTGGACGGCCCCACTCCCTCTCTTATTTTACAGTAACATATTAATAAGAAATCTCGGTGAGTCAAGTTCCTCGGGTGTCGAGCAACTATTAATATGTTCGGGGTACTTTGGTAGATCACAGGTATTTTCTGGGATGTATGGAGATTTATTAAAAACCTTCAGGAGCGAGGGGCGGCACAGCCATTACATTTATTTATTTGGAGGGACTGTGCGCTTTAATCAAACGAATGTCCGCCAAATATACTTAAAACTAAGTTCACAACTTAGTTTCTTGCAGCATGTAAGAGCACTCAGAGTATCTGCCCACTCACCAAATCGTCATCCTATTTGCAGCGGCGTCATCATCACCGATTCCTGTGCTCTCTCCCTGCAGCTGCAGAAAGCCTGACACTTTACATTCCCAGTAACAGTGTCGTAACGCCAGTCGTGTTTGACAATTTGTTTGTCAGGCGTGGCAACGGTAACTAATTTTTCTTTCCACTCAACTTTCCATTAACAAGACATTTGGAACAGCCAGCATTTTGTGGCTGATCTCCCATTTGGTGGGTGTCGGTGATCGTCTGCTAGTTTGTAGATCTCAAAAAATGAAAACATGACAAAAAAATGAAGGTATTTAAATAGAGGAACTTAATTTTAATTGTAACCAAAAAAGATGGTTTTAAATGTGTTGCTATGTGTTATAAAATCTGTATAATTTATGTGGTTGACTATTTCATTTCTGATTATTCATTAATGAACACATCCACATGTGGAGCAGAGAAAATGTATTTGCTTACGTTTTGACTACATGAACGTGAGGTTTATCTTCCCTTTAGCATTAAAGGGAAGATGAACAAAACGTTAAACCCCAAACTTTATCCAATACTTGTTCTACAATCTGCTCAATGTTTTTGTTGAAAAGGTGACTGGCATCAACTCCCGGTTTGCGAAGGTCCATATTCTTTACGTCGGGTCCACACCGCTGAAAGATCGCTTCAGAGGAACCATCAGGTAAAACAGAAAGTGTCTCCAGAGTAACAGCATTGTTTTATTACTATTTTTCCGTGTAACTATTTTTTTTCTTTGCATGTCAACAGAAAAGAAGACGTGCGAGAATCTGAGAAGGACAAGGTGTGTGATGGTTGACACTTTCACTCGGATCATTCCCCACTTTCCTCCTCGCTTCCTCCTCTCTTCATGCATGAAGATTTATTCAGTGTGAACCCTTTTCTGTTTTTCGCAGGTGGACATATACAAAAGCTTCAGACCTGGTGACATTGTCTTGGCAAAAGTTGTATCCTATACTTATTTTTTTAAGCAAATAACTAATCCTGTTTTTATGGGGCAAGAACATTCCCTCCTGTATGTAGAAACTATGCAGCTCATGCCTAAGATGCCTCTGTCGTTGTTGCTTGGAATTCCTAAGACGCATGTGACACCTCGCCCAAATTAGTAATTTATATCTAAAACAGGTGGGTTTTTTTTATGAACTCATTTCTTGAGCAAGTGTAGAGTGCACCAGGGTGCACAGGTATTAAAATATATTTATAAAGTTAAATATACTAATTACAGTCAAGAAATAACCTAGTAAATAGATGAACACAGTGATATGTTTCAAGCAAATTCAGTCTCTCAGACTGCTGACTGGATGGTAAATGATAGCTTAAAATGACAGCTTTAACGTCATTGCTTAAAGAAGCTGGTTGTTCAGAGTGCTGAATGCAAACATGTTACTGGAAGGTTTTGTGGAAGGAAAAAGTGTGATTGAAAATCTCCACAAGGAGAGAAATAACTGCAGTCTTCAAGAATTCAGCCACTGAAACAAACAGCTTTTCAATTATTTTCTGACTTCTTCAGATGTAACTAAGTCAAATCAAGGTGCATTATGGGGTTTCTAATATATCTAGAAGTAGTATAGATCTATTGTAAATGTTCATAGAATTAACACTATTGCATGACGAGTATAATGCACTATCACAATCTGCTTTTTTTGTCAGGTTTTTAACCATTCCATTGCACTTGCAGCAAATGTATCAGTTTATTTGGCACTATTGGAAATGTTCTAGATGAGTTTCAGAGTTGCTGGTCAGGTGTAAACTGTGTGAATCCCCTCTGGTCATCAGTGGCCAGAACTACAAAAGAAAAGGAAGTATTACTCGGTCTCACCATAAACCAGAGATCAGAATCAGAAAGAGTTTATTGCTAAATGTTTAGCAGATTTAAGACATTAGGAAATGTCTGTGGTATATTGTGCAAGCTTACACGGCTTCCCATAAATCAAGATTAAAAATGTTGCTTACTGCAGCTTACCCATAAAACATTTCTTTCTTGAATTAAAATGATTTCCTTTATTTTCTTTCATTGACCTGATTTTGTAAAATGTTGCTATATAGAGAACTGTCCCCCTGCCTTGTGTTAAATACTTGACCTACGATATCAGATTTCCCTTGGGGACGTTCAGTCGACCTACTTGTTGACAACAGCGGAGAACGAACTGGGTGTGGTGGTGGCGCACAGCGAAGCAGGTAAATGGCACGGCTCATCTTCGATTGAGTCACTTCAAACGCACTGCTTGGCAATAGGGCTGCAGCTATCGATTCTTTTTGTAATCGATTAATCTAGCACTTTATCGATTCGATTAATCTGATACTTTTTTTACGTTTTTAAATAACCAAAACAAATCATGCATAACGAAAAATGTTGTTGCTGTAAAATGATAAAGCATGTTCCTTTTATCGCTCAAAAAAATAGAGAACTCCAACTCCAATATTTGGCTCCAAAACTAAGCCCATTTACAGTACATATTTATTTATTTACTTGACAAATTAACAGTCAACAGCAATAATGTAAGTTAATAAACTAAATGGTCCATCCACTTTTTTGTGAAAAAGCTTTTGAGAAAAGTTGCAATGTTTTTGTGATTTTCTTCTTCGCCAATCACTTATATCGTTTGAAAAGCAAGGAGAGTTTGAGACAACATTGTCACATAAACCTTATCAAAACAAAATCACTAAACGTCCTTTTAACAGTTGAAAACTCTAAAATGTGACCAGCTAGGATTTGGTCCCCACTAGGAGAGCATCTCTGATTTTACTTTGATATAGTCCCAGACCCGTTTTCATCCGTCCACAATACTGAAAATAGTGAAAAATGCAGTTCTCCACTTTGGTCAGAGTTTTTTTATTTTTTTAGATTCATTTTTTGTGCAGAAAATCTGCGTTTACGCGTGGATGACAGGTCAAACCGTAGAAAAATATCTCCGTTTTGTGTACGTGTGGACAAGACTCTCTTGCGATGGAACGTGAATAAGTTTACTACTTAAAAACATCAAAGCTAAACATCATATCTCGTCAAACAGCATCATGACATCGCTACAGTAATAAAATTAGTGAACATCAACGTATAAGGGTTTAGGTTACGTTACCTTGTTTCTGTGATGCTTGGGGAAAAAATCACGTGGATGTTTTCTGATGCTGGATAATTGAGCTCGTACTGCTGTGGTATGCTAGCTCCACTTTGCAGTAAATACACTGTACTTTGTTTTTTTTCAAAATGTAGCGATCCCAAACTTTACACATTTTCTGCCGGTTATGGGCGTCTTTACTCCCGTCGCGCAGACTAAATTCAAACTGTATCACGCGCTGCTGTTGTGCTTCACACAGGTGCGAACAAAACAACCGTCCGTGTGGAACAAACAAATCTCTGCGCGTATAGGATTGTAACGAGGCTTCGAGGCGGAGTTTTTGCCTCGAGCAACTTTTGGAATCGAGTAAATCGAATTACTCGACGAATCGCTGCAGCCTTACTTGACAATAATGCGAATAAACACAAGGCGGCGCAAAGTTGTTCAAATATCAGGGAGAAATGTTTTCTTTCTTTTGTCATTTACATGATGAACAGGTTTCTGATTATTTAGACACTTTTATTATAAGTGGAGTTGTGACTTTGTATCTGATCAAGTATTTGGAAGAATTTAGGTGTTTTCTGTTTGCAGCAAATGCGGTCATGTCAAAATTCAGCTATCTCAAGATGTATTCTCTTAATGATTTTTCAGGTGTCCAGATGATCCCCATCAGCTGGCGTGAGATGCAGTGCCCGCAGACCAACAGCAAAGAGTTCCGTAAAGTGGCCCGGGTGCAGCCAGAGTACCTGGAAGCCTGAGAGACCCCGAAGGTCTTCTTCCCCAGCCGGATCAAACGGCTCCTTTTAATCGAGTGGCCTCCCGACTCTAACTCTCTGGGTGACATGTGATTCTTGGGTTACTCTTGGTATTGACTCATTAAGTCTTTTGTTAACGGCTTTACTTCTCAACACTTTTATTGTGCTAGTTTGAACCCAGATAGAGCAAACTGACTTAATTTGTTTTTTAATCCTAATAAACAGTTTCTTTTTTATCAAATGCCCCCAGGGCAACAGCAGAGGTATTGAAAGCTATCCTGAATAGCGTTATGGAGGCCGGACTAGAATCGCATCAGGTCAAAATTTGTCATTTGAGTTTGGCATGATTTCACAGAATCAAGACGGTTTAATTTTTTGATGGATGGAGGAGAGGTTTCTGCTCCAAATGCAGGATTCAGGGTTGCGTTGAGAAGTATTATGGCAGAGTCAGCCAGAACTCCCTTTGCTGCTTTTTTCCCTGAAAAGATGAAGCTGTTTTCGAGAAAATCCAAATTCTTTAGCCATATCTGCAGAGGCCGTGTCTAAGCTACCATAGTAACTAAAGGAAACACCAAGTACTTGTACCCAGCCTCTTTACTTTGGTAGCTGAGTTTCTAGTTGTCTCTCGTCAGTTTAGTACATTTTACTTGGATTTTCATTGAAAACGAATAATATAGTGGTTATACTTGGACTTTGCTTACTAAGATTAAACTAGTAAATTCCCAAACATGGGCTTTCCAAAGTATTCATACCACTCTGATCGTTGTCACTTAATAATCACAATATGCAATAAATTTAATTAGATTTGATGTTTTAGACGGACACAAAGTGGTGCTTTAAAGTGAAATGGAAAGAACATGATGCATGGGTTTTCAAAAAAGTTTAGAAATAAAAAAAAATCTGAAATGTGTGGCATGCATTTAGATTCAACACCGCTTGCTTTTATACCCCCTCCCCCAAACATACAGCTCAGATAGATAAGTGGAGCCCAACTATGTTATTTCATCTCGGTAAAAATCCAGGTGTTCTGCAAAGGCCTCTGATGTCTTTAAGACGAGCTTTAGAGACCAAGGAACACAGCAGACAGCGTAGGGAGATGTTGTAGAGAAGTTTAGAGCTGGGTGAGAGGGTTTAAGAAATTGCTGTCCACCCAGACTGAAGTGCTCAGTAAAAGACAAAGAAAGAGAAAAGTAGCCTGAACATACCAAACCCATGGTAAAAATATGGTGGTGGCACCATCATGGTGTGGGGAAGGTAGTCAGAATAGATGGCTCTGAATACAGAGCAATCCTAGTAGAAAATATGTTAGACATTTTGTTAGAATGGCTAACACATCATTCCTTAAAGACTTTTATCAATAATTGCAGCAAATGAAGTATTACCGCTAGGAAAGCTAAATGCACACCACACCTCTCAAATCAATTTATTTTTAAACATTTTGAAACCCATTCATTATTATTTCCCTTCAAGATTAAGCGCTACTTTGTGATGGTGTATCTCATCACATCTCCGATAAAATACAGTGACGCTTGTGGTTGTACAGAGACGAGATGTGAATGTTCACTGTAGCTTTGAAGCCAGGGTGATGGTTTGCGCATTGCTTTAAATGAAAAGTTCTGAATTTTCTTAAGTGGGGTCATATAGAGTACTTGCAAGCTTGTCTCTAAGAAAAGGATCCAGTGGTCCATTTAAAACGACATTCCCTCCATCTGAAATAAGCTTCTAAGGTGAATACTATGTTCTGTATTCCTATGCTGCATCATTTGGTACTAACCACAACTGGGTACTGCTAACACAGAGCGTGTTGAAAGGGACCGTGGTCTGTGTTCCAACCATACCCTGCGATGGTTTCAACATGGACATTAATAAAAAGACAAGGTAGATGTTCCACATTTGCATGGAGTGGCTTTATTTTGTTTTTTTTTACCTCATTGAGGTTCTGCAGAGTGCTTGTTATATGCAAATGCTCTCAATTTATAGTGCTTTTATATGCATATATATATCATAAGCACATCAAAAGTGAAAAGTCCTGCATTCTGTACCCCCACCTTCTAATTTGAAGGAGACTTTACCCTACTGTGGGTAAATTGATGCAATGTGTAAATTTACAGCAACACACCGACTTGAAGCCAACTCAGAGCGTTGGTGCTTGAGGAGACTCAGAGGGTTGGAATGTCCTCATAAATGGGCCCTTTTCTGAATGATTGCAACGATTTGGCCAAATGTGACGGCTGTCTGTTAAGATACTCACTACTTCCAAATCCTCCATTAAATCCCACCTGGGGAAAAAGCAGCCTGGCAGTGATAATACACTACAGATGTATTTTAGTTTTTAAAAAGTCTTATAAGCCCTGGGTTGGCTGGAATTTGGATGTTTATCATGACAACGATAAAAAATAAGCAGTAAGCATTTTTAATGTGGTTTATTGCAAAGGCTTTTTGACTGATCTGTCCATAAGAGCGCTACGATTTGTTTGAAATACTGACGCTCTATACGATTCCAGCAGAATGTCTGAGCCATCAGCAATGAGCTGGATTTCCTGCTTTTCTTAAACTGAACTTTTAAAAAAAAAATCTTTTCCTTGACTGCAAATGTGCAGGAATAAATTTAAATGACTATCAGAAGTTGCTTCTGTCTTTCTTTAATGTTCTCAACAACTAGTCTAACTGCTGCTCAGCCAGTTTCCAAACTTGCACATGGCTGAGGAAAGGTTTTAAAACCCTTCCATTTCTCCACACCTTTATTTTGTTATAACCTTGTCAAATTGGATAAAGAAAAATAAAGTTTGTTTTTAGGAGTTTATTTTAAAAAATCAGCAGTGAGAAACAACCTTTCCCACTCATGAAATAAACATCCAGGCTCTTCTAGGACAGTAGGTTACACTACATAATATAAAGACTGAATTTTTTTTCTCATTCACTTTATGAAGTTCTAAAGGAACATCCTCCAGGTGAGTCTATTGTTAAAAACTAAAAGCTCCCAGGTTAGTCGTCAAAGCGGATGGATCGAGACGCGTTGATGTCGATGGAGAACTTCTTATTGGATGGCGCTGAAAAACCAAGCCCCGCCCCCCTGTTGCTAAAGTCCATCCTCCGTGCGTGGGCCCGCTCAAACTCTCCCAGAAGCCCTTGCTGCAGGTGCTGCTGTGCATCCTTCCCCAGCGCCATGTTAGCTCCTCCCGCCGTCGCCCCAGCTGGCTGGAATCCCTTCTTGAAGCCTCCCATCAGCCGCAGGAACTTCTGCTGCTGTTGGGAGCTGTCGAACTGAGCGCTGCCCCACTGACCCAAAGCCTTTAAAAGAAAATGGGGGGGGGGGGTGACGTTCAGATGCTTGCTTCTGATACCAACATCTCAAACTTTGGATTAAAGATGCAGTTCTAAGGTATAAAATAAACTTTGCTGGGCTTAAATTACATCTGTCATCAATGCTCCAATGTTTGAAATGATATGTTCCAGTCATAATAAAAAGAATTAGACAGGCTTACTGTACATTAGCTGCAAAGTAAATAAAAATATTAACTAAAAATAGCCATAAAGCACAGTGCTATTACTGGAACTGGAAGACAAAATCTGACCTCTCCTAGTTAGATACTCCAGAGACCAAAACCCTGAGTATCCCTCTTCACGTTCTTTCAACAGCTGCAGGAGAGCGCAGCTTTTAAAAATGAACCATTAGGTGAATCCAAGAAAAACTAGCTACTGACTGTAGGTTTCTGAGGCTGTGATTCCTCGTCGATTTCCATTTGAAGGTTTTTTCTTCTTTCCTGTAACAAAGAAAAATCTTGTTAGACAAATATGTAGAAAGAACGTTAAAAGTTCAAATCTGTTTAATTGATCAAATTACACCAATTTGGTGATAGAATATAATCGTGACCTATATTGTATTAAACAGTCTGAATGAATGGATGCATACAGATCAGTGATGTCCAAACTTTGTTACAGGGACCAAAATCAAGTCAACAGTGCCATGGGCCACAAAAATAAGATTTTATGTTAAAGCGTTTCTTAAACAGTTAAGATTTTATTTATTCTTGTAGTAAATTGATTTTTAAAGGATTGTACATCTAAAAACAAGGCTTAAAACAATATATCATTTAAGTAGTTTAAAAAAATCTTTTTCTCAGCAAAAAGAATAGGGGCTACTTTAGGGTTAGTTGTTTACGCAATGAAATCGAAAGATTATTAAAAGATGAATATTTAGTTTTGCACCATGGATCATTTTCTAATCATTCTAATATGTCAACAAAATTATGCCCTTATTCAAAATCTCCATCTGCATCAATCTTAAATTTTGATCAAGGGCCGTAAATGGCCCTGGGGCCGCATTTCGGACATCCCTGATATAAACTGTGCAGGAGGTGTACAACTGTGAGAGTCTCATTGATGAACTCCATCCTACAGTGGAAACAATAGTCCTGGTTTTACCTGATTAATGGTGACCTCGTCTGTGTTTCCTGTCTTCGCTGATAGGAAAACTACATCCACTTGGGGTAAGTCCTGAAACACAAACCCAGACTGGTTCCAGACCATTCCACTAACTTTAAGACAGCCACATATTTTCTGAGGGCTCACCTGTGCATCTTTCTGCTCTTCTTTGATCATTTTCTTCTTTTTCCCCCCAGCCTTGGCTTCAGTGTTGATGTTCTGATCTTCTTTAACTGAGTTTTTCTTCTTTTTGCTCTTCTTGCTCTGAGACTCAGTAGGGGGGCTGATTAAAGGTTCCTTACCCCAACTGTCCTCTACACCCTCATTCTCCTTTACTTTTTTCTTTTTCTTATTTGGCTCCATCTCCTCTGCTTCTTTCTCATCTTCCTCTTTGGCTTTTTTACTTTTCTTTTTCTTTTTGATCTTGTCCTCCGTTTCCTCTTCTGCGATGGTCTCCTTTATTAACTTGTTTTTCTTTGGGATAATTTTTTTATCCTCTGTTCCTTCAAGCTCATTTCCAAATCCCTCTGTTTTCCTCTTCTCTTTCTTCCTTTTTAATTTAACCTCCGTCTCTTCTTTTTTGACTTTCATCCCATTTTCCACCACTTTTGCTTTCTTTTTTGCCTTAGTTTCATTAACTCCATCTGGAATTACCGGAACTATTTTCTTTACTACAGCTATCTCTGCTGTCTCTGAAACCAAAACCTTGACTTTTTCTTTCTTTGGTTTCTTAGGATTATTATTTACGATCTGCATTTCTTCAGCTTCTTCTTTCTTTATATTTTCTGGTTTGATTTGCAAAGATTTGTCCTTTGACTTCTTTTTCCTTTTCTTTTTATCCAAACTTTCATCATTTATAGTAACATTGTCTTCTTTAATTACATTATATTCTACCAGTTTCTTCTTTTTCATTTGATCATCTTCATCCATTCCAATAGTTGAAGAAATACTATCATGTTTCTTCCTTTTGGTCTTTTTCTTTTCTTTCTTCTGATCACTTTCATATTCCTCGTACTTTGCCTCATTTTCTACTTTTTTCCATTTCTTTTCTTTCTTCATCTCGGCTTGGCTCCCATCCTCATCACTACCGTTTTGGATTTCAGGTGAAACCATTTTTCCTTTCTTGGCTTTTTTCCCCTTCTTTAGTTTAGTCTCCTCACTGTTCTCCCCCTCCATCTTGGTTTCAGCAGGCTCGTTAACAAAGATCCTCCGACTTATCTGGTTTAAACAGCGTCATGATTAAAAAAAATACTTTGTAGAAAAAAACGAATTGAGAGTAATAATAAAAACAAGGCTGAGGTACATTTTGTATGTGCAGGAGGATTTAACACTAACCAGAGGTTTGGCTGGCTGCGTGGGCTGGGACTGCTCATCAATGTCCCTCTGCAGCGCCAGTAGCTTCACCTGCAGCAAACCCAAGCAACAAACCAGCCTTAACGGTCACTATAAATGCATAAACAACAAGAACAACTACTGCTTTGAAACACAATTTCCATAAATGTTGCAAATAGTCCATGCTGAGCCTGTAGCTAAATCTACTCTATCACAGTTCAACTGTTCTTTAGATTCCAGTGTAACAGACTGTGGAGGCGTTACATGAATACTGAAAATTACGTTTGAATGATCTGATTTCTGCTATGTTTTAAGTTTGGTCAGATGGGTTTGACTTGGTGCATTACTAACGAAAAACAAACCCAAAAAAACACAAGCAGAAATTCCCCAGTGAGGTTCTGGTAGCACAAATGTCTCAAACTATGAATGCCTTTACTCCATTATGCAATGCATGCAAAAGTATTCATATGTTTTTTTTATAAAATCATTGCAACTAAAAACCTTAATGTATTTCAATGGAATTTTAAGTGACACAAAAATAAAAAACACAAAATGGGGCTGATATTTAAAAATAAAGATCTGAGAAGTGTGGCGTGCGCTTGCGTTCTCAGCCCCCAAAGTCAATAGTCAACATAATCCTTGACTGCTGCTAAAATGGCAATACAAAGTGAAGTGTTAAGATCTAGTGGAATGTGAGCACAATGAGGAAGCTCAGTTTAGCGGATGCTTTGATATACTGAGGCACTGGTGGCCGACATGAGTGCAACATGGTGCTATCAGTGCAGCATTAAATGTCATAAACCTCAGGTTAACTGGGTGATAGAAGACATCTATTCATCAGAATCAGAAATGGTTTTATTGCCAAATGTTAGGCAGATTTACATTAGGATATTGCTACTCTATTTTGTGTGACGAAAAAGAGGAAGACTTACATACTTGAATAAGCAGATTGATATATATACATGGGTGGAGGTACAAAAACCACAATATGGGTCATGTGACTGAAACAGAGCAGGTGGTGTGAACAGTTCTAGGGTTATTGTTCATGAGTCTAACAGCAAAGTGCAAGACACTGTTCTTATGGTCAGAGGTTCTGGTCCGGATGTACTGGAGCCCCCAGCCTGCGGGGAGCAGGTCAAACAGTCTGTGTCCAGGGTGAGACGGGTCAGCTGTGATCCGACCTGCACGCCCCCCTGTGTCCTGGAGCAGTTGTGGCCAAAAGTTTTGAAAATGACACAAATATTTGTTTTCACGTTTGCTGCTGAACTTCTTTTAGATGTTTGTTTGGGTTGTTTCTGTGATGTACTGAAATATAATTACAAGCTCTTCATACATTTCAAAGGCTTTTATCAACAATTACATGACATTTATGCAAAGAGTCAGTATTTGCAGTGTTGGCCCTTCTTTTTCAGGACCTCTGCAATTCGACAGGGCATGCTCTCAATCAACCTATGGGCCAAATCCTGACTGATAGCAATCCATCCTTTCATAATCACTTCTTGGAGTTTGTCAGAATTAGTGAGTTTTTGTTTGTCCATCCGCCTCTTGAGGATTAACCCCAAATTCTCAATGGGATTTAAGATCTGGGGACCCATAATGTAAACATTTTGGTCCCCGAGCCACTAAGTTATCACTTCTGCCTTATGGCACGGTGCTCCATTGGGCTGGAAAATGCTTTGTTCTTCACCAAACTGTTGTTGGATCGTTGGAAGAAGTTGCTGTTGGAGGGTGTTTTTGTACCGTTCTTTATTCATGGCTGTGTTTTTGGGTAAAATTGTAAGTGAGCCCACTCCCTTGGATGAGAAGCAAACCCACACATGAAGGGTCTCAGAATGCTTCACTGTTGGCATGACACAGGACTGATGGTAGCGTTCACATCTTCTTCCCCAGACAAGCCTTTTTCCAGATGCCCCAATCAATCAGAAAGAGGCTTCATGGGAGAATATGACTTTGCCCCAGTCCTCAGCAGTCCATTCACCAAACTTTCTGCAGAAGATCAATCTGTACCTGAAGGGTTTTTTGAGAGAAGTGGCTTCCTTGCTGCCCTTCTTGACACCAGGCCATCTTCAAAAAGTATTTGCCTCACTGTGCGTGCAGATGTGCTCACACCTGCCTGCTGCCGTTCCTGAGCAAGCTCTGCACTGGTGGCATGCCGATCCCGCAGCTGAATCCTCTTTAGGACACGATCCTGGCGCTTGCCGGACTTTCTTGGACACCCTGAAGCTTTCTTAACAAGAATTTAATCCCTTTCCTTTAAGTTCTTGATAATCCTATAAATTGTTGATTTAGGTGCAATCTTAGTAGCCACAACGTCCTTGCCGCAATGATGGCTGCACGTGTTTCTTTGCAGGTCACCATGGTTAACAATGGAAGAACAATGATTTCAAGCATCACCCTCCTTTTAACATGTCAAGTCTGCCATACTAACCCAATCAGCCTGACAACATGATCTCCAGCCTTGTGCTCGTCAACATTCTCACCTGAGTTAACAAGACTACTGAAATGATCTCAGCAGGTCCTTTAATGACAGCAATGAAATGCAGTGGAATTTTCATGGTAAAGGAGGACTATGCAATTCATCTGATCACTGTTCATAACATTCTGGAGTATATGCAAATTGCTTTTATAAAAACTTAAGCAGCAACTTTTCCAATTTCCAAAATGTATGTAATTCCCAAAACTTTTAACTGTGCAGGTCTTGCAGAGATGGAAGTCTGCAACCAATCAGCTTCACCATAATACGTATTTTAAATGTCTTCTGTCTATAAATATCACTTATGATTTTGTCAGATGTTACAGATGCTGTAGGTCTCCATTTTAGGAAATTGAACTTATTAACTCGTGGGATCACGTTATGAACCCATCAGTGTTTTTGAAATGGGATTCCTACAGATTATAAAGATGATAAGGCAGATCATTACCTGGTCGACAGTAATCTTGATGGGTTTAGGTGCAGACTTTTCTGAGACAAACACTACGTCCTCATCGGGATCCGTCTGAAACGTGAACAAATGAATGTTGATTCAGCAGCAATGTTTTAGCTTAATAACGTGTTTTTATTGTAAACCTAACAAAAGGACAATAAGCGTAATAAAAAATACGTAGTAGATTGTTCTGTCATGGTAATTCATAACTATTGCTAGCCTTTTTCGCTAGCTAGCTGCAGCAGCCATAGCCATAAAGAAAATGGTAGAAACAAAAATCCCCCGACGACGAAATAAATTCTATGTAACAACAGGTGACAAGTGTTTTATAAAAGCGTAATTAGTGGAGCGTTTACTTACTTTGTATCCTTAATTATCCCTTGATAATTCACGTGGAGACACACTTATGCTCCAAGCGGAAGTAGCGCCCTCAGCTTCCTTTTAGGAACCACGCAGGCGTCCCTAGCAACCTGTGCGCGCGCGAAATGCGGATGTATTTTCCCTTTCTCTGGCTTTCTGGATTACGCGGAACTTTATTCAGAATGCAGCAACTGCTGAAACATCAACATAACAGTCCTGCTTGTATGAAGTTGAACTGTTTCTGAAGAGCACTGATATTAAAGTAGAACCGAAGTCAATTTCCTCATTTCTGTGCACAAACTTAACCAGAGAGAAAGAGTGGAGAAAGATCCTTCTGATTCTAAGGAAAACCAAAACCCAGGGTGTTGTGTTTGGATTCCTCCTAGATTCTTGTTTCCAGATCGATCGTGTTTACCAGACAGTTGCTATTGGTACGTCTTAAAATGAGAAAGGTATCAATATTTTCTGTCACTGATATCAGAAAGTAAACCTCATATCAAATTATACCTATAGTGAAATACTTCAGCCTATTTTTTTCTTGTAGTTTTGATTATGATAACTTAAAGTTAACAATCTCCCTTCTGTGACATATAGCTCTGGGTAAAGCAGACTGAAATAAAAAATATGGGCCTATACGTATTCATATATAATGCTGATTGGGCTTCCTTATAGAGACAAACCGCAGTCCTTTTTTCAATTGCAGCCTGAGCAACCCCTGCAGTTACACAGATATGACTCACTCAGTATTGAATGGTTCATTTTCCAACACCCCCATAAGCAGTAAGACATTTTTGGGCTATTTTGTGAGACTTGAAATGTAATGTCATGTGGCCCAACACTGTGTTTTCGGTTTAATTTGAAGTTGCCTAAACAGCAGTTGGTTATTGTATAGCTATTTTGTGACCGTTGATGTTGTTGAATAGCGTAGTTAAAACATGGGCAACAACTATGTGCATAGTTTCACAAATATTTTTTAATATCTTTCAAAAATGTATTATATCATTGCAGAGTTTTTATTTATTTATTTTTTATGTGTAATTTCTGGAGAGCAGCTGTTATATAATTAAATTTGTTTTAACGTTTTTTTTTTCTTTCTGAATCATCTTCTTAAAACAGAAGTTTGCTTGTATTCCTACTTGTGCATGTGACCCATCAAACATGTGCCCATGCCTGATATGAAAAGTAACAGATCCTTAATAAGAAATAAAACCAGACAGCAAACTGTGCAAAGGATGTAATAGCCACTTAGTGCAAATCACATTACAAACATTCATTTTAACGCTGCCAGAAAACAGTGACAGTATTATTGTTATAAATCCATCTTAAAAGCAGTCTTTACAGTAGAGGTTAAAAAGCAGGTTAGACAAAGCTTCATATATCAATCCCATATTTCATTGTACAATGTACGAGCACTCACCTGCACACAAAACCATTCACAAATTTACATATTTATATTTGAGTAACAGCAAAAAAAGGACAGGTCACAGTCGTATACATAATGTGTTAACTGGATATACTGTCTCTCAGTATCAACTGGATTTACTGGATATGAAGCTGCAGAACTTACTAATTTGTACAAAAAAGTGATGTTTTGATGTAATGTTTTTAAATTGAGATATCAAAGCAATACGACTGTAATAAAAGCAACATACAGTTATTATTTTAAGTTAATTCACAGCTTTGGATTGATAAACATGTTCTCTGTGTTTCCCAGCATTCAGAGTAAAGAATAAACATCTGATATTTTTGTAGAACAGGATTTAAAAGGTAAGATGGCCTTTACGTAATCTGCAATAATTGTTTGTTCCGACCTGCCCAGCTACTGCTGCGTCTCAAGAAAGTGGGCTATAATTAAAAAATTAGTTTGTGCAGTAATTCTATTAAAAAGAAGACTTTATATTCTAAAACTTCCTTGGACACAGAATTATATATCTTATATTAATAAGTTTGATTTTGTGTAGTATTGATGATAATGGCTTACAGTTAATGAACACCCAAAATTCTGTTTCTCAGAAAATCTGAATATACTAAACAGAACAATTATTTTTTTTAAACAAAATGTTAACTTATGGCCAATACAATTATAGAGTAGGTTACTTACACTGACAGTTGTCCAACAGATAGTTACTGACACTTTTCACGTAGAAGTTTCCAACAGAACCTAGTTGTTCCAAGACGCTTGTATCCATGCTTATAATGGAAAGTCGAGTGGATGGAAAAAGTATGTTTGAAAAAAGGTGTTCAAGCAGGGCAAAGGGGTATCATTTTCAGGAGTATTCACAGCCTTGAATTGATTCAAAGCCCTTTAGAAAGTTTAATGGAAGATAATGGAAAGTTCCATTTATCTTGGAAGTTGGAACTCGGAGCTTTGTTTGATGTAACACCCGATCAAACAGCGTATGAGTTAATGCATTCAAGAAGTTGAGATTCCAATATGATGATGCCCAGGTAGCCATTGTAGGCAGGTGTTAAAAAAAATTAGCTGTACTTTTCATATGCAAACTCCACTTTTATTTTATGGAGTTCAGAGTTGCAGATTCTAGATGTAACAATGAGCTTAGACTCGCTCTTTCTAGTGTGTCTGGTAAAATAATCATGTCTTCAACAAAGCTACTATTGGTGTTGAAGCTCGAGGTCGGTGCAAGAAAAAATCTCAGACTTTCTGAATAGGAAGTCTGACTTCTGGGCTTTCCAGTTGATCTTTCAGACTCATAAGTAGGAAATTGCAAGTTTGACAACAAATGGAACACACCATAAGAGACACCACAACCAACGATGCAAGGGAGCTGAATGGTGCTATCAAAGCAAACTGGGCATTCTTCACTCCTCAGCAGAGCTACATCGTGATCTCCTCCATGCGAAGTGCCAAGAGGACATGATGCTTTCAAGTAGCTTTCAGTAGGACCTACATTTCTCTATTAAAACTATTCTTTTTTTGGCTTTATGCAATGTAAAAAAAAAAGTTGAAGCCAGTTTTTGGGTTTTTGTTATCTGTTAGCTGTAAGCTGTAATCTTTTAAACAAACAGAAACATACACTGTATGAGCAGGGAAGCTATATGATAAACAATCTTTCCTTTTGGACTGAAACTGCTGCAACAAACAGGTGTTTGATAATGCCAAATTTCAATGAGATGCGTGTACAAAGAAGATTCGTGTATAAGATTCCTAACATTTGAGTGGTGTAACTTGTGAAAATAGTCTTGCAGCAAACTAAAGAACCATGGATACATGCATGACCACCATATCAGGCAACAGGAGAACACAGTTGGGGGAACATCAGTTTTTGGGGTTGTGTTATGCTTTGACAGCTTAGTTTCAAACAGAGGAAAGGTATTAAACCTTTTTTGGGAAAAGTGCCAAAAAATCTGTAGAATTTACTAATAAAGATAATTAACCCAGCATTCTCTTTAGGTTTTAATGACAAGATAATATAATTGTTTTGCTCATTGACTGCAGAGTCTACAGACTATGATTTGTTTATTATATACTCTGGAGTCTGAAATAAATTGTATACAATGTCATTTTTCCTTAGTAAGGCAGTCAACAGTTTGTGTTGGTTAGACAAGAATAGTTTTAGGAATTCTTTGTCTGTAGTAATGAATTGGTTATAAAACTATTGCAACAAGTAATTCCCCTTTTCTATATATACAGTACATGTAAATGTTTTTATAAATAAAAAAAACACGAAAAAACATCCATAAAATGCAAACATTTAGATAAAATACTGTTCCTCCAAATTGTGCTTTTACATGAAACTTAAACAATCCTTCGTCTAGCGATTTCCACCCTGATCTCTTTATTAATGAATGTCTGTGCAATTTAGGTATTGCATTATCAAATGGCTTTTAAATATAGGCTTCCTGAAAGCATACTTCTTAAACTATCATTACTGAGATGGGACATATCTTTACACCTTAAAAGCACCCGATAATCCAACGTTTTTGAATAGAAACGTGTCAAAGTGTCCCAGAGACTCAGAAAGTCACAGAGAGAACCCTGAAACACAACACAGAGGTGAAGAAAGCGTTGTAGGCATTTGCTTGTAATTTGCAACGTCCAGAAGGCTTAGTTTGACAAAAGTGCAGTTTATCGAAGTAAGCAGCACTTATTAACAGAAACCAGTTGTCATGGCACTGGTGCCGAGGTGCTTAGATACAAAGTCTACTTCATCATATTGAAATCCTGCTTTGAGGTTAACTTTCACAGGTTTAACTGTAACAGGTTCAGAACTTCTCATTCAAATAAATCTTGTTTCTCATATTCATGAACTCCTCAGTGTGGATGTTGTTACTATACTCCATCTTGCTGTCAAATCGTACTGTAAATACGCTAAAAAGTCAATATGAAATACTATTTGTTGTTTTTAAATATAATATTAAAACATGTGCAGAATCACAAACACATTCAAACACTTCTTCCTCTTAGGTAACGGGGAACTCCTCTGCATCACAAAAGTGACTTGACTCGTAATCCTGTCCTGCGTTACCATAAACGCCTGCCGGTGTAGTTAATGGGGGCTGTGGGCATCTGCAAGAGACACAGGAACATTCAGGAAGTGCAGACATGCATTTGCTCATTTGACCAGAGAGAGCGTTTGTGCTTGTTAATACTTACCGTACCGCCATTCATGACCAAAGCCATCTCAGTGGGTTGGTAAACGTGGCCCCTGAAGGCGATGCCCGGTCGCATGCTGCCATGGCCGGTGTGGTACGTTCCACTTCGAACGGCTGGAGAGCAATCAATACAAAACATGCACAAAAATTATCGTCGTGGTGGAGTCCACATCATTATTTTTTTTAAAGCCCTCTCAATTATGCCAGAACAGCTGGGGAACATGTTTAAGGCATGACTCTGCTTGAACGCACTTGGGTTTAAATGGGTGGCTAAATAGTGTCGACAGGCTAAGGAGGTAATTCACCTCTGAATCATATTTGTAAGGAGCTCGCAGCGCACCTGCTCCTTAGGACTGTAATAAACCCTGCTGACTCTAAACGGAGTCAATTAGACATCTTTTATAACATTTCATTTTTTCATGTGGTATCTTGCTCAGTAAAGCCGTAGATGAGGATATCCAGAGGCAGAAGGAGATGATTTGGATACGCCCAGTAAGGAACAAAATTTATCTTCATGTTTCTCACTGATCCTTTTTTTTTTACCTTTAAAAGGAAAGTAATATAATAGGATAAGGAAATGCTTAGAAAAAGACTCTTCCTGACAATAAATGCATTTGAAAAGTATCCATAAAGTGCAGAGATTATCTCATCTGTTTTCTATAAATCCTTCTGTGCTATCAAATCTTGTATAATGGTCTTGTCTTCATGCAATAATTTAGGAAAATATTTATTAAGATATTCATTTTAACTGATATAAGTATGTATGAACTGCATCTATCCTGTTCTTCTTTTAGAATTAACCTAAATTATTATGACTTGTTTCCAAGATGAGAAGATCTTCCCATCTTTCAAGATATAATTACAACAATACAGAGTTAAAGCATCCCTACACAGTTTATATTATTCTGCCAGAAATCCATCTTCTCCTGCCACCTCGTTTGTTTCTAACACTGATATAGTCCCATCGACTTCTGCCACTCTGGCATCTTGTATAAAGGTTTTTAGGGCGTCACTGACTGACATGTGATTTTTAATTGCCCTTATGTTACTAGAACATATCAAAAAAGAAGTCCAGCCTATTTATCTCATGTCTAAAGCTCTCAGAAAATCCTCCATCCTCATAGGTTCAGAGTTTTTGAGTTAAGCTTTCAGCTTCTTATAATATCCCTCAAGGGATTCTTTTATGTCTTCAGGTTTATAACATTTTATTAAAATAGAGATTTCTGGTTTTTGTGACTGCCCTATTGATATGTTACTTGAATAGTTTTGAAGTCAACAGATGGCAAATAGACTGAATTTATGTTGCCGTTTTCTTGTCATCTCAGTCACTCAAACTGCCTAAAATTAGAGCCACATTCACCCAGTCACACTCAAAAACGTAGATATTCATATGTACAGCCATATGTAACTTAGTATAAATGCCTTGCACAGGTGCACATCAACAGGTGGCAGGAGGAAGATGGAAATAAACCCAAAATGTTTAAATTATGCTTTGTGGTAAGATAAGCTTACTCTTCTGTTCAGGAGGTGACAGATATTCTCATTGACTAGGCTTTATTAAAAAATAAAATCACAGATAAATAAAAAAATGTTAATTAAAACCCACATTCATAGAAGATAAACAAATTGAAGAGAACCAAATTAAAGTGATAAAACTATGCAGACTTATTTACAAGGGTTATTATAGCCAGGACAAAATATTTTTTGAAAGGTTTTACATGGCAAGGGAACTGTATAGCGCCTCCCAGAGGGAAGAAGCTGACCCCCACATAGTTTTTCCCTTGGGCATATCAGTAGAAAAAAGTATTTTTAAATTATTTCCTATTTTGAAGGTGGGTCTCTTAACAGAAAGTTATATGATTGTTTTCTCATTTTAGTTGAGTTTTTAGTCCCCTTGACTTTGTGTGCTCATATACAAGAAAGACAACTTTACTCACTTTCTGAATCCCAATTTTTACACTTTAACAGTTGCCTATAAGGTAAAAACTATGTTTAACAGAGATCAAAATTTTTTTACACAATAACTTTACCTCAGTACGTTGTACTGTAAGCTTAGACACACTGTAGCTGGTATTGTAGCCCATTCTTCCATGCAGATCTTCTCTAGATCTGTGATGTTTTGGGACTTTGGCTGGACAACACAGACTTTGACCTCCCTCCACAGATTCTCTGTTGGATTGAGGTCTTTCAAGTACACCAAGATATTAATAAATTATGACGTACTGTGTTACTTTCTGCACCATTATAAAAATAAACTCTTCATAGATCATACAACGTAATTTCCTTGATTTGTTTGTTTTTTATTTTGTCTTTTTACAGTTGATGTGTACCTATGATGAAAAGTAAAGACCTCTATTATCTTTTTAAATTTGACAACTTTCATAATCGGTGGCTGCCAAATATTTTTTTGCACCACTGTATGGCTAACAGATACGTGTTTGTGTTTTGAAGAAATGTTAAATACAAGCCAAAAACAGCTAGACATTTTTTACATATCAGCCGCAGTCTTAGAAGCATTTATTTTAAGGCAGCTCAAAATGATAACCGTGTAAACATAAAGACCTTTCCTCAGTGAGTTTAATTTCTTTTTTTTTACTTTTGTCCTTTAAAGCATCTGTGCCATGTAAACTGTGTTTCTTGAAGACGTTTTACATGCAAGTTCAACAGCAACAAAACACAATGTCAGGTTGTTGTTTTTTTAATCACCACCTGCTGAGCGTTACGCAGCCTAAATTGCCATTATTTCAGCCCGTTTCTGACTCACTCTGCTGCCTTAAGAATGTGCATGAGAATGGCTTAATCAGAAATGCAGCTGTACTGAAATGCTTTAGAACAACATGGTTGAAAGGAAACAAATGAACAATTACTGCTTAATCTGTTTTGCAGTAGGTGATTTAGAGCTCTGCTGAACTCTTGCATGTTTTTTTTTTCTTGTGTGGTATCAGTTCACTGTCTGTCTGGAACAGCTGCTTGCTGCTCATTGGCACAGCCTACATTCACAGCCGTCTCCAAGGCAACATTGATATTTTATGTCATTAATGTAACAAAAGAAAATTGTTTTCAGTGGAGCTGGAGCAGCATTATAAAATACCTCTAACAGTTTAGCTCCATAACAAAAATGCAAATTGCACACAGCTTGTTTGCACCTAACCTGTTTTTTGTTTTGTTTTGTTTTTTTTTTCACTTGTTTGTTACTTTAGGAAGTTTTGTCAATGACAGGACGAAGTAAGAATCCAGGGAATGGTGATATGTTTGATTGTTGATATGTTTGGCATTATATTTCCCCTTTTCAGATAAAATTGAAATATTTCAGCAAAACAACAGACATATTAATAATAATAATACCAATAATATAGTCAAAAAGGTTAAACTGGTCCAAACCCACCTGGTATATAAAGATATATATTCTAAAGACATTTAAAGAAGATCTTAAATTTTGCAACAACATTAATTAAATGATTCTACTGACATCAATCTTTGACAAGAAATTTGCTATAACAGAAACATCTCCTTATTTCCCTAAAAAACAAAAAAACAAAACAATGCATGGCTTGACCCTTTCTTGTCATCATTAGGTGCTTGTTTGTTCCTATCAACTGTAATTAGCTCCATAGGGTTAGGGTCATTAAAGTTGGCTATACAACAAATACAGATTACTACCAGCTTCCTGTGGATTGCATGTCAACATTCTTTCCTATCATAAAAGATCGGCCCCTCACCTGTGCATCTGGGTTCAGAAAAATGTAGCAATTATTTGAGGAGGACTGACTCACAAGACGGCTGGTGGATTTTCAGAGATTTCGTTGGATGTAGCTGGATTACTATTATAATTTTTTTTGTACAGCAGTTCCTTATCCTTGCAACCCCAACCACCCAACACCCTCCCTGCGACCCAACAAAAATAATTGGCTATATAAGATGAATGGATTTACACAAGACCACAGCAAAGGAGATATTAAAAACCTTGATGTGACTCCAATATGAAAATGCATTATTTTTTACCCTTTTAATTAAAGCTTTCATGCCTGTAATATAAGTAAATATACCAAGCTGAGGAGGACAACCTATGTTCCATGCTGCCTGTTTTCATATTTACAATAAATCTGAGCTATTACAAAAAATATGGAAGAACTATGGAAAACTCTTTTGAAAAGGCCATTACCAATTGTCCTTGCCCTTTTATTATAACCACCTACTGCTGCCAGTCAAATCAGATTTGCTGTGAAATGGTGATGTCAGTTTCATAATCCAAACTGGTCCAAAGTAAGTAGATAATTAATGCTTTTCCTCTTCAGCTTTTCCTAATTGTATTTTACTGAATGTCAGATGGTAAGCATTCATTTCTTGCCGCCCTAACCTACAGTTTCATTGCTTAATGTTAGTACAGGTGAGCTTCTGCTACAACCTAAATTCATCATATGAAATGCATTGTTTCATTTGGCCACTAGATATAAATTTCACTCAACTGCCAAATGATGAACTTTAAATCATGGCATCAGTTTTGTTTTTGTGGACTCACTTTTTTTATCCAATTGTTAGCTGTTTAACAGGTCCATAAAATGTGTGTTTTGTGTCTACTAGGCACCACAACAACAAGATAATTGCATTATTGATAATTAGTAATTTACTGTGTGATAACTTGTGAAGTTTAAGCACGTTAAGAGTCGCTACTTTTCTTTTGCAGTCAGTTAGCTCTGTTCATTTTCTTGAAATGCTCCTTTGAAATAAAAATATTCAGCAATAAAGACTCAGCTGTTACACTTCTACAACGTTTAGTGACTTTACACATGTATTTCATAAAACCATCTGTGTATTATTATGTAGTGAACATGACCACATATAAAACTGACCATTGTCATGCATTGACCTCTTTCCTCCAGGTCATTTCATATCTAACCCAGAGGTGTAAAAGTCCTCAAGTCCCGTTAATGTTGGATGTCTCTGTGGTTCAACACAACTGAATCAAATTAATGAGTTACCGCTTCAGCATGCAGCCAGGCTTTACAAAGATCTGATTACAGTCTATATCTTTTTTTTTTCTTTCATGCGTGTTAAAGCAGACATACCAAAGAGATGTAGGTTCTTGGCCATCAAGGGTTGGAGTTGGACACCTATGATCTAGACTATATATCGGCGACTATATATCTATATAACAATATATATTCCAAACATGCATTCCAATATATTAATATATACATAACCTCAAGTAAACTTAATCTTAAAATAATTATTTTTCATGAATGTGAAAACACTTTCACCTTGGAAATACTTATTATCTACAATAACGGTCCGGTCATCATCCTGGATCAGTACACTCTCTCATCCAAAGAATTGGGTAGAAAAGAAAATACTGAAATGATCTTCTTCTTCTTCTTCTTCTTCTTCTTATTATTATTATTATTATCATTATTATTTTTATTATTATTACAAGTAGTAGTAGTAGTAGTAGTAGTGGTATTGACTGTCTAATGTGACATACTCTCTTTTCCAAAAGTCCACCTCTGATTGGGTGATCAGTGGCTTGTGATATTGCCAGCATTAAGAGTTGTCGGCACCAGGGGCACATTGCCTTAAAAAGCAAGAACCAGTAAGACGTTTTAATCAACAGAAACTATTAGAAAGCTTTAAAACATGTTGAGAATCCTTCACAGTCTATGTCTTTGGATGCGTCTTCAAGTTTTGCTATGTTTGTGTAGATTCTGGTGTGGAGCTCCAGCAAAGATTTTTTTGCTCTTTTTTTTCTTTTTCTTTTTTCTTTACCTACTGCTAAATTTCCTTTTTCTTTTCGTGTTACTCAATTATTTCTTCAGATTTTGTTGTGGAAACAGAATGATGCAGTGGTGAGTCCAAAGCTTGGTTCTTTTCCTCTCAAACGAAAACTAGGCAATATAAATTAAAATTCTACACCACTAAGCCCTTTTCTTTAAACTCTTGAGAGAGGGGTTGTTGAAAATTAGATGCTTTCTAATCTTAGAAAATATCTGGGAAATTTAATTAACCATTCATAAAATGCCCCCTCTTAACTACAGAAATAGTTTGCAAAAGTTATCAATGCTTGTTCTGTTGTAAAAAATTGTGTTGTTTTCCTATTTGAACATTTCCAGTAAATAGCTGAGTGATTAAACTACTGCTCCGTGCATTTATTATTAGTGGTAACCATGGTGTTGTAAATGCTATTAGTCGGTAAGATTGTGTTGAGGATGAGGGTTATTTTTTGAAGTATGATGTGTTGGTTAAATATCTGTTTTTGGGTACTTTGGACACATAATTGAACATATTTTCTACAGGACTTTTTACTTGCTGAAACACTTGTAATGTCTGGTTTTCAACCTTTTTCATTTCATGTTTTTGACCCCTTCCAGTTATCACTCTTGCTATAGTGCAAGTCTGATCACATAATAATCTTTAAAAAAAATCAAACTTTTACAAAGTTACACACACTTGCTGTGATGGGTGGCAATTTTCACTGTGTTCATTTTTTATTTCAATTGCCGGTTCCACAGCTTATTGAAAAAAAACCTCTTGAATCTCAGATGTATTGAAAATGCATTTGTAATCTGAATTATGTATTACTTGTGAGCTCAGCAAAAAACTGTTGATGACTCATTTATTTAAGTAGATAAGTGGCAACAAGTAAGCATCTCAAGCATGCTGAACATCCCCAGGGGAGCATGACCATTGGTCACTGATGTAACTGGTGACGCATGCATAGAACTACAAGCAAACATCAGGCTTACTTGCACTGTGCTCCTCCATTGAGAAGGCCTGGTTTTCTTGAAAGGTTTGATGAGAATGTGCAGGGTGCTCATCTCCAAAATGAGGAGCAGGGGATGCACGACCGGTGTCAAAGAAATCTTGCGTGTCAGACTGTGTTGGATTTTGGAGACACAGGTGGGACTCTGGAATGGCATGGAAAAGCAGCAGGATCCAGCCCTGAATCACCAAGGCCACAGCCAGAGCTGGCTCATCCAATACTTTTGCATCCTTGTTTCCTCCTCTTTCCCTGCCCCCTTTTCCTCTCAATGCCTGGCTGCCATAAAGATAAAACCCCAGCCAGGCCACCCAAAGCAATGCGGATGCCAGACTGGACAGAAAGACCCAGACAGCATTACACTTCCACCTTCGCTTTTCAGTCTCTCCTTCTCTGTCTTCTTCTCTGCCGTCTCCTCCATCTTCTCCAAACTCTCCTCCACACAGCACCACTCCGAGAGAGAGCCCCATGGCTATGAGGAGCAGACCCAGAGTGTAGCTGCACATCAGGGCAAAGTCTAAAGGAGGATACTCACATGCTGGGTGACCCTCTCTGACTACAGTCAATAGAACCCATTCAGCAGAGATTATCCCCTGAACCAAAGCCAACGCCAGTCCAAGTGCTGCCAGCGTGCTCCCAGTGGGGCTTGACTTCCCAGCCACCAGCCTCCTGAGCCTCACACCTTGCACTAGCAAGCAGGAGAAGCAGAGAGCAAAGAGGGGTCCCCAGAAGGCCCTTCGCACCACACAGAGCACCTGGGTCTTCCCCACCAGGAAAGCCAGAGAGATGGTGAAGATCCCGAGAAGGGTCCCCAGGAGCAGGAGCAGAGGACCGAGGCCAGAGCGCCTGGCTGGGTCAGAAACCACACGCAGCTTGACGATCAGGAATACGGCAAGAACCAAAGAGGTGAGGACGCCACTGCAGGCCACGGCCTCAAGGACGACACCCCACACTGCCTCCAGGTCACACAGCACTCTGTAGGGGGGTTCCACGCCTGCGCTGCATCCTCTTGGAGGAGGAGGAGTGGGCTGGGATGAGCTGCAACTGATCAGAGTCAGGAGGCAGATGACAACAGGGCTGACGGCCATCTTGGCGACAAACAGGAAAAAACAGGGCAAAGAGAGGCACGGTTAGTTAGATAAGCAACAAGTCATCTCATCCACACTGGTCTATATCACATGATGTTAGTGTGCATGAGCACATCAGCTGCTAACACAGCCCCATAATGTGAAAAATGGTCAAAAAAGCATATTCTGCTCTTTCTCCATAAGCCTACTGTGTGAGATTGTTCATTTTCAGACACACACATACACACACGCACGCGCACACTGCACAGAATAACACAGGTTTTGGCACTGGGCAATAGTTTCCATGGAAATGGGAAACAGCGTGGGCTGGTTACATAGCATACTGAGCTGTTCAGGAGTCGACTTCAGTACCTAAAAGCACAGAACAACACAACACTGCATGCGTACTTACACGGTAATTATCCACATTTAGGAGGACTTAATGAATATTATGCATTCTCAGACCCTCACCGCAGCATTAACATGCACCTTTAAATGAACCTTTACATTGATACAGAAAGCTTGAACAAAAAGCCCCTGTAAATCATTTTTTTTTCATGGTTTCAGATGTACATATTTTGAATAAAATTAAATCTATTAAATTTCCCACAAAGAGCAAAACTCACCTCAGATGAATTCTCGTCTTGAATTCTTGGTTACTCACAGTGCAGAGGTAGCATAATTTCCCCACACGTTATTATTCGACATGACTTAAGTCACTGTGAGTTCTTTTAAATTCTCACTTAATGAAGTACTTGAGGCAGCAGAAACAAAGCGGTTTCCATTTTGTCGTTGGCTCTCCTCTCAGCTCTGAGTGCCTAAAAGTACGACAGCACACTTTGAGAGACCTCCAATGTCCTGCTGATGTAGTGGCTCGTCCAGCTGCTCCGCGAAGAAGAAGAAGGAGAAGCCACAATTATGATGCATGCCTCGAGACTTCACACACCCACACGGTCAAATATATCTTCAGCCTCTTTCGCTACTTTCTCTCTCACTCCCTCTTTCCTCATCTTCCTGTTCATGCAGTCTGCGTGTCTGAGTTGCTCGCTCTCTCTCCCAGCTTCACGCTGAATCTGCGGAGGTGTTAACAGTAAGAGAGTGAGTGAGAGAGAGAGAGAGAGAGAGAGAGAGAGAGAGAGAGAGAGAGAGAGAGAGAGAGAGAGAGATGCAGTCCCAGCTTACTTCTGCTCGCCCACACATGGGCATTATGATTAGCTGTTGCACCTGTATAACCAAGAAGAAAAGAGGAAATAAGATCAGTACATAATCATGGCAGTTCACAGCCTGTCCGGCGTTAATCACTTTGTTTGCACATCTTGGTGTTATTTTTCCACATTCATACTCCCACATCATCTACTTGCTCAGTTCCTTCTAAGCTGTGGGGGATATTTGCTGATAAATGACGAATTGCTGTCACAAAGCTGGGTTCTCAAAAGCTGATCTGATATTGAAATGCAGACGGGATGCATGCTCCTGAAAACAGGTGTTGATTGAGGAAGAGCAGATGGTCACTCCAAACACAGGTGAGCCTTGCAGCCATGTGACCATCCCAGTTGCATAACACCCTGGAAGACCTGATTCAATTAAGTGTGTTTAGAGAGGAGTAATCTCCAACCCTGGCGTATGGGGTTAAAGAAGGCCACAACTAAGGGAAGGTCAGGGCGAGGTGCAATCCGTGCACAATAAACTGGTTTGAGAGATATTTTTTGAGGCGGCAAGTTGAGCTAGAAACCCAAAATCTACTATTCTACCATTTCTACCTGCTTTATTTTTACAGGGCAGTGGAGAGGGTGGTATCATTCTCCAGCCAGTCATTAAGTGAGAAGCGATGCATTCACACCCTTATACCTAATGTTAATCCCAAAGTTATTCATACCCATGCTGATTTAGATTTTTTTATTATTTTTAGTCCACCGAGAATTTGGTTTCTGATTAGCAATGACACAGGCACCTTCTTAAAATATTATAAAATGATATAAAATACGTAGATTTGAGGAGGAATAAAAAAACAAACAAATTTTAATAAAAAAGGCATGTTCAATTATTCAAATTTTTTTAACTGATCAATGGAAAAATAAATAATGCCCTTCTTATAAATGCTGACCCGGGTTCTACATGTTTCTGCGGTGTTTCTGACAATTTGTCATAGGTGATGAGCTCCAAGTCTTTGATCTTGGAAGGCCTCCTTGCCATTACCCTAGCGTTAAGTAAAATGCAGAGGTTATTCTGTTAGTTTAATATCATTTAGGTTAGTGTCTATTTTGTCATTGTATTGATAATTCATCTGCAAAGACTACATTTACAGAAATTCAAATTGTAATGTTTGTTGAAGGAAAGGGGTAGAAGCAATGCAGTATCTGGGAAGATGCACCAATGGAGGCTTAGGAGGACACCTGCTCAGGACCCCTCCCAAAACAAAACCTGAAAGAAAGATATGTTAGAGGAGGATAGAACTATGAGAGAACTTTAGTGAGTGGATGACGGGATGATGGAAGAGATGAAGAGGTGTGAGGATGAGTTCAAATAGAATGTCAGGGAGGGAGGGAGGAGTGCAAAATGATCAAGACAGATGCGGAGCGCTAGGCAGGGGAACGTATAGATGGAGTGCAGCGTGATTAGAAATGCGATCCAGGCGTGAGATACCAGGTGAATCAAGTTTATGTAGATTGCTGAGTGGAAGTGGATATGGGGCATGGTCCTGCTCCTGAACTTAAGTTAACACATTAACGCAATTTAATTCACATTTTATAGCAAATTATTAAAAAAAACAGTCAGTGAATGCAATTTTTTCAACAATCAGCTTTGTTATGTTTATTACTTTCTTTGTTAGACCTTATTTGTTAAGCAACATTGTGGCTATAGCAGCAGCAGCCAGGAATTTTATCAAAATTTAAACTTAAAATGTGTAAAACGGATAAATTCATTTTGACAACAAATCTTTATTGTGAATTTGATATTTAACACAAATATATACCGTTAAGTATTTTACATTATCACTATATATTCCACACTAAAATTCTAGCAACCACAGCTGCCAGTAAAGCACCATAAATTAAACTTTTTAATAGATTACCATAATATGTTTTATATTTTCACTGGATCCAACTGTGGGGAACTGTCATCAAATTAACGGCACTATAAACAATTTTACAGTATACATTATAATTAACGGTAATCTTCTGTAAATCTACATATCTTTACTGTGAAAAGTAACAACAACAGTTGTTACTGGTAAAATAATGTTCAGAGAAAGCAAGTATTATTTTCTTTTTAATGTAATAATAAAAGTCAAAAGAAGCACTCTCAAAAAGATGATAAAAATGACCCTTCTCCAGTCTTTAGTTTTCATCTTCATGCACCTCAGTAAATTTATAGATGATCTCTAACTCTGCACAGCATTATTATAGTTTTTGTGATTGTGTGACCTACAGCTGGAGTATCAAACTCATTTCCATTTAGGGCCATGTCAAGGTCATAAATTTCCTCAAAGGCCCGGTTATGGTATAAAGTATTGATCAAATCTTTAACAAAGCTTTAAATATCTATCTCTGTATTCAAACCAATACTTCATAAAGATAAAATAACACGGAGCATCTTTTCACAATTTTGTGATTTAAGACCATTTAAGGAAACATTGATTTGATTTGACAGTATTTAGTTGCACATAAATAGAACTTAAAGTTTCTATTTGATCCTCTAGAGTTTAGAGGGCCACATAAATGGGCCAGATTTGGCTCCCGGGCCTTGAGTTTGAAACCTGTGACGTACAAAATCTTTGCCACTTTTGTCCCACAGAAACACATATGCCAGCTATGCCGGCTCTTTTTGCACTTTGATATGCTGTAAAGGGTCGCAATACCGCTCAGGACAAGGCAACGCATTGTGGCGCACCACAATGCCACCACTGTCTGTTCCGTCTCTGAACTGATCAGAACCAGCCACTAGGCTGTTTAGAGAATATGTCAGATCAGAGAAAGCGTGTTGTATTGCATTCATCACACCATGCTATTTGGTCTCCTTAAAAACAGCAAAATACTGTGTGCATTACAAATAGTCAACAAACAAGTCAATCAAAGTGGTTTGATTGTGAATGCAATTTTTAAATTAGCATTTTCTTTGGCCGTTTTCTGGTACGGCCACATGTGAAAACGGCCTAGGTCTCATACTGTTAGTTTACTGCTGATTTCTAAAAGCAGAGTAGGAGGCAGATTTTTCAGTTATTAAATAACTTATTAAATCCCACTGATCTGACACTTATAAAAAAACAGATGATGACAGAAGAGACTGTTGAATGTGAACACCTCTCCTTTTGCAGTTACCTGCAGCCAAAGAGAACAAGCTCAGGGGAGCATCTGCATAGTGGGGGAAGTTACAATCAGTCATATGTTGGTCCAGTAATCATGGCCATGACCCAACACAGGTAAGCTCCGCTCATGAACATTTTTTCCTGATTCTCCAAACACCGATTGCTGTGATTGCTGTACACTGCAGATAAAATACAGACTGCTAACAGCTATTCTAAGTCACCCAATTTAAAGAACAAAGATGGAATCTGCCTACCCAGAGCAAAATAAGCTGCTGCATCAAAGGTTGTATCATACTTTAAGATATTACACATATTTGTCTCTTCTTCAGGTTAAAGAAACACTTTTGCTTGGGTGAATATTAGCAATGGTCATATAAACAAACAAACAAACCAAAAAAAACATAGAAGACAGCCGTCTCAAAACATCTGACATCTTTACTGCAGGGGGCAGAGCCTTTCTTGGACTTTGGTGGACTTTGGTTAGCCAGCCATACTGTGAAATCGTGCTTGCAAGTGATACACTGATCAAAGTATGAAAAAGGTATTCCAGTAGTTGAAAAGGTGTTTTTTTTAAAGAACAGAATTAATCGCGGAGACTTTGGGAATTGTAGTATTGCCGTGTAGTGCTTCATTGTGCTAAAAAAAATAAGAATATTTGAACGGTGCAAGGAAAACAAAGAATGAAGAAAAATTAAAGAAACGTTACAGATTTATACAAATGTTGGTGTTTTTTATGTTGCTGTTTTATTATTTTATATACACAGAGAATCAAGTTTTTGAACAATTTTCAAATGCTGTACTTTTTTCAGCAAAATGAATTTACTTTTGAACCAAAACCACATTCTCATCTGAGTCAAAGAATAGCACATATACATCATATCACAATATAATCAATATAATTTTTTAAAGAGGATAGATGGTGTAAATTTTATTTAATCTAAAACTAAAACAGGATAAAGTAAAAAAAAACAAACTTACATTTTAATTAGTAATTGATTTATTTACTGATTATTCATGATTAATCTTGATTCAAACATGTTTGGAATAATAGTCCAGTATATGTAAATAAAACAGAATCACATCTAATCTTTGTAGGAATGATTATAAAATAATTCACACCATATTAATTTTTTTATTAAAAATACACATGTAGGTAAAACTAACATGAAATTAGACGGTAATTATCTTTCAATATGTTTAACATATCCACTGATATTCCAGTTGCCAAACTGTAGCACATTCTGTATGCTGATATAAGACAAAAATATTTTAAAAAAGCAATTTGATATAGAAAACTTTCTATAGCATCAGGTAAACAAAAATTTGTTTTAAGGTTTGGTGAAAAAAAATGAAAAAAGTTCTGATCAAAAAAAACAAAACAATCAATTTGCAATATAGTATACCTCAGAGTAAAACAGCACAAGTTAGAGTCACATTTTAACGGCTTTATAACAAACAACTGGGAACTTGATCAATGTTTTTACAGTCCACATTAATGATGGAGATTCAGCATACATGTCGGCCACCGCAGGACTCATCCACGTGTTTCACATGCGTTTGTAGATGTGCAGGACATTGTTACATTGTGGGCAGGAATGTTGCACATCCTTGCAAGAATTGAGGACGAAGGGGATCCAACTGCAAGGCCAGCAGCTGGTGTGAAGGATAGGATAAAAAGGGACAGACAGAAGTGCACATTAATGTACTGCTCATCTAAGCTTATGTGTACACTTAATATTTGAATCACCATGAGTTTGAGAGTCGAACAAGTCTTCAAATCTATGTTTACATTTTAGAAGGTTTCATTTTATTTACTACATTCAGAGTTGATGCTCTAATAGTGATTTTAATAAGTGCTTTATGCTACAGCAGGTGTGCTTGTTCATAATCGTCTGCAAATCCATGTTTAGGTGTAATGGCATATAGCTGCCTCATGGGGGTAGTAGAAGCATGCTAGAAAGATTTGTTTTCTTCCATTTCTGCGTCTTTTGGTTATGTTTTTTAGTATTGTAGCTCTTTGTTGGGAAAAGAAACCCATTTACTGAGGGGTAACTGCATCCAACACATTTTTTTTACTATCTAAATAACCTAAGAGCTACACTTCATACTAGCCTGCAGTGTAGTCTATATTGCATGCATAAAAAAAAATAAACGGTTGTCACTCAACCATAAATAATCCAATGAAACTTTTACATTTAATGTTTTCAACAAACAGTTGCTCAATTTATTCTTAGGAGTCACGATGTCTGGCACAAAGGTCAGTTTCTCTACTTATAAGATATTCAGTGTTAAAATTAATGAACTAGTTTGAGTTCATTCATCTGAATTAAGTTAGAAGGAGCAACAGGTCAAGGAGGAAAACCAAGATGCGCTGTCCCCCATAACACTTTACAGCTCAAACGGGGTGATCGAAAGACTTTCCCAGGGCATAACGGATATAGCCCCCCTAGGGAGCTCTAGGTCTTCCTTAGGGTGTCCCTCCATGCGGGATGTGGCTCAGTTTCTCAAACACATTACAGTGGGGTCCGTTGCTGTTCTGTAGAGGTAATGTACTGCTATCGGTGTAAAAATCCTTTGTCGTACAAATAACCAAAAGAAAGACAGGGACAATGAAGCTGAGACAGTTAATGAAAGACAAACCAAATACCTGCTTTCGTTGAGCTTAGAGTTGTCTTTTAAAACTACAGTCAGATTAGCTGTTTAGTGTTGAGCCTTGGATAGTGTTCTCTTTAAAAGCTGTGCTGACTTTACAGTTCAGCAAATGTAAAAAAAAAATAAAAAAAAACTGAGCAACACCACCTTCCTATAAATTAAAGTTACTTTAATCGTTCTGCAGTATATCACTACATTCAGTGTATGTTTTAGGCTGTCATTGTTTTGTAAAAGTCTTGACCTGTATCTATGTTTACCTATAAACAGGAATAGATCTTATCGGTCTGAAGCCCAGCTAAAGGTTACCACTATGAGAGCAACACTAAATCTTAGGATTTACTTGTAAATACTGAAAGTGTGTTATGGCAACAAAACAGGCGCAGAAAAATTCATTACCTCCAACAAGGAGGTTATGGTTTTCCCTGGGTTTGTCTTTGTTCGTTAGTTAACAATATAACTTAGAAAGTTATTGGTGGATTTTGATAAGTTTTTAAGGAAATGTCAGCAATGGTATCAAGGACAAGTGATTATAATTTGGGGGTGATGTGAAAACCGTCATTAGCGAAAAAGAGATTTTTGTTAATAACTACTAAACCAACAGTGATATAAATGTGAATCCAACTGTTGTGTTTTCATGGTCAAGGAATCGAAAGAAATTACTGTTGAATCACAACATTGGGGGGTGGACAGAGCTGCCTTGGCAGAGGTCTACGCTGTCTGAGTGCTTTTCTAGTTTTATTATACTAGTAGTAGTAACTAGGGATGCAACGATACCACTTTTTTCAAACCGATACCATACCGATACTTGGATTTGAATACTTGCCAATACCGAGTATCAAACCCGATACTTCTGCCACCCAAAAAAGAGCAATGAATTGGAAGACAGGTTTTATTTTCTTCTCTCACTGTTACAATAAATCATGGTGAATTAGATAGAAAAAATATATATTAATAACAGTGACCACAAAACAAAAATTTCATGTGGAAAATACACATTTTCTGTAAAATTATTGTTTCCACATTTTAAGTATCGGTTCATAGTATCGGTTAACTCCAACCGATACCAATACAGTACATTAGAGCGGTATTGGTATCGGTGCATCCCTATCAGTAACGTTACATTTTGAGCCCAAAATTTTGTGTATTTTTAAATGTTAGTTTATACTCACATTAACAAACACAGTACTCCAAAAATCACCAAAGTGAGCAGGCCCACTTTGTGTTCAACTGAGGTCACAACTGTGTTCTTGCAATGTGGACAAATCATACTTCCAGGAGCATCAGTGGGTTTCTGTTGAATCACCATCACCTGCTGACTGGGCTGATTTTGTGTAGGAACATATTGCATAACAGGTTGTTGACCTACAGATATATATATAAAAAATGTTTTACTTGGCTTTAAATGAATGGAGCATAAACTGGTCAAAAGCTTTCAGCACATGCATTAAGAGAAACAATAACTTGTGTAAAAGCTGACAAGATATTAAAATAAATCGATGCACGCAAGGTAAATGATGCTGACGATGCTCTCTAATCTCTTACCAGGCTGGGGATATTGCTGAGCAACAGACTGCTGATACTGCTGAGCGACAGGCTGCAGATACTGCTGAGCGACAGGCTGCTGATACTGCTGAGCGACAGGCTGCTGATACTGCTGAGCAACAGGCTGCTGATACTGCTGAGCAACAGGCTGCTGATACTGCTGAGCAACAGGCTGCTGATACTGCTGAGCGACATGCTGGGGAGAACCCTGAGGATGCTGCTCAGCACCAGGTTGCTTGAGCATCACACTCGGCTCCAAAGGGGGTCCAGGATACGGTGGTGCCGGAATATCTGAAATGCCTGAAGTAGCTACAGTATATTCAGGAGGTCCCGCACCATTTTCCATTTTATCTGTCAAAGAAAGTAAAAATAATTCAGGAAAGCTATAAAATATTGAACGTTTCAAATAGTTTTAAAAAAAAACCTTTAGTAAAGAAGCAGAGTTAAACGTCGACGTTGAAGTGTCACGGTTTAACTCTGTCACTTGTCAAGAACTATAGACAAGGAGAGGGTTTAAGTGCAGCATGTAAGAACGCATGAAAGTTGTCTGTCAGGTTAGAGCATTTTAACGTAGAGCATTACATTTTCTCATTGTCTCACTCATTGTCTACTAAACATAGCATTTCATCTAGCGATACCAGCGATACCACTTTTTTCAAATTGATACAATACCAATACTTTGATCTGAGTTCTTGCCGATACCGGGTACCAATACCAGTTCTGCTACCACTCTAAGAAATGCAATGAATTGGAAGACTTTAGATTTTACGTTCTTCTCTGCTTGTTACAACAAATGATGGTGAATTCTATAGAAAATAAAATATTAATAAAAATTATCACATAACTAAAATTTCAAGTGAAAAAAAAGATTTTCTGTGAAATTATTGCTTGTTTCTACATTTTAAGTATCAGCTCATGGTATTGGTTACCTAACCAATACAGATACAAGTACTTTAGATTGTTATCGGCCCTAATACCCAATACCAGTATTGGTATCAGTGCATCCCAGGGGTCGCATTAACCAAATATTTTCCGTATTTGAACGTTTCTTTAGAATGGTGATGGAAAAATCTAAAGGCTGTCTGTCATTTTTACAGATTAGTATTCACCTCCCTCTGACCGCTTTAAGTAATGCACAGATTATTTTTTTACAACTCTTTGCACAGAGTCCAGGGAAATAAATTCTGTTCAATATTTATTCCGCTTCTCCTCGAAGGGGTCTGGTGCATATCTCCAGTGGTCAATGGGCGTGGTACACCCTGGATAGATGTCTAGTCCATCAATTCCACTGGATGACTTGCCACAAAGAGGCCGATGTGGCAAAGACAGGTGTTGTGCGGTGCCTGCTGCTCCTTTAACTCCAGTCTGAGTCAGAAAACAGTTCATTCTGAGAGTCTTTGACTTCTGGTCGCTACTATAGGAAAAATGTTCCCTCATGTTAAACCTTTTTGTTTGAAGTGATTAATTAATTGCAGTCTTCAGTGCGGGAGCAAAGCAAAGATTCTGTCTGTAGATCAACAGCTAAATTCCTATGAGGGCTAATCTATTCTGTCCGAGGCAAAAATACAATAATTTCTGCAGCAATCCGACTATTTGATTACAGAAAAAAGGTGAGCTTTTGCGTTCCATGCCATGCAGGAACCGATTCAGGTATTCTTTAATAAGGACAAACATTTGTTTCCTTTCTATGTCTAGTTCTCTAGTCAAGTTGTTTTGATTGAATACTGCTAGATACTATTGAATACTGTAGGTATTAACATGTTAGACGATTGCTGGAAACAGGCATGCCCCCTATCCCCCCCAAAAAAATTAAAAACAATAATTGACAGATAAAAATAGATTGTAGTCAGATTTTTTTTTTATCCCGCCGGTCAAAATGACTGACAAAAAAATGTCTAGCGCAACCTCTGGTGCATCACTAATTTCATCAATCCTGTGAGAGTGTCATCTTATAAAAAAGAACACTAAACAACTATTCAGAGTGGGTTAGCACATTATGTTTTTTTTAATTGTTTTATTTTTTGTCTTATTTTAGGGAGAGAGGGATATTTTGAATAACATTATCTAGGCTCCTCCCAAACATCCGTCCCACTCCTTTTAGCACCACCTCAACAATAGTCTACTTTACAGTTGTTGTCACAATTTAGCCACGCAAGTACTACTGGGAGCTTATGCTCGACAAACAAACCAAATTTAATAAGGAATTATCTCCTCCAAAATGCCTTCATTTAACCATATCTTGTTATGAATGGTTGGCAACATTCACCTGAGAGTAAAAAAACGTCTCAAAGGTGCTAAGGTATTAGCGTCTGGGGTTTTTACAGGCTTTTAATGTAAGCTATTCTAACCGCACACTGAGCTGGAAGTTGACTGACGTTGCATCTGCCTGTAGTCTCCGTAGGTTGCAGAAAGGGAAAATAACTTCAACTGGCCATTCGGTTACTGTAATTTGGAAATATGTAAACAGGAACCATGTTGACGTCTGCAGTAGCTAGTTCTGTCTAACTGTCCGCCATAGATCATAGAGACAAAGTCCTGCTCCGACTGCAGCCATGATGGAGGACAGTGGAGACCTAGTTGTAATCCTTTTGTACTGTTTATGAAAAATCCCCCCAGAACCCCAAAAAAACTTCAGGGGCGTTTGTAATTACAAGGATAATATCGCTAGCAATTCATAACCAAACATGGTTAAATTAAGGCGATTTGCAGGAGATAATGCCTTATTATGCCTGCCTTCCTTCCCCATTGAATTCCATTATATTTTCATAGCCTGGTCGTGAGTCCTGCTAAACGGCTTGGCGTATCTCCAAACTTCTCTGGGTGAGTCAAAAAATGTTTGCTTAAAATAAGGTCCAGGTTGAAAACAAAAAAACGGAATTCCCCTTTTACTGAGTCATGTGCTCAATTTGGTCATGAGGATAACAGTGGGAGCAGTGATGAGGTTTCAGACACAGATCGTGGCTATACAGCTGCTATGAAGCCTCTGAGAAAGGGAAAAAACTGATGGAGAGTGAGTTTGTCAAAGATTTACTAAACAACAAAACAAAGAATATTACTTTTTGCGAGCAAATATTCAACACTCAATGAAAAATGAATACCCTTTAGATGTTTTAATTGGTTCGAGTAACATCACTGAATGCGTGCCAAGAGTGAGTTGTGACTAAATCATTAGCCCTAGCGAGGTGTGTACTTGTTGCAGCGCTGCTTCTAAAACTTGTGGACGACACAAATAAAAACAGCCACCAGGTGGCTACACCATCCACTTCAAAAGCCTGTGTTTGAAACAGAGGGGAAACATTCAAAAAAATCCCAAAAATCTACATGAAGCAAATTTCAAATCCAAGCATGGGTAAATGCATGAGTGGGACCAAAGGAACACAGAGGGGCATGACTAGCAAACAATTAATGACTTCATTACAAACCTTCAAAACATCAGTGCAACTACACAGGAGTCCATGTGGCAGTCATCATTCAGATTTTTTTATGAGGACTATGCTTCGGCATATACAGCAAATGGAAGACGTACTCGCTCCAAATGAGAATGTCACCTCATGGTGCTTATGAGATGCCAGGAACACAAGAACAAAGCATGTTATCTCTGTGGTTTCAGGGGAAGCAGTACAGGATAACTGCTTGAAAATGCAAACAAGTTTATTTGGCGACAGAATAGTAGAATACAGAAGTGATGATTCACTGGCTTTCTAATAATCTTTGGTCACCCAAATATGTTAAGACTGGTGGCATGCAGTATGGACTCTCAGAGAAACTTAAAGCCAGGGAAGCATACTGCAAAGCTTCTGGAGACGAAGTTAATGAAAGAGAACAGTGGGTTAAAAGGAAGTTCCTTTTTCTAGTTGCTAGTCCAGGTGGGCTTGCCACATATTTAAACAGTAGCACAGCTGGAAAGGAAATTAAATGTTCTGAAATTCAAGTCGATAAATCATTTAATGATCTTCTGTAGCAGCATAAAGATGACATAATCCCCAGTGAAATACTACGTAAATAATGTTTCAATATCATGATGGATAATTAAAGTTGTGTGAAAGCCACGTACTGGTAACTGATTTCAATCAATGGGACTTTATTTTGCACTCTCCCTAAGGCCCCCATCGGTTGAAAAAAATTACAAGGAATGAGCAATTTCTGAACGGAATAAGACATAATTTATCAACATCTTGGCACAAACTTGTGGCAACAGAGATTTTTGAAAGGCGTGTACCAAGGCAACTTCTCCCTTTGTGTTGTAAAACAACTGCTACATAACTAAAAAATGTAACTTTAACATTGCTTGTGTTTGGGCAAATGTTCATGCCCATGTTCACAATAAAATGAGAGGATTTAGATCTTTGCTATTCAAGTTCTTTGTACAATTTTTCTATTCTACACTTGCACTGACATGTTTCCCAAATATGCGATTTAATTTCTATCAGACATTTTCCAGTTCCCAAAAAAATCAATCCCAAATATATTTCTTATGGAATACTTCAAAATTACTACTGTTACTATTACTATTATTTCTTCACAGTGCTTTTCATTTCATATATCAATTTGCTTTTTGTGATGTTGCCCCCTTCGCATTTGCAAAAAAGGAAATACACAAACAGTGCTTTTCATTTTATCCCAGTTTAAATGCAAAGACTATTCTAAAATGTTTACATATATCAACCAGATCGGACATAAAGCATGCAGCACCTTTTGGGCTGACAGCAATGAGTCCTTTCATTTTGGTATGGTGCTTAAAGAGGAATATACATTGCCAAATTGGCCATAATCCCTGGGTGTCAGAAAAATAAATTATGGGCAGTTTAAACAGCATCTCACACTTGGCAGAGCTTCTTTTATTATATATCTTAGCAGAAATATTGGAACACTCAGACTTGAAATTTACAAACATCAATTGAATCCGTGTGATAAAAATATTACTTATGATTGTAATGTGGAAAACATGTAAGCAATAGTTTTCATGGAAAATCTTCATCTGAGTCTCAAAAGTTTGATGAAGAATTCTTCTTTTGGAATAAAATGTCGAAATGGAACCTTTTTTTAAAAGTCTGACTTGATCTATTGGATTCATATTGGTTTTCCTTAGAGTCGCAGTACTTCAGATCAGTGGAGAAATATCAAGGGCATTGGCATAAAAAAGAAACGATTAAGATTTTTACTTGCATGAACGGTAAAATCATGCATCCTTTTTTTCCACTTCAGAATTATACATTACTCTGTATTGACTCGTAGCAAAAAAATATAGAAAGATTCAAAGGGTAGCAACACTTTTGCAAATTAATGTAAAATCTCAAACACACTTAAAAAAGTAATTAATATATATCGAAATGTCTGATGGGTTATGATCTTATCTGAGGAGTGCTGAGGTAACTGGAATAAGTGGATTCTATCTACGTATAACATGTGAAAAACACAGTTTGTTTTGGCTGACGTCATCAATATGAAGAGAGAAAGCTGTGTTCATGCAGAACAATGGTTAAAATGAGTCAGCCAACAAGAATGCTGCTTTTCGGCCAGTCAGAATCTCACCTGTCGAACTGGTTCAGTTAGACTGAAAGCACTTGTTTCATACTGTAGGAATCCTATCATTATTTTTTTACTGTTCTCTGTGACAAGGGCATGGGTGACATTTGTAAAGTTCTTCAGTCAAATGTGAAAAGCAATAAGTCGGGTTAACAAGCCTGTAGTAATAGATAAAAAATATGAGATAATTCACTTTCTGATATGCTGATATGTAAATTTTTGATATGTAAATTACCCAAAACAAAAAAGCTGGGTCTACAAACTAGCCATATTTGAAGTGATTCAAATATGGCTCACGTCACCTCTTTATCATCGATTATTTTCCTTTCATTGATGAAAACAAAGCACAAGCCGTTTTAATGGCAATAGATACCATTTCATTTGGGTATACCACAAAAACTCCACCAGCATTGAGTGATATATTCCTTTCAGGATGAGTTTATATAAAGTTTTGTAAGATCTAGCATTTACTTTGGTAGTCTTATTCTGAATATTAAAATTGAACTCCTGTTTTTTACCTAAACCAGTGATTTTCAACTCTGGTACTCAAGGTATACTGCATGTTTTAGATATTTCCCTGCTTTAACACAGCTGATTCAAATTATTGCAGTTCAGTAAAAGCCTGTTAATCAGCCATCAATTGAAACCAGGTGTCCTAGACCAGAGAAACATCTAAAACAAGCAATAAAATGATTCAATTACTAAATGCATGTGATGATCTGTTTTAATTTTCATACTTTTATTATGTATTGGGTTTCTTTACCAATCAATCATGTAAAGTGCCTTGAATTGCCTGTGTTGAAGGTGTGCTGTATAAATAAAAGTGCCTTGCCTTGCCTAGGGTTTGGAAACCCTTACCTAAACTATGGCCATTAATGTTTTTACTTCGTACTTTTATAAATCGCACCCCAAAGGGTTAAAGTTGCTGCAAACATCTCATTGCAATGAGTCAGAAGAGAAGCACATGATTATAGACAATAAAAAGGTTTATGCATGAGAGGAATCCAAAGAAGCCAAAGGTTGCAGACCTTGCTGGACCTATCAAATTTTTTTTGGGAAAAGGAATTCACCTCCTGTTTACAAGCTGAAATCCGTTTACAGCCATCTACATATGGTCCTTCGGACTCAAAAATGTTTCCATTAAGCCACATCATGGCCATTGCTCTTTCAATAATGATATGTAATATAACTGACACAGCCTGTGAATATTCTCATTCATCCAGGTCATGGTTATCTCAAGGAAATTTCAATCAAACGCAACTGGACTTGGTAATTTGTCTTGGAAGACGTTTCACCTCTTATCCAAGAGGCTTCATCAGTTCATGCTCGCCGCTGACCAGGCTGGGACTGGTCCAACTAACTGGTGTGGAGACTCAGCTATTTAACCTCTTGAACAAGAATCATTATGTCATTGGATCCTTTGTGCTCCATGTCTTAACGACGGTCGTTGGCGTGACGCCTATTGGTGGAGGTTAGGTTTCGGCTTCATTAGTGCCCTATTGTGTTATAACGACAGTCGTTGGAGTCACCGTTGTTTCTGTTATTAGAGGCTAATTTGTTTGAGTCTTCTAGGGAGGGATGAAAGTGCAGCATTGTAAATTGGAGATAGGTGATGTCTCAGGCCTCCTCCTCTGTTTAGCGATGGTTTCTCTACTTTTACATAGATGGCTTCTTTTACTCCTCTTTCAAACCATCTGTCCTCTCTGTCTAATATCTGGACATTGCTGTCCTCAAAGGAGTGAGCTTTCTCCTTGAGATGTAAATGAACAGCAGAGTCCATGCCTGAGGAGTTAGCTCTCCTGTGTTGGGCCATGCGTTTGTACAGTGGTTGTTTGGTTTCACCAATGTAGAGGTCCTTGCATTCTTCATTGCATTGGATTGCATACACCAGGTTGCTTTTGTGTGTGTGTGGTGTTCTGTCCTTGGGATGTACTAGTCTTGCCTTGGACTAGCCTTGGACTAGTCCATTGTAAATCTCCAATTTACAATGCTGCACTTTCATCCCTCCCTAGAAGACTCAAACAAATTAGCCTCTAATAACAGAAACAACTGTGACTCCAACGACTGTCGTTATAACACAATAGGGCACTAATGAAGCCGAAACCTAACCTCCACCAATAGGCGGCACGCCAACGACCGTCGTTAAGACATGGAGCACAAAGGATCCAATGACATAATGATTCTTGTTCAAGAGGTTAAATAGCTGAGTCTCCACACCAGTTAGTTGGACCAGTCCCAGCCTGGTCAGCGGCGAGCATGAACTGATGAAGCCTCTTGGATAAGAGGTGAAACATCTTCCAAGACAAATTACCAAGTCCAGTTGCGTTTGATTGAAATTTCCTTGAGATAACTGACACATATTCCAGCATTATTTTATTTGTCAGAAATATGTACTTGATTTATCCAGGAGACACATAAAAGACAAGTAAATGTAAAGTACATTTACAGATGCATCTCAGTGAATGAGAACGTTACTGTAAAGTTAATTTATTTAAGCAAGTTAGTACAATAACTGAAACTGTTACATGCAAAATAACTATTTCAAGCCGTCCTTTCTTTTAATTATGAATTTCTGCTCACAGCTAATTGAAACAGGACATTCAAAATAAAAATGCTATATCAGACAAGTAAAAAAAAATAAAAAATTCTGAAATTCTGAATAAATGAAAAATAGGTGTAATACATGTCAAAAGAGTGTTATTTTCGAAAGATAATTTTTATCTGACAAATGAGCCTCATTGGAATAAATTTTATAGTTTGCTGAAATGTACATGTGTGTTGTAATTTATTTTGATAAGAAAGGCATTACAGATAAAAACTAGTTTCGTTCGTTTCCTATCGTAGCAAGCTTATATTAAGACAGCAATACTCTGGACTATGGAGGTATCAGTGGTAAATGAACATTTAGTGTCTTTTAGTTTATTCTGTCATCTGTATTTTCTAGATTTTCTCACCTACAGAAGGATTTGCTGATTGTCTTGAATGATGGTCTGGAAGAAGCCAAATAAGCAGCACGTCTTTTCTCACACTGGGTGATAGTTAAATGTGAAACAAACTGCTGCTTTGTGGCAGACATAGGTGGAGCAACACAGCTGGCAGGTTGAAGTGGGTGGGTTTTATATAACTTCTTTATAAAACCTTAGTCCTCTGACAGCACATCACAATTTGCTGAAGTAAAGCCAAATAAAGAAATAGAAGAATCTGACAAAACCCTAAAAGACCCTTTTTAAAAAAAAGGACTTTTAAAAGGAAGTTATCTATGAGCTTATTTACTGAATAACTGGATATCGCAGAGATGGAAGAGTAAACATGATTAAAGGTTTGAGCCGACCTGTCTTTAAAGTGACAATGTGTAGTTTCCTGATGGTAGGGGGCATCCATTTATCCATCCATTCATCTTCTTCCACTTCATCCTGGGCCGGGTCGTGGGGGCAGTAGCTTAAGCAGAGTGACACAGACTTCCCTCTCCCAAGCCACCAGAGAGCCATAGTCCCTCCAGCATGTCCTGCGTCTTCCTCTGGGCTTCCTCCCGGGGGAAAGTGCCCAGAACACCTCACCAGGGAGTCGTCCAGGAGGCATCCTGACCAGATGCCCGAGCCACCTCAACTGGCTCCTCTCGATGTGGAGGAGCCGCGCCTCTACTATGAGCCCCCTCCGGAAGACCGAGCTCCTCACCCTATCTCTAAGGGAGAGCCTAGACACCCTACGAAGGAAACTCATTTCAGCTGCTTGTATCCGTGATCTCGTTCTTTTGATCACCACCCAGAGTTTGTGACCATAGATGATGGTAGAAAGTAGCTCGACCGGTAAATCGAGAGCTTTGCCTTTTGGCTCAGCTCTCTCTTCACCCTGACAGACCGGTACAGCTCCCGCATAACTGCAGACGTCTTCCCAATCCGCCTATTGATCTCCCGCTCCATTTATCCTTCATTTGTGAACAAGACCCCCAGATACTTTTCCACTTGAGGAAAGATCTAATCCCTGACCCGAAGAAGGCATCCTACCCTTTTTTGGCTCAAGACCATGGTGTTAGATTTGGAGGTGCTGATTTTCATTCCAACCGCTTAGAACTCTGCTGCGAAAGCTGTAGGTCGCATTCCGATGAAGCCAGCAGGACCACATCATCTGCAAAAAGTAGGAGGGGGCAGTAAATACCTAAATCCGTATTGTAAATCTGCATTTGTAGTTTTTACCATTAATCTGTGGAAATATACATCAAAATATTGTTGAAAATAAATGGAAGTGAATGCCCAAGCATTGATAGCCAATCAATCATTGCCCAATCCTTCTACATGAGCCAATGTGGACAAAACGCCTTTTCTGATTTCTGAATGCGCGGTTACATCCCTTTTCCGTTCGTCCTCCTCTGAGGTTTAAATGAAGAGCTCTGAACGGACTCAAAAAAATTTCTCCTACCCAGACCGACCGACCTGATCAGAAATGCACCCAACCCATGTCACTGTCGCCGGGAGAGGCAGAGAATCGGCCAGAGATGCCGGTGCCCTCTCAGCTGCACTAAAAAAAACAACAACAAAAAAACAATTTCCACCCAATTGAATTGGATTGATTTAGCAATAATGAATTTTGTTGAGTGAACCAAATGTAAACATGTTGTGTCAACCTAATACATTTATGTTGCTATAAGGCACAAATTCATTTCCAGTGTCAACTAAATATGATTACAATGGTTTCAATAATACAATTCCTTCACTTTTTTCATGAAAAATGGGAATTGGCAGGTATTTATTATATTATAATTATTTTTAGTTAACACTGGAAATGAAGTCATATACGTATATCATTATATACAAAATGTTTGAGTTATCGTGTAGCAAAGTGATTAGTGCAGGTGCTCAGGAAACAGAAGCTCTTTTCTGAGTTTGAGTCCATCCCCTGCTATTTATTTTTGTGCCTTATAGCATCATAAATGTTTCTAGATTGACCCAACATGTTTATATTTAGTTCACTAAACAAAATTCATTATTGCTAAATCAACCCAAATCAGTTATGTGGATTTTTTGTGTGTGTGTGTTGTGTCCGAGCCTTCGTACGACATGGACCCAGCCTGCGGCTCCGTCTCGGAGGCAGAACCCCACAGAAACAATCAACACCACCAGAAAACTATGGTAAACGTAGACATCACATTCTCTTAATGTAAATAAGTGAAAGAGCAACAAAAACACACTGAGGTCGCATGCTTTCTGCTGCACATGTAACAACTTTCACCATAATGTGTTTTGTTTTTGTTTTCAAACTTGCACCAGTCACAGTGAAACAACCCTGAAATGTGTCATTTTTTTCCCATTAAGGTAATTCCGTCTAACATTACAGTTCTTGCATTATTGCAAATCCAGCCTCAATCCATCTAATTATGTCCTGCGCCATCCAACAAATATTCAATAATAAGAAAAAAAAAACTAAGTCTCAGAATAAGAGGAAATTACTCTCATCCCGATTGGTTGGAGCTTTTCAATAAACTACTGCAATTTATACCTCAAGATGCCAATAACCTAAATGTCTAGAGTATAAGACCTTGAGAATCCTTAATCAGGCCCTCACTCCTCTTCGTGACCATGCCTTGAGCTCTTTTCCATGAAAACACAAAGAGGACGAGGAGAGAAATTTCCTGTGGTCTGATATTCATCTAATTTTCTTTGTTGGAACCCTTCTCTGAGGCCAGTATACCAAAGAACCTATCAGTGGCCAAAGCCATAGACAACATTACTTCCTGGATGGAAGGGATAATCTATATGGGGACAGATCATACATCCAGAAGCCTTAGTGGGCCTTGAACCACAACCCAGTGGTTAGCTTTCAATCACACTTTTGTTAAAGATACACAATTTACACACTCTGGAGCCCTTGTACAGACTAGTGAAGACAATCAGAGAGAAAGACACTCACCTGGTTGAACAATCTGATTTTGTTGAAAAACTGGTTGTTTATCTACATGTATAAAAATATTTAACTGGGAATTAGCTGAATCAAAGAAAAACAGGGGAAAAAAGCTTCTAGCTCATATATGAGGAGAAGTTTAGAACTTTGCAGCAGTATGGTTTTAAACCAGTTATAAATGTTGGCCGTTATTATTATGTTGGGGTATTTGAGAGAAATAGGTATGTATATTTACAGATTTATCCCAAATTTAAGCATATTTGTGTTATGTTTTGTGTGTATTATAATTGTACAAGGGAACAATTTTTAACAAAATCATATCTCCGGTCTGTGTGTTTATGTATGCTTAATTAGTCAGGATATGCAGCTGTCTCGCCCCCCAGCTTTCATTTTTCAGTACGATTGATGGTCAGGACTGGTATGCCTTGCCGGTGAGTAAGTGTGAGATTAGCATCGCTAGTAATTCAGTTTGGGTATTAATAGCGTGGTTGTGTGATTTCGTTAGTTAATTCTGGTGTTCATGTTTGTGTTTCATTGCAGGTTTACAACCTACCTTAACCAGCTAAGTAGCGTGCTAAGTAGCATCCCTAAAAACCAGTTACAGGCTAGCAGTAGTATTCAGGCTACCTAGCTTGTGGATGTTTACTGTGTTTGTGAGTGAAATAAAAGTTCACAAAGTGACCCAAGTTGTATCCGCCGTACTTGTCTGGATCCCCCTTCCAGTGGGGACCTTTTTCAGCTATAGTAGGTAGCATGGAAAGAACTGGGCAAGAAACATTAACTTAAAAAAAAAGACTGTCACAGAACTGAAAGAAAAACTTTTGCAATATTAATAACACTAAAGATGGTTTCTGATCTCTTACCAGGGTTGAGATATTGCTGAGCAACAGGTCGGTGAACACTGCTTAGCAACAGGCTGAGGACACCGTTGATCAATAAATCTGTGATATTGCTAAGCAACAGGCTGGGGTGCAGGCTGACCATCAGATTCAGGTTGAGTGGTGACCAAACTGGAGAATGCATGAAGAGTTATGTTGAAGCCTTTTAAAGTATTTTTTTTTCAATTCTGTTCACTTTATCTCAAGACACTTTAAATAAATAGTCATTTAAACTCAATCGTACATACATTCCAAATAAATCTACTACTTACAAGTGTATCAAAGTCTGACGCAGATCTTTACTTTGGGTGGAGGTTTTTGAAAGACTTCTCAATATTTTTAGTCAACTGGCTACGTGTGGACAAGGTATTAAGCTCCCCGGTTCTAACAGTTAATTGCTAAATCATCATCATTGATGCCTGTTCTCTGGTCCCTGTGTTTTTATGCCCTGCTGTTACTCCTTGTAAATCTTGTTTTTTCCACTTTCTTAATTACAAAAAAGTAATTACTACATTTTGCTGCATTTGGGTTTTCAGACTACCTAAACATGACATAATGAACTAGCCAGTTGAACCCAGCAGCTCTTTGTTTGGCTGACATTAAAGAGTCTACAAGACAACATTTAGACTTGATTACTATCCTCAATCTACCATGGCTTCTAGTTAACATCACAGAACAACTTATGTACTTGCTTCGATCATTGAAACCATGGTTCTTTTAGCTAGGCTTCACTTGTTTCTAGAAGGAGGTTGAGTAAAACCAATGGGCAGCTTTTGTTTAGATGTTGGAGAGGCCATCTCTGCCTTGACCCCAATCTAGACCCTGCAGTACTTCACCAATCCACAAATCTCCTGTGTCCACTCCTGCACCTTGACCTCCAAATTCTGTACACCCTGAGTCATCATTCTGTTGCCACAGACATCGTCATAATGAAAAGGCCTTAGCCTTTGCATACTACCAGTCACTGCAGCCGACCTAAGTAGCCTCTCAGCCTACAGAGCAGGCTTGTGACCCTCAGAAACTGAGCATCTTTGTGGTCCTCCAGAGTTTGATTCTTCCTAGTCTTCTACAGAGTTCCAGCCGGCAGACAACTGCAATGGGTCCAAGCCCCCGGTCTTCTCCAGTGGGCTCCAAGCCATGGAGCGTCAGGATGGGCTTTAGTCTCCTGAGCCTAGTGCCACAGAGCCAGAGCACCAACATCTTAAAGGGTCTTCAGTGCCTCATTGAGGGTCCCTCAGCTGCCACCAGTCCAACGTCTTCAAGCCCCTTTTATAGCAGGGCCACCGACAACTATGTCAAGCCCCTTCATTGCCAACCGCCACATCAGAAGGTTCTCTTTTGCCATTTACCTCTCTTCTTCTTCCTGTTCTTTGGTTTTATTGGCGGGTGGCAACAAACTTTTAGGTGCATTTCCGCCACCTATTGTATGGGAGTGTGAGTCGTAGAGGGGAGTATCTTATTAATATTATCACTAAATTCTATTTATTAATCAAATTTTCTTTAAGAATTCAATTACTAAACTATATATATATCTGTCTCTCCCTTTAACAGATTATTTAGACTAATTTCTCCATAACTCTTACCTTTTAATTTTTCTTCTAATATTTTCCTATTAAAACTATACTTTCTACAATATAATAATACATTTTCTCTTTTTGCTCTTTTAATTACTCTCCTTGCTTCAGCTTGCAACCTTTTATATTTTAATAAACTATCAAAATTATGTGTCTTTTTTAACACTTTCCTGCTTTTATTTCTCTCTTTAATTGTTTTTTCATATTGTTCATTCCACCAAGGAACATTCTTCTTTTTCATGGTTCCTTTACTTTTAGGAATAGTTATTTCTGCTGCTTCAATTATTACTTTCCTAAATGTTTTTTTCCAATGTTTCTATATCTTCCTCCATATTTATCCTACCATGTTCTTTTTCACATTTATTTCTAAATTTATACCAATTTGCTTTTTTAAATACCCATCTGGCTTCTCTTTTTTCCACATGTAATACTTTATCCTCATAATTTTTTGTGAAAATTATATAATGATCCCTCCCTAAATTATTTTCCTGAATGTCCCAATTACATTTTCCTGATATTTCATTTGATATCAGAGTGAGATCTAAAGCAGTACTTTTACCTGTATTTATATTTATCCTTGTCCCTCTACCATCGATTAAACATACTAAATTCATAGTATCTATTAATTCCTCAATGATCTCACAATTCTTATCTACTTTATTTCCTCCCCACAATGTGTTATGGGAATTGAAATTGCCACATAATACCACATGCTCGTAATTATCTTCTATAATTAATTTAAGATTATTAATATCAAATTTCTTGCATGGAGTATAATAATTAACTATATATAACTTCTTCTTATTAATATAAACTTCTATTCCTATATATTCTTCTTATTTTCCTTTTTTAATTATTCTATAATTCATACTATTATTAATAAAAGTAGCACATCCTCCTCCAATACCATTTTCTCTATCACATCTAATTATTGTATATGGAAATAATTTAAAGTCTAATTTCTTATTTAACCATGTTTCTTGAATACATATAATATCTGGTTTATCTAATAATTCATCTATATATCTTTTAAACTCTTGTCCATTAGCTATCAAACTCCTAGCATTCCATTGTAGAATCAGCACCATTCTTTAACCCACACACCCACCCTCTTGGCTTGTATGTGCACTGAGATTATTCCTGATCTCCTCCCATGACAACTTATTAATGTCCAAATGATTTACAGCTGCTTTTACTATGATTTGAATCCTTTCCGTTTTTGACTTTGATTCCATTGTCGCATTCATTACTCCTGCTATGAAAGTAACTAGTTTTTTCACATCTATCCATACTTTTCCTTCTCTCCCCATCCCTTGAGGAGACTCTTGTTATCTAGTGTCAGTTCTTATCTCTGGAATCTTCCCCACCATTTTAGCTGCATCAGCATATGAAACTTTGTTTTGAACTTTAGTATGTTGTATTTGCATTTCTTTCCTCATAACTTGACAGCCTGCATAAGCTGCACTGTGATCCCCCCCACAATTACAACACTTTGGTTTTGTCCTATTTTTGCATTCTTCAAAACTATGTTCCTCTCCACATCTTGGGCATCTCTTCTTCCCTTTACAAAAATTTGCTGTATGTCCAAATCTCTGACATTTAAAGCATCGAACTGGTTTTGGAATGTACTCCCTTACAATGTATGACATGCATCCCAAATATATTCTGTATGGTAGAATATTTCCTTGAAATTCTATCAACACTGAATCAGTTTCTTTTTTTGTTCCATTTTGGAATTCTATAAATATTTTTGCTTCTTTTGCTTTTGCTCCTTTTAGATTAGTTTTTATTTCCTCAATTGTTACTTCTAAAGGTATTCCCCAAACCACTCCTTTCGGTCCCTGTCCACTCATTCCCACTTTACTCACACTGATTACTTTATGTTTTCCCACATCTCTTACATTACACGCCTTCTCTCTCTGCTCTTCAGTCTTACACACTATTAATAGATTTCCATCTCTTATAACTTTGGCTAACTTTATGTCACCAACCTGATTTTTTAAGATAGAAGTTAGCTTCACCGGATACACTGTATTAACTCCATTTCCCTCACTGAATCTCAAAATGATTTTGAGCTCGCTTTCCACTTCACCAGCACTTTCACTTAATGCAACTCTTCTCTGTTTCATAGTTGTATCTACATCTGAATTGTTACCTCTCTTTCCTTTCATCGAATCCTGCCCAAAACTCATCTCCATATTACTATCCTCACTCTCATATTCCTCTATTTCTCCCCACTCCTTCTCATTCACCACACAGCCGTGCCTACCCGCCGTTGTTTGTCCTTCTTTTCTTCTTGGCATTTCGTCCAACGTTAGTCCTTTTCTTCTGATCATCAGAAAATTCCCTAGACTTTTATCCTTTCCATTCCTGAAGAATTACGTTTTACCATACGCTTTTTCAATCAAACTTTTCTAATTTAAATCTGACAGTGAACAAACCCGTTTCCGACCGCCTAGCTTCCGACTCCCAGCCTTAGCCCTGGCCCATTTGCCTCTCCATTAGGTTCTTAGCTTCTTATTAGCTCTCTCTCTCTCTCTCTCTCTCTCTCTCTCTCTCTCTCTCTCTCTCTCTCTCTCTCTCTTTAGCTCTATCTGCTAATATTATTTAACTAAAAAAAAAAAAAAAAAAAGCATGGTAGACGTCTTTTTTCTCTGAGCCAAGCTGTCAGTGCTGAATCAGAACAGGGACATCCAGTCAGGTTGAAAGTGATCTTCATAGCCATGCAATTCCCGAGTGGTAACATAAAAGATGGAAGTATTGGAACTATACCTCTTGGCATCCTAAACAAATTCTCAGTTTTGTTTCAGACAACCCTTATTTCAGTTCTAAGAACAGAACCAGCCTTTTTTAGCTGGTTGGGCTTTGTTAACAACAGATGATGGCAGAAAAGGTTGCACTCTCTACAACGGCTTTATAGAAGATATGCAACATCTTGAGAAAACACAAAGATTTCTCAAGAAGTTTAGTCTCCTCTTCCCTTGTTGTACAAACATGACATTTTTTTGTTTGTTTGACCCATATGCTTTCAGGACACAAGTTGTTTTATGAATGTTTAGAGGGCCAGGGAACAGGAACTGGAAGACTGTAGTAAAAGAAAAGGACCTTAGAAGGAAAAACAGCAGGTAAGTATCTCAAAATGGAAATCATGGATTTTGCACATTAATTAAAATTCAACCAATAAGAGACTAGCTTCCAATTCCTCCAATCTTCCTGCTGATAATCTTGTTTAACATCCCTGCATATTCCAGCCTAAATAAAAAAAAAAAAATGCATACACAAATTAAAACTAAAGCTATTCTTGAATCATTTTGAGTAGAAACATGGCTGAGTTCTCTTTGGAAAGAAAACACTCTGAAATATCTTCCAGAACTGTGATAATATGTCTGAATGCTATTGTTACCAAGCAATATGATTTTTAATACACTAAAAAATATTAAATTATGGCCGCCTATTTATTTTTAAGTAAGCTTGCTTTAAATTTGGTTTTATATTAATGTGGTTACTAAAAACATACTGTGGGTCTAAGCTTGAATTATAAACTAAAGTCTACACCAAATTTCCAGCAGTATACCAAAAAATGTATATTCTGCATATGTTTCAAAGTGCATGTCAAAGGTACACAAAATTATGCGTTAGTCTTCACTGCATAAAAAACATAACCATAATAATTACTTTCTCCTTTCACATAAACGTCTTCAGCTTCCATCTGAGTTGTATTTTGACAGAAAATTAGTGTTTAGACAAGCTTCTGAAACAGTGAATAAACGTCTCCTGTGCCTTTCTGGATGCGCCCTTTAACACTTACCAGTTATGCAGGCAAAAACTCAAGTATGGGGGAAAATTCCTGCCATTCATCAAGCGAATACAATTACAATTTGGGAGAGGATCATTCTGTCTTCTCCTACAAAACCTGTAATGCTTGCCCTCAAAACTTCTGCTCTCTTTCAAATATTTTCTCTTCTCTCTCAAAACCTGTAATCCTTGCGCTCAAAACTTCTGCTGTTTCTCAGATATTCTCTGTTCTCTCTCAGATTCTATGTTTCTTGCTCACAGATTTTCTCCACGCTCGCAAACTGTATCTCTACGTAGATTAAAACTGTGCTTATGAACCCCTCTTCTCTGCTTGCGGATTCCGTGTGCTCGCTCGCAGATTGAGAAGTGTCGTTGCCTAGCAACTGTTCCAGCCAATAGAATGAGAGTTCTCCTAATATGGTTGCAGCCTGCTTTAGGGTGCGTTTGTTCTGTGCTGTGTGTTAGCCTGTGCCTACAGGTTACTGTGCTTCCCAATGGAACAGAGAAAAAACGGAAAATGTATTTGATACATTCCAAATATTCATACAATTTCTATTTGTTTTTGTATTGCACATTTTTTCTATTAAGAGTATAATTAAAAGTTGTAAACTTGTAATATTGTGGTATTCTTCTGATGTATTAAATGTATAAGTAAGCTGTAAAAATAATTTTTAAATGTTTAATAAAGAAAAGGAAGAGGGAAACAACTTCGGCTTGCTGCTCTCACAAGTTTTGGGGAATCACGATATAGCTTAGTACTTTGATAATAAATCCTTTTTTTTTTTGTTATTTCAATTGTTTTGTGGATTGTCAAAACTCAAACAAAAAATTTTTTTAAGGTACCTTTGGGCCAGAAGGGCCTTTATTGATAGAGGACAGACTTTGGAAGGGGGAGAGAGGTAGGGGAAGACATGTGGCAAAGGTCCCCCGGGACGGAAGTCAAACCAGGGACAGCCATGTTGAGGACTGAAGCCTCTGCATATTAGGCGCCCACTTTAACCACTGCGCCACGCGACGCCCCATACAAAAGTATTTTTGACCATCCGGTGCGATTAATTACTTTGAATTGGCTGATCTGACAGACAGCAAACCCATGGTTTCTTCCTCATAAATCTCTGCCTATTAACAATTCCAGCCATTGGATGCCACTTTTTATTGACCTGAAGCGGGATATTTCTTCGCTTGATTCCACAGAATTGCTCAGCGTCAACCACAGTCTCAAGTAAGTCATTTATATATATATATATATATATATATATATATATATATATATATATATATATATATATATATATATATATTCATATATAAATAATATATATAAATATTCTTTTTTTCTTTAGTTAATGATTACCCGAGTGCTAGTTCAGAAGGTAAAGCTTTACACCCTAACACTTTAGGCCAGAACATGGGTAACATGCGGCGATATAATAGAAATCTTATGAATATTTGGAATGTATCAAATACATTTTCCGTTTTTTTCTCTGTTCCATTGGGCAGCACAGTAACCTGTAGGCACAGGGTAACACACAGCAGAAAACAAACGCACCCTAAAGCAGGCTGCAACCATATTAGGAGAACTCTCATTGTATTGGCTGGAACAGTTGCTAGGCAACGACACTTCTCAATCTGCGAGCGAGCACACGGAATCCGCAAGCAGAGAAGAGGGGTTCATAAGCACAGTTTTAATCTACGTAGAGATACAGTTTGCGAGCGTGGAGAAAATCTGTGAGCAAGAAATGATAAATGGCAGGAATTTTCCCCCATACTCAAGTAACCTAGGCATGTCATATATCTGCCTTTACAGCATGTCGTTGCCTATTCGATGTGTCAATCATCCGATTTGTGCACCGCGAGTGGTTCAGGTACCTGCTTGTAAAGTAAAAATGTGACTGTTCATCCGTCAGCCATTGGTAGGGGAATTGACCCGGAAGACTATCCCTGGGTGTTGTTGCAGTTGTTTTTTTGTTTTTTTTTCTGAGCATGCGCAGTGACTCTTGAAGTTGGAAGTGATGTCATTGGAACTTTGAAGAGTAACTCACCCCCCTTCCAGAGTATAACCCCGCCCACATTTCTTTTTGAAAAACAGCTCAAAAGGAGGCGATGCCTGGCGGACCAGGGAACAAGTGGGGGGAAGAAGGGCTGGGTGTGGTCTCGGCAGTGACTGACATGTTGCAGCAGCCAGGAGTCACACAGACTACCAGAAAGATGGAGAAAGCCACAGTAACGCGAGCTCCATTGCCTAAGAAATAATCTGGAGGTTGAGTAGATAACGAGCCTGTGGCGGCATCGCGGCAAAGATTGGGCGACGTCTCTGAGTGGTACATTGTTGGCCAAATCTTATGCTAAATATAGATTTGCTTGAGTAATTTTGTGTGACCCTGCCTCGACACGTGCACCTGCAGCCACTGTAGGTCGTTGTCCACAACATAAAATGTCTGTTGCAGAGAGATACCCAAGGTATAAAGTATCCAAGCAAGACGAGAAAATTATTCAGGAATGTGCAAAAAAAAAAAAAAACTTTTCACACCATCACAATTATTTCATTAAAAATGAACTCTTAGCCCAGATTGTATTTTCCATTTACTGATATCAGTTATTCCATTTGTCATAGGTAATGAGCAAATGTCAGCAAGTAGGGGTAACCACCTGCATAACGGAGCACCCAGGTTTTGAGCCAGTTGTGCTGCCTGCAGGCAGTTCATGGCAGCTCGCTACGGAGGTGTGGTCAGACCGTAAGTGTTATATACCAAGGTTGGACTTCTGTCATCACTAATCAAAGCCTACGTCAGAAACCCGAGCTGGGCCGTTAGCAATGCAGGATTCCAATTCTAGTGAATTCCAGTGTAGTGTAATTGTTTATCCAATTGCATTTAGTGAGAGTTCCAAATGCATGCTTGGTTTCGCCCTTCGAGTTATGCCCTTCGTTGTCAGACCGTTAATCTTAATAGATTAGGGTCTGTATTTTTCCAGGCTAACCTGTCATGGCTTTGCTTTTAGAATCGATACAATATTATTTACATAGTTTACAAGTAAAAAGGCAATGCAATGCAGGGCAATTTTATTTGTTTACCACACTTTCAAAACCAAGGTAATTCAAAGTGTTTTACATGATTCGGTGGCAAAGAAACCATATGATACAAGCATGGAAAGTAAAAATAGCAATTAGGAATAAAACATGAAAAAATAAAACACAAAAACAAGCTCAATATGGATAAACTCAAAGTAGTAAAATAATTTATTTTGTTCTTTGTTTTCTTATTGATTAACCCCTTTCTTATTAAAACTGTTACAACGTAGTTATTTTTGTTTTTCCACTATTAATGAGCGAAAAGAAACTTGGATAAATATGTTGATTATTTTCCTCCCGATTCTCTAAATGCTTTGACTGCTTTACTTTACAGACATGATACAAACTGCTAGGTTACCCAGTTTAAAGGGTATAGATGGATACTGTCTACCCAGAGCCAGCTAATCTGTTGCAACTAAAGCTTGGTTTATGCTTGCCGCATGAACATTCCGCGCGGAAACGAGACGTGCGGAACCGGCCGAGACGCCTTCTTGCAGCGTTTATACTTTTTGTGGCTTGTCCCTGCTGAGAGCCAATATTCTTGACGACTGTAGGGGGCGGCGTAGGGCTCTACGGCATGCATACAACACTACACCATAGTAGAAGTAGTAATGACTGTTGTTTACAAAATGGTGATACCCGTGAGCTTAAACAAAGCTGAACTTTTATGCTATTTATTAGGAAAAAAGACGAAAAAAGGAGACCGTCCTCTCTTCCATTAAAACACAGTTGATCGGCCGAATCATAAAGATCTTTTTTACGAACCTCCGGCAATATGAGCTCTTGCCAGTCCGCCATGTTTTTCCGCGCGGGACCGTCCGCGTAGTTACAAATTTTCCTAGGCTCGAGGCTTGGAAATTTTGGGACGGGAGGAGGCCGCGCGGAGAGGCGTGGTTGCTAAAATGACGTAATTTGGCCGCGTGGAGCCGTGCGGACCTCGCGGACGCGGCAAGCATAAACCAAGCTTAACGCTGTGTCCACACTGAACGCGATGGGAGCGAATATGAAGCGCGACACACGCCTAACTGTTCGCGTGCACATTCGCACCTTGAAGCGTGTACAACGCGAATTGGTCGCACTTCAAATATGGTATTTTCACGCGCGACCTGGCCTTCAGCGGAGCTGGGGCTACAGTGCAGCTGGCGGAGGAGGACCGAGCTGACGGAGGACAGCGTGTTCGGCCCGGCTTCAGCGGAGCTGGGGCTACAGTGCAGCTGGCGGAGGAGGACCGAGCTGACGGAGGACAGCGTGTTCGGCCCGGCTTCAGCGGAGCTGGGGCTACAGTGCAGCTGGCGGAGGAGGACCGAGCTGACGGAGGACAGCGTGTTCGGCCCGGCTTCAGCGGAGCTGGGGCTACAGTGCAGCTGGCGGAGGAGGACCGAGCTGACGGAGGACAGCGTGGATTACGTGTTCGACCTGGCCTTAATTTTCAATGTAAATCATAAACCATGTGTTCTTTTTAAAATGTTTTTTATTTGAATACCTGATGAAATCAGTGCAACTGAAATGAATTTCAATAAAAAGTTTTTACTGAACTTTGACCTCCATGTTGTACAGTTTAATCTAATTTATCTATTAAGAAAATTCTTCCTTATAACTATAATGCTAAAGATTCAATGCTAAGGATTAAAGAGATTTTACAAAGGAGTATGGGTGATGTAATTTTCAAGATGGTATTTAGATTTTTTAAGAGTCACAGGTATTTACGGTACGTAAGGAGCAATTCATCCCATTCCAGAGTCTTATTTGACCTTTGACATTTCCGGTTTGAAAATGTGGCAAAAGGAGGTGTTGCCTTGTGTATATTTACTGTAAATCCAGCAAATCTGATTGTCTGTTCTGCAGCTCTCACACACATGCACACACAAAGACATTCTCCTCTTGTTAAGACAGGATCAGTACCACATGTTGAGTCATAAAAGTGGACAATTTTGAAATAACAGATATTTCAAACTCTAATCATGGGGTAAAATATCAAGTCTTTTCAAGTAAAGTTCAAGTCCGAGTCAAGTCCCAAGTTTTTGGTGTGGAAGTCCAAGTTAAGTCAAAGTCTTTTCAAAAAATTTCAAGTCAAAACACAAGTCATTAAATTAATGACTCAAGTCTCACTCAAGTCCACACCTCTGCTGTATACAGTCATAACTGTAGACACAGCAAGCGCTTTTCTCAAACTACCAACTCAACTTCGCAGTCTCATCAAAAAAACAAAACAATTTTTACATATACAAGGTTCCAGGCAATGTCTTCAGACCTCTATCAGTGATATCGGTATTAGACATTATTGTTTAGACTATCTGTATATCAATAAAATAACCATTGTTGAACATCCCTAATATCTAGTACGTCTGTGGACGTGCAGGACATTGTTGCATTGTGGGCAGGAATGCTGCACATCCTTGCAAGAATTCACAAAGAAGGGAATCAAAAAGCAAGGCCAGCACCTGGTATAAAGGAGAAAAAAAAGACAGAACAGTGACTGATCGTGTGCACAGTGATGTTTCAGTCATCAAAGCTTTAAACTAAATACTTGGTTTGGTTTTATTTAAGATAAACCGAAATTTCGGTTCAGATATTATCAAAGCTATTTTCGAGATTCTAAAGGTTTTAACTTGATTTGATTAATTTAGAGGAGGTGCCGTATCAATTGTGTTAAAAGGGCTTTGTACAATTGTGCTTGCTTTTGTTTGTGATACATTGCAAATCCACATTTATATGTAATGGTATTTAAGTGCCACATGGGGGCATTGGAAACACATGGTTGTCAGCCACTCCTCCGTCTTCTGGTGACATTATTTGGTGCTGTAGCTTTTTGTTGTTAAAAAAAATACAGAAAGATACCCACATCCATCCAATGATGTTTACAATCTGGATGAGCTAAGGATTAAACTTCAAGCTAAAATGCAATGTAGTCTTGATTATTTACATATTTATACAAGTAAACTGTTATGACCTAAGCAGACACCGACAACAAAAAGTTTCCGTTTATAAAGTTTTCTACACACTGTTGCTCAGTTTGTTTTTGAAAGTCAGAATAAATGGCAGTTTTAACTCTTGGGAACTACATATTCTTTGTACATACTGTCTTCTGTTTTTTTTCTAAAATTCTACGTTGGCCACACAAACAGGCACATAACAATAATTATCTGATACTATCAGTTATTTGTATCAACTCTGACATTATGTTTATTTTTATGTCAATGTTTTCAGGTTTTTACTCACCCAAGAAAAAATAGCATTCCAGCTAGTGTCCAAGTTACTATTCCCAATTTGTATTCGATTGTGGTTACAACTGTGCACCTGCAATGTGGGCATGTCATATTTCCAGGAGCTTCTGTGGGAAGCTGTTGAATCATCACCACCTGGTTGACTGTCAATCACACTTTTGTTAAGGAGACAACACTAATTTGACTTGTAGAATATATCTTTTAAGCTTTTAACACTATCAGTAATGAGAAGCAAACCTTTGTACTGAGACACTCACTTTGCTGAGGAATCGGATTTTGTTGTGGGATGTATTGTGCAGCTTGTTGCTGACCAGTGTGAGGATGCTCAACAGGTTTTTGGTACTGCTGAGCAGCAACAGGAGGATATTGTTGGGCAGCATGTTGGGCCACTGGCTGGTTAGAGTTCTGAGTTGCAGGCTGGACAGGTGTAGTTTGATTGGTGACCACACCGGAGTCCAAAGGGGGACCAGGATATGGTGGAGCTGGGATATTTGAAATATCTGAAGTAACTGCAGTATTTGGAGGAGGTCCCCCAACTTCTTCCATTTTATCTGAAATATAAGAAAAAATACTATAACAATGATGTAAAATATTCAATGTTTTCAGCAGTTCATCTAAAGGCTTTAATTGAGGAAGCAGAGGTAAAATGTGACATCAAAATTGTCAAGTGTTAAAGATAAGAAGAGGGCTTGAGTGTGCATGAGAGGAATGCATGAAAATAGTCTGTCAGATAAGAGCATTTCAAAGAGAAGCATAACTTCATTTTTTCTTCACAGTGACTGACCAATTCAGTATTTGCATTAATGCAAGTGAGGAAGCAGAGTTAATGGAAGAATGCATGAAATGATGTCTGTCAGGTTGGAGTATTTAAAAGTAAAGTATGGCGTCTCTTTAAAAATAAAAAAACCATTGCGTAGGTGACACAGTGTTGCATTGCATTAACCCTGTAAGATAGTCATCCGACTAAAACAAAACATGAGACCCCTATTTTAAGTGGGTCAGTCCATGAAATTGCTGTTAATCTAGTCTTGTTAATGTATCAATGCCTCCTTTTTTCTTTGTTTCTCATACCATAAACCAAATTTGGTTTTCAGAATTTCATAATAATAAATAGAAAATGTTAAAACTTATTACGTGACACCAGAAGTTCGCATCCAAAAACTAAAAACAGACCAAGCTTCTCATTGATGAAAGCCCAGGTGATGATTTGTCATTGCTTTGGAAGCTTCTGATAGGTTAAATGAGACATATAAGTTATTCAGAGTACACCTATGAATGTATTTTAAGGCCGTAACTAACACACTTCTTTCATTTTGACACAATGAGAAAGTGATAAAAAAGAATCGCGCAGGATATCGGGAAAAGAATTGTGGATACACAATTCTGGTTCATCCGTGAAATCAAATTCTATATCAAATACTTATTATGCATTATACAATTATATGCAAGTATGCACATGATGGGAGCAGGAATGGTGTTAACTGAATTTTTTTCCTATTTGACTAATTCTTTTGAATGATGACAGAAAAATCTAAAGGCCATCTGTTCTTTTAACAGCTTAGTATTCACACCCCTGCCCACGTTTCACAAATACACAGACATTTTCAACTTTCAACTTCAACAACATAGTACACAGAGACAAAACAGGAGTAGTTTCAACTGTATCTGTTTCTGATTTGGGTTGTGCCATTGAATGTTTTATCATTTCAAAAATGTATGTTCAAAATAAATAATGAATGAATTTATTGACCCCTTCTGTCAAAATGATGGACAACAAAAATGTCTTGTGCGAGCTCTGGATTGGAGTGTCCAACCATCATACAGCTGAGGAAGGAGATGGGTTCTGTGTCCAGGAAATGAAAGGGCTTTGGTCTGAAATGTGCAAATCAGACACACTTAAGGATACAAAAGTCATTTTTTCTTATCTGTTCATCTGAAAAGGTTTGTTAAGGGGCCCAACAAACCTTAAAGCAGCTCTATCAGGATTAATGGTCTAGAATCCCAATATAAGAAGCTTGTGGAAGGAAACCAAAAATGTTTGATCCAAGTCATAAAGTTATAGAGCAATGCCACCAAATACTGAGGAACTGTGTTGAGTTCTATCTTGAAGTTATTCACAAATAAATATCTGATATTTTATTTCTCTTATTACTCTCGCAATCGAAAAACTGAAATAATTAGGGTAATTCTAACTGACCAAAAGCAAGAGAACTTTAATTAACTTACAAATATATACATGTCTTTATTTGGTGTATGTAAAAGGTTGATAATACTGACTGAAATGTCTTATGGGTACAGAAGATACAGAGTGATGAAGAAAAATGGTTATAAATATTCAGCTCAAACAAGCAGTCTGCCAGGGGCTTGTCGATCTGCCCGCATCTCACTTCTCAAACTGGTTCAGCTGTGATGAGGGTTAAAGCTGATGCCAACTTTTGATTGCAAAGAGTTAGTTTCATTGACTGTTTTGAATGCAGAAGATACAAATGGTTTCTGAAAAAAAGGAAACCAAATGAAAAAAGATTGCATACCTTGTAGAACCTGTTCACCTGTTTTCTGAAAAGTTGTTCACCTCCTGGTAAAACACTGCAATATTTCGAAAGGCTGTTCGCAACTCTCCTCCAGTCTGAAAATATTTTTGCCCATCAAATTTGTTTTCATAAAGCTGCAAAAGGACAAATGCCTATTCAATTGGTATGTGAAATTACTGACACACATTTCAGTATTATATTTCCAAGAAATATGGACCTGCTCATATTAAGGTAATCCCAGTAAATTAGATAATTGAAAGGTACACTTGTTTCTGAAACTTAATTCACAAAGGGAAATTGCTAAACATACTTTTTATCTTTCCTTCTACTCATGTAAAGCACCTGGAATTGCCCAGCTACTGAAAATGTGCTATACAAAAAATGTGCCTGTTTCCAAGCCTTATTTCTGTCATGATTTTCTGCTTGTTGCTAATGAAAACATATTTGATTAGAATATTACAAAGAAAAAAGAAAATAAAGAAATCTGGGTTGAGAAGTATGCTTAATATCTGCTTAAAGCTTAATATCAAAAGGTGCATCAAATCTAACAAGCGTTCCTTATTGAGATGAATATTCAAATTTACTGAGATGTATCTGTATGTTGAAATAAATATTGACAGGAAGGTTTTACAGATACTGATTAAGTCAGTCGTATAAGAATCTAGAATTGATATACACAAGATTCTTGAGATATGCATTTCTAATAACTCCCTTAATCTGCATTTTTTTTCTTACCTTGGATGTATTAGATGAATGCCTTTACAGACTGTCAGGACGATGCACGGCAGCTTGTCTTGTTTATTTGACACTGGGGGATAAATGAATGTGAAATACTGTCTGTGTACCAGGCAAAAGGTGGAGCAACACAGCAGGCAGGTAGACGTAGGTGGGGAATAATACTTATACAAAAAGCCTCAGTCCTCTGAAAACATATTGCAATTTACTGGAGTCAAGTAAAGATTAAAATGCAAAATAAAGAAACACAAAATTTGACAAATCAAAAATAAGAAAAGTTATTGAAAAATATTATTACACCTTCAAAACATAGACGACTTTCAATTTACGTGAGGTTATACATGGTAATAGTAAGGTTGTGGTATAAAGCAGGCGAGTCAAAGGCATTAAACTCAAGGGCTGAAATTCACTCCACTCTAGCCCTGGGTCTCTTGGTTGCCTGTACCTCTGTAGGGATGGGTATCGTTTAGGTTTTATCCAATACCGGTGCCAAACCGGTACTTTTGAAATGGTGCCGGTGCTTAAACGGTGCCTAAAGGTGCCTAAAGAATGTTAAACATACAAACATGGTCTAAATACCCTCTTATTTTTAATTTTTATTTTTAGTAGGTCTGTCAAACAATAAAAATCTGCAATCTAATTAATCACAGTAGCTGTGAATCAATCACCATGGCTAAATATGACCCCCAAAAACAATACTAACTAGAACTTTCTATGTAAATAAAGGGACAAATCTAGATGCAGTTGCTCTTTAAAAAAAATAAATATAGGAGAAATCAGTTAACTTTTTTTTTTTTACTCCACAGTCACATTCATAATTTGTTTGTGGTCCCATATTAATAATAACAGAGGCAGAACTAAGCCAAATATATGAATAAACATAACATTTGGATATCAGCAGTCTGTGATAAATATCACATAAATAAAATGTAATATAGACTTAGTAATCAAATGTCACATTTGATCATTTTCCAAAAGTAAACAGCAGATTTCTCCAGTTCAACACAACAAGAAATAAACGCTCTTATTGTGAAGATGGACATAGCTACTTCCGCTAATATTTTAGCACTAATTTAAGTCCAAAAACATCACCTTAACTGAATAATTTTGTACTATTAACGCAGCTGTATCTCACTATGAAATGTACTGAAACTATATAGTGAGCAAACATGCATAAATATACAAAAATACTAAGCATTTAAACGTTAAGCACCGCACACCCCAAACTCTGACTGCACTGCACACACAGCAAACACTGAAACGCACACACCGAAGCGGACATCCGAAGCGGACGGATAATTCCCACAGACAACTTATAAACTTATATCACCACAAAGCCAATACGCCAATAATAATATACTCCCATGTCATTTAGGACCACAAACACATGCTGCTGCACAACAATCCACAACAATCCGTAGTTTGGCTGTTTAGGAGGGAGAGCTGATGTGGTGCGGGCTAAATTATGAACAGGGTGCTGTTTTCTGTATGCATTCAATGCGTAAAACAAACACACACACACACAAAAAAGTTAATTCTAGGAATGAATCCGCCCGCATTGGTACGTGAATTTCCACAGCCCTTATTTTTAGCAGTTTTTTTGCACAGAGATTGCCATGTTTACCTTATTGCTCTTGACTGATGGCACGCCAGGAATCCACAGTGTTTGACATCTCGGGGTGGGGGGGGTGGGGGGTCTGGTTACTACCGTTCATGTCGGAACCGGTGCCGTAATGGCACAAGATATCGGTACCCATCCCTACATATAAACCCTTTGACTAGCATACTGAAGATAGCAGCAGTATACTAGTACAGTCCAACTAACACTGGCTTTATTGCCTAAAGGCATAGATGTAGATTTACTTTCTGGACAGAAGAGGCATCCCATCTCCTCCAAGGAACTCTCCAGCCTATCTTCCGTGTTCCAAAGGCAAATTCCTCTAAACCTTCACTAAGTACAATCAGACAGGTGAGAGGGGACAACAATGAGATGAAGTCGAATATGACCACAGAATAATAATGTTGTGAATGTTCAACACTGTTCAGGTTTACATACATTGTAATAATCTTTATCTTCATCTAATGTGACAGTCATATTTTCCGTTGAAGGTTGAGGCTGAGGCTGATATTTTCATCATTGTCGCCTGACCTACAACCGTGGACGAAATTGTTGGTACCCTTCATTAAATCAAAGAAAAACTCATAATGGTCACAGAAATAACTTTAATCTGACAAAAGTAATAATAAATAAAAATTATATAAATGTTGACCAATGAAAGTCAGACATTGCTTTTCATCCATGCTTCAACGGAATTATTAAAAAAATAAATGCATGAAACAGGCCTGGACAAAAATGATGGTACCCACAACTTAATATTTGGTTGCACAACCTTTTGAGGCAATCACTGCAATCAAATGATTCCTGTAACTGTCAATGAGACTTCTGCACCTCTCAGCAGGTATTTTGGCCCACTCCTCATGAGCAAACTGTTCTAGTTGTTTCCGGTTTGAAGGGCGCCTTTTCCAGACAGCACGTTTCAGCTCCTTCCAAAGATGCTCAATAGGATTGAGATCAGGGCTCATAGAAGGCCAGTGTTTTCCTCTTAGCCCTTCTTGGGTGTTTTTAGCTGTGTGTTTTGGGTCATTTTCCTGTTGTAAGACCCGTGACTGAGACCATGCTTTCTGACACTGGCCAGCACATTTCTCTCTAGAATCCCCTGATAGTCTTGAGATTTCATTGTACCCTGCACAGATTCAAGACACCCTGTGTCAGATGCAGCAAATCAGCCCCAGAACATAACCGAGCCTCCCCCTTGTTTCACAGTAGGGACCGTGTTCTTTTCTAGATATGCTTCATTTTTCCGTCTGTGAACATAGAGCTGATGTGCCTTGGCAAAAAGTTAAATTTTTGTCTCATCTGTCCACAGGACATTCTCCCAGAAGCTTTGTGGCTCGTCAGCATGTAGTTTGGCATACTCCAGTCTGTTTTTTTTAATGATTTGTCCTCTGGCTCAAACAGCGAAGGATGTTCCGATCTGACACTGATGTTCCTTGAGCATAAAGTTCAGCTTGGATCTATTTTGAAGTCTTTCTAGGCTCTTTTGTTACCATTTGGATTATCCGTCTCTTTGATCTGTCATCAATTTTCCTCCTGCAGCCACGTCCAGGGAGGTTGGCTACAGTCCCATGGATCCTACATTACTGAATGACATGTGCAGCTGTAGTCAGAGAAACATCTAGCTGCTTGGAGATGGTCTTATAGCCTTTACAGTTAACATGCTTGTCTATGATTTTCTTTCTCATCTCCTGAGACAACTCTTTCCTTTGCTTCCTCTGGTTTATATTGAGTGTGGTACACACCACGTCACCAAACAACACAGTGACTACCTATATATAGGCCCACTGAGTGATTACAGGATTGTAGACACCTAGGATGCTGATTAGTGGACATACCTTGGATTAACATGTCCCTTTGGTCACATTATTTTCATTCTTTTCTAGGGGTACCATCATTTTTGTCCAGGCCTGTTTCATGCATTTATTTTTTAAATAATTCTGTTGAAGCATGGATGAAAAGCAATGTCTGACTTTCATTGGTCAACATTTATATAATTTTTATTTATTATTACTTTTGTCAGATTAAAGTTATTTCTGTGACCATTATGAGTTTTTCTTTTATTTAATGAAGGGTACCAACAATTTTGTCTAGGTCTGTATATTTCACAGTTACCAGCATGTGTCCTCATCCACACATTGGTAGAGGTTGTACTTCAGGAAGGGGATGCAGCCATCCTCAAACTGGCTCTGGTGTTTCCCAAGTTCAGAGACCTTGTGTCTACTGAATATTTCAAGTGGCTTCACAGTAAGGGCTTCAATAAATTGTGGAGTATGAACAAGTATTTGTTGCTGTTGTCACAGGTTTTTCAGTGGCTACATGTAAATATGGCTTTTTGTTTTTTGCTTCTCCTGCTTTCCACAGGTGTTTGCAGCTGGAGCAGATTCTCAAAAAAGCACAGGGAAGAGCACTTTAAAATATACTCTATTGAGATCTGCAGACAATGTGTAGATCTGTACAAACACTGTCCCCCTGGTATGCAACGCTGTACAATTTTATATTGCTGTCATTACAGACAATGAAAATCTCAGGAAAGCATGACATCAGGAACATCATATTGCTTGGAGCCCATTGTTCTGTCTTGTTTTTTAATTTTTTTACAGGATATGTTGGCACATGTAAGAGAGGAGAACTAAGGGGAATTTTACTCAGATGAGATGCCCCCAGGCTACTGCAGCCAACTTTACAGCCAAATAAACTGTTATTAGTGTTTTATTCTTTTGAGAGGGAAATAAGGAAAACCTGAGCTATATCTGTAATTGTGCTTCTTTAGCCTTAGAGGACAGTCTGACCACCTTTCTCCTACTCTCCAGTCGCATTATCTGCTTTTTATTTCAGGTGTTAACCTTATTTTTTTTCTCAGTGTTTTTCTCCCCATAGAAGGTTCACCTGGTCTGGCGCTCTGCTAAGCTGTGATGCCCTGTGGACGAGTGGGATGGTTCTCCAGTAATTTAATGTTCTGTGTTCTGTTATTAACTGTTTAGCTTCTTTTTGTAGAAAGTATTCCTGGTCCAGTTATGTTGTTGTTGTTCTGTGGTTCTGCTCTGTCTTCTCCAACCTCCAGACGTGGCAGATGACTGCTTGCTCCGAGGCGAGTTCTGCTGGAGGTTTATTCCCGTCGCTTCATGCTTGCTCAGTGTGAAGGATTGCTGAGGTTGAAGCCTGCAATCAACTGTGAGGCAATTACACAACCCAATCTTCTAGGATTCCTTAGATTTGATTTTTTTTTTTTTTAAGCAAAGTTAAAGAAGTGAACAGAGGTGGGTAAAGTACCCAAGTACTAAAGTAAAAGTAAAATTAGCTGTCCAAAACATTACTTGCATCAGACTAAAAAAGTATTCTGGTAAAAAAAAAAAAAAGCCTAAATACTGAGTGACATCTGATTTTAGTCTATTTTTTAGACAATGTCATCAGACATACAAAGATATGGAGCTATTATATTTATATTTTATATAAATAAAATCATAATTTGTCCATCTTGCGAGTAAAATTTCATACATTACATTTTCTGAACACTGACTTCTTAAAATAACTTTCAATTATTTCCTTCTGTGATCATAACTGTGTGTTGGCGCTGTTTTGCCGCTAAGTTGTGCTGTTTTTTGCTAATCAAGCACATTTGGAACGACACTGCCTGTGATTAAATTGGACAAAGTCTTACTCAGGTTTTGGACATGATCTTTAAAAGTATACTAGATCATTTCGGTTTTATACACCCAAAAAATTTAGCAGTGAAGAGAACAAGTGCAAGTCAATCGGTCTTGCTGAATCATTTCATGCAGCCTTTCCTTTTAACTGTACGCAAAAGCAGTGGAACGAATGGAAAAGAAGGAATACCTGGCTCTTAGTGGAAAGTAGGGAGACACAGTAGGCCCTTGTACTAATGGAGTGTGCTGCTTGCAAAAAACATAACATGTGTGCAATGGATGAATGGAGAAGTCAGCAGTGAATTAAAAGAAAAACAAAAAAGTTTCAAGTATTGAGACACTTTAGCTAAAAAAATTGTATTTGAAATGTCAGACAGAAGAGAAAACGAACCTTCATTTAATAAAAGAAATCAATAAGTCTGTCAGAGATATTGCCAATTCAAAATGGCTTTAAGAAAGCCCCTAACCATAATGGACTGATAATGACAAAAAAACAACAACTTAATAGCGCTAAAATGTGCGTAAATCACACCATGTTTCTGCTGAAATAATAGGGCAAATCGGTAATCAAATCAGAGCAAGGTTTGTTAGAAATTGGTTCACAAATCGGACTTGTGGTTCCTGTGGTCCCTACCGATTTCAAGAGAATATAGGCCTACTGTACTGATATTAGATTTTGTTAAGCAAATATTTTGGTTTTCATGGTGATGGTGATGATGATCAGCATAGTCATAATGATGGTGTTTCTAAGTTGCCCTATGATTTGTTGTTTTTGAATGGCGTAAGGCAGAAAATGCTGGACTGCATGTTGATCCCGTTGTTTTTTGTTTGCTCAGAACCTGCTAAACTACCAAAATTATTTTTTTATGTTTTTGACCATTGTGCCATAAATATAAATGTGTGTGCATGTGAATTTTGAAATCGCAGTGCACAATAAAAAAGCTCCCCAAGAAGCTTCTGGGTAATTCGAACCCTGCTTAAAGGTATATTTTTCTAAAAAGTTACTTAAGTAAATGTAACTGAGCAAAAGTAAGTGATTACTACCCACCTCTCGGAGTAGAGTAATAGTTATGGAACTGCTGCACGTTCTAATATTCTAATCTATTTTTCCAATTCTCGTATTTGCCTTAAGATGACACCTGTTGTGAATTCTTGCTATAAAAAAGTACACTGCACGTAATTGAAAGTGTATGCTCTGTTCATCCCCCCTCCCCCACACTCACAAACACACCCGACCCCTGTTTTTGATGGATTTTGTGCAAAAATATATTAGATTTCATTTAGAAAAACATTTATGGGGGAAGTAGTGAATACTGACAGCATCGGCTGTATTACTTTGACAAAATTTCAGCTCATTTTAATTTTTACATCAAATATAAATATTCTAAATTTAAATAAAGAAGAATAGACACTCTTGATTATGTAAAAATTAACAAACACGATTTTTAATGACGGGAGTTCAGTTAAAAGAGCTCATTCGCAGCAAGTGGCAGTATCCACAGATACTGGGATATAAACTGCCATAATAATATTCAGCGGAAGTGGACGCATTTTCGCACATGCGCGGTACAGATCGGGTTTCCGGTTCAGATCGGATAGTGACAGAGGGCGTCTCTGTGAGACCATGCCTGTCACATAGGCATGGTCTCACAGAGTACCTCACAATGACCAGGAACAGCAGCACTAAGACATTTTTAGACCAAAAAATTTGGAATTTAACAAGTTTACACGAAAATGTAAAATGTATGCCCTGAAATATTACATTGGTAAAAACCATTTTATATAATTTATAAGCAAAAAAAAGGTTGTTGGGTTTGGTTACACTTTAAACCCAGAGGGGTAAAATGAGCTTGTCGAACGCCTATTAACGTCTCAGGCTACAATTGCTAGTTGGGCCGGATGAGAGGCACCTGCGAGTGTAAGTTATCAACACGTTTAGCATTTGTTCTGTCCGGGTCACATCCGCTAGATGGATTTTACTGGTGTCATTTACATTTTGTGTTTGTGCCTGTTTGCGTGTGTGCTTGTATGCGTGTGTGTGTGTGCGTGTATGCGCGTGAAGGATGTCCAAGAAAAGAAATCTCAATATAAGAGACTTGTTTAGGAGTCAAAGTTTAAGTTGCTTAAAATTAGAATTAAATTAAAATATTAAAATAGAATATGCCAAAAACATTCAAATTAGATTCTATTACAAATTATTTTCTATTCTTATTCTCATTTTTTTCTTATTTTCATGCATGGTGTAGAAATGAGTGACAGTTTAAAAACACATAAATAAAACGTATGGTGTAAATAGAATAAAACCTAATATTCTAGATTATCATGTGATTTTATGTATCCATATTTTTGGGGGAATAAATTACACATAATAGTGTGAAAGGAAAGGCCTTTTTTGCTCAGGCAATAACTTTATTATCAAACTCTTTTATAATTCTATCCCTGATCTGTTTGTCATGCATCAACATTGTTTTGTAAGGTGACAGACAGCAGAGAGGTTGAAGGAGATGGAGAAGGAGAGACCAGAGGAGGTAGAGGAGGAGAAGCAGGAGTAGATGAAGGGAGAGAGGCTGGAGGAAATAGAGTAGAGCCTGGACTAGATGAAATTATAGAGGCTGAAGGAGGTAGAAGAGAAGTAGAAGCTGAAAAAGAGGCTGAATATTTTCAGGTGAGGTTAAATAATGATGGATGTGTTAGTCATGAGATTCAGCACTGACAGATCAAATCTATTTATAAAGAGCTTTTCATGCAAACAGAAATACAAACTGCTTCACATGATGAAAACAGTTTAAACATTAGAATAAAACAAGCTTTCACACACAGAATATAACATAGCAGTTAAAAATGTTCGTATGATGATCTGAATAACGATTCCCCGATGTGGCTTTAAAATCAGAGCCTTATATCTAGCAACCAGTGGACACCAATGTGCTTGTTAGTAACAAACACATTTACATTTCATTTATGTTTATTTCCAATGTTGTTTATAGTATGTTAATTGATATGATGCACATTTGCACTACAGCCCTGCACTAAAGAGTAAAGATTAGAACCTTTCGAATTTGCCTTCTTGTCTTTCATTTGTTACTTTAACCTATAACTTCTGCATACTGTTAAATTATGATTGCTAATGCAAAAATCTTCAACTTTCACGAGTGCTGCCTTGGAGCACTTTTGTCTTCCCACCAATCTCAAAATCAAACCTACTCCCTTGCATTTATTAAGGGTTTGGATGGGTTCAACATCACCAGTAGTTGTGGTAGTTAATAGTATTGGTGGTAAATAGTATTGGTGGTTATAATTTAGTAGGAAACATAAAAAGAGACTCTTCATCATGTTCAATAAAGCCTTTTTAAATTACAAAGGAAATGTAAAAGTTGTAGAAAATGAAACAAGCAGTTCAGAGTTCAGAAAATGTGGTACCTTTTATTATTTTATTTTGTTTGCATATAGTCAACAGGTTTTTTTAACAATCAAATGCTCAATCATATCCTCCACAGAAAAAAAACTCGAATTTTGAAAACAGATCCTCATCTTAAAGAAAATTCAAAAAGTTTGATTTTAAACTGGCTATATTTGGTCAAAATCTAATGCCCCACAAACAAATTAAAAGAAGAAAAACGTAAAGAAAAAAGTATCCAACTTAATCATTTATTTGATTAATATTCATAATTAAATGTACATGTCAACAGAATAAGAATATATATATATATATATATATATATATATATATATATTTATATATATATATATATATATATATTTATATTTATGTATATATATATATATATATTTATGAAGGTTCGGTACAAATTCCGTTCGCTGCAAGATTCAGTGTTACGGTTCATAAGCGTCTGTAGATGTGCAGTACGTTGTTACATTGTGGGCAGGAATGCTGCACATCCTTGCAAGAACTCACAAAGAAGGGGATCAAAAAGCAGGGCCAGCACCTGGTATGAAGAATAGGAAGAAAAAAGAAAGGCAGAATAGTGACTGATCATGTGCACTGTAATGTTTCAATCATCAAAGTTTAAAACTCAATACTTGGTTAGGTTTTAGTTTGCTAACTTAAAAGAAACCAAATTTCTGTTCAGATATTATCAACGCTATTTTCGAGTTTCTAAAAGTTTTAATTTCACTTGATGAATTTAGAGGAGGTGCTGTGTTGACTGTGTTAAAAGGGCTTTGTAAGATAATGCTTGCTTTTGTTTGTATCCTTTGCAAACCCACATTTAAATGGAATGGTCTTTATAGGCATCTCTCCACCGGTACGACTCGACTCGGCTCGGATCGACTCAGCCTCAGTATCTTTTACTCTCCACTGGCAGAAGTCGGGGCGAGTCGCGCCAAGCAGATACTATTTTTCGTACCCCCTCAGCTGTGGTTCCATCCGTGCCTAACTGGTCCTGAAAAGCGACGTCAGGAGGCTGTCGGTCACTGATTGGCTGGAGGGCGGAGTCACTGAAGAGTAACTTGTCTCAGCAAAGCTCTAGGTCTAGAATCACCCCTGGTGTTTATTCTTCGATGAGAGAGGCTTTCTCTGCGACGTGGGACTACAAAAAGCCACAGACAAAAAGCTCACGATCGCTAGTGGGGTTGCCATTGTTCTTCTTTTTTCTCCGAGCCTTTGTTTACTTCCCGCTACGTACTCTGGGGCCGACCACCATATGACAGACCCACTCACTTTAGACACTCTGGTTTGTTGCAACTGTGAAGCAACACACAACCAGTCGTACTGTGTCGAGCCATGTAGCCGGTAGTACAGTAGAGTACGGCACGGCAAAAAGGTACTAGTGGATAGACGCCTTAAGTAACGCATGGGGGCATTGGAAAAACATCCACTCCTAAGTGTTGTGATGACATTATCTGGTGCTGTAGCTTTTTGTTGTGAAGAAAAAAAATATACAGAAAGATACCCACATCCATCCAATGATGTTTATAATCTTGATGAGCTAAGGAATAAACTTCAACCTAAGATTCAGTGTAGTTTCGATTATTTACGTATTCATATAAATAAACTGTTATGACCTGAGCAGACACCAACAAGAAAATGTTTCAGTTTTTAAAGTTTTCTATAAACTGTTTCTCAAACTTTTTATTGGAAGTCAGAATATATGTGGCACAAAAGTCAGTTTTAACTCTTGGGAACTACATATGAATTGTGTGGACTTCTATTTTTTTCTAAAATTCTACGCTGGCCACACAAACAGGCACATAACATTGATTATGTGATACTATCAGTTATTTGTATCAACTTGAGCCCGTAATCTGACATTATGTGTATTTTTATGTCAAAGTTTTCAGGTATTTACTCACCCAACAACAAACAGCACTCCAGCTAGTGTCCAAGTGAGTACTCCCAATTTGTTTTCAGTTTTGGTCACAACTGTGCACCTGCAATGTGGGCATGTCATATTTCCAGGAGCTTCTGTGGGATTCTGTTGAACCATCACCACCTGGTTGACTGTCAATCAGACTTTTGTTAAAGATACAGTGCTAACTTGAGTTCTAGAATATCTATTTTAAGCATTTAACTCACTATCAGTAATGAGAAGCAAAACTGTCTATTGAGACACTCACTTTGCTGAGAAGTCTGATTTTGTTGTGGGTTGTATTGTGCAGCTGGTTGCTGACCAGTGTGAGGATGCTCAACAGGTTTTTGGTACTGAGCTGCAGGCTGGACAGGTGTAGTTTGATTGGTGACCACACCGGAGTCCAAAGGGGGACCAGGATATGGTGGAGCTGGGATATTCGAAATATCTGAAGTAACTGCAGTATTTGGAGGAGGTCCCCCAACTTCTTCCATTTTGTCTGTAATATAAGAAAAAATACCATAACAATGATGTAAAATATTCAATGTTTTCAGCAGTTCCTCTAAAGGCTTTAATTGAGGAAGCAGAGGTAAAATGTGACACCAAACTTGTCAAGTGTTAAAGATAAGAAGAGGGCTTTTGTGTGCATGAGAGGAATGCATGAAAATTGTCTGTCAGATAAGAGCATTTCAAAGAGAAGCACAACTTCAGTTCTTTCTTCACCATGACAGACCAATTCAGGACTTGTATTATTGCAAGTGAGGAAGCAGAGTTAAACTGACATCAAACTTGTCGTCGAGCGTTAAAGATAAATAGATAGCTTGAGTGCTGCATGGAAGACAGCATAGAATGTTGTCTGTCAGGTAGGAGCATTTAAAAAGTAAAGAATGATGTCTTCCTAAACAAAATATTGAGTATATTACACAGCATTGCAGTGCATTGCATGAACACTGTAAGATTGTCATCTAACTGAAATAAAACATGAGACACCAATTTTAAGTGGGTCAGTACAATAAATTGTTTTGTCATGGTAATGTATCTATGCCTGTCTGTTTCTTTGTTTGTCAGACCAAAAACCAAATTTATTCGTTAACCATTTTCATGATAATTATCTGAAAATGTGTGAACTCATTATTTGAAACCAAATGTTTATATACACCAACTAAAACTGACAACGCTTCTCATGTTATAGGTCAGTTTGAAATACCAAAAATATTTATATTTGCTAAATGCCACAATGATAAAATAAAGAATGGAGAACTATTACTATCAGTGTTTTGGAGAATACTTTATAAATGTATTTAGTTACATAATACTGAATATCTGCTTTAAAATGTATTTTGTAACATATTCCATTACTTTCCTGAATCCTGGTACTGTATTCTAAATACCTAAAATACTTCCCCGTAAAATGAGCATTTAGGTCTATTAAACGTCACAAAATTCACTGGTAGCTACTTCCGCAGGAGACATCAGACTCCCCTCCCCTTTTTTCTGGAGTGAAAATTTGCTTGAATTTCCAGGACGTGAAAGCAATACTTCCGTCACTGCTAGTACTGTAGGTTGATTCGGCTGCAGCTGTGGCTCCAACCCGTCCAGCTTCTGTTCTGAATCCATACCTAGCCACCCAACGTTAACAGTGGTGTTTGCTGGTCAGAAGGGTTTCGGCCATAGGATATCTATGGTTTAGCAGCATGTTGTTTTAGGGTTATTATGGTATCATTGTTGGGAGTAATCCATTACAAAAGTAATGAGTTACAGGAATATATTACTTTTTTCAGTAACTGAGTAATGTAATGCATTACTTACAAAATAAACAGCAATATATTACTAGTTACAATTTCAGTAACTCAAGTTACAAATGCGTTTTAAATAGTTTTTCTGGCCAAATAATGCAACAGACCGAATCAAGTTGGATACGGTAGAACAAGATCCACCGTCCAATGTACAGTTGATATTTTCACTGAGGAAAATATCAACTGTACATTTCAACAGCGGCATTATTCACACTGTTTTCCTAAACCATCTGTTGTAAGACTTCAGACATCAGAGTCTCATCTTTGACAGCCATCTTTGTGATGAGCACTTTCAGTACCTTCTTTTGATTAGATTTAACAAACATTACCATGAGATAGAAGGCATGAAAAGGAACTTGAGACTTCATTTTAATAAAATAGTGTTAAACATACAGTAGTATTGGTGTGACACTTGTATAAAATGTAAATTGATAAGTTACGGTGGTTAGAAGTCGTGTTAGATATTTAAGATATTTAGCCAAAAGTAACTTAAAGTAGTGTAACTCAGTTAAATTTTTTATGACAGTAATATGTAATGCAAACATATTGCAATTTTGACATTGTAAGTAATAATTTGAAATATATTACAATTTCTTTGTAACTTGCCCAATACTGTATAGGATAGCCTACACAACTTGGAGACACACATTTCCATAAAAATGTAAATATTCATCTTTCAGGTGGAAAACACACAAATATTCCAATGATATTACGAAAATAACTGTATTCTGAATGTCATGTTCAAAAATTGTGACTAACAGAATACAGTTACTCATAATTAGTTTTATAAATACGTAACGGCGGGACATGTATACACTCAACACTGATTACTATCTCTTAAAACAATGGATGAAAGCCCAGGTGATGATGTCATGGCTTTGAAAGCTTCTGATAAGTTAACTGACACATTTAAGTTATTCCATTTAAGTTTAATTTACACCTATGAATGTATTTTAAGGCTGGACCTCAAACACACTGCTTTCTGTTTGACACATTGACAAAGTCATAAAAAAGAATGAGACAGGACATCAGTAAAAGAATGGTGAATGCAAAATGTTGGTTCATCCGTGGGATCAAACTTAAGGTACCTATTATTCTTTAGACAATCATACACAAGTATAGCCCTGATGGGATCATGTTACGTGAAAGCAATTAAAGTTGGAAGTTAATTATTTAAAAATCATCCACTGTGATTTTCTGCATTTTCGTTTTAAATTCTGTCCCTCAAAGATGAAAAGCATCTTTGATATAAATTGAACATATGAACATTAAAAAATATGCAGTGTATCAAATACTTGTTCTCCCAGCTGTAAGGCCCTTTTTACACAGAGACAAAACGGGTATAACTTCAAAAGCAGAGTCTGTAAAAACACTAGCACAATACAAAAAAATGTCCACCGAATTCCACACAATTTAGCTGAAACTCCTGTAGTACCTATGCCGGGTGACCTTTGTAGCGCTTTGACACTGCCAGAGGAACATAAAATAGAACACAAAGCATACGCAATCCATCCGGTGGTAAACACGACAAATGAAAATTCAAAGGACAGCTTTATTCAAAAGCATTTGGTGTCCACTTTTCCAGGAGCGGCAGTAAATCGTATTCTAGAATCCATAATAAGGTCAGTATTTGCTTATTAGGACTGCAACACTGTACAGTGCCATGTTTGTTTACCTCCTCATCAGAGGTGGTGCAAGACATTCATTTTGACTGGCAGGGTAAAAAAAATTCGGTCACAATCGATTTTTATCCATCACATTTTTTATCTTATGCAGGGGCAGGAGAGAGCACGCTTGGGGGGAAATCGTACGGTGGCCCTGAAAGGTCACAGCACGCAACTTAAGAAAACACATGCGAAAAGGCAAAACACAAGCAAATTGAGATAACATTTTCATCAATTTGTCAACACATGTGCAGCATTTAGAAAAACGGGCACATTACAACACATTACAAAAACGAGCTGCAAATAGACCACAACACAACACATTAGAAAACACAGTTTTACGTTGGGCTTTAGCTTATTTTTAGCCTAATACAGAGGGCTAGCATTAGCTTACCCTATAACTGGCCCAGCTGGTCTCCTGTCTTTGACTTCATGCTGCTTTATGACGTCTTCCACTCTCCTTCACTTCTCCAGAATATTATTAAATGCGTCGCCTAGCAACGTAAGCAGACCTCCCTGATCGCCAAACTTGCTATCAGTAGAGTAACACACCGATCTCAAACGCTTCAAATGAGTATGTTTTTGTTTTAAATTAGAAAAGGAACTGCCTGAATGTACAAGGGCCCGTTTGCATCACATTTAAGTGTCCCCTGGAAACACTGTTGTATTGTGGTCTATTTGCAGCTCGTTTTTCAAATGTGTTGTGTTGCGGTCTATTTGCAGCGCGTTTTTCTAATGTGTTGTGTTGCTGTCTATTTGCTGCTCGTTTTTGTAATGTGTTGTGTTGTGGTCTTTGCAGCCCATGTTTCTAAATGCTGCACACACGTTGTCAAATTGATGAAAATGTTTTCTCAATTTGCTTGTGTTTTGTTCTTTTGCATGTGTTTTCTTAAGGTGCATGCTGTGACCTTTCAGGGCCACCGTACAATCGTCTGACGAGTTAAACTTATTTAGTAGACTCTTTTTTTAAATCTAATAGTTGGATTGTTGCAGAAGTTATTGTCCTGAGGTTTTGAGTTTTTGCCTCAGACAGAATAGATTACCCTTCATGGGGGTTTAACTGTTGATCTGCAGGAAGAATTTGCACTGCGCCGCAATGGAGATGCAATTATGCTAATCATGTCAGATAAAAAGTTTTAACATGAGGAAACATTTTGCCTATTGCAGCAACCAGAAGTCGAAGACCCTCAGATCGGACTGTTTCCTGACCCGTAAACTACTGGAGGAAACCCTGCAGGGGAAGCAGCAGCGGTTTCTGCTGCAAAGATTCCAGATCGAAATGGGTAGCCTCGGCATGGGGGCAATTTCAACACTTTGCTTGAGCAACACTTAATTTCATTCTCCATTGTGGCAGCAGAGTGCAGACTCAGCCTGCAGAAAAACATCAAAACTCACATGAGAGGAAAAATCTAAAACCTCATTACAGTAACCGCTGCAGTGATCCCAGTATTTAATTATGTGTAATTGTGTTTGCATTTCAGTTCCATGTGGAGCAGGACAAACTTGTGAGACTGAGTTCAGGCCATACCAGGTGTACTATTCAGTCATTAAATATCAGTTTTTTATATGTTGACCTATTCAGGGTGTTTTCCGATTATTTAAAATAAATTTAAAAAGTACATACAACCCCAAATCAGATAAAGTTGGGACTGTATGGAAGATGCAAATTAAAAAAGAAAGTAGTGATTTCTAAATTTACTGTGACTTGTATTTTATTGCATATAATACACACAAAATGTTTCATGCTTTGTCTGGTCAGCTCCATTTCATTTGTAAATATACATCCTTTCTTGTCATTTAATCCAGCAACTAAGCCAAAAAAAGGTTGGGACAATACCAATACTGGACTAGTAATCAGTAAATTGTTTTAAACAACGATGTGATTTTAAACAGCTGATGTCAACAGGTGATTGTAATTATGATTTGGTACAAAAGCAGTATCCATAAAGGTTTAGTCCTTTAGGAGCTAAGATGGGCAGAGGATCGCAGTTTGCCAACAAATACACTAAAAAAATATTGAAATGTTTGCCCACCATGAGGATGTTTCCTGAACGAATGGGACACTACAACCCCTAAAACACTTCACCACTTGTTGTTTTCAATTCCTAAATGTCTTTTAAGTGTTGTAAAAAGGAATGGCAACATTATAAAGTGGTAAATGCTTTACCGTTCCAACTTTTTTTGAAAGAACCAGAATTGTAATACATGCTTATTTTGAAAGAAAATCCACAATAAAATTCACAAAGAACACATTAAATAATGTGCTCTAGTACTGTTTTCAATGTAATACAGGTCAACGATAAGTTAACAGAGTACTGTTTTCAGTTTGTTTTTAAATTAACAGTGCGTTTAACCGTTTTGTGTGTCAACCTTTTAAAAAATTGATTAAAAAAAATAATGAAGGAATATTTTGGACACCTTCTGTCAAAATGACAGACAACAAAAATGTCTTGTGCGACCTCTGGATTGGAGTGTCCAACCATCATACCACTGAGGAAGGAGATGGGTTCTGTGTCCAAGAGATTGACATTGACATTGATTTTTTGGTCTAAAATGTGCCAGTCAGAGATACTTAAAGTTAAAATGTTTATTTTTCGGCCATTAGGGGGCAATGCATACCTAAATTATCACAAGTATCTGTGTCTTCGAGTAAGAAACTCAACAACGGAGGTCCAATTAGTGCTGTTTTCAAACGCTCAATTCCCTAAGAATTATCTATTTGCAGCAACATGACAAGCACATCAGTCTGTCTTTCATTGCTTGGAAGTAGCGAAGAGGTAAAAATGTATTTATGGCAAAACTTTTTTGCATTTTGAGGGGAAATCAATGTTTTATTAGCGGGCTTGTTCCGAGCGCTTTGTCCGTCCGGGCTCTTGTAGAAGTAACGACGTCATCTAATATGGCTTTCCCCTGAAAAGAGGACCCGTGCCTATGTATTTTTAAACTGATTTTTAATTTTGCAATTAATGTGCTTTACGTAATTATTATTGCCTTGCAGCAAGAAGGTTGTGGGTTCGTATTCTGGCCCAGGGCCTTTCTGCATGGAGTTTGCATGTTCTCCCCGTGCATGCGTGGGTTCCCTCCGGGTACTCCGTCTTCCTCCCACAGTCCAAAAACATGAATGTCAGGTTAATTGACCAATCTAAATTGTCCTTAGGTATGAGTGTGTGTGTGCATGGTTGTTTGTCCTGTCTGTCTCTATGTGGCCCTGTGATGGACTGGCGACCTGTCCAGGGTGTACCCCGCCTCTCGCCCGTGGACAGCTGGAGATGGGCACCAGCGCCCATGGATGGCTATTTTCAAAGATGTACTGCAAAAACTACACACAGTCACTTTAAGGATATGAAAGTAATTCTTTTTACGTGGTGAGCTGAAAAGGTTTGTTAAGGTGCCCTACAAACCTTATATAGATAAAGTTATCAGGAGGAATGACCCAGAATATCAACATGCTACTCTAAGAAGCTTCTAGAAGGAAACCCAATATGTTTGATCCAAGTCATACAGTTAAAGAGCAATGCCACCAACTACTGAGGAACTGTTATGAGTTCTGCTTTTGAAGTTATTAACAAATAAATCTCTGATATGTTCTTTCTCTTATTACTCTAGCAAATAAAAAAAATGAAATAATTTGGGTAATTTTATCTGACCAAAAGCAAGAGAAGTTTGGTTTGATTTCACTTCAGACTGTGAAAAAAAATTAAACATTTATGTAAAAGATTAATAATACTGATTGAAATATCTTATAGATGTTAGGGGTTCTAATTATGCACATGATGCAGAGTGATGAAGAAAAATGGTTATAAATATTCAGCTCAAACAAGCATTCTGCAAGGGGTTTGTCAATCTGCCCGCATCTCACTTCTCAAACTGGTTCAGCTCAACGGAAAGCACCTGTTTCATACCTGTGATGAGGGTTAAAGCTGATGCCAACTTTTGATCGCAAGAGTGAGTTTCATTGACTGTTTTGACTACTGATGATGCAAATGGTTTCTGACAAAAGGAAACCACATGAAAAAAAAAAAGATTGCATACCTTGTAGAACCTTTTCTGAAAAAATGTTCACTTTCTGGTAGCACTGCTATCTTGTCACAGGCTGTTCCCAACTCTCCTCCAGTCTGAAAGTATTTTTGTCATAAAATTTTTTTCATAAAACTGCAAAAAGACAATTACCTCATCAATTGATATATAAAATTACTGACACACATTTTTGTATTATATTTCCAAGAAATATGTACTGTACCTGCTCATATTAAGGTAAATGACAAAAGCATATTTACAGGTGCATCCCAGTGAATTAGATTATTGGAAAGTAAATTTGTTTCTGTAACTCAATTAACAAAGGGAAATTGCTACACAAACCTTTTTTTTGTTTCCTTTTACTCACGTAAAGCACTTGGAATTGCCCTGCTACTGAAAGTGTGCTATACAAAAAAAATGCCTGTTATCAGGCCTTATTTCTGTCATTGATTTTCTGCTTCTTGCTAATGAAAAAATTTTAGATTAGAATTTTACAAACCCATAAGAACATAGAGAAATCTGGGCTGAGAAGTATGCTTAATATCTGCTTAAACCTTAATTTCTAAAGGTACATCAAATCTGAAAAATGTTCCTCACTGAGACAAATATATAAATTTACTGAGTTGTACCTGTATGTTGCAATAAATATTGATAGGAAGGTTTTACAGGTACTGATTAAGTCAGACATATAAGAATCTAGAATTGATAAACACAAGATTATTGAGATATGCATTTCTAATAACTCTCTTACTTTGTATTTTGTTAGATTTTCTTACCTATGGATGAATTAGCTGAATGCCTTTAAAGATGGTCAGGAAGATGCACGACAGCTAGAGCGTCTTCTTTATCTGACACTGGGTGATACATGACTGCAAAACATTTTCTGTGTGCCAGGCAAAAGGTGGAGCAACACAGCAGGCAGGTAGAAAAAAATGACAAAGTGTTTCTTCTGCTTAAATGTAGTTATTCTGTAAATATGGTTTTGTAGTATAATTTTTTTCTATTAATAATGTCAGGATAATCATATGTTTTAATATGTCATTTGTCACAAATGTTGCATTTTATGCTTATACTACCATTTTTATTTACTCCCCTAATCACCCCTAGAATCAGAACCAAACAGGGATGAGTATCTTTTAGCTTCTATGCTCTCCTTATCCAGAACAAACTTTCCACACCGCTGCAAAGTTGCTGAAACACTGTGCTACATTTACTCAAATCTAAAAAACATATCTGTTTAGAGCTGCCTTGGAGTAAATGATTAATAATAGCTGGAACGTTTTATGTTTTAGAGTATCATATGTTCTGTGTCTATTGTTGGCGATTATGAGGAAGCTATAATTGTCTGGTTAATAATACTTTGGAATAATTATACCAATATCCTAATACTGGTGTTATGGAAAAATTATTATTAAGAATAATCTCCTCTGTGTATGTTTTAGATACTAATAGTTACTGTGTGCTTTTTCTTTCTGACATGGTAACCAATCTGATTATATGACACTGTATGATTCTAGGTCAGGTCAAATGTAATGATTTGACCTCCTACATCCTGGGTTGGCATAGTAATCTCCTCTTAGATCTGACGACACCCTAACATAAAATAGATTATGCTTTCACTATCCAACCCACGACGCCTGCAAGTCTAATGTTTCATTCTGAATAATTTTTTTCTGATATGATATTGATAGCTGTCAGGATTCTACTATATAAGTATGTCAGGTTTTGGAACACAGGTCAGTTTGCCTATTTCCTGTGTAACACTGTTCCTCCTTGTTTGATCAAACAAGTCTGTAATAAAAATCTCCTAAAACTACTGAAGTAATCTCTCTCACGGTTTATTTAAGAACTTTGATTAAACTGGAATAATAGTTAAAGAAACTCGAATTTGCGACAAAATAAGCAAAAGGGGGCACCACCTTCTTAATCTATATAAGAAACAATATTAATTATAACAGACTATCAGTCTTTACATAAAGGATGAATTATATTATCGATGTATTGAATCCATTCACATAAAAAGAAGCACAGAGATTTTGTCTCAAGTTTAAGAAATTTATTAACAGTTGCTCAACCCTTTTTACCGGCAGTCACAAAATAAATTAAATCTAGTCTAAATTAGCAATGCTCTTAATGGGTGTATCTATTCAATCAGGGAGGAGATAGGATGTGGAAGGCAGAATCAAAACAAAATGACAGCACAGGGAGAACCCCACTTCAGCTTCTCAAAATTCATTAGCAAGGTTCTCAATGAAGAGGTTGCTCCCCATGTTAAAGCTTAAAGCTCACAGTGCACCTCCTGCTGTTCCTCCTGCCTCAGAGTGCAACAAGACAAAAGATGACACAAATCAGACAACACTGCCTTCCCCTCACTGCTGCTCTTGGATTTAACCTCATCTGTATGTATACAACACATTGAATAATTTGTCAAAACTGTAAAATGTTTCTCATTTGTCAAAATCAATAGAAACAACTTGAAACAAAAGCAGTCTTTTAGCAATGTGGAAGTTAAAAAATAGATAATAAAAAAATAAAAAAAATAAAAATTATATATATATATATATGGCCATGCATCCATCCATTTTCTAAACTGCTTGATCCTTAAGGGGTCGCGGGGGATTCAGCACAAATTTCATTTGCTGGAAGTTGCATTTCTCTGATTCACATCCGTTTATATATGTGTAAGACGTTGTTACATTGTGGGCAGGAATGATGCACATCTTTACAAGAATCCACAAAGAAGGGGATCAAACAGCAAGGCCAGAACCTGGTGTGGAGAATAGGATAGAGAAATATAGAGAGACAGAACAATAACTGAACATAGGCACAATAATGTTTTAATCATCAAAGCTGATGCGTAAAATATGAGTTTTTTCTAACTTGTATAAAGAGAATCCAAATTTTCTGATCAGATATCATTATAAGAAACTAGAATCTATAGAGCTACAAATGTCACATAACTCTCAGAGGGTAGGTGCCAAAATTAAACGAACATCCCATGTGATGTTGCTCTGTCAAAGTTTACTGCCAATTTTAAAAAAGAATATATTTTTCATTAGAAATTATGATGATGCAGAATTTTCAAGAAATTTGTAAACGGCTCTTTTGAGCGCAAGTTCAAGTATGACTGGGCCTCCTTCCAAAACAAAGCTATTTTAAGTTGATTGTTCGGGAAATGTAATTCTTTGAGTTATGAGCCAAATTTCATGATCATATGAGAATGTTGTAAAAAGGTGATTCAGTAATAGCATTGCTTTTTTTCTTAATTTTTCTTTACCGTTTCTGAGCACCAAGGGTGTCAGTTTGTTTTTAAAATTGCCGGGGACAATATTTATAAACTTGGATGCGGTTTGAGGATTGCTGGGGACCAGGCCCGGCGTCAGAGGGTCATTCGGGGGGGAAGGCCCCCCTGTCCCCTGTCCTTGCCCCTCCATTGGCTGTCAGAGTGGTAATGATTTTTGGTGCGATTTTATGATTGCTGTTGGTTGTACAACTGGTTTTCGCGTGTATATTAACTGAAATGTGTGGTTGTCCAAGTAATAGTAGACCATATATATTAAGTACAGTAAGCATATGTATGTGCAGATCTTTGGGACAATCCAATCAACCAAAGCCCCCCCACCAGTCATCGCATGTTCCCCTCACAATATGGATCTGGAGCCGGGACCTGCTGGAGACAGTTAATAAATATTTATTTAGCCTCTAAGTATTCATCCATTTCATTTATGATTACAAAATGCACCGCACTGTATATGTGGTGAAATTTGCATCTTTATTAATTCAACAGCTTTCTCTGGAGCGGTTTAAAGCAGGGATTAGAATTAGCACCCTCAAGTCTGAGACCATGGTTTTGATGGTTAAATCAATACAAGTTAAAAGCCATAGGTATAACTGTTTCCTTTTGAACGTCAGCAATAGGCTGTTGGTTGGAAAGAATAATTAAAATCCACACCATAGCACAGAGAACAATGTCGAACATAATATCTACTCGCACCCCGACTACGGACAATGTGTGCTTTCTGCACAGTGATTTTTGCACAATATACATTTCAGCGGCAGTATCCAAATAATGAAAGACTAATAATTCAATGCACTATGATTTACTTTCAATAATGCATCAAGTTATTTTCCTTTTTGATTTTTTTCCCCAACTTTGATGGAAATGTTTTCTGACCCTTTTGACCCTTTTGCGTCGCAGAAGGGTCTCTGGCAGCTGGATGCAGAGATAGTGGGAATTTTTTTGCCTTCAGCGCAAAGTAGTATTCTGGAATGCTCTCTACACAAATCCAGTATGTCAGCATATCATCTTTGCTCATCTTAAACAAGCAAAAATATTACATGAATATTTTTTCTGGCAATCCACCCACAGTAAAGAAACCACACCCATTAAATTTCAAATGTCACTCATTCATTATTAAAATAACCCTCAACAGGCAAAATCCGCAAAGTAGTCATCTTTATTTTTTACAATCATGTTTTAAGGCTGTAAAACCCCTCCCCACACACTTTTTTTTACTTTTCCCAGATATAAATTAACATTTACTCACATTTCTCACTAGTTTTAATATTCAAACCTTCAAAGATTTTGAATTCACATCGACTGCTCCTTGTGTGTATTGGAAATTTGTCAGCACCAAATCTCAGTGGTTCATGTGATAACAACTACGTTAACAGAGAGGAGCTGGTAAACTAAAACCATGCTTGTCTTCTCATACTTTTGCTGAACATTATTTATTCACTTGTTCTACAATCATAGGTACACTTCAATTTTAAATAGTTTAATCTTATCAGGTATAATTCTAGTTTGTGTTGTGGGTTTTTTTGCCTTTTAAATATCCAAATCATCATACAAATGGTAGTGCGCTGTTTAGTGTTAAAGACTTCGCAACCTTGCAGGCTCACATTTATTTTGCCCTTGAATCAGGACAGATGATAAGCGGGACGGATATTGTAAACAAGGACTACGTTCCGTTGCAGCATTTTTAAAGTAACAAAAACTTACAACCACCCAGGCAGCATATCGAAATCTGTTTCAATGTAACCTTCCATCCAACGTGGTTGGGACATCCAACTGTTGTGTTTTTAAAAAATGTACTGTAAAATTCTTACATATTGCAATTTAAAGCTAAACACAAACAGGGGTCAAGAAAGCCACTAAGTTTAAAATATAAAGTAGTTTTGCAGTTTAAGGAAAGCCTTGCACATGAAATACTATACTAAAGTGCATCTAAGTTTACCAGCGGCATCCTAAAACCAGTAATTAATAGATTAGTCAGAAAAACAACTAAGGTAACTTCGCTTTATGGGAAGAGTTTTTTTTATTTACATTTTTTTACATTTCTTATTAAGAATATTAATATTCACATCGTGTCCAAGTTTATATTACGTTTTATTTGTAAATTTTAAGGCTTTTTCATAAAAAATGTGCCTGTCAACCCACCTCTTTTTTTTTTCTACATCTTCAAACATTTCTTTTGGAATATTGGATGCTGACAACTCAAACAGGCAGACTCATTCTATGATGCTATCAGTAATTAGTAACAACCTGAGCCCGCAATCTGACATGTCTGTTTTGATGTTTATGTTTTCAAGTTTTCACTCACCCAAAAATAAACAGCACTCCAATAATAATCCAAGTGAGTGCCCCCAATTTGTGTTCGATTGTGGTCACAACTGAGCACTTGCAATGTGGGCATGTCATGTTTCCAGGAGTCTCCGTGGGCCTCTGTTGAACCATCACCACCACCTGGTTGACTGTCAATCACACTTGTTAAAGAAACATTACTAACTCTTGTGTTATAAAAAATATATTTTAAGCTTTAAACACTTACCTTGCTGAACATTCTGATTTTGTTGTGGGATATATTGCATAACTGGTTGTTGACCTAGAGATATAAAAATATTTTACTCAATGGAGCAAAAACTGGTCAAAAGCTTCAGCATATATATGAAGAGAATTAACAACTTAAAGGCCCAGTTTGTAACAAATTCGGCTTTTCATAAATATTTATTTTATCGAGGCTTATTCACAATCCCATCTATCTATCATGAAAGTGTTCTCGTGTCTTAGAATATGTTGTTTATAGATAAAGAGGGTGCACCGCCCCCCCATATGAGGCTGCCATGTTGCATTGCCATCTTTGAATTAGTTAGCCAATAGGGGTTAAACTTTTTTGCTTAACACGTTTTAGCGAGAGACGTTGGGGGGAGGGGGAGAGGTGAAGAGAAGAAACGAGCTACGAGCATAGAGGACAGTGGATTTCAATTTCAATGGAGGACCATCCCTGCTCTTTTCACCGTGAGAGGGAGGAAACCATATCACAGAAAAGAAAAAGAAATAACTGGTAGAAAACAAGAATCGGTGGAGCGTTTACCAGATGGAGACTATTCATGAGGGACACGAACTTTAAGATGGATGCGGAGGTTGCAGGCTTTCTGCTGAACAGGCAAGTTAATTACATGAAACAATGAAGTTTATGTTAGCGTTATGTTTGACACAGGACAGGTTACTCCAGCAAATATTTTATCTTCCCTTTAACTCGGACAATAACTCCGCAGCTTCCGTAGTAGTAATGACATGTTATAATGCCGAGTTGCTTGCATTCACTGAGCGCGCCACTAGTTGGAGGTAATTCTTAAGCCTAGTTTACGCTTCTGCGTTTTGACGGAGACGGATTGACGCAACGGCATTATCCCTCAACGCAAGGGCTCTCCGTCACCTATGCTAGGACGAACGGAGTAGAGGCCCAATTTTTAACTATCCTTCTCCGTCGATGGGGAATGTATGCATCTGATTGGTCAGTGTCAGTAACAGCCAGAGATCGAATCACCACAACGGGGCTCTATAGTCGCTGTAATCAGTAGTTAATGCAGCGTTTGGCCACTATATGCTTTATACTGAAAGGATGACTAATCAGTTCTTTTGGCGATTTTGAACAAAAGGAGGTGTAGGAAAAAAACAACAATGGCTGCCGTGTTTGTTTCCATGGGTTTTTAGAGGATTCTATGAGCTGCACTTCTAGTATAAAGCTTTACAGCTTCATCAAAACGTACTTTCTGTCGTACATTGCTCCATGAGGAAGACATCCGTTCACAAGCCTGGAAAAAAACAGAAGCGGCGCTGTGTGATAGTAGGCAGAGACGCCATGAAAACTAAGCACCCCCTGCTGTCCCGGTCGAGCAACGCTGAAAAAACAATAGAGAGTTTAAATTTGCGGTCGGAGAAGCATAAACTAGGCTTTACACACGGGGGCTTTAAGAGAAGGCTGACAATACATTAAGAGAAAATGATAATTTAAGGTAAATGACACTGAAGATGCTCTCTAATCTCTTACCATGCTCAGTATATTGCTGAGCAACAAGCTGGGCCACTGGCTGGTTAGAGTTCTGAGCAGCAGGGTGGACCAGTCTAGTTTGATTGGTGACCACTCTGGAGTCCAAAGGGGGACCAGGATATGGTGGTGCTGGGGTATTTGAAATATCTGAAGTGACTGCAGTTTTTGGAGGTGGACCTTCACCATCTTCCATTTTATCTGTAAAATACGGCGAAGAAAAAAAACTACAGCAAAGTCACAAATTTGGTGTCTTCATCAGTTTTTCTAAAGACTTTAATTGAGGAAGCAGAGTTAAACTGTGACACCAAACTGACCAAGTGTTATTAAAGATAGGAGGGCTTGTGTGCAGCATGGAAGACTGCATAAAAGTTGTCTGTCAGGTTGGAATGTATCAAAGTAAAGCATGCCTTCTTCGTAAGAAAACACTCGTGTACATAACACAGCCCTGCATTGTATTAACCCTGTCATCTGAGTAAAATAAAACATGAGACACCTATTTAACCTCAAGCCTTGGTGTGTGGCAACTGTAGCTCAGTGGTTTGTCTTGTATTCGAAAGATTGCCCTTTCACGCCCTGGCTCCGAGTGCCTCGGATTTTGTGTCCTTGGGCATTTCACCCGTTGCCTACTGGTGTTGGTCAAAGGGCTCGGTGGTGCCAGTGTTCAGCAGCTTCACCTCTGTTAGTTCACCCCAGGACAGCTGTGGATACAACATAGCTTGCCATCACCAGTGAATGAATGTATGACTGAATGTAGTGTATTTGACCATTTAGTATATGGAATTGTCATTACTTGTTACTTTATCCATCTCTATCTATCTTTTCAGGATAAAAATCTAAATATGTGTGAAACCATCATTTGAAACCAGAGGTTTGCATAAACCAACTAAAGGTTCTCCTGTTTTAGTTCATTTTGAATTACCAGAATTATTTCTATTGCTAAATAATGCGAAAAAGAACAAAGAACTATTATGATCCCTGTATTTTCCGTATTCGATAGGTAGGACGGACTTGGCTTCAGAACTTTATGTCACTTGCTTTCAGCTGTCAGTGAGTCCTTTCTGTGGATATACCGTCAAAATATACAGAGAGGAAATCTGTTGACCCAATATCTGTGATGGTCGGTAAACCCTGGAGAACTCTCTCTCTCTCGCTCTCTCTCTCTATCTATCTATCTATCTATCTATCTATCTATCTATCTATCTATCTATCTATCTATCTAGATAGATAGATAGATAGATAGATAGATAGATAGATTTGTAGAGTCATGAGCAAAAAAACAGATTAATTAATTATGATCTGTAATTAATTAATGTAATTAATCTCGTTTTAAGTGCACAGGGACAGTTGTAATACATGCAAGGGACAGTTGTAACACGTATATCTAAAATATACATAATTAATCAAAGAAATTTATCAGAATGATAAATATAAGATTATTCATCTTACACATTATTGTTCTTTCACACTACATGAAAAAGAAGGGAAAATGTCAAATTGTTGTAATGCAATCAAATTGTGTCATTGGTAGAACAAAAACCAATCAAAGCAAATTGGTGAAACAATTACAGGAAGAACTTTATGATGAAGCCATAAATTGCTGATGGTGGGTGGGGGAGGCTGACAGCAGGATCGTTCCGAGTCACTGCTGTGGCAAGTGTAAAAGTAACCACGAGCTGTGCAGGACCAACACTGGAGTCAGACATCCCTTAACCTTGAGTGACTCTCCTGGCACACTATGCAGAATTCTTCTTCATCAGATGAGTCCAGAATTTTTTTTTACCTTGCTGGGTTTGATGTGATATTAAGTGATAAAGCAATGTAAGGGGAAAGTGAACATAAGATATTACTTTATTGTGTCACAATAGGAAAATGTCAGTGTTAGAGCAGCATAACAAGAAAAAACAATGAAGATATAGTAAATATAGAAAATTCCATTATATTATATTTTCATGCACATTAATTGATTTATGGTGATGATCTATGTTTTTAAAATATTAATAAAGACCACAGACTACCTGAAGAACTAGCTTGACTGCTAGCTCAACAGATGCTAGTAATTTCTATTTTTAGCTTACAAAGCAGTGATTCTAATAATTCAAATTTATTTGAAACCTGATCTCAGAACAGTATCCAAAAAAAAAATCTGAAAAAAAATATTAAACTAGAAAAACAGTTTTCGTGTTAACTTTGTCAGGGAGTTTCAAATGTGACTCTGTCTTTGCTAGCAACAAGACATTGTAATTGAGCATGTGCAATGAGCATGAGTGTTATCTGTCTAGCTTCTTTCTGATTGGAGGATTTCAAGGTGTTAGAACTGTCCCTTTCTACAACTATCCCTGGTCACCCCCTATCTTTTTATCTGGGCCAAATCAGTTAAAAAGTATAATATTTCATGAGATTTTGTAACACATTACTTCTTTTTACAGTTCTTGCTCCTGGTATGCGACTTTTATTCACAAAAAGAATAAAACAAAAACTTAAACAGCTAAAAATGAAACTGAAACTAAGAATAAAAAAACTAAGACTAAAGTAACAAATAGTAAAAACGAATTAAATTTAATGTAGAATTACAAATCTTAAGTCAAAACTAAATAAGCACTATAACCAAAGAAAGACCAATTAAATGTAAAAATATTAAAACCTTGGATATTGTGTATTGTTCACCTCATCTACTCCTTGACTCACATAGAAAAATAGCACAGAATTAAGAAAATAGCACAGAATTAATTATTTGTTTATTATATTTTCAGTTCAGGTTGGATTTCTTTTTTTGTGCTCAGCACAGATTTACTTGGTGGGAAGACTATGTCACCAGTACGCAATAGCGCACACAAGCAGCCTAGAGGGAATAGTGACAACAAGTGACCGTTACGCTTTCTCCTTTTTTGATGGTTTAGAAAAAGAGTTGTAAAACACCCTGACTCAAATGGCATGTGGCTCTGAAGGACTGCCCTTAATGCATGTGCAACTCTTGAAAAAAAGTGACAATTAAAGGAATGAACAGCAGCAGCACTGAAAAAACTGTGGCATTCAAAAAAAGATTGGCATGTAAAAAAAATAATCAAAGTGTGAAAACTTGATTGTGAGCTTTTTGCTTCTATGGATATATTTAGAGTTTTAGCCTTATTGAAACTTTTTTTATTAGTTTAATTGTAATCCCAAAATTGTCACAATTTTTTTCTAGAATGAAAATTTACATTTTCAGTTGCAATTAAATTTTTCAAGGCCAGTTTTTATTTTCAGTTTCATTTTAAGCAGGCATTATTTTCATGCTATAACTTGTTTGTTTTGGGAGGTTTTTCCCTTATACTCACGTAAAGCACTTGAAATTCCCTTGCTACTTTAATGTGCTATATAAAAAAATAGACTTGATATCTTGATTTGTTTTTCAATCCTTTATTTCTGTCAATGATTATCTGCTTGTAGCTAATGAAAACATGTTATTTAAGATTAGAATATTACAAACCAATAAAAAGATAAAGAAATGTAGGCTTGGACGTATACTTAATATCTGTTTAAATCGTATTTTCAAAAGGTACATTTAATCTGACAAACAAGCGTCAATGGATAACATAGGCTAAATTACTGTGATCTACTTGTAGGTTGTATTGATATCCGGCTATTGATAGAAAGGTTTTACCAATACGAAAGTAGTTAAGTCTGTTTTATCTAAATTTAGAATTAGGAAAGCAATACACAAGACTATTGAGATATAAATTTCTATAAACTCTCTTAATCTGAATGTTTTAGATTTTCTCACCGTCGGATGGATTTGCTGAATGCCTTTAAAGATGGTCAGGAGGGTGCACAACAACCAAAGCGTCTCATTTATCTGACACTGAGTGATAAATAAATGCAAAACACTTTCTGTGTGCCAGGCAAAAGGCGGAGCAATGAAGCTGGCAGGTAGAAGTAGGTGGGGAATATAGCTTTGTTAAAAGTAAAACAACAAAGAAAAAAAAAACTCAAACTCAAATTTTTTCCCATTATATTTGTAAAAAAGAAGTGTAGCCTGATGTTTACTTTCCCTGTATTCTGCATTTTGTCAGCAATGTTCAAAGGAGATACATTTCCTAGTCAAAAGTTTTGGAATGATTTTTTTTTGTTGTTACATATTTGTAACTTAAAAGCAATCCACTTTAATTTAGGCTTATAGATGCAAAATAAGGAAACAGGAGCAAGGGAGATAACAAAATTGCCTATATTAGACTGTTAATAGCTGATAAAAGGAGGTTAATGTAGGTGTTTTCCCTTGGTGTCGTATTGCGGCTTGTTTTGACCTTTGAGTAAGCAGCAGGTATACACTGCATACAGAGGGCGTATAGAGGTGAAAGTCAGATTGCTAAAGTGGTTAGGCATCCGGGAGGAGGGGAGTCCCACCGCTGATGCGTGACTAGCTTGTGTTTTTTTTTATCCAATTGGTTGGCAAGGTGGACAGGGAGGTGAGTGGAGTGCGGAAACAAGTAGTTGTCCCACTTCCAGGATTTTTGTGGGGAGCGGAAGAAGCAGGAAGCAAGCCAATGTGAACTCTAAAGAGATGACTGGGTTGGAAGAATGATGACCAACTCTCAGCAATGTTCTGAAGGGAAGAAATGAGGTTAGCCCTGGAACTTTGATCACAGAAAAGCACAGGGAGTTTTGAGTTCTGATTACCATTCTGCATGAGTGATCGATATATTGTCTGTCTAGAGAAGTTGACTCCTTTTCAAGCTTTTCATCAATTTGTCTAGAAGACATGGTGAGCCAATGCAGTGCAGTAGTATAAAGTGTGTTGAAATAGATAAAGCACTATGGAAATTAGAGGCCATTTTACCATGTTGCTAATGTCTCTCACACTGACACATCCACACATACATGCATGCAAGTCACGCAAGATTTAACATATGTCAAGGAAATTTCAATCGAACGCGATTGGACTTGGTAATTTGTCTTGGAAGACGTTTCACTTCTTATCCAAGTGGCTTCATCAGTTCATGCTCGCCGCTGACCAGGCTGGGACTGGTCCAACTAACTGGTGTGGAGACTCAGCTATTTAACCTCTTGAAGGGCTTTTACAAGACTGATTATTTCATTGGATCCTTTGTGCTCCACGTCTTAACGACGGTCGTTGGCGTGTCGCCTATTGATGGAGGTTAGGTTTCGGCTTCATTAGTACCCTATTGTGTTATAACGACAGTCGTTGGAGTCACAGTTGTTTTTCTTATTAGAGGCGACGTTGTTGAGTCTCCTGGGGAGGGATGAAAGGGCAGCATTGTAAATTGGAGATAGGTGATGTCTCAGGCCTCCTCCTCTGTTGAGAGATGGTTTCTCTTGAGATAACCATGACCTGGATGAATGAGAATATTCACAGGCTTAAGATTTAACATACATACCCTCACACATTACCACCGTCCTGCCTGTTTCCTCTGATCTTCTACAACCTCAGTGAGGTTGCTGTACTATTTTCTACTAATTGTTGTTCGCACATTGTTGTATTCCTTTTGGTTGCTGCCATTGTTACACCCGAATTTCCCCTCGTGGGACTATCTAAGGATTATTCTATTCTATTCTATTCTTGAGCCAAGGACGAGGACATTACTCTCATCCTGATTGATTTGATTTTTCCTATAAACTGTTGGGAATTATGCCTTATGTCAATAGAACCTAAATGTCTAGAGTATGAGACCTTGAGGATCCTTAATCAGGCCCCTCCTCTTCATGACCATGCCTTGAGATTTGTTCCATGAACACACAAACAGGACCAGGAGAGAAATTTCCTGCAATCTTCTATTCATCAAATTTTCTTTGTTGGACCCCTCCCCTGAGGCCAGTTTGCCAAAGAACAAACATTACTTCCTGTATTGAATGGATACTCTACATGGGGACAGATCATACATCCAGAAGACTCTGTGGGCCTCCGTTGAACCATAACCCTGTGGTTAGTTGTCAGTCGAACTTAAGATACACCACCAACAGTCTGGAGCTCTTCTATAGACACATTTTTTTGTGATGAGAAAAATATTGAGAGAGATGCTCACCTGGTTGAACAATCTGAATTTGTCGCAAAGCTGGTTGTTGAACTACATGTATAAAAATATTTAACTGGGAATTAGCTGAATGAAGCAAAAACAGGAAAAAAAAGCTTCCAGCTTTGAGGAGAAACATTAACTTGAAAAACATGACTGACATAGAATTGAAAGAAAAAACTCTTGCAACATTGACATTATTAAAAATGGTTTTTGATCTCTTACAAGGCTTGAGATATTTCCAAGCAACAGGTCGGTGACTTTGCTGAGCAAGAGGTTGGTGATGCTGTTGTGAAACAGTTTGGTGACCTTGTAGAGCAACAGGTTGGTGATACTGACGAGCAACAGCCTGTTGATTCTGCTGAGCATCAGGCTGGTGATGCTGTTCAGCAAAAAAGGCTGTTGATGCTGCTGAGCAAAAGGCTGGGGACACTGTTGATCGATGAATTGGTGATACTGCTGAAAAACAGGTTGGTGATAATGTTGAGCAACAGGCGGGGGTGCAGGCTGACCATCAGATGTAGGTTGAGGGGTGACCACAATGGAGGTGGAACAGGATATGGTGACACAGGTATCTCTGGAATTTCTGAAGTACTTGCATATACTTGAGGAGGTCCATCATCCTTTCCCATTTTATCTGTCAAAAAGTAAAAAAATGTATTATAGCAAAGTTGTTATACAGCAATGATATTAGCTGTATTGAGCAGTTCTTCTAAAGACTTTCAGTGAGGAACCAGAGTTAAACTGTGACAACAAACTTGTTAATTTCTAAAGATAAGGAGAAGTTTTAGTTGTCTGTTATGTTGAAGCATTTTAAAGTAATTAGGTTTTTTCAGTTTAGTTCATGTGGTCCCAATTCATAATACATTATGTCAAGGCACTTTATAGAAATATTCATTTTAACTCATCTGAATTCAATCATGCATTCATTCAAATTAAACCTAATACTTTAAAATGCATCATGGTCTGGCCAGTATTCCAGTTGCATAATTCAGGTATTTTTGTTGGGTTTAGGAGTTTGCATCAAATAAATACAGCATGTGAAATTGTCCCTGAAATCCACTGAATTCAATGAGCCTATATTTAGGTTCCTATATTCAGGTATATTATAATGTTGGATATATTGATTTAAAGTTACATAAAGTTTAGTGTTACTTAAATTAAAACTGTCAATTTTATCTTTGGAACTAAAAAGCAAGTTGCGCGCGTCGGCATCAGTGCATCTACTCAGCTGCTGTTCGGACGCATTGACGGAGCGTCCGAGCAGCTGCTGTGTGAAATTGGGAAGAGTGAACTTTCGAGCAGCAAATGCGGGGTGTCAATCAATCAGTAACAGAGAAATCCAGGCCCGCGCGCTGATGTACGGCCTTGACGCGCCAACGCGGAGTACAAAGTGTGCAAGCAGCTGGGTTTTAATCTTAAAGCATTGACTTTCATCCGTTTGAGGGATTTGATGTCTGGCCGTGATGATTGGTATGAAAGTGGCATTATTGTTCTCAATCAATCTAATTATGTTCAGATGGGTCACTTATTAAGCAACTTTTCAGTTTTTTGCATGTTAATTATTGCTCTCTCTGAGAAAATTGTAACTGGAAGTTATTAACTTAAAGGAACTGCATAATGACATAGTGCCACACCAATGCATGCATACCCATATTATGAAAGCAAGCACGTCGAGCGACAAAGTAAGCGACAATGTTTACTTTCGTAAAATTTTTCTGACAACCTTAGCCATATGACAGTCGTGATGTAAAGCAAGTATACGTTCCTTAGACAAATTCAGCAGCCAGTTTTGTGACGGTTTAGTGAAAGTAATGTGCCGGCTAGTAACATGATGCTACTATGAGGCTTTGTGGCTGCAGGTAAGTTCTAACGGTGTAAGCAAATAAAAGCTATAATTTTTTAAAAAGCTTGCTAATAAGCTAATGTGTGAAGTCATTATGTAAGCCACTTAGTTAATTTGGGAAACAAATTGCATTACTGGACAATGCACAGAAATACTCATTTTGACTTAGAAAAAGTAATACATCAAATAAAATATTTATATATATCATAATATCCCTTTGAGAGTAATATAGTTCTTTTATTTATATTTAATTATTATAGTTTTGTTTTTTTCAGGAATTGGCTCTGGAAGGAGTGATGGAGGACTTTTCACAGGAGGAGTACATGCATCAACCTGCCATCGACCCTTATGTGACATGGAAAGTTTGAGACCAGGGTTTAAAGGAAAGAGCAGTACAGGAAAGGTGAGAGTAAAGGGTTATACATAGGTTCGGGGAAGAGGAAGTTGTAGGGGTGAACGCAGCAGGACGAGGTCCAGAGCTCCTTCAAGAGAACCGGGGTAGGCAGCGAATAGCACCTCTCAGGGAAAAGGACAGAGACCGCATCACACAGCTGAGAGCTGCCAGTATATCTGAGATGCAGGTTGGTTATAGCTACTGTGATAAAAACAAATGTGAACAAATAAAATAGCACAGTCCTGAATTATGAATCTAGTCATGTAAACATATACCCCTGATTAATTTCTAGACAGCTTTACAATATCTAAGCCAGGGGGAGAGAGATGACATTCTCCAGAGAGTGGTGACCCGTCTACCAGGGGTGACGATGGACATCCTGGAGTTTCTGCAATAGACACCAGGATCCCATCTTCCTGATCGAAGGCAGCCTGTGAGGAGCACTTGCTTGAACTGCTGCCCCCTACGCAAATTGAAAATCTTTGTGGTCTGCAGGCTTCTGAGCTCTGTCTAAGCAGACGTGCTAACCTGGAGCTATACTGCTTGGATAAGGGCACACTGTGTCTGGTGAGGATGACCTGGAACGACATCTTTGCCTTAGAGGACCACTAAAATGTGTGCACCGACAACTTAGAGTTTTGGTTTGCTGCCTACTGCCATTTCACAATCTGGCAACATGGAAGAGGGAATCAGGGGCCATTTCCAACTACTATGTTCTTCCTATACGTGAAAAATTCCCTGACCCATTTGGAACTTAGACTGGCAACAAAGAAGGTCCATTTAGGGTGGCAGACTGAAATTCCAAACTGTTTTTATCTATGACCACAATACCTCAAAACAAAAACAATATCTCAAAAATAAGACCTCTTTGCTGAAGAACCCACTATGATCCAAAAATAAAGACACTGTTAGTGCAACATATTCATTTTTATTTATGTCTAAAATGTACCGTATTTTTTCCATTTTGCATTTGTACATAGTTGTATTGTTTTTTTGTTTTGTTTTTTCTCTTTTGGCTTTTCACTTCAGGGGCCGCCACAGAAAATTATCTGTCTCCATTTAGTCATATCCTCTGCATCCTCTGCCTTCACACCAACTGACTTCATGTCCTCTTTCACCACATCTATAAATCTAATTTTTGGTCTCCCTGTCTGCCTCCGGCCTGGTGGCTCCATCCTCAGCATCCTACCAATGTATTTGTCATCTCTCTTCTGAATATGTCCAAACCATCTCAGTCTTGCCACCCTGTCTTTATCTCTAAAACACCTCACATGAACTGTCCCTCTGTTGTACTTATTCCTGATCCATCTTTGTCACTCTAAAAGAGAATCTCACCATCTTGAGTTCTAGAACCTCCAGTTCTGCTTTCTGTTTTTTCCTCATTGACACTGGTTGTAGACCATAGAACATCGCTGGTCTCAAAACTGTCTTGTACACCTTTCCAACTAATCATCATTCCTCTCTTTCACATTATTCCATCCAGATCCTCCCCAACCCTTTAGGCACCCCAGTCAGCCAGGAGGAGGCACTATACAGCCCAGAACTGGTACATGTTTTTGTGGGAGTAGCTCACATTAACTACTCAAGGGAACACAGGGAGAACATGCAAACTCCACATAGAAAGACCCTTTCGCCAACCCCACACAGGTTGTGGGTGCCAATGATATGGAGGAACAAACACACCCTCAGCATCCCCGGCAGGATTTGAACCCAGAACCTTCTAGCTGTGAGGTGTGCCACCATGCTCACCTGAAGACTCCTCACTAACCTCATCTATCACCCTGTCCATTACCAAAGTAAACAAGAAGGGACTCAGAGCCGATCCTTGATGGAGTCCCAACACCATCTTGAACTCCTCTGTCACTCCTACAGTACACCTCACTGCTGTCTCACAGCTCTCATACATATCCTGCTCCACTCTAACATACTTCTCTGCCACTCCAGACTGCCTGATTTAAAACCACATATATTCTCTTGACATCCTGTCATACGCTTTCTCCAACTCTATAAAGATCTCCCTCTGGCCTTCTCTGTAATTCTCCATCAGCATCCTTAAAGCAAAAACTGCATTTGTAGTACTCTTCGTTGGCATGAAACCGTACTGTTGCTCACAGATGCTAACTTCTGACTGAAGCCTAGCTTCCACCAATCTTTCCCACAGCCTTTTTTTAGTAATCGTTAGCTTTATTCCGTTGTAGTTGCCACAGTTCTGCACATCTCCCTTGTTCTTAAAAATCGGCACTAGAACACTTTTCCTACTGTCCTCAGGCATCTTCTCGGTCTACAAGGTCTTGTTGAAGAATCTAGTCAAAAACTCAACTGCTACCTCTCCTAAACATCAGGACCAACTGATCTCGCCCACCACTTTGCAGTCACTAATCTCCTTTAGATCACAATGTCTCCATAAGATATAGTTCACCTGAGCGCTCCTACCTCCACTCTTATAAGTCACCTTATGTTTCAAAATTTCCATCATTATTCCTTCCATTTCAAGATTCAGACTCATCAGCCTATCTGACACCCTTTTCACTTCCAGAACATTCCTAGCAAATTCCTCTTTCAAGATAACTCCTGATCCATTTCTCTTTCCATGTACCCCATGATAGAAAAACTTGAACCCTTCTCCTAAGTTTCTAGCCTATCTTCCTTTCCAACTGGTCTTCTGAACACAGAGAATATCCACTTTCCTTCTATGCATCATGTCCACCAGCTCTTTAACTTTAGTCATAGTCCCAACATTCAAAGTCCCTATTCTTAATTCATTGCTCTTGAATTTCCTTTTCCCTTTCTGCCTACCAACACACCTTCCTCCGTTCCTCCTTTGACCAACAGTGGTCCAATTTCCACTTGTACCGTGTGGGTCAACAGCACTGTTGCCGGTCGTTGTTAAACCGGGCCTCAATCAATCCGGTATGGAGTTCATGTTTGTGATTAGCCAGACATGAAATGTGGGATGTAGGTGAATGACATACCTGTCCTCTGCAAACGTGTGTCTGGACCAGTTCTGTCGTGGGGGGTGGCACAGCTCCTGCAAGATTTCCAAGATGCCTTGGGTCACCTGGCCAGCGTTTTACCCATCTCGGGAGCGCCCCTCCATCCATACGCGTTCTCAGGATGCAGCGCTATAGTTCAGGGATGTAGCTTTAGTCTTTGGCAACCTTTATCGCTTATACACTGTAATTGTGCGACTTTTTGCTGTATAGCCACTTCTATTTAAAAGAAAAAAGTTACAAGATTTACTGCAGGTCCACCTTTTCCTCCTACCTTTAATGTCAACAAACACTACTACTTTGTAATGACAGATAATACTAAATCAGCACATATGCAGTTTTCATGAAGATAGGAAAAAGTAAAACTTATGACTTCTTAGTATTCCGGGTCGGTGTTTGTGGTGGTTGTAATCTAACGCAGCAAGAAGGCACCTTGCTTTATAGACAGGAAGAGAGAAGGCAAACCTGTGTGTGTGCATGTAGAAGGGGGATATTAGAGGTACAGTATGTCAAATGAATGCAGTACACCTTTATCTTTGTATCCTCCTTTTTCTAGGATCTGCAGTAAAAAAGGACACAGTAAGGCTTATTCACAATATTCTATTACTTTGTAAAAATTTTGGCTGTTATTCTGAGATTAGCTGTAGCGGCTAAGTAATGAACACGTCCAATTGTTGAATAATCGTTGTCAAAAACATATTTACCCATCAGTGCTGAAATCTGCATGTGTGCATATTTGATAATCTCTGTGATGTTCAGGTCCCCCAAAAGGCTGTCAAACGTCTGTATGCAGGTATGCTTCTCCATGTTCACACTTCTGCGGTTTGTTTTGTCTTTTGTCAACGGTGATAACACTGATTATGTCTATGGACTTGTTTTCCATGGTGGTATAAGTGCAGTACTGGGCAGTTTGACCTGTAGATTTGTTATGAAAATAAATCTTAGCAACAGAAAATGTGTCATCTCAGTCATATACAGGACTTGGTAATATTTACCTGGAAAGTCCATTCTCCCATCAACTGGAACAGATACAGGCAAGCATATGACATTTGCAACGGAAACAAGGGCTAGTACATATCTAAGGAGTGTATAGAAGGCTGGCTGTTTCACAGCGTATACTCATGAATGCATGACTAGAATAGACAAAAAGATATTGATTTGTAACATGAAAATTACCAGTAAGGATTTTTTGCAATCTGGTCTGTTGTTTATTTAAGCAGTAGCTCAATGTATAGGTCTAACCAAATTCATATTTTGAAACTTATGTGCCAAGAAAATCCAAAGTCAGAGGTTTAGCTAAAAGTCAAATTTATTTGCAGGCTACATCATAAATGTTTGTGATCCTGTGTAAATTAGGGGCATAACTTTATTTTTCATTCAAAGACCCACCAGGCAAGTATAAACTTGTTTTCTGTATTTATTTTCATGTCAAGAACTATACTTTTATCCATTGTGTACTCACCTACTTGATCATGGTAGCACTTCCCATTCTCTTAAATTTGACCTGAAATGGTGAAGTGGCATCACATCACATGTACCCATCTGGTCGTTCCTATAAAAACATTTCTTACAAGGTAGCTGGACGAGATTGACCAATCTCGCCATGCTGCTGTTGAAGCCGATGCATGCTGGCTAGTCGACCAGGTATTCTTCAACGGAGACCTTCTCCACACCAGGGAAGGAGGACACATCACCATCTACCTACTCATCTAGGTCGGGTTGTCAGGTTCTTCATCGGTTTCATCATGAATGTCAATGACACTTTCATCAAGCCCAACAATAGGTAGAGCATCAATCACATGCTGTAACCCACCAGAGGCTCTGTGTTGTAGGATGTGTAAACTCTTTTTATAACTATATAATTCATCATAAAATGTATATATATAGGTACAGTGCACCACCCTCCACCACCCACCTATCCACCAAAACATGAAGAAACAAATTGTCGGATGTGAGACAAAGAAATACATACTGTAAACAGATGGGTGGCATATAATCACTGTCTCTTGGATTTGTAACATTTGCATCCAGTTCAATTCTGTAATAAAAACAAAAGAAAATCTTGATTGTTAGAACAGATTAGAGATTAAAAGATTTGTGGATCCTATTAATTTTTCAATTTATATGTATGCATGTTGTATGTGAGAACAAATACTGGTACATGCCTGAACTGGTACTACTACTACAATAGAGCAAATATGGAGCCAAATCGATCTCTCCTGAACTCAATCTACAAATAACACAAATCCACCCTGGATTAGAAAAAGAAAAATTTGGAAGTATTTGAAAATACATTATTTACTACAAGATTTATCATGAAAACATTTACCTTTATTCCAAAGGATACAAATCTTGGTAATTGAGTACTGCCTCCACTCCAGCCATTAGAAAATCTTCCCTGTCAAGATAATGTAACGATTGTTTAGTTTTGTGAGTGTAGTTATGAACTAAATGTGGCCATACAATGCATCAACAATTTTATAACAGTATTTTGTCTGACTCTCAGACACTGGTGCAATTGGAGACAACCGATAAGAGGTTTCAGTGTTTGCTTGCTGGGTGTTGAGGCTCTTATCACATTACTTCCCTGAGTTACAGATTCTGGAGGTTGCTTCTGGAAAACAAATTTTTAAAACCATGTCAATAAGCTGGCTGTGACTCTGCTCCCTCTCTAAGACCTGTACCCTTCCAGGACAATAGGGCGTGCAGGTCGGATCACAGCTGATCCTTCTCACCTTGCACACATACTGTTCAACCCGCTCCATTCAGGCTGGAGGGTCCGGTCCATCTGGACCAGAACCTCTCACCATAAGAACAGTTTTCTCCCTCTGCTGTGGTCTCATGAACAATAACTATAAATTTCCATCACCTGCTCTGTTTCACCATCATGACCCATATATATCAATCTGTCTTGCACATTCTACTTTCTATTCTTTTTTAAGTTTTTGTCTTTTTTAGTATGCTTGCAGTACCACAGCAGTTTCCTAATGTAAATTTGCTCACATCTGTTAATAAAATCCTTTCTGATTCTTCTCTGATCAGACAGATCAATTAAAGTGACTCCTTTTACCTATAACACTAACAGTAATATCAAAATACGTAAGTAAGTTTGTGTACCACTTTCACGAACATTTTATTCTGCTCTACAGACACTGTAACACATTTAGAAAAAGAAACAAATAAGAATTAGACCTCACAAGCGTTTTACTTTGTGTATACTTTGTGTAGTTGTGCCAACTGATTTGGTTACCTTTGAAATTTCTGTCTCCCTTTATGCAGAACTACTGCTAACTTTGCATGAAATTCTAGAATACGGGCATAGCCAGAAGATTCACAAAAGGAAGGGGGAAAAACTTCCTTTGGTCCAAGTAGGGCAGAAGTACCTCAAGTGGAATGAACATTTCAATTACGAACAGAATCAGATAGAGCATATCTGCTAAGCTACTCCACAAACACATATACCTGCTAAAGTTGTATTCCTGCTTACAAGTTGAGCTGTAAGTCCAATATGAAATAATTCTAATGAACCCGGCGCTTGGCTTGAAAAATGTCCGGTCCCTAAACATTCCGTGGTACACAGCAGCAGTAGCATTTATAACTAATCGTACTGCACGTCTCTCCGACTATTTAAGGGCATACAGTATAATTTTCATATCAAGCTCTAAACACGATCTATAAACGGCTAATGTTACTAAGCAAACAAACATTAGCATCCATCCATCCATTTTCTGAACCGTTTGTTCCTCAAGGGGTCGCGGGGGGGCTGGTGCCTATCTCCAGCTGTCAACGGGCGAGAGGCGGGATACACCCTGGACAGGTCGCAAGTCCATCACAGACAAACATTAGCATTACCCGCTAAAGTAGTATCCCTGCTTACAGGTAGGCAGTAGGTCCAATATGACCTAAATCTATGAACCCAGTCCTTGGCTTGTAAAATGTGCGGTCTCTAAACATTGCATTTACAGCTAATGCTAATGCATTTTAGGTCTCTCTGACTCTTTAGTGAGGTCAAATAATTTTCATATCAAGTTCTAAATATTTCCAAATTCCAATTCCAAATCCTGCCCCATGCTCCTTTCATAGCATGGAGCTTCCACTATTTTTATCCAGCAAGGGATCCATTAAAAACATAGCATTAAGATTAAGTTTAGTAATGCACTTGTTGTTATCATGTTAGGTGGTTGTGTTTTAGTTATTTATTTTCCTCATTCAGTTTACCTTACCATTTTAGTTTATTTCTTGGTGTGCTGACGATTTTAGTGTTATGATTTTGGCACTTCCTTACTTCTACATTTTTTACAAGGGAAACATAAAAGCTGGAGAAAATGAAACAAGAAGTTTTGATTTTTGAAAATTGTGTTTATGTAGTTACTCATTTTATTTTGTTTGCACAGTGGTCATTAAGGTTAACAATCAAATACTATACCACTTACAGAAAAGGAAATCTACTTTTAAACAAAACCACATCCACAACTTGATGATTGAATTTAAATTTCACAATGGTCATTTGGTCAAAATGTAATTCCCCTCAACAAAATAAAAGAAAAAAGAAAAATCAAGAAAAAAAAAAAACAATTTTTTATTAGCATTAGTATCCAACTTAATTACAGATTATATTAATAATTCCTAAATAAATGTACATGTGAGCTTTTCAGCCAGATCAGTTAATGAATAAAAACTGTTTGTACCTGCTTGTCCTTACATTATTGCATTGTCTTGACTATTGTCTTATTGTCTTTCTTGCATATTGATCATCAAATTGATTTATGCTGTGTTCCAATTTTAGTAATGTAAAGCACGTTGAATTGCCTTGTGTTGAAAGTGCGCAATACAAATAAAATTGCCTTGCCTTACATGTCATCAGAATAGGATATGATCTAACTAAATAATTTATACATTTTTACATAACAAGGTAATGATGAAAAGGCATTTTGAGTGTGATAAAGTAAGTTCAATGTTATCAGCTTAAAGTCACTATCGGCTGATATTGGCATCAAAAAAATAGTACTGTAAATTATCTGTATTGGGTTCTGCCTTTTTTAATAACATGACTTATACATTAATTTCATACCATGTACATAGCCTTCCCACTACTCATGAGCAGGATGTTGTGTACCTACAGGTCAAATCTGCATTTTTACTGGACACTCATCAGTGTACATACATGTTATACATATGTGAAAAGCTACGAGTCATGAGATTCCTAGTATGTATGCCAATCAAGGATATAACCATAACTGGAGACACAGCAAGCGCTTTAGTCAGACTACCAACTGACCTTTGCAGCCCCATCAGTGTCATCTTCTATAAAAACTCTTTACATCCACAAGTGTCCAGGTAATGTTTTCAGATCAAAATAATATTGGCATTGGACATTATTCTCTAGACTATTGGTATATTGGATATCAATAAAAGAGCTAATATTGAACATCCCTAATATATATATATATATATATATATATATATATATATATATATATATATATATATATTCTTCATGATTTGGGCTCTGCTTGCATGCCACTATAGTGGATTTGAAATAACCACAATGGCATTGAAGTGCAGACTTTAAGGTTTAATTCAAGAGGAATTAAAAATCCAAATTTCAGTTGCTCAAAAGTAGTTGGACAGATAAACATAAAACTAAGTAAAATGTTACTTTTCCAAAAAAAATTAAGACTCCTTTGCAGGCAATGACTGTCTGAAATCTGGAACCTATGGACATCACCAAAAGCTGGGTTTCCTCTTTTGTGATTTTTTGCCAGGCCTACACTGCAGTTGTCTTCAGTTGTTGCTTGTCTGTTGGTATTTCAGCCTTAACTTTTGTTTTGAATAAATTAAATGTATGCTCAATCAGGATGAGATCTGTTGATTGACTTCGTCATTGCAGAACTTTTCACTTTTCACTTCTTTGCTTTACAAAACTCCTGGGTCGCCGCAGTATGTTTTGGATCATATCATCCAATCAACTTTGTTGCGCTGAATCCTAGCAGAAAGTATATCCATATACACTTCAGAATAGGGCTGGTAATTCGATAGCAAGATATATCGACAGAAAATAGATAAAAAAGTTCGATAGAAAAAACAAGTTTCCCTCATTTTTTAATTATAACCTATCAGGTTGCTTAATACAACAACCATTACTTACTCCAAACGAATGATTAACGCTGACCTACGCAGCTCTGTCATCCACCTCCCTCTCCTTTCAAACAACAAAAGAATGAAATTATTTAATTAACAACCTTTAAGAGGCTTTAATAGGCTCCATATTAACGAAAACACACGCATGCATACGCTGTTTACAGTCGAGCCAGGGTTTTTCTTGGTGTCCAAAAGCTGTGACTGGGGGTCCAAGCCACATTTGTAAGCATGCAAACTCGGAATACCAACATGGCTTATTATTTGTGTCTGTACTCGGACTGGGTGGTGCCTAACCCGGAAGTGGGTGGAATTTAACTAGGAAGTGGGACAGATTGTCTTGAAATGGGCGGGGATACCGGTATGCGTTTTTAAGCATGCAATTGATATGGATTGATCAGAAATTATTATATTTATTGCTGATGAGAAAACTATTTACATAACAACGTCAGCATTGGCCTTCAGATCAATGGTTTTGATAACAAAAAAACTATATACAGAACAAGTTTTGCAACATTGTATGCAACACTTGCGGTTGCAATTATGAAGTAAAATGTAAGCAACAAGAGTTTTCATCTCAACATAACTTTTGTTATGAGCAGTGTGATTTTTTTTTGTTCTTTTTTATTTTATATTTTTTATTTCCACACCAAGTATGTATATGTAGCTAATTGATTTGTAATATAGTTTTATAAAACAACTGCCTTTATTTTCTTTGTAAAATACAGCAAGAAAGTGTCACTCAGTTCGTCAAGTAAAAAAAACAAAACAGGTTAGAACCAGCTGAAAAAAAAAATCCCTGACAGGCAGAGACGTGAGCCGTATCCTACCAATCACCACGTCTTAACGTTTACCCAAACTCTACTGGCTTTAATAAGTAGGGGGGCACCAATCCGACTTTTTTAGTCCCGATACCAATGCCTGGGCTTTGTGTATCTGTCGATATCCGATACCGATCCAATATTGTACTTCTGGTTGTTGACCAGTGTGAGGTTGCGCAATAGGTGGTTGGTATTGCGGAGCAATAATCTGAGGATATTGATGAGCAACAGGCTGGGCCACTGGCTGGTTAGAGTTTTGAGCAGTATTTGGAGGAGGTCCTTCAATTTCTTCCATTTTGTCTGTAAAATAAGATTTAAAAAAATACCATGGCAATGCTGTGAAATATTCAATGTTTTCAGCAGTTCTTTTAAAGGCTTTAATCAAGGAAGCAGGGTTAAAATGTGACACCAAGCTTTTCAAGTGTTAAAGTTTAGATGAGGGCTTGGTGCTGCATGGAAGACTGCATAAAAAGTTGTTTGTCAGGTTGCAGCGTATCAAAGTAAAGCATGACCTCTTCCTAAGAAAACACTCATTGTGTACATAACACAGCCCTCCCTTTCATGTGACTAATATAAAAAATGACACACCTATTCATCAGAATCAGAATGCCTTTTATTGTCACTATATATTAGTCTTATATATGACTTATACACGTATACATATAATGAGATTGAAGCATCTCCATCCAACATTGCAAAAACTAAGGACTAGAACCGTAACTTATTTAACGAAAAAAACTGCATAAATTCAGAAAAATATGATAAGACATGAAAAGATATAATATAAAATTTGGTGCAGAGTATTTAAAAGAGCAGTGAAAGTGTTGCAGAGGGACGAGGCCCATCCCGTCGGAGAGGGGTGAATGGGTTGGGGTAACAAATTTAATGCCTCTGCATATTAGAGTTTAAAGTGTAACTAAACCCCAAAACAACTTTTTTTTGCTTATAAACTGTATACATGGGTCTTAACCAATACAGTCTTTCAGTTTCAGAGCATTTTTTTTACATTTCCGTGGAAACTTCCAAAAACGTCTTAGTGCTGCCGCTCATGGTCATTGTGTGGTACTGCATTTGAATTTTATGAATGGCTGATAGTGGTACATCTTTTCCACTGTCTACGTCACAGGCATGTTCTTACAGAGGCGCCCTCCCTCTCTCAGACACAGTCGCCCTGTGGCGAGTTGAAATTGCTTATCTTGTGTGCTACAGTCTATGGTGCTACGTGTGCACATAGAAGCATGTCAAGAGAAACAGTAAGCTGAAATCCATATATTGCAGTTTGGAGGACCACAACGTTGAAGGGGTTCAAAGCCATAAGTTTATAACCTATATGTTTAACACACATGGAGAATAAGGAAACAAAAACTTAGGTAGTTCCCTCCGAAGCTACTTAGCATCGATGCTAGCACTAGGTTCTCTGCTTGTTTGCTATACATGCTGATGGCTTAAGGCAGCGCTGACTCAGCGCCCTGAGCCAGCCACTCGAACTGATATGTTGTTCGGCTGCTGCGCTCCACATAGCTTCTCTTTACCTATGGTGAATGGTGGAGAAGAGACCTCATTTCTCCCTTTACCATAGGTAAAAAGAGGTTTTACGGAGCTCGGCGGCCGCATGCCATAGTTCGAATTGGTCAAGCAGTGACTGTCTTCCAGACCTCACCTCCGCATCCCCCGCTCACGCTCATCCTCCATACTTGGCCATGCCCCTCTGTGTCTCCTGGTCCTGCCCACTTTGGTAGACTTTTTCAAATGTTGCCTGGGGGCGGGATGATGCTTTTTCATTGGGTTCAGTTTGTCATAAACTACGAGAAAGACCCAGAAATTCAGCCACAACACAGGAGTGGGCAAAAACTTAGGATGAGGTTTATTGAACAAAAGAGGGTAATTTGCAAAAGGGTCTGCAGGCTGGATCTCTGGTTCTGCATAGATGCGTAAATGTCCGAGAGGGACAGAGGAGGGAAGGTCTGGAAGTCAATGGGGGGGTGGGGGGCGTAATAAGGCATTATCTCCCCCAAAATGCCTTCATTTAACCATGTTTTTTTATGAGTAGTTAGAGATATTCACCTGTAGTTAAAAATGTCTCGGAGGTGCCAAGGTATTAGCATCTGGTGTTTTTACAGGCTTTTCATAACCAAACAATTTATAACCAAACATGGTTAAATGACGCAGTTTTGGGGGAGAGAATTTCTTATAATGCCTTCCCCCCCATTAGAGATGCGTTACCGAAACCCGGTATTAAATCAGCCCCGGCTGAAGCTTATCGGTCCTCTTAGTGGTAAAAGTAAGATCATATTCATCTTTTGCGGAAGATAAAAACACAAGTCCATCCATCCATCCATCCATTTTCTTAACCGCTTATCCAGTTCAGGGTCACGGGGGAGCTGGAGCCTATCCCAGCAATTATCAGGCGTTAGGCAGGGTACACTCTGAACAGGACGCCAGTCTGTTGCAGGGCCAACACAGAGAGACAGACAACCATTCACACTCACATTCATTCCTAGGGACAATTTAGAGTGATCAATTCACCTATCATGCATGTTTTTGGACTGTGGGAGGAAGCCGGAGTACCCGGAGAGAACCCACGCATACACGGGGAGAACATGCAAACTCCATGCAGAAAGACCCTGGGCCGGGATACGAACCCACGACCTTCTTGCTGCAAGGCAACAGCGCTAACCACTGCGCCACCGTGCAGCCTATAAAAACACAAGTCAAACACTATATTGGCAGCCCACTCCTCCTTAACAAGCACACATGCCGCCAGAACTGAAGGTGGGAGGAGCAACTGCTGCGCTCTTATGTTTTCGCCTCGTGCTCTGACAAGACGCTCCCCTCACCAGTTATGATGGCAGAGTGAACGAAAAGATTCAAAATTGTGGGAAAGAGAGATGGATTCGCGGAATTTAACAACAAAAATTGACTACACAATTAAACGCTGTTCCTGTAGTGATCTGTTGGCAACCACTCCTGTAAGGAGGGCTTTCAGTTCTCCTCTGTATGTAGACAGAATTACAACCTGTCAGCCACAGCGAGAAAACTAAAACACAGCCTTGCCCCACCCCTGAAAAAACCCAAAAAAAACTTGACACTTCGCTTGAGGATCAGACATGTTTATGAATCGGGAGAACAATCCTGATGACCAGTGATAGTCACATTAGAAACAAGGAGAAGAAACAAGCTCTGTCGGGCAAAAAAACGCAAACAGAGCGCTGCTGGAACAGTGCTAAACATATCATGCATTTATTTCACTGGAGTCTGGGAAGGAGTAGAACAAAAAAACAAAAAACATTTCTGTTCCCTAGGGGGCTATGGCAGAAAATAATTGAGAAGCACTGGCTAATATAGTGTTTTTATTAAAATTATTCATTTTGTATTTTTTATTTGTTAATTATTTTCTGTGCTTTGCTGTTCCAATTATTAAAAATAAAATAATTGCATTTCATTATTTGTTATTTTCCCCTTTTTTTAGTCTTTCAAAAAAGAAAAGTACCGATAAGAATTCCGATAAAGTACCCGATCGCTAAGGAGTACCGTTAAGAGTACTAGTATTGATAAATCCTTAACGATATGCATCCCTACCCCCCATTGACTATATTTTAATAGGATGGTCGTGACTTGCGATAAAGTCCTGCTAAACGGCTTGGTTTATCTCCAAATTATCCGGGTGAGTCAAAAAACATAATATTTGCCATTAATGAGGTGCAAGTTGAAAAAAATGAACTTTTTCTTTAAGTAACTGCAGAACAAAAAAAGCAGCTCTATCAGGAGAAATGACAGAATCAAGTTTTCACACTTTATCTTTATCTGTGCGGGGCTTCTTCTGTTGTCGGATATTCTGAACTATGGTGGATAGTATTGAGAGAGTGGCTTGGCTTTATTTGCTAAATAAGGCTAGACAACGTCGACCTCTGCAACATCAGCGGCGTTTGTGGATACACCCTATTTTACGGATGTGTTCTGAGTTCGGGGAGTTTAACCATTTGCTCCAGGAGCTACTATGGATGAGGTTCGCTTTCAGCGGTACTTCCGTCTGTCCCACGCCCAGTTTGACGACCTCCTTGGCCGCATTGGAGCTCGAATCGCCTACCAGGACACCAACTACAGGTTCTCTGTTCCTCATGAAGAGCGCCTGTCCATCTGTCTTCGGTAAGTGTTATTCATGATTTTTTTAATGATTGCGTTATCTAGACTATCTGATCATGATTGCGTTATCTAGACTTAAAATGTAGGTTTTTCCAGCTCCCGCTACATTCAAAATATGTGTGGTGACATCACTACAATTATAAGCTCTGATTGGTTAACGCGCCGCTTCAGGGCCGTCAGCACCGTCAAAACTTCAACTACCTGAACTTCTGCACTGCAGGCTTTATGAGCTCTGAAGCATGAAAAGAGGAGCTGTCTGAACAGCCAATAGGAAAGTTTATTTTCAGTCCAGCCACACCTGCAAATTTGCCTTAAATATGCAGTCGTCAACTAGTGCGCACACAAATGTCAACTAGTAGACGACTACACATTTAAAGTGTCAATAGTCAACATGTAAGCCCAATAGGAATTGTCATCGTTGTGCACCTTTTTGGCTCTATTACTTTAGTAGTAAGATGAACAAAAGTCTTCTTTGTCAACTAGTAAACATTTTATCTACTAGTCGACTAGTGCGCATTTGGAACCTACTAGTTCACTGGTTGGCATTTTTTAAGCGCCCTGGCGAACTGGTAGGGCATATATGTTTTCAACTCAGGGGTTGTGTTAATGGAATATTCTCCGTATTTGACCATTTTTTTTACAACGGTGACAGAAAGATCTGAAGGCTGTCCGTCATTTTTACGGTTTCGTTTTCACACCTCCCTCTGACCGCTTTACGTGATGTGGAGATTTTTTTCCAACTCTATGCACGGAGTACAGGTGAATAAATTCCATCCATTATTTATCCCACTTCTCCTTGAAGGTCGCGGGGGTTCTGGTGCATTTCGGGTTCAACCTGTAAAGGTTATAGTGTTTATGTATTGGTGGGGTGACGGTAGTTCTAACCCCCAAGGTTGTTCATTCGTTATTTCGTTCGTTCGTTAGTTCCCCCTGACACATGTTGGTACTAGTAATAAAGTAAACCACTACTAAAACACCAAGCACAAACACTCGGGAAGTATTATCTGGCAAGTAGATTGGTTTGGCACAAGACAGATTAGCAGCGATGTCTCGGACACTTGCATACAAGAAACTCGCAGAACAGCAAGTGAGGGAAATATCCGTTTACCCTTTTGATTGCGCATCAGTAAGACAGAAATTAGCACCCCCAAGTTCCTGTAGAGCATAACAGGACAGTCTGGTTTATGCCCAGAAGCACAAATGGGAGGACGAGGAGGAAGAATAGGACAAGAACAAAATGTAAAAGAACAAGAATACGATGTTGATGATGATGATGAAGATGATAATAATGATGATTTTGATGAGTAAGAGCAGGAAAACAACAGCCAAGATTCCAATCCTGAGAGAATCAGCAAAGAACAACACCAAGAAGAATCGGAAACAGCGCACTGGGTTATTTTCTCTAAGTGTGGTGAGATAGAATGGACAACCAAGCCTCTCCGTGAGCCCCTCGGTTCCACCCGCTGGTACTCTGCTCTGCGACCTTTTGTGTCCACAGAAACCGGGTCCCATTAGAGAGGCCCGAGAGTTGGTACGGGAGGAGCTGTTGGCCTTCCTCATTTACTTTTCAGAGCTGTTTGAGGCCAGGGTGGTCGAGATGACGAACCTGGAGGCCAGCAGGAGACCCAGAAGGCTAAAGACCCATGGGCAGCAGAGAGCTGATCTGTTGATCCTCGCGGGAGTGTACAGGTCAAGAGGGGAGGCCTGTAAGAGCTTGTGGGACAGGGAGAGCGGCAGGAGGGTGTTCACGGACATCATGACCCTGAAACGCTTCCGAGCTTACTCCAGCGCTTTGTGTTTCACCGACCAAGAGACAAGGATCCGAAAAAGACCTGGCAGGCAGGGTGGTGCTGGATCTGACCCACGGGCTGATGCGCGGAGGGAGTGTGACCTGCGGCAATTTCTTCACCTCTTACGAGCTGGCGATCAGACTGTACAGCAAGAGGGGTCTGGCGTTGCTGTGCTCCAACAGGGTGGAGGTGCCTCGGGAGCTGTTTTCGGCAAAGGAGAGGCAGGCTGGCTCCTCCATCACCATGTGGGCCTCTTTTTTCAGCCTCCCTGGCACGGCTCCTTCCTCGTCCTCATCCTCTTCTTGTTTTTGTGCAGCTTTTTCCGCCCCTTCTGCGAACAGAGCACCGGCGGCCCTTGTTTCTTATGTACCTAAGGGTGACCAAAATGTGCTGATCTTTGCCACTCATCCCTGTCATGTGCTTCCGCTCTGTAAAGAAGACAGAGAACGACAAGCAACTGAGGGTGTGGGAGGAAAATAAAAGTCCCTGGTGTACAACAGAACCAAGGGCGGAGTAAACAACCTGGACATTGTCACTACCACCTACAGCTATGTCAGAAACATCCCATTGGCTGGTCGCTCTGTTCCACAACATGCTGGACGTAGCCGTTACAACACTTTTGTGCTGTGGAGGGAGCTCAACCCATGCTGGATGGCAGGCAAACTCAACAGGTACAGGCCATTTTGGGAGCACGTCGGCACTGCGCTTGTTACAGCCCTGATCCGGAACCACCGCAGCCAGTAGGGCAACTGGGAAGAAGAGGCGGAGGAGAAAAAAGCTCAGCGAGCAGGGGTAGGTGTTGTGTCTCGGAGCAAGGACAAGTCCCCAGGAGCAAGGACACCAGGTGCTTAGGTAGAAATAGGCAGTTGGTTGTTTTTTGTTTTATTTTCATTGCCAATATTTATTTTCAATTTCATTTTAAGATGGCATAATTTTGATGCCATAAATGGTTTGATTTGTTTTTGTTTTTTCTCATACTCATGCAAAGCTCTAGGAATTGACTTGCTACCTAAAAATGTGCTATATAAATAAAATTGCCTTGTCTTGATGTTTTCAAGTCTTATTTCTGTTAATGATTATCTGCTTGTATCTAATGAAAACATGTAACTTAAGATTCAAATATTACAGACCAATAAAAAGATACAGAGATATAGGCTGAGAAGTATACTTAAGAGCTGTTTAAAGCTCATTTTCAAAAGGTACATTTAAACAATTTACATTTAAGCATAAAAAAGAAGCCTTATTGGATCATATGTTAATTTACTGAGATCTATATGTATGTTGCAGTGATAATACTAATAGAAAGGTTTTACTGATACAAAACTGGTTAAGTCTGTCTTATATGAATCTAGAATTAAGAATGCAACATGTAGGAATATTGAGATATACACTTCTATAAACTCTTAACTTAAATCTGTAAATTTTAGATTTTCTCACCTAGCGATGGATTTGCGGAATGCCTTTAAAGATGGTCAGGAGGATGCACAACTACCAAAGTGTCTTATTTATCTGACACAATAAATGCAAAACCCTTTCTATGTGCCAGGCAAAAGATGGAGCAACAAAGCAGGCAGGTAGAAGTAGGTGGGAAATATAGACTGCTTAAAACCAAAACATAAAAAAACGTAAATCCTCTGCAATCAATTTTCTTCTTAGTACATATTTGTAAAGAGTAAAGCTTAAAGTAAAGTTGCTTGTAAAGAGAAGCCTGATATTTAGTTTCCCTGTGTTTTCATCAGCAATGTTTAAAGGAGATACATATCCTGGTCAAAATCTTTGGAATGAAAAAAATAAAATACATTTTTGACATATTTGTAAATTGAATGCAATCCACTTTACTTTAAGCTATAAGAGATAATTGGCTATTTCTCAAAAAAGGACATTAGAGTGTCGACAGCTGATAAAAGAGATTGTAGTAGGGTGTCATATTGCGGTTTGTGTTGACCCTTGTGCAAGCAACAGTTAAACACTGCATATAGAAGGCATATAGAGGTGAGAGTCAGATTGCTGAAGTTAGGGTTCCTGGAGGAATCTCTGTCTGCTCTGCAGCACAAATATACTGGTCACAAAAATTAAAGCAGCACTTTAAAGAAACACATTAGATACATCAGATCTCAGTATGAAGTTAGATATCTATACAAATAACGACAGGGCAATGTCTTAGGAACAAAAGGATGCCAAGTCTTTTAATGGAAATAAAAGTTTTCAGTCTACAGAGGGCTCAATTGTGTAGACACCCTAAAATCAGAGTGAAATAAAGATGTGTTAGGCTAGTCCATTCTTTCAAAAACTTAATTTTTCTGCAACTCAAAATGTTTTTCAGTATCTTGTGTGGCCCCCACGAGCTTGTATGCATGCTTGACAACGTCGGGGCATGCTCCCAATGAGACGACGGATGGTGCCTTGTGGCACTTCCTCCCAGATCTTTGTGAGGGCATCCCTGAGCTGTTGTTCAGTCTGAGGAGCAACCTGGCGGCACCTAATGGACCGAAACATAATGTCCCACAGATGTTCTATTGGGTTTAAGTCAGGGGATCGTGAAGGCCATTCAATAGGAGGAAACCAGGAACTACTGCACCAGCGTATGGTCTGACAATGGGTTCAAGGATTTCATTTCGATACCTTATGGCAGTCAGAGCACCATTTCCTAGGCAGTAGAGCTCTGTGCGTCCCTTCATGGATATGCCTTCCCAGACCATCACTGACCCACCACCAAACCTGTCATGTTGAACGACGTTGCAGGCAGCATAACGTTCTCCTTGTCTTCTCCAGACTCTTTCACGTCTATTACAGGTGCTCAGGGTGAAACTGCTCTCGTCTGTAAAAAGTACAGGGCGCCAGTGGCAAACTCGCCAATTCTGGTGTTCTTGAGCAAATGCCAGTCGAGCTCCCGAGTGCTGGGCAGTGAGCACAGGGCCCACTACAGGATGTCGGGCCCTCAGGCCATCTTCATGAAGTCTGTTCCTGATTGTTTGGGTAGAGACATTCACACCAGTGGCCCTCTGGAGGTCATTTTGTAGGGCACGAGCAGTGCTCAGCCTGTTCCGCCTTGCACAAAGGAGCAGGTATCGGTCCTGCTGATGGGTTGAGGACCTTCTACGGCCCTGTCCAGCTCTCCGAGAATAACCACCAGTCTCCTGAAATCTCCTCGATGTTCTGGAGATTGTGCTGGGAGACACATTAAACGTTCTTGTTGCAGCACGTGTGGATGTGCCATCCTGGAGAAGTTGGACAACCTGTGCAACTTCTGTAGGGTTAAGGAATCTCCTCATACTGCAAGTAGAGATAATTACTCAAGCCAAAACCAGCCAAAAAAGATCAAGTGGGAGAAACTTGAAATGCCCTCCACATGTAAAACACATGTTCCTTTATTTTTTCTGACAGTTTATATTGGGCAAGGCACTTAACCCCAAAAATTCTATATCGTCCTACCGAGCCATGTTGGCTATCGGTGTATGAATGTCTGTCACGACCCACAGGCCATGATCAGAACCTCCTGCCCAGTGTGTATATGCTTCCCTCTGGAAGCTGCTGGTGGGCGTGGCCACTGGAGCTCCGGTCAACTCACCTGCAACTCATCACCTCATTAGTGCACCTATTTAAACTCAGACCAACCCTCCAGACCCCGCCGGATCGTTGTATCAGTAACTGTGAGACACGCCAGCCGCACCTAAACTAATTCTTGTGTTTTCTCAAGATTCTGTTTTAACCTTTGCTCTGCTAAATCACAGACCACCAAAATCGAGCCTGAACCAGCCACCTGCCAGCACCACCAACTACAAACCTGGAACCAGAGCCTGAGTCGGAGTCACACCACCACTCCCGGAGCCACGAAAGATACCAGCCTTATCACTATTGCTGCTGTGTATAAAATAAACTTCACTAGTCACCAACTACTCTAGTCTGCGTTTGAGTCCCTGGCCCCGGAGACCCTGACAATGTCAGTATGAAATGGTGAATGTGGCTTCAATGTAAAGCGCTTTGAGTGGTCAGTATTGCTAGAAAAGCGCTATATAAGTTCAGTCCATTTACCATTTATGTGATAGATTATGTAACGTTACCAAAATGGTTAATTGAGGATGTTTGTGTATGCAAATGACTGTGAACAAGTGGGATTTATCAAAACATGATTTATCAACACATGATTGCAGAGAAACATGCGTATGATTGGCCACCGCATATTTCATGAGTCAGACTTTTGTCTGTTCGTACAAATATTCTAAATTTCATTAATCGGATAGAGAATAGGACAGTTTCTACGACACAGATTTAACCTTTTTAGATAGATAGATACCTTATGTATCCTCAAAAAATGAGAAATTCAATTTATCAAGTTCTCGTATATTTACAAATACATCTTAGATTGGAAAAAATAAAATAAGATAATAATAAAATAATTTAGGAAACATGTTGAAAGTCTCTGTTAAAAAGTCTAATGGCTACAGGAACAAACGATCTCCTGAACCTCTCAGTCCTACATCTCAAAGAGATCAATCATTCACTGCAGCTGCTTCTCTGGCTGGTCAGGACATCGTGGAGGAGGTGTTTAGTATTATCCCAAATGCCCTGCAGCTTCCTTATCATATGCCTCTCCACCACAGTTGGATGGATAAAGAACAGCTGCAGAAATCAAGGGGGAGGGAGCATCAGTGTCAAATCTGATGTAGTACTGATGGAATGAGTTAGCTATGTCTATATCATCTTCCATAGAGTCCGAGCCTTTTTCAGTTCCCGTTGCACACTCCTCTGCTTCTCCTTTTCACCATCCTTGAACGCCATCTTCTTCTGGTTAAGGAGGCTGTTGATGTCACTGGTGATCCATGGTTTATTATTAAGATAGCATCTAACACTTCTAACCGGAATAACAGTGTCTGAAGGTGATGTAGTCAGTGATGATGTTAACACTCCTCTCTATGTCCATTTGTTGGGCACCTTTCACCTGTAGATGATCATGTGTGATGTAAAATGCTCATTTTGTGCTTTATTGCTGTAATTTTTTTTGTGGATAAAGGTAATAATTTAGACTTTAGACACACAATGTTTTTAGGGTCACCACACAATCCTAAAAATAGTTTTTGAGTATGTATTTTATAATTTGTTTATAAGCGGACACAAATTTGATCTTTTCCGCTGTATTAAAAATAATATAAGTTGGCAACAATTGCAATTAGACATATTTTCACTGTTATGAGACAATTTTTACTCTACTCTAAATGGTTCAAGAAGAGCTCCGGTGGTTGGATGAGATTCGCCCGGAGTTACTCAAGGCTCTGCATGTTGTAGGGCTGTGTTGGTTAACACGGCTCTGCAATATTGCATTGACATCGAGGGCAGTTCCTTGGATTGGCAGACCGAGGTGGTGGTCCCCCTCTTTTGTAAGTGACCATGGTATAAGCAGGATAATGCCCTTCGAGGTGTCCATTATCAGAAAATAATGGACTTCGCGGAAGCAACCGTCCGACGCGAAGCAAAGGACGGTTCACGCCTCCGCATCTACTCTGCGCCCCGGCTAGGGGACGCACCCCCCACTTTGGGAGCCACTGGTCTAGGCTAACCTTGGTGGCTAATGGTGTGTAACGTTAGCTGATAGCTTGCACCATAGTCTGCTTGTCCCCCGTAAAGACTTTTATTTGGTTTTGGATGTTAATAGTGCACTTATTGGACAAAGAGGGTTTGCTGTGGTATTGGTTAAAGTAACAGACCGTCACAGAAGTCCCCCCAGCGGGAAATAATGGACTTTATACGGCTGAAGCTTCGCCAGCAGTGGGGGAGAGAATTTCTGTCAGGTCGCCAAGAGTAATGAAGCTCCAATCGGAGCTGTTATCTTCTTCGACATGCGGGTTGGAGCTGGTGATGGGTAGGGTAGGGTAGAGGCAAAGCAGCCAAGTCGGCAGGACCAAGAAGCTGTGGTGAGCTGTGGTGTCAGAGAGCGGGAGTCAGCTAGATCAGGCTGGAAGACTATAGAGTCGTACTCTCGACAGACTGGATGATCGCTGGTTAGATCAGTACTGGCGTGAGGAACACAGTTCAGGAGCTGGAGTCATGAACGGATCGATATCTGAGAGAAGTGAGGGGAATCAAAAGTCTTAACTTTTGATAGGATCTGAGATGTCATGATCCACTCATGTTATAACTTTGTGACAGCTTTTTTCTGGAGGTGTTGTTAAGCTAAGCCTGGCCATGTCCTCATCCTCCACCGATCATAATTGGAAATGCAATCGTTTTAGGCCGTTGTGACCCGACCCATTCAGGTCATGTTATGTCAATATGTGTTCCCCCTCGAGATGTTTCTGGGTCTAAATTGACCCTAGTGGAAAAGGGTCTCTCAACCGCGGTCTTCTGGTTGAAACCGGCTTCAGCCTACGTCAGCTTCATTTTGGTTTCGACTAGCTTGTAGCTATGTCGGCTTGGAGCGTCAACCCTCCGCCCCCGCACTCACAGTGCCACTCTCATCTACACCTCTTTACCCATTTTTGGATTTTCTCAGAGTGATGAGGCGAGTGACACGGACAAGATGGCGGCGATGGGGACTCCCCAGTTGGCTTAATTTTCTGCTCTTCAGAAAACTATGGGTGACGCCACCCGAGGGTTAGTCTATTGTATTTACAGCTTATGGCCAAAACACAACTGAGTGGGGGAACACATACCGACGTAACAGGTCTACAGCCATTTGCTTGCTACACCGAGCCAGCTACTCTAAGACCAAGATGGAGGTGGTGGTTATCTCACTCAAGTTGTATGCAGACGGAAAAGGATTTATTACAGATGAGGCAACAGAGATAACAATGCAGCAGAGACAGGCTCTTCTACTTCACCTGACTGGACCGGACGATCTGGATACATTTTTCACTTTATCAAACACGGGAGAGACAAAGGATTATAAGGCTGCAGTGGATGCACTCAATGCATATTTTATTCAACAAGTGAACAATGCATACACTGCCAATCATTTGAAACCGTTCAACAGTTCTGTACACATTTGAGACAAGCTGCAAAAGACTGATTTTCACATGGATAAGAGATGCTATTCTAAAATGTTCATCTGATTATGTACGGAAAAAATTACTGGAGGATGGCACAAGGTACAGGACTCTTGCTCGCACATAAAGTATTTTAAGGTGAGTTGTAATCCAGTCAGGTTGAAATGAAAAAGTTGTATGATGTTGACAGTTACATATTTATAAGATTACCTGAGTAAGCTTTTTTAATCCTTAGATAAAGGGGGATGACGTGTTTTGGTTACGTGCAAGGAAACATTGAATGCGTGCCATGCGAGGCTGCAGAGGAAGAGACCATGATGTTCATTAAATTAAGTGAATAAATTCAGAGTGTCACGTCTAATTAAGTCATAGTCAGACACAAAACATAATGTACAAGGGAAAGGTACAACCTGAAGAAAATTAAACAAACAGTTCAGATTTTAGAAATTTTTTTATTTTATTTTTTTGCACAGTTCCAGTTTTTTTAACAATCATTTACAGAAAAAGACATTTATTTTTTTTAAACCCACATCCTCATCCTAAAGAAAATTATTACATTTAAAATTTGAAGTGGTAAGTTGCATATTAAAAGTATTAGTATCCAACTTTACTGATTATATTAATAATTCCTAAGTAAATGTACATGCCATCAGAATCAAATTAGGATATGAGCTAACTGGTAGAAATTCTAAAAGTATTTTTAACTCAGTATTTAAATAAAAACCTAAATCTTATCCAGTCTCTAGACTTAAATCCAAAAGAAAATCTTTGAAAAAAGCTGAACTCTGTTCCTCACCGATAGCCCCGAAACGTAACAGATATTAAGAAGATCTGTGTGGAGTAGTGAGCCAAACTTCCTGTTGCAGTGTGTGCAAACTTGAAAAAGAATTACGGGAAACTTTTGACCTCTGTAATCACAAACAAAGGCTTCTCTACCAAATATTAACAGATTTTCTCAGGTGTTCAAATACTTTTGTGCAGCAATAAAATATAAATAAATTATTCAAAAAACATTCAATGTGTTTTCCCTGAATTTAAAAAAATGCTGTCTTTCAGAGTGGAAATGCACCTACAATGTTAGTTTCAGACCTCTCTATAATTTCTTAGTGGGAAAACTTGCAAAATTCCAGGTTGTTCAAGTGGTCCACCACAGATTTCCTTTGCTGCGAGATTCAGTGTTATGGTTCACATGCGTTTGTAGATGTGCAGGACGTTGTTACACTGTGGGCAGGAATGCTGCACATCCTTGCAAGAACTGACACAGAAGGGGATCAAACAGAAAGGCCAGATCCTGGAATAAAGAATAAGGGGAAAAAAGAGAGAACAGTAACTTATTGTGTGCACAGTAATGTTTTGGTCATCAAAGTTGATGAGCAAACTCAATCCTAGGTTTGGTTTTGGTCTGCTAACTTAAAAGAGAATCCAAAATTTCAGCTCATATATTCTAAGAAACTCAAAGCTATGTTTGAGTTTCTAAAGGTTTTAATTTGACTTGATGAATTTACAGTTGGTGCTGTATCAGCTGTGTTAAAAGGGCTTTGTACTATAGTGCTTGCTTTTGTTTGTCATCCTTTGCAGACCCACCTTTATATGGAATGGTGTTTAAGTCCCTAATTGGCATTGGAAACAAATGGGAGAAACTGGTTGTCAAACACTCCTGCATGTTCAAGTTACATTGTTTGGAGCTGTAGACAGTGATGCCGTTAACGCGTTACTTAGTACCGCGTTGCTCCTAATATGACTGCTTTTCAGTAACGACTAATCTAACGCGTTAATATTTCCATACAGGTAATCCGAATAAAGTCACTGGTTCAAGCCGCTGTGCGTTGCTATTTTTTAAAATTTCTTAAGCAAAAAGATATTCTTGGAACATGGCAGCAAAAGCATTAGGGTAAACCATAGCGGTAAATATGGTCTTAAATACCATCAAAAACACTGCTGTTGTCTTTTCCTGTTGAAATCTGAAACAGCTGATTATCTCCTTTACAGTGCCATGTTTGTTCTGAGTTGAGTCTGGCTGTTCTGTACTCTTTGACTGCCCCCTACTGGAACTCTCCAATAGAACGTGCAGTGAGTAAACGTCTTTTTCTTTTCTTTTTTACTAAGACGCATCTTGTAGCTTTACAGTTGCTGGTGTCATCGTGAGGTTAAAAAGCAAATATATTTCCAGCCTTACTGTTAAAATTTGGGTTGTCCCGATCAGGTTTTTTTGCCCTCGAGTCTGAGTCCGAGTTATTTGATTCTGATTATCCGCTGATACCGAGTCCCGATCCGATACTTTTATAGGTAATGCATAAAAAAATTATAAAGAAGAGCGGAGAAACTGATCAGGATGTTATCTTTTTTATTCACCTTATTTTAACATTTAACAATTCTGTTAACTAACAGAGCACTTCTGTGGGGTAACTTAAACAATCAAGTAATAAATAACAAATTATTCACTTTTTAACTTTAGTGAAAAAGTAACTTATACGTAAAAAAGTCTGAAAAAAAATACCTCAGCTTAAATAACTTAATAATTAGAATGTAGGCCTATATATATCAGGGGTCATGTTAACTGAATTTCTGGATTTGACCAGTTTAATAGAACGGTGACAGAAAAATCTGAAGGCTTCCAGTCATTTTTACAGATTAAAATGAATTGACTACATGTTGGAAATGCGCAGATATTGTCAATTTTACACACATATTACAGGTAAATAAATCAACTAAACAAAAGATTACTGGACACTTTAAACAAGGCTGACTGGGAGCTTACTGCAAGTTTCTGTGAGACACTTCGATGCGTGACTGCAGCCTTTCCGGTTGGTCAGACGCGCTACAATGTGCCAAACACCTGCTGCTGCTTCTTCTTTCTACCGTGGGTTCTTCTGCAGTTGAAGCGTATTTTACGGTTCCGGAAACTGTTTTTTTCAGAGTCTTGTAGACTTCTGATCCGTTTAATTGGAGAACTGTTTCCTCACTTTAAAACTTTGGCTGAAGCAACGCGTATTACAGTCTCCACTGCGGCAGCGCGTAGATACAGAATCCAGACATACACCTGAACCCCCATGAAAAGTCATCTGTCCCAGGCAAAAATCCTTAACCTGATGACAAAAACGTCTGCAGCAATCCTGTCCGTGTTTGATTACACACGGACATGCATTACGGTTCCATGTGGAGCAGGAACCGCAGCAGGTGGATTCTAACTGCAACTGTTTAATCTCACCTTATTAAGTAGCTCTCTGTTCATCTTGTTCAGATTGCATATTATTTAAAGTGAATAAAAGATAAATATTATTGAACAGGAGTAGAGATAGACCATAGCCCCACCCACGAGGAATTAAAAAAACTGACAGGTACATATGTATGAGTCCTGATCGGGAGGTAACACCCGATTTCGATCGAGTCTGAAACTATGTGATCGGGGCCGATTTCTGATCACATGATCGGATCGGGGACATCCCTAGTTAAAATGAGAGAAAAAAGTGAGTATTGGCATAACTGGTTATTGTTTCTATGTTGAGGCAGTGGGGCGTGCTATGGACAGTTGCTGAAAGTAACTAATGAAGTAACTTGTAATCTAATTTAGTTACCTTTAAATAAAGTAATCAGTAAAGTAACTAAGTTACTTTTGGAAGGAGCAGTCAGTAGTCAGTAATCTAATTACTTTTTCAAAGTAACTGTGGCAACACTGGCTGTAGGTTTTTGTTGTAAAGAAAAAAAAAGGATTAACAGAAAGATACCCACATCTATACAATGATTTTTACAATCTGGATGAGCTAAGGATTAAACTTCAACCTAAGCTGTTTTTAAAGTTTGCTACAAACTTGCTCAGTTAGTTCTATGAATGTTGTAACAAGTTGATTTAGAGAATATTGTTGACACTGTCTTTGCTTGAAAGTACTGCACTTTGACTCCTAAAACCAAAATCAATATTCAAATGGTGAAATTATGCTAAAAAGAAATTCTGAGATAAAAGTATATAACTAACCAGTTTCTCTATATCTGTGGTAATCAGATCATAAAATTAAATACTAGGTCCGAACAGTCTGAAACCTACTCATCTAAATTCAGGTTGAGGAAGCAACAAGTCAAGGAAGGAAACCAAAAGCCCCTTTTCCCCATAACAGTCTATGGCTCAAACTGGGTGATCAAGCATCTACAGTGCTCTGCATAAATGAGTACACCCCACTACGTTTGTGAGAAAACCTTTAGTTTCCTTTCAGAATCAACATTTTTTATGATATACTATACTACAAAATACACCCACAAATGTGGGCCATTGATTGCAAACAAGATTTGTTCATTTGCACACACAAAAAAGTGATTTGCCTAACAAATTCATTCAAACCCATGTTGCATAAATGAGTACACCCCAATTATAGTCCTAGCCACAGTTAAGACTACAAACTTCTAATAAACAGGCATTCAATCACAGGTGAGTCTAATGATTCATTTAAGAGGTGTCCAGCAGAAAGGTGACAATAAAAGGGCATTACTTTACAAAGAAAAGCCCTTCCCATTTCATGCTGTCTGTAATGGCTCCCCATGGAAGAGAAATCTGAGAAAGGAAATAATTTCTTTACACAAAAAAGGTGACCGCTACAAGAAGATCAGCGAAGCTTTACATATCAGTCAAAATACTTTAGCAAAAGTGATCAAAAAATTTAAGAAAGATGGAAGTGCAACCATCTTACAAGGTCGTCCAGGCCGTCCACCAAAAATTAACATCTCGACAGGAGCGTCTTCTGATGAGAAGGGTTGAAAAAAATTGCCATGCAAGTTCACTGCAGTTAGCTAAAGCAGTAGAAAGCCAAACTGGAGTGACCGTTTTCCGGGACAACATAAGGCGCACACTGCAGAGGAACGGCATTCATGGGTATCGTCCATGAAGGAAGCCTCTCCTAAAGCCAATGCACAAAAAGCAAGGCTAGAATTTGCAAAGGCCCATGCTGAAAAAATGAAGACTACTGGGACTCTATACTCTGGAGTGAGGAGACCAAGATCACTGTTTATGGAACTAATGATTTAAAAACTGTATAGGTGAGGATTTCAAAGAAAAATGCATGGTGCCTACAGTGACACATGGTGGTGGCAGTGTCATTATGTGGGGCTGCATGAGTGCTGCTGGTGTTGGGGAGCTGCATTTTATTGATGGTATCATGAACTCTACAATGTACTGCTCTATACTGAAGAAGAAGATGCTGCCATCACGCCTTGTACTTGTCGTTGGGCACTTTTCTAACACGACAATGATCCAAAACACACATCTAAAGCTACTGTTGCATTTCTGAAGCAGAAAAGGGTGAAGGTGATTGAATGGCCACGTTTGTCTCTTGATCTGAACCCAATCAAACACCTGTGGGTAATTCTGAAGCGACAAGTTGAGAATCCCTCTCCATCCAGCATCCAGGCTCTAACAGAGGTTAATATTGAAGAATGGAAAAAGATAGATGTTGCCTAGATAGCCTAGACCATGCCTAGGAGACTTGGTGCTTACCTTAAAAATCCTGGTGCTCATACAAAATACTAGATGTAGTAGTTTGTGTTGCAGGGTGTATTCATTTTTGCTTCAACCAATTTGAGTAAAACTGAAGATTTTGTGATCTAAATTACATTATTAACCTTAATTTCATGTTATGGAGTTAAATAAGTGTTCAATAAAACTCGGCTTTGTGGAAAGTTTGTAAATAGTTTTTTTGTTCATTGAGGTACTGATTAAATTCATACTTTTTAAAGGGGGTGCACTCATTTATGCAGAGCACTGTATATATAGTCACTATATATATTGTCACCCAAACCACCTCAGTTGACTATGATTTAGAGGAACAGTAGAATTATTTCAAGACATCTGCAACCTAAGAATAAAGGACATACTGTACATGCTGTATCTCCATTAGTAAGTTCAGATACCTCACAGACAAAGCCAATTTAAGCAAATTGTTAAATAAATGTAATTCTTTGGGTAATGAGCCAGACATTTTTCCAGCCGTGGTGCTAGTCATTGGGGGTGGGGGGTGCTTGTGGTACACCGATAAATATTGGTACTGCTACGGCCAATTAATCATAGATGGAATTATAGACTGCTCATATTACCTTATTGCATTATGCCTTTGAATCTTGTAAATCCCCCCAAAATTGAAAAATTCTTCTGCTACCTTTCTTCTTCGAACACACCACTCCGTATAAAACATGCATTTTTGTTTAAAATACTTTAAATAAACAGCATATAGAGCTTTTGTACTGTACTGGCCATGATCTTGAGGACCTAAGGGCCGCAGAGAACGTTCATGTTTTTAAGAGCAGCCTCAAGACTCATCTTTTTAATCTAGCTTTCAACTTATTATTATTTATTAATATATGTTTAATCACGCTGCATGTTTTATTTGATTGAATTTTTAGTATAGCTTTCAGCTGAGTATTATTAATTAATTATTGTTCATCTGCTTGGAATTTTTATTTGATCATATCTTATTGTTTTACACATGATAATTTAAAGTGCTATTAGTCTTAACATTTTTATCAGTATTTTACTACTTAATCTTATCATCTACAGTTTATTTTAATATTTTAACTTCTTTTTTTCATCCTTCCAGTGTTTCCTCCGTGGGACCCCTCTGCCCAGGGAGCGGTGGTCGGCTGTGGCTGCTTGGGTGCTCTCCAGGTAGTGCTTGGGTGGAGATGGTGGGGGTGCCAGCCCTCCCTCCTCTGGGCGCCCTGGGTCAGTGCCTTGGCTGCTGCTGTTGATCTGCTGCTACCAATGCAGATGGCTCTCATGATGGCGTTTCCTGGCTCAACTGTACTCAGCCCGTTGTTGCTTTTGTTAACTGTTGCTTTTATGTGTGTGCGTGCATTGGAGATGGGTTGGGGGGGTTACATTTTAATCTGTAAAGCACTTTGAGTAGCTGCGTAGTTCGACAAGCGCTTTATAAATAAAGTTCGATTTTATCTCTCAATTGTTTCTACCATACCAATTACCATACCAATTTATTTATAGAGCACCTTTATACACAGCCGAGGCCGACCAAAGTGCTGTACAGTATTAAAAACATATATGAGCAAACACGCAAAAAATAAAATAATTAAAATAGCACAGTGAATACCATAAAATAAAATAACAAAATAAAATAAACAGGGCTATAGCCGACTAGGTCAAGTTAAAAGCCAAGGAATAAAAGTGAGCCTTCAGGCGTGATTTAAAAACAGAAAGAGAGGGGGCCATCCTCACTACCAGAGGAAGCTGGTTCCAGAGATGAGGGGCACAGAGCGAGAATGCACGTTCTCCACGTCTCCTCACCCGAACCCCAGGGACCTGCAAGAGGCGGTGGTCTGCTGACCGAAGGATCCGACCCGGTATGTAGGGCTGAACCATCTCAGACAAGTAAGGGGGCACATACAAGTAAAGGGATTTAAAAACAAAAAGTAAAATCTTAAACTGTATCCGATAACGCACCGGGAGCCAGTGCAGGTGGGCCAGGACGGGAGTAATATGCTCTCTTCGTCTAGTGCCAGTTAAGAGGCGAGCAGCCGCATTTTGCACCAGCTGAAGGCGCGCCACTGCAGCAGAGGTAGAGCCATAGAGGAGGGAGTTTGCGTAGTCCAAACGCGAAATTACAAATGCGTGGATCACTGAGTGGAAGTCACGCCTAGTCAGGATGGACTTCATTTTAGACAGCCGGCGCAGCTGAAAAAAACAAGAGCGAACCACCTGACAGATGTGGGAGTCCATCCGCAAATCAGGGTCCAAAATAACTCCAAGGTTTTTAACAGTCGGCTTCAATAAAGTGGAAAAACAGGGCGGCAGAACAGGATTACCTGCAGTGGAAGAGGAAGGAACAAATAAAATCGCTTCCAACTTGGACGAGTTGAGATGTAAAAAATTGTTAGAAAGCCAGCCCTTCACATCGTTCAGGCAATCCACCGCGGATTGCACTGACTCTTGTGGTTTAAAAGAAACATAAAATTGGCAGTCGTCAGCATAAAAGTGATAAAACAGGCCATATTGTCTAAAAATGGCTGCCAAAGGGAGAATATAAAGGTTAAAAAGCAGAGGTCCTAAAATAGAACCCTGGGGGACCCCGCAGGGCAGAGAGGAGGCTCCTGATGAATAATCTCCCAACCTCACAGAAAAACTTCTGTCACTGAGGTATGATCTGAACCAGTTGAGGGCAGATCCTTGAATGCCCACCACCTGATTCAGTCGGGACAGAAGAATGGAGTGGTCAACAGTGTCAAATGCCGCTGTAAGGTCCAGCAAGACCAGGAGGACATAAGACCCCGAATCCGTTGACCGCAAAACATCATTAAAAACTTTGAGAAGGGCAGTCTCAGTACTATGACCAGCCCGAAACCCAGATTGCAAGGAATCTAAAATATCAAAAGTCTGCAGGTAGTTGGACAGCTGAATAAAAACAGCCTTCTCTAAAAGCTTTGATAAAAAAGGTAGCTTTGAGATAGGCCGAAAGTTTCCCAGGGAGTTGGAGTCCAGGCCGGGTTTTTTCAAAATTGGCTGGACCACTGCCTGCTTAAAAACCTGGGGAACAGTTCCTGAGGCTAAGCTACCATTCAAGATTTTAAGGATGTGATGGCCAACCACGGGGAAAACCTCTTTCAGAAGACGTGGGGGCATCACATCCAACGGTGAACCAGAAGGGTTCATCTCTGCCACCAGATCAGTGAGAAATGTAAGTGAGATGGGCTCAAAACAATGAAATGAAAAGTGAGGGCAATCACAATCAGGAGGACTAGACAGTGAAGGTGAGATCAAGGCTCTGATGTTAACAATTTTTGCCCTCTATATGGCATTGACAGTCTGCAAAACACACATGCTTGTTCATCGTTCTTATTTTGACTAGTTAAGTGATCAACATTTTTTAGAATTTGACCTGACTCTAAAATATCTGCATTGGTAATTTTAATATTGATCAGTAAAACTAAAAAGTTTGACTTGCTTTGATTTGTGCTAATACAAGCTGATAGCCACAAGTTAACTGCAATTTATTATTCAATACTCATTTAAAATTAAATAAAAAATATTTTATGTGCATTTATTAAAAGGATAATAATTTGTTTAGTATTTCGCAATATTTTTGTTGTTGTTTTGTTTTTAAGAATGTAATTATTACATACGTCACCAGGGCTAATTTATAAATTACCCTCAGCTCCCTGGTGGCTTATGTCCGCATGTCTGATGTTGAACTTTACAGGGGCACAAGCATGGCCACTGTTCTTAATATTTATTCAAAAATGTCTGAGGGACATGGACCCTCGCATTCAACAGGTCTGAAGATTTGCACAGGAAAAAAAAAACCCTTGCAAATCTTTCGTTTTCTTTTTTTTAACTTAGACTTCAGCTCAAATGTTTCCACAGTGGATAACGGCGTTAAGGTTTACATTTACCAAATGCTGGCACACAAACACAGTTTACCTTTTAGTACAGGTGCAGTGAGTTGAGGAGCTGAGGCAGACGGCAGGAGGAGGTTAGGAAGAGGGTTTGGGAGGAGGGGGGACTAGGAAATATTACGTTCAGTAGACTCGTTATTGTCTGCTTTTATAAAATGATTGGCTGAAACTCCTTTACCACACTACTGTATCATGTCATCAGACATGAGTACCGCACATTTAGCAGAGCTCAAATGTCTGCATCTTTTTTTTTTTTTATTTAGAGGGGCGAGTCTCATCAGCGTATGTAGATGTTAAATTAGATACTTGCTACGAGAGCGCCGTTGAGTAGAGGTGGTGCTGTGCTACGGAAAAATACAGTACCTAGCCTACTTAGCCTATGTTACATTTTGTAGCCACGGTAACACCTATGTAAGGGAAACACTGTGTTGGAACAAAGATGACTCAGGTAGAGCACTGCTTTTTGGCTTAATTTTGTCTTCTCCATGACTGACTAATGCAGAGCACTTGGATTTTTGCAGATAAAACATAAATTAATTTAACTATGTCCTGCTCCATCCTACCATCGGCCATCAGAAAAATACCTAACCTAACAGTTTACATTTTCGCACAGTAAACTGTTCTAACAATTCACATGGTCTCATAATAAGAGGAAATTACTCTCATCTTGAGTGCTATGAAATTTGCAACAAACTTCTGGAAATCATGGTCTGAAGAAGCCAATGTGACCAAATTTTCTATGAAAAGCAAATATTAGACCTTGAATTTCAAAAAACAGACCCATCTGCTCCATGACCACGCCATGAAATGTCCATGAACAAACAAACAGGACCCAGAAATCAATTTCATTTGGTCTGTTATTCATCAAATATTCTTTGTTGGATCCCTAATCCGAGGACAGTTGGCCAAAGAACCTATCAAGCGCCAAATCCGCAGAAAACATTATTCCTGTATTAGAAGAATACTCTAACTCCATCAAATGAAAGTGGTGAGTCGAGGAGGGGATCTTAATACTATTTTAAGAATGATATAATAATCTGACATTGTGTGTATTTTTATATTCTTGTTTTGAAGTTCTTACTCACATGAAAATACACAGCACTCCAACAATTATCCAGGTGAGTATTCCTACTTTGTGTTCAATTGTGGTCACAACTGAGCACTTGCAATGCGGGCATGTCATACTTCCGGGAGCTTCCGTGGGCCTCTGAACCACCACAGCCCCAGGGACTATTAATTACAAATTTGTTAAGGACAGAACAATAACTCTTGAGTTCTAGAATATACATTTAAGGGTTTAAACTCATTTTTAGTAATGAGAAACAAGCCTGGCTAATGAGACACTCACCTGCCTGAGTATTCTGATTGTGTTGTTGGATATTTAGCATATTTGCTGGTTGACCTAAAGATATAAAAACATTTAACTTGGATTTAACTGAATGGAGCAAAAACCGTCCAAAAGTGTTCAGGCAGTGCATATATGAAGAGAAACAACGTAACAAAAGGCTGAAAAGATATTTAAAGAAAATTATGCAAGGTAAATGACACTAAAGATGCTCTCTAATCTCTTACCAGGCTGAGGATATTGCTGAGCAAAAGGCTGAGGATATTGCTGAGCAAAAGGCTGAGGATATTGCTGAGCAACAGGCTGAGGATATTGCTGAGCAACAGGCTGAGGATATATCTGAACAACAGGCTGGGCTACTGGCTGGTTTAAGCGCTGAGCAGCAGGGTGGACAGGTCTAGTTTGACTGGTGACCACACTGGAGTCCAAAGGGGGACCAGGATATGGAGGGGCTGGGATATTTGAAATATCTGAAGTAACTGCAGTATCTGCAGGAGGTCCTTCACCGTCTTCCATTTTCTTCTGTAAAATAGGAAAAATACTGTAGCAAAGCTGTACAATCTTCAGTGTCTTCAGCAGTTCTAAAGGCTTTAAATGAGGAAGCAGAATTAAACTGTGACACAAAACTTGTCAGGTGTTAAACATAAGAAGAGGGCTTTAATGTAACATGGACCATTGTTTGCTGTTTGCTTAAAATGTTGTCTGTTAAGTTGGAGCATTTCTTTTTTTTAAAGCATGACTTCTTCCTAAAAAAAAAAAACACTCATCATCTATTTATACACACCATTGTATTGCCTGAACCATCTAAGATTGTCATGTGACAAAAATAAAACACAAGACAACTATTCAAAGTGGATTAGTATATGAACTTGTTGACTCTTGTCACAAAATCTATGCCTCCTTTTTTCTTCTTTTTTTTCAGACCATAAACCAAATCTGGTTATAAACCTTTTTCAGAATAATAATCTAAAAATGTGTGAACTCATGATTTTAAACCAGAGGTTCACATACATCAACAAAACAAACAGACCAAGCTTCTCATGTTTCAGTTTGAATAACCAAAAGTATTTCTATTGCCACGATTATGAATGACTGCAGATTAATGAATGAATGCAGCACAATCACTATCTATTAAAACAATAGGTGAAAGGCCGGGTGATGATGTCATGGCTTTTGAAGCCTCTGATAGGTTAGCTTCTCCAGGGTGGAGAATCTGGACCTTGGCTCCGCCTCTTTTGCACCCTGGCCCTGCATTTTGCTGCAGTCTGCATCAGTGTGGACTTCAGCGAGGGGTTTTACCCATAACCCATTTCTGTGTGTGGAATTTGGTGACAAGGCAAACAAATGGTTCTCACTCCTTCTCCCCAAAATTTTCTTTTCAAGTACCATTTCTCTCAAACCTTGTTCACAAATCAGTCTAAATGTGTGATAGCAAGCACTTCTGCTTTGCTGAGATAATCCATCCCACCTCACAGGTGTGCCACATCAAGATGCTGATCTGACATCATGATTAGTGCACAGGTGTACCTTATACTGCCCACAATAAAAGGCCACCCTGGAATGTGCAGTTTTTTTGTTTTATTGGGGGTCTGGGGACTTAGAACCGGTCGGTATCTGGTGTGACCACCATTTGCCTCATGCAGTGCAACACATCTTCTTCGCATAGAGTTTATCAGATTGTCATTTGTGGCCTGTGGAATGTTGGTCCGCTCCTCTTCAATGGCTGTGCGAAATTGTTGGATATTAGTGGTAACTGGTACATGCTGTCGTATACGCCGGTCAAGCACATCCCAAACATGCTCAATGGGTGACATGTCCGGTGAGTATGCTGGCCATGCAAGAACTGGAACATTTTCAGCTTCCAAGAATTGTGTACAGATCCTTGCAACAATGGGCCGTGCATTATCTTTCTGAAACATGAGGTGATGTTCATGGATGTATGGCACAACAATAGGCCTCAGGATCTCATCACGGTATCTCTGTGCATTTGAAATGCCATCAATAAAATGCACCTGTGGTCTTCGTCCATAACAGATGCCTGCCCATACCATAACCCCACCACCACCATGGGCCACTCGATCCACAACATTGACATCACCAAAGCACTCACCCACACTACGCCACACACGCTGCCTGCCATCTGCCCTGAACAATGTAAACCGAGATTCATCCATGAAGAGAACACCTCTCCAACGTGTCTGACGCCATTGATTGTGAGCATTTGCCCACTCAAGTCTTTTACGGCGACGAGCTGGAGTCAGGTCAAGACCCCGATGAGGACGACGAGCATTCAGTTGAGCTTCCCTGAGACGGTTTCTGACAGTTTGTACATAAATTGTTTGGTTATGCAAACCAATTGTTTCAGCAGCTGTCTGAGTGGCTGGTCTCAGACGATCTTGGAGGTGAACCTGCTGTATGTGGAGGTCCTGGGCTGGTGTGGTTACATGTGGTCTGCGGTTGTGTGGTCGGTTGGATGTACTGCCATATTCTCTGAAATGCCTTTGGAGACGGCTTATAGTGGAGAAATGAACATTCAATGCACGTGCAACAGATCTGGTTGACATTCCTGCTGTCAGCATGCCAATTGCACGCTCCCTCAATGCTTGTGGCATCTGTGGCATTTTGCTGTGAGACAAAACTGCACATTCCAGGGTGGCCTTTTATTGTGGGCAGTATAAGGTACCCCTGTGCACTAATCATGATGTCAGATCAGCATCTTGATGTGTCACACCTGTGAGGTGGGATGGGTTATCTCAGCAAAGCAGAAGTGCTCACTATGACACATTTAGACCGATTTGTGAACAATGTTTGAGAGATATGGTAACATTGTGTAACTGGAAGGAATTTTAGATCTTTAAGTCCATCTCATGAAAAATGGGAGTAGAAACAAAGGTGTTGCGTTTATATTTTTGTTGAGTGTAGGTTTTGTGGAGGAGGCGAGCGGCTCCGAGCCATATTGTTTCGAGCCATTTTCTCGTTCTCTGTTCGGCAGCAACCGAACCTCTGGCGGCATCATGGCATAGAATCAGCGCCATCTCTGAGTGGTGCATTGTTGTTGGCCAAATCTAATGCTAAATATAGATTAGCTCGAGTAATTTTGTGTGACTCTGCCTCGACAGAAGCACCTGCGGCCACTGTACGTCATTGTCCCCAACAGAAAATGTGTGCTGCAGAGAGATGCCCAAGCTATGAATAAAGTATCTAAGTATGATGGGAAAATCATTCAGGAATGTGCAAAAAAACTTTTCACACCATCACAATAATTGCATTAAAATGAACTCCTTGCCCAGATTTTATTTTCCATTTACCTATATCAGTTATTCCCTTATGTCATAGATAATGAGCAGATGTCAGTAAGTAGGGGTAACCACCTACATAACAGAGCACCCAGTTTTTGAGCCAATTGTGCTGCAGGCAGTTCATGGACTGCTGTCGTCACTAATCAAAGCCTACGTCAGAAACCTGAGCTGAGCCATTAGCAATGCAGGATTTGAATTCTAGTAATCTCAGTGCAGTGTAATTGTTTAACCACTTGGGGCACTAAACTAATGGTTTTTGGTACAAAATTTATATTTTCACTAAAACTTATTAAATAATGACCGGACATGTAGTGCTATTATAGACTCATTTATACAGTTTATCAACAAAAAGAGTTGATTTTGGGGTGAGTTGTACTTTAAATAAATATCAGAGAGGCATATGTATTGTTGATGACCGAGATATTGAAAATGAGTAAAATTGTGTTACAGTAAGTAAATACAGCTAGTTAAACATTGAGAGTATAAAATTTTAATATAATGTAGCCTATTTTGTGATTTTTCATCCATTTGACCTACAGGTCATAACCGATTTTTATCCATCAGTTTTAAACTCATAATGATATTCAATACTAGCTATTTAATTTTTATTCATTTTAATATTCAATCTGAAAGAGCTGAATCACACAATACATTTATGGAGAAAACAAAGTGACAGGTATTTATCTGTTTGATGTGTGATGGCACGAAATGGATTGTTCAACTCGTTCAGATTGGTTAATAAAATGAATAAAAATAAATAGATTCTATAGACTATACTCTTTAATAATTTAAAACTGAAGACTCAAAATTTGTTGTGAAAGGATTCTCTGACCCTGTGGGCCAAACTGATAAAAAAGCGAAATATATGCAATGCTGTTTTTATATTTTATAGCCTATTCACTGTAATACTACTTTACTCTTTTTTTCTCATTCTTCCAGAGAACAAATACTTTTCTATTTACTTATTTTTTATAATTATTATCTAAGTAGTTTTTATATTCTTTCCATGCTACCACATGCATAACATTAACATTCATTTTCTACATCAAAACTTACAGTACATTTAGCAAGCCAGTACTTTTAAAATAAGATTTACAGACCTGACTCGTGATCCATTTCCTGAACACCCTCCTTGTGCCCTGGGCTGTTGTTTGTGTACCAGGTAGTGCCTGCAATTGAGGGGGGTACTGTGACTGTCACTGTGTGACTTCCTCCCAGTCTACATCACTCGTTCCCTGCATCCGAATACACCTACTATGCCTACTACATAGCAGGCGAAAAGCAGTAAGTGAACGATGCAGTAGATCTGAATCTCTAGTATGGATTGACGTAGCAGGCATAAAGTTCCCAGATGTACTTCCAAAGTGAAATCTGATGCACGCTCCACTATCCCACAATGCAGCGGAAGCCCCAAAATTGTTGAGTGACGTCCGCTACCGAGGATGGGACCAAAGGCTACGTAACGTAATATAATCATCCTGATAAAATGGTGAAGCAGGAAATCTGATTTAATGCCTACTACTCACTCGTTTGCTATGCAGTATACACTGCATCAACGGGCAAGTAGTAGCTTCAATGTAGCATGTAGTACATAATAAAGGATTCGGATGCAGGGCCTGTTTCCTTGTGTGTCAGTCTCTTTCTACTTAATTGTCCCCAGGTGTCTCTTGTCTCCCAAATTAGCTTCCTAGTATTTAAAGGAGCATTGGGCAGAATGAAGAAACGAAACTCATGGGCAACGCAGGTGGTGCTGCAAATAACTGCAGGTCCTGGTGGGCAGAAACACGGCCACAGATTTTGTTGCCACACTTAGATTTCGTAGGGGCAACAGACAATCCAATGGGGAAGCAAATCAGATGCAGCATAGGCAGCTACGTTACCAAACAAGCACAAACCAAAACATCAGAGAATCGCGATGGCTGAGGAAAAGACTTACTGTACATTTACATGATAGCATTACAACACCCGCTGAAAGACTTTTTAGTCTGAGTCATCTTTGTCAACCATCTTCTTTTGATTGGATTAAACAAACATTACCATGAGACAGAAGACATGCAGAGGCACTTCAATCCCTGAACTTTAATAAAATAGTGTAACAATACAATATTTGTGGTGTTACAGTTGTTTAAAATCTACATTGATAAGTTAAAGTATTTTAAAATTGTATTACATATTTAAAATATTTTGCCAAAGGAAACTTAAAGTTGTGTAACTCAGTTACATTTCTGACACAATAGTATGTAATGCAAACATATTAAATTTTTGAGGCTGTATAGTAAAAAAACATATTAAATTTTTTTTATAACTTGCCCAACAATGGAAAAGGTGTGTAAAGGTGGCCTACAAACCTCATAGCAGCTTTATCAGGAGGAATGTCCCAGAATGCCAACATACTACTGTGATAAGCTTGTGGAAGGAAACCAAAAATGTTGTCATATAGTTAAAAAGCAATGCAACCAAATGTGTTAACTTCTCATTTTTAAGACATTAGAAAATAAATCTCCAATATATCCTTTCTCTTATTATTTTAATAATTTACAAACAGCAAAAATTTGGTTAATTGCGACCAAAAACAAGATGTTTGTTTTGATTAAACTTTGGACAGTGAGAAAAAAAGTTGTATAAATCTTTATTTGGTGTATATAAAAGATTAATAATACCAATTGAAATTTTGTATGGCTCTTAGGGGTTCTATAATTCTGCAGAACAGGGTGCTGATGAACAATGGTTATAATTATTCAGCTGAAACACGCATTCTGCCCCAAGCTTTTCAATGTCCCAGTATCTCGCCTCTCTGACTGGTTTGGTTTGGTTCAGCTCAGCGGAAAGTTTCATACCTTTGGTAAGACTTAAAGCTGATCCAAACATTTGATTAGAAAGAGTCAGTTTCATTATCTGTGTTGATGGTAAATGACACAAAATGGTTTCTGACAACAGGAAATCACCTTGTAGAACCTGTCCACACATTTTCTGAAAACCATTGTTCACCTCCTGTTAATAAACTGCAATTTGTTTACAGGCTATTACTGACTCTCCTACAGCCTAAAAGTAGATTTTGTCCCACAAAATTTGCTTCATAAAGCTGCAACAAACTGATTTATGAAATGACTGAAAACCATTTCAATATTATATTATATTACTAAACCACATTTTAGTATTATATTTCCAAGAAATTTGTACCAGCTTTAAGTAATATAAAGGTAAATTACAAAGTACAATTACAGGTGCATCCCAGTGAATTAGATTAGTGAAAGGCACATTTGTTTCAGTAGCTCAATTAACTAAGGGAGATTGTTACATGTTCTTTTTTGTTGTTTCCTTTTACTCTCGTAAAATAAGTTAAAACAAAACAAAACAATTACTCTGCTACTGAAAATGACCTATATGAAAAAAAATGCCTTGCCTTGATGTTTTCAAGCCTTTATTTCTGTTAATGATTTTCTGCATGTTGCTGATGAAAACATGTTACTGAAGATTAGAATATCACAAACTGAAAAATATGAACATGAAAAATACACAAATGTTGTCTGAGAAGTATGCTTAATATCTGATTAAACCTTATTTTCAAAAGATACATTAAATCTAACAAATAAGCATCACTGGAACACCTATTGTAATTTACTGAGACGTACCTGTACGTTGCAATAAATACTGATAGCAAGGTTTTACAGATACAAAACTGCAGTCTGTTTTTTAAGAATCCAGAATTAAGAAATCAACACAGAGGATTATTAAAACATATAGTTCCATTAACTCTGTTAATCTGTAAATTTGAGATTTTCTTACCTATAGATGGATTTGCTGTATGCCTTTAAAGATGGTCAGAAAGATGCACAACAAGTAGAGACACTGGGTGATAAAAGAATGCAAAAATATTTTCTGTGTCAGGCAAAAGGTGGAGCTTAACCAACCAGTTTACCACACATATCTTCATAGATAGATTTTTTTTTACAATACAGCCTTTTCATGTGAAAAGAGTGTCTTTGTTTCCATTTTCCATTTCAAAAGACTTGCATTCTGCTCAACAATGCACAGTAATATACGTATACATAATATATGTATAATCTCTACAGGAAAAAATTGATTCGACCACATGTAGATATCCCATACTCAGTTACATTTTCATCAGTAACTTTTTGGCAGAGATGTAAATTTAAAGATTTATTACAGTTGTACTTGAGTAGATTATTAAGAAGTAAATTAAACTTCGTACCAGAAGTGGTGCTATGATTTTGTTGTTGTTGCTCATTTGGAATTACAGGGTCAAATAAAATCAGATCACCTATTTTTACTCCTTTTGTAATGTATTGTACCGAACTGGTTACACATGGTATAAATAAAATAAATAATAAAAGTAAATAAATGTACAGAGATTTACTGCATTACAACTGCATTGCATAAAACGACAAATAAAGTACTAAAGGTGCTCATAAAATCACAAAATATCAAAAACACAATAAAACCAAAGAAACCCTGTAAAAACGCTCTTTGCTGAGTTGAACACTAAGCTAAAAAAAAAAATCACTTTTTAAATTACTATTTAAAGTGGATAGTAAGGAAGCTTCCCTAAACTGTAGTGGTAATGAGTTTCAAAGTTTAGGAGCTGCCACAAAAAAAATTCTGAACGGTTTAAGCTTACATTTTGTCGTTAGTACCTCGTGGAGCATCTGATAAGCTGACCTATGGAACCAAGAGGGGGAATGTAGTTTTTAAAAGTTCTGATAAATAGTACAGAGCAAGGCCATGTAAAGATTTAAAAACAAAATGAACCCTGAAATGAACAAACAGCCAGTGCAGTGACACAAAAACTGGAGTGATGTGTCTACGCTTCTTTGTACCATAGAACTCTCAGTGAGCAGCCATTTGGTTCCATCCAACTATCTCTACCAGAGGGTAGCCATTTTGCTGGAATGTTTTTTATCTAAGATCTTTAATCACAACCCCCACACCTCCAACCACATTCCAATGAGCCATCATCTATGGCTGGCTACACATAACAAATGAAAGGCAGCAGCTTCAATGATTTAGTCATTGGTTTCAAAATGAGCAGCCATTTGGCTTACCTCTGGTAGAGGTGGGGGGGATCAAGTACTCAATCACCAATTCTGAGTACCACACTGCCAGACAGGACACACACACACAAAAAAAATTTGATAATTATTTCAAGATTAGTTCTTTTTAGTGATTAGTCATGATTAGTAAGAGCAGCAGAGGAATATTCCAGAATGCTGGAGAATGATGAACTTTGACCTACACTGATGCAGCCAGAAGACACCCCTTATTATTGTATTGTCTAAACTGGAGCTGAAATAACATGTTAGGGGGAGACCGTGTTGAGCCAACTGGGCTTATTGTACCATGGACATAAAAAATGTTAAAACTCCAATGGAGACTTTATCATCCTTATCTTACAGTACATTTCTATGGAATTCTGCCATTTCAGGGGGATCAGAGAATGCTGGTAGTTCTAGTGTTAAAATATGTAAAGCTGTGTTTTGCAACAATTAGAATTAAGAGAGGTTGGACTGAGAGACAAAAAGGTACAATGAATTACAATAATCAAGACATAATGTGATATAAGCAGGAATTACTGTTTCAAAATCCCTTTGTGAAAGCATATCCTTAATCTGCCTCATCTGATGAAAAATAGATTTTAATACTGCACTGACCTGCTTGTCATCAAGGAAACTGTGGTTGAGTGGGCTGAGAGCAACACATTTCTAGGTCTTCAGATATTCATTGCAGCTACAGTGAAAAGAGCTCAGCAGAGGTTATATTTCATCAGGCATTGAATAAGGCCAAACTTGGAATCCCCTCACTCAAGTCTACAGAAGACTTGTTGAAAGCATCCTCACTCACGGTATCACTGTGTGCTACGGAAACACTATTCTCGCTGAGAGGAAAACACTACAACGGGTCATTGAGACTACAGAAATCAAGGCTGCCGCTGACAACTGCTGATGAGATGGCGCCGGCAAGGAAGAATCAATCCCTTGAGGAGTTGGAGGAGATTAAAAACTCTCTTGATTTTCTTTCCTCTGAGATTTCATCGGTTTCGGCGGAGATTAAATCAGTTGCTGCACAGCAAAATAAAATTGCGGAGCTGGTTGCAGAGATCCAAGAGCAAAAACGGCAGAATACAGAAAAGGACAAACAAATTGGCTTTCTTGAAAAACGGGTTGATGATTTGGAGCAGTACTCCCGGAGAAATGACCTGATCATCAGTGGTTTAAAGACCAACCATAAGTCCTTGGCCAGCGTGGTTGCAACAGAAAGGCACGCCGACAGTGGAAATACTGATGAGACTGATACCGAAAGACAAACGCTGGAGATGCAGGTAACAAACGTTCTGGGGAGCAAGGGAATTAAAATTGACAACGGAGTCATTGAGTCTTGTCGCACATTACCCAGTAAAAACAAAAGCTTCCCACCAGCTATTGTTATCCAGTTCACAAATCGAAAGCAAAAGCAAGCACTACTAAAGCAAGGGAAGCAACTTAAAGGAACCAACGTCTATATCAATGAGTATTTAACTAAGAAAAACGCAGACCTTGCCAGGAGAGCTCGCATACTAAGAAAACAGAAGAAGATTCAAGCAACTTGGACAACAAACTGTAACATTTATGTTAAGGAAAATGGACTTAGACCAGAAGAAGCAAAGGTTTAACTCATTAGAGACTCTAGAGACCTGGGCAAATATGAGACTGATTAAAGGAAGGAAACCTGATGATGAATCAATTCCATTTTCCATGACAGATCCTTTATCAAAAAATGAGAAATTTTATTTAATTTAATTTTAATGACATTGACTCGGAAAATAACTTTTACCACAACAGACTCAACGAATGCAATTACTACACAGAAGACCAATTCAATAAACATGTGATCACCGACGGCACCATATTGAAGATAAATTTTAACAGCAGGAGTTTGAATTTAAACATTTCAAAAATAGAAGACTCTCTTAGAGAACTTGGCAAGAATTTCACAATAATAGCTATATCTGAAACTTGGCTGAGTGAAGAACATGCAGATATGATGCAGAATAAAGGATTTGATAGCTATTTTACAAACAGAAAATCAACAAAGGGATGGGGCGTTGTTTTATATGTTGATAAAAGGTACCAAAGCCATTCTGTCATTTGTGATGGACAATATTATGGAGTGTGTAACAGTGGAAGTTGATCTGGGGAACTCAAAAAGTATTGTTTTAAGTTGTTTGTATAGAAAACCTGGATCTTGTGTTGGCATATTTAAGGACAAGCTAACTGAATTAATTAATAGTAATGGTATGGAGCAGGTTTTTATCTGCGGGGATTTCAACATTCATTTGTTGAACCCTGAGGAACACAATTCAACAACTGAGTTCACAGATACAATGTATAGCTTGGGTTTATATCCCGCAATTACACGTCCAAGCAGAGTAACAATGCATAGTGCCACCCTCATTGATAATATATTCATAAATGTTATTGATAGGAAAATAGTGAGGGATTAATAATTAATGATGTAAGTGATCATCTTCCTGTTTTTGCAATCATCCACAATTATAATAAGATTGAGAAAAAAAATATCCAGTACACAACAAGACACATAACACAGAATTCAATACATAATCTTAAAGATAAATTTGTGAAGCAGGATTGGGGAGGTGTTTATGTTGACAATGCAAACACAGCTTACGAAGTATTTTTTTGGACTTTGTTATTCTTGCTTGAGAAGCATTGTTCACTTATAACAAAAACTGTTAAGCAAAACCATGGATAAACAAATGGATACTGAAATCATGCAATAAGAAAAACAAGTTATACAGATAATTTCCAAAGAAAAGAACGGTGGAGAGTGAGCAAAAGTATAGGAAATACAAAAACAAACTAACAATAATAATGAGAAACAGTAAAAAGACCCATTATAGTAAAATTTTGGAAGAAAACAAAAGCCACATAAAAAAGACATGGAAAATGTTGAATGCTATAATTAAACAAACAAGTGGGGAGACAAACTATCCTAAAGATTTATTGGATAAAAACAATAAAGTGATTGCTGATACAAAAATGCTAGCAAATGAATTTAATAATTTCTCTGTGAACATGGGTCCTGAGTTGGCCAGGGATATTGCGGGCTCTGGAAGCAATGGCAATGTAGAGCGTAAAAGTATAAATACTGAAGAAACCATATTCATTAAAAGAACCAATGAAAAATAAATCATTGATATTGTTAACAAACTCAGAAGTAAAAAAATCTACCGACTGTGATGGACTCCATATGTCCTTAGTAAAAGAAATAATTCAATGCATCTCCAAACCTTTTGTACACATTTGTAATCAATCAATGTTAACTGGTGAATTTCCCCAACAAATGAAATTAGCCAAAGTTATACCCATATACATATCTGGCAATAAGCAGATACTGTCAAATTATAGGCCAGTTTCTCTACTGCCACAAATATCCAAAATATTAGAAAAAATATTCCTTGTAAGGTTGGAGAATTTCATAACAAAGCATAATATTGTGTGTGACCAACAATATGGATTTCGGAGAAACAGGACAACAGCACATGCACTCATTGACTTCACTGAAAAGGTAGCATCAGCAGTAGACAGAAACGAATATTCAATAGGGGTGTTTCTTGAATTTAGAAAAATTCGATACTGTAGATTATGATTTGCTGGTGAGGAAATTAGAACCGTACAGAATTGGAGGAGTGGCAAATCACTGGATTAAAAGCTATATGGAAAATAGGGAACAGTATGTGCTAGTGAAAGAGGTTAGATCTCATTTGCAAAAAATTAAGTGTGGAGTCCCCCAGTGGTTGGTGCTGGTTCCTTTTTTGTTTATTTTATACATAAATAATTCAGGGGAATCATGCACTGGTTAAAAGTATGCTGCTGTTATGGCAACTCTTATAGAAAGCATTCACTATTTCCAGCCTTCCATGCCACCACAACATGGACAGGCAGAAGGTCCAGAGACTTACCCAAATTATAACTACTCATTTACGAGTACAGATGATGAACATATGTATCACCGCTTGTAAGGACTGCACAAAATAGCTTTTCATCTTCATTGTTGGTTTTACGACATTCTGTACTGCTACTATTATGTAGAATATATTTTGCACCAACTCTTGTTTCAAAGCTAATTTTAAGTACATAATTTTTTTTCAAAAATCTGTGTGTGTGTTTATGCGTGTCTATACATGTTTATATAAATAAGTAAACATCAAGAAATGATACATCTATAAGAAAATGAGACAAAAGATGGAATTTCTTTGTCATATGTGCCAGATTTGGCATTAGACAAAGAGCATCTGAGCATTGGGTACTACAGCTGTTACAGGTATGTGGTACTGTATTTTTTTTAATCAATTCGCAGTGTGGATGTACCCTTGGTAGCTGATGTACCTGGGAAAACAAGGCTGACTGTCTGAGGACATTTGCATCCTGAGCAAAGTCTTCGTATCCATCACTTGGTGTCTAGACAGGAATATTAGTGCCATCTATGCGGCCGAAGATCTGAGGAATGTGAAATTTCTGTTCGATTTTCGTGCGATTTAAGATGCCTCCTCTGCGGTTTGCACCTTTATGAAGTGGTGAATGACGCCCGTTACCATTCCTTTGCAAAATGCGTACACACATTTTTTCACGGTGGACTGGTGGACACAAAACTGTTTGGCGATTACTCTGTACTCAGCACAACTTGCGAGTCTGTACAGAACTATCGCAACCCTCATCTGGTATTGGTGACCGAACAGTTACTTCCTGGGGACTCAAAACTGACTCCATAAAACATGTCGCCACCTACCGTTGCGGTGGTCGGCACACGTCTTTCAATAATTCGATTCTCTGAGTTACATGTAAATTGGGACTCGGCTCGCTGCAGGAGGGAAGTCTTTAGTCCAATTACTCCAAAAAGCTTGATTTAGATGTGCATGTACGTAAATGTACTGAAGAGCAAAGATAAAAAGGCATTAGCTAAGTTTAGATTTCTTTATCCCAGGAACGAAAAGGAAAGAAAATGTGAGTTGGTAATAATTTTGTCCAGCAAGATTATATTGTTTGTCAAGCGGTATGATGTTAAACCAATGTGATTCAAATCACTACTATTGAGATTACTATCCAATGAAAATATGATTGACTTTCTACTAGCGATTGGACAATAAATACTGCATATAAGATGCTTGTTAAAAGACATTCATTTTCTAATAATAAAATCCAAGGTACATAATTTCAACATATAGAACTGAGTTTTCCCTGGATGTATGCTTCTGCCCTGTTCATTAAATCCCCATCAGTATTTCTCTTTACCTTATTCATGTCCGCTGTTTTTATATTAGGGATCAGATGAGGTTCATGTTGACACTGGTGAGGGTGAGACAGAAAAAGACGGCCATTTAGCGCTGCAGGTAGGTGCTACAGCCTAATCAATGAGGAGGTGATTTGAGAATGTTGTTTATTCGATCATAAGGGAACACGATTATATTAAAATAGTTATACAACAAACATGACTAAACTCCTTGTTAAAAGAACTTCTCTGTTGTTGTTTTTTTATGATTCTGCATTTTTTAAAAGCATCCATTGCACCACGTGGTAGATCTTGTTTTTGAGAGCAAACTGACTTGTCATGATTTTGAAATTGCTCTAGCCCTCCATTAGTGTAAGTCTACACCTTAATTATGTCAGCTGTATGTCATTTTAGAGATCAGATTAAATTAATCCTGAAATCTGTGAAGGTGAAACCAGGAGAGTCAGTGCTGCAGAGCTGTTAGTAGGTGGAACAATGGAGGAGGGTAGATGATGTGTAGTTTTGTTTATAGGTTTCACATCTTTTTGTCCTTAGGTAGGTTTCTGCTGACTGGTGAGAGAAAATGTAGCTTCTGCTCCCGATAGGTTGGGGACTCTGTTTTAGATTGTTGGTGGTGAGAGGAAGGGTTCAAACATAAGAAGTTTACATAGCTAAATGTAAATAATACAATAAGCATGATTTTAATATTGCACTAGCCGTCCATTAGTATTTTCTTTACCATAATCATGTCCACTGTTCTTATATTAGGGATAAGATGAGGTTCATGTTGACATTGGTGAGGGTCAGACAGAAAGAGATGGCCACACAGAGCTGCAGGTAGGTGCTACAGCCTAATGAAGGATGTGGGGATTTGAGAATGTTAGAATAAAGTTTAAATAATGTAAGAAACATGACATACATAAACTACTTGGTAAAAGAGCTTTTCGTGTTTTAAAAAAGATGCTACATATTTTACAAAGTAGGTGTTTCACCACTTGGTAGATATTGTTTTTGAGAGCAAACTGATCAATGTGCTATTCACTCAATATAAGAATAAATGGGAAAATACAAAAACACACATTTTCAAATTGTGTCCCCCCCATCTTGACCTCCTTCCTACGCCCTTGGAGGCGTGCATACATGGGGCGTCTGCACTAACCACTATGCTATGTGACACCCCATAATTCATAATGGGGTGTCACATAATTCATGTCATAATAGCCAGAAATATATCCCATAAAATACGCAAAAACTAACCTAGTTAGCCTGAGTTTTTCCCACTTTAGCTGTCAGACCCTGTAAATTTTCCAAGTATAAATTAACAAAACTAAACCTATAAATTTAAAGTATCCAATTATCTTCAAATTCACCAAACCTGAGCACGGGAACAGAACCATGTTTTCCCATCCAGCACTCGACAGGCCTGCTCCTAATGGGGCAGCAGCTTTGTGCCTCTCCCCACTTCCTCAGGTGCTTGCTGTGGATAAAGCCAAGAACGTTTATTAATCCCAGCAAATTGTCTCCTGCATTATTGTCGAAAGGCAGTTATGACAAGACATTCCACAGATAAGCAGACCAGACGTTCCATCCAGCCTCAACACAAAGCACCGAGCTTCCTTGCAGCCATTGGAGTGCGTCAACAGTGGACAAACAGCCATACATGTCCCATGCCCTAATTTGGCAAATCAATATAATCTTATTTAGTTTTACTAAACATGTCCAAACAAGTAGATCTATGGTCTGATCACAAATACACTCAAAAGTATAGAAAAACGCAGGTTAACCTCTATCAGTCAGTCTTACCCACTCTGCAAATTCTTTCATCACCCCCATAACTTCCTTCCTGGGCAATACATTTCAGTCTCAACAGTCTCCCAACTCCTTGAGGTGAGTAAAATATCTGAAAATTAATCAGTAAGATCAGTAGGCTCTATGTTGATGTCCTACAAAATGGTGTCTGAAAGTAAACATAACAATTCATAACATAATGTCTATTCCTCAGATATAAACTGCATCGATACCATTCACTAATTCTTTTCTTCAAAGTTTAGTGGTCTGTTCACAAAGTAAATAGATAAATAAAATACAATAAAAAATAAAAAAAACAAGGCTGGATTTTTCTGTTAGATATTGCTAAAGCACCACTAAAACATTGCAATAACAAAAATAAAGGCAATAACCATCTGCAAAGGTTCTATCCCCTTTTTTCTGTCCCTCTTGTAAACAGTCTCTATGGAAAAGTGGCTCTCCTGGTTTCGCTTCACTGAGGTTGAGACGAATAGCTCATACTGAACTAAACCCCTTTGAAATTCAGACTTCACACCACTTTTCCCAGACTCTGTCCCTTTAATCAATTAATAATTTCTAATAATTAGCTATTTCTATAATTAGCAATTGCTAATATAAGTATGCCACTTACAGTGAGATAAAGATGTCCAACTAGGTTCCCCTCCAATTATAACTGTTGTTGGTGTTGTCAAGGTTACCTGTGAAGCTCCTCCCATCTGAGCAATTACCAATAACGATCCAGTCTCCAACTCCCCATCACTTAAGTGTACTGGATCTCTATTAAGCTGGCTCAGACAAAAAAAAAATAGTGAAACAAATGCAGAGAAAAAATAACCCAAAGCATAAAAAATTATGAAAACCAAAAACATGAAACAAAATGACGGAACAACTTTCGTTACAAATTTCTTATGAGACTTGCAGGCTTGTTGTGCATACAAAGCCTGTCTCACTCCTTGCTCCAATTAATGTAATCGCAGACTATCAAACCTAAAGTACTTATTTATTAACACAATCCAATCTAAATTCAAAGTAACTTTTGCTTATATGATTCCTCTTTAAACAAACACAAAAAGCCAACTGGGCAAGATATTCTGGTTGTAAATAACGAAACAGTTCATACTTCAAGAACATCTGTCAGATTCTGTGAAGTGAATCAAACATAGTCAAACTGATTTCTGCAACTAAAACTCCTCTTAAATTTTTGTAGGATACATAGTAGTCTAATTCCCCTTAGCAGTAAAACAAAACAAAAAAATTCAATACAGGAGGTTCAAGAGATAAGATTTCTCTAAACACAAACTAGTAGCATTAAAATAAAAAACAAAAACCAGCATTTTACAGTCAATCCCAATTATCCTCTCAGGCTTCTTTTTGTTGCTCCAATGATAAACACCAAATTGAATTGAAGCTTCCAGAAATGTCAAATAAATTACCACTGAATCATGTTTTCTTTAATCCAGCTTCTCAAATTAACATTTTCCAAAGTACTCATTAATAAGCAGACCGCAATTCAGAATTCTGGGTCAGAATCCAAATTGAAAGAAATATATAAAGGTTGAGAGAGAAAGAGAAAAAAATAAAAAAATAAGAAAAAATAAAGAAAATAAAATCAAAAAATCTAAATAAATTGTCAGTTACAGAGTCCCCACTAATCAAATGATATATTATGCCATTATTCTATGATCAGAACTGTTCCAAAATGTTTTAGGACATGTAAATTAACTCTCAGCATCAAGTAGACTAGCTAACAATTAATGAATAACATCTGAAAGATTAATCTTAAACTTTAAAACTAAAACCAATTCTTATTTGTCAAAACAAAATGTGCATTCAAATATATGGTAAAAAATTATTTCAATGTAGCTCCAATCACATTTTGCTTCTACACGATCAGAATAAATGAATTAGATTTTACTTCTTACTTCTAAATTAAACCATCATTTCGATCACCGCCGATATTCATTACTTGTTCTGTTTAAAAACAAACTGATGCCTTAAAGATGACTCTGTGTTTTAATGTTTTCTTTTTCAAACTCAAACATTCAAATCCCACTAGTTTAGAAAATATCACTATGATAAGTATTGTTTTGCATGGTAAAAACATTCAATTTGTAACTGAATTGAAATATACTGGGTTACTCCTTGAACCCCAGTTGAAATTTGATAAATCCAATAAGCATTTAGTGTCCACAAAATCCTTAAGAATGTTCAATTGTGTAATTAATTTAACACCAGTCTCCTTTAGGTCATTCATTCAGAGACTAAGCTATATTTCTAAAGTCTATAGAGCCATCAGAAATAAGCCAAACATAATTTTAGCATAAATGATACTTATTTAAATCACAGACTCATTCTCTGTACCATTCAACACGGTGCTTATTAAAATAATTTTAAACCAGTTTGTTGCTTTCCAATTAACACCGTTTGCTTTTCGTTCTATTCTTATAATTACTGCTTATAGCTTTATCTTTATTTAGGCCAACTTAATCAAATCCTGCTTAGATCAATCAAAAAGCAACAAATCCACCTAATTAAAGATTCAAAAAATGCAACTTTTATTTTGACTATAAACTCCCCTCTTTTTAATTTTAAAGATGAAATCAAAAATTAAAACTTCACCAAGTCAGAATCGACTCATGAGTAACTGTTCTTAGTCATTTGCGTTTAATTGTAACATGCATCATTATCCCAATAAATGTACATGCTCTCCTCATGTGATAAATTGAGCCGTCTCTGGCAAAACCAGTTAACTAAATTCAGCATGTACTTCTTAATCTTTAATCTCGGTATTGTAACAGTTCAGTTAAATGTGAAACACCTTAAATTGCCCTTCGTAGAAAATGTGCTAAAACATTGCCAAAGGGAGTCCAAATGAGTAGCAAACAAAATTTATCTGAGCAGGTATTTTGAGGCCGTTTTCTAACAAACGTCCAGTCATGCCATAAAATATTACATCCTAATTAACCAGAAAAATTTAACAAAATCCAAATTCGTTTAAGTCTTAACAAGGCAATCGTCTGCAGGAGTCTGTAATCACTTTCTATCCAAAATCAACTCTTAGCTTACAACACACAGAACATGCATTTATGTTTAACCACAAAACACATTGACACACAAAAGCAAAAACGCTAGCATAGCACAGCAGCCTACAGCAACATGCTAACGTTAACCCCCTTTGTCCAACGAAACCTGAAACAGTACAAAACGTACGGCGAAAACACTCAAGAAAATCGCAACACACACTTTAGAAAATTTATATACCGCAATGCCAGGCCTTAATCCGCACAATCTATACGACTTTACCAAACTTTAATTCGGCACAAACAAAACAATCTCCTGTTCTTCCAACACGGACTGAAACACATTTCCAAACAGCCGTCCCTCACAGAAAACACCGAATCTACAACGTCAGTTACAGCCCAAAACCATTAACAAAAAACACAACATTATAAGCGGTGACTTTTAGACCTTATTACATTATTTTATTGCGGAGGTTTACACCAATTATTAAATTATTTTATCGCGGAGGTTTACACCAATCTGTCACAACTTTCGTAGTCTGTTTTGAGAAATTTCCCGGCGCCGGCCTCCAGAAAACTACTCAAAAGACTCGAACAGATGGCAGAAAACCGCCTATAACCACTAATTTATTTATCAAAACATATAGTCAAAGCTGTTGTATGTTTGCCGTGCTATTAAGCAGAAAATAACGCAGAATTCGCTCCGCCATCTCACCACCTAGCTTGGGCGTCCGCTCTGATGGCCTGTTGTAAATGTTCACAACTAATTCTTATAGATTTTTAATTTCAGTTATCCATCATATTTAGTTATATATTTATTTATCTATTTTAATGATTTTATTATACTCGAGTTCATTATTTATACTATAACATTTTAACACAAACGCAACATCTCCAGCATGTCTCGCAAAGCGCCTGCGTAAAAAAACCATCTCACACACACACATACGCACATGCGCATCACACACCAGCTCGTCACCTCAAAACATCAAATACAGTACTTTTACAATATTTTAACACTAACCTCAATCGGACACACCAAAAGCCGGACCATCAATCACAACCCAATTTACGTGGCTCAATCGTGCGTTTGGGGATACGCCGGCCGTTCAAGGTAATCCGTACAGATTAACAGAGGGCTCACCGGCTCTACCGCAATCTTTTTTCGTTTGCCAGCCTTGAAGAATCTACGACAGCGTCCTGTCGAAGTTGAGATGCCAATTCTCAAGCCCCGATCCGCACTGTGGTCGGCCCCGATTTTGAGTCGTTGAAGGGACCGCTCCATCCGGTCCATCTGCTCCATTGTCCTGCAGAGTAACAAACACCATCTCCCAGCAGGCACCGGTGTTTCTCTGCGGAGCGCAAGGAAGGTCGCAGCCATGTGCAGAAAAGAGAGACAGACAGATGAGCAGCTTCGAGACAAGGAGCCAATTCCCAGTTCTCAGTTTTATTTTTAAACAGATTAACAGATATGCAGTTTTACAGAGAAACATGCCCATTTTCTCTGGGCCAGATAAAGAGATCTGACCACGAATGGTTTTCATGTCATAACTTTTATAGACATCCAAAACTTCCCAGGATTCTGGGCGTCTCTTCTCCCTCGGAATCTGCTCCAATCAGAACGTTTTTAAAAAGTGTCTTGACAACCACTGGTCCGTCCAGAATTATGCATTCCTCCTCCTGGATCCAAGTCAAAAGTTCATTCTGAGTTTTATGGTTTTATGGTCCCGGTTCCTCCCTACTTTCTAATCTACAGACATCCTGGTTTTGCAGCCTGCAATAAAACTCTTTGTCTCAGAGGTACTCAAAGGTCACACATACTCCCAACAATATCCAAGGCTCTGATGTTCCTCAAAAGGTGCCCAATTAAAATACTGGTCAAGGATGTGTTTCACAACCATGCATAATATAAAACAGACTTTTACCTTCTGAATGCTTACTAAAGATATAAAATAGCCCCAAAAACATAAAATACAACAGGAGCTAAGCTAAGATTAGCCCACGTGTTAGCCCAGGCCGGCACTCAATGAATCAGAGGTGTACAAATAAAGATCAGTTCAGAGAAGATTAGGAACAGAAACTAATCTTATTAGCCGTGTTTGAAACTCTTTTTGTATCAAAATACTGGAATTAGATTGTTTACTACAGTAATCAATCCAAATAGAAGTAATTTTCCAAAGATACATGACTTTTTATCCAGATAACTTTAAACAAACACTTCTTGATCCAAAGAATGTTGTAATTTTCCTTACATTGTTTTATTGGTTTACACATAAATCAGTGGTGCTAAATTAGTTAAAACTAATTACAATTGGTAAACTATTTTAGCTTTCTTTCCAGCATCTGCAAATCAAGCCCTGGGTTCTTAAAGCATCCAGATTCCTTCTAGCATAAATCAGAATTCATGTTTCCTATCTATATTGCATTTTTTACACGTTTGTTTCTTTTATTTTTAGTTTTTCGTTTAGTTTTATCAGTAGTGTGTTGGTTATTAGTTTCAGTGAGTAAATGTTTATTTTCCTTCTTTTGTAAATAAACTTTTGTATTCTGGAAGTCACTGTTGTGCCATTAATTCAACACACAAACACATATGGCAAGGTTTCATGATCAATAGACAGTAAAGAATTCACACCTTCAGATTAGTGATGTTATTGATATAGATATTTGGCTATTAAAAACAGGTCCTGGAAACAGGTGGTTGCCTGAATATTAATAATATTTCATAAATTATTTATCTCATTGACTGCCATAACCAGTCCCTTTACTATTAATAGGCAAATAGCTGCATTTTACCTTAAATCCGCAACATCGTGTTTGTACTGTTAGAACTGAGACGGCTAAAACAAATTTAGTCAAACGATGCAGTATGACAACAAAACTTATCTGGTGTAGATGCAATATGGTGGGGAAAAAATAATGAGCCAACTGCCAGAAACAGCTACATCAAAGCAAGGACAGTAGATCATCCAAACTTCAAGTTCGATTTCTGTGGTCTTGTTGTACATCCACATTAACCACATCTCAGGGCATCACCTGATGGAATGGCAAACTGTCGCTGCTGTGGTAGAGGCACTGTAGTTTATATAGTCTGGCGGGGAGCAGTGAGGACACAGATTTCTGCCTGGATAAATCATCCCATCTGAAGAAGAGCCATGAGTACTACTATCAAGTTCAACTCCACATGTTTGTGAGTTGTGTCCAGTACTGTGATTTAGTGGTTTGGAGACAGCAGGATTACTCTATCACTCATGTAGCCAGAGATGAAGAAATGCTGTGCACAGTCCTCCAAATTGCTGAACAGTTCTTCAGACAGTCTTCTTCCAGAACTCTTAACACACCAAATGGACCCAGAACATCAAGCCCCTACAGTCTGCTTGCACTGTGGAAGGCAAAAGTTAGAAAGAGGACCACATGTTCAAAGAGCAATAAGCCTTTTCACTACGCCTGTGCAAAGCTGAAAAGAAAGGTTAAAGAATGATGATGTGATCAGTGTAAAGCATCAGTGTAATGAGAAAAGACTAACATACATGCACCAGTGAAAATCCTTTAGTGAAACTGTCCAAGTTTAACATACAAAGTCTGTATATCAGTGCTTCAAAAAGAAATGTTCATGTCATAAGAATATTTCCTTGTACTACCATTATTGAGTGATACTCAAGACTAATAAAAAGCTTTTGCAGTATCATTGCCTCCAGAGAGCATAAATTATTTACAGTTCATTTACTGGGGACAATGCATTTGCAAATTTTTGTTGTTGCAACACAAACAACTACAATATCATCTAATAGGTCCACCTGGGAAAGAGGAATAACGGTTGTAACAATTATAAAAATTTTCCATCTTCCGATTTCTCTTTCAATGTGTATTCTGACGTCTGAAAAACGCCTTGATTGTTCCACCTCAATTGTTCCACCTCTTGAGCAGACAGCTGCTTTTTCCTTTTGTAAAGTGGGGGATTCTCACGGTAGCACCACGCAAGGCAAGCTCATCTCTGATGGTAGAACCACGGTCTGCTAGTATCTCATCATGTACTTCGAGAAGGTCATAAAATCCTGATTCAGCTGTCATTTTTTTATCAGAAACAAGCCCTCCCCAACCTTCAGACAGAAACGTAATCACTCCTGCTGGTGACATGCCAAACACATACTTAACTGTGTTGTGGCTCTTATAATTTGAATATGTTTGGGCTCTGGCTGTTATATTTGTGGGTCTGTTAATCAAAATTTCTGTGCAGTCAATAATGCATCTGCAACGCTGGTATTTAGGTTTGAAAAACTTTGACATATGCTTTAATATGGCCTGCTTACTTGGCCACTTGATCAGAGTCCTCAAAGTCTGAGACATAACAGGGAGCCAACTTCTCAAAAGTCTGTCAGGGTGTTGGGTTGTTTGAGGGGTTTTTTCTCTCCCTGTCTGCTTAGATGCAGTGTTCCTCCAGGAGGGCGAGGCCGATACAGTCTGCTCTCACACACCTGGGATCTATCAATTATCAACACATGATAAAAGGAGCCTGCTGCTGATCACTCACTGGCAATGATGGGAAAAATGAAACCAATGAGGCTGTCCAACACATTGCTTTACTAAATGGTTCACTACTCAAGGCCTTACCTTAATGGTTCAAAATGCTGCCATCTGCTGTGTAATTAAATGTATTACATGCTGTGTCATATACTGTAGCCTCATGTGAATCCCTTTTGTAAATAAAATACACACACACATATATATAAAGAGAGAGAGAAAAAACATTAAATTGAATTATAATAAAATTATTAAAAATGCATGGTTTTATTCATTTTTTAAAATTTATAAACAAAATATTTTCAAATGTTTTGTTCCTTTTGTACTGTATTTCTCCAGCCTCTTTGACATGGGATGGACCGATTTACACTTTCACACCTTATTATGATCGATGAACTCAAAATATTCCCACTGTTGGGGAGACTTCCTTATTTGGATGGTGCTTTCTGTATAAGGAAATTATTGTTGGTGTATGAACTTAGATAATGTGACTGCAGGATAAATTGCCCACACCAAATGGGAGTGTCTCTTTCATAGTAAACGCATACAAACAAACATGCAAACTTTTAACCAACTCCGGATTGTAAGCCTTGAGTTCACCTCAGAGGGCTACAAGTAAGATGTTCAACTAACTGACTGACCAGCTCAATGACGCAATAAATCATAAAAACGCAGAGAACAACGCAGTATGCAGCAAGATTCAAAGCGCTTATGAGGACGCGACAGGCTGAATGAACCGATGACGTCACCCGCTCAAACCGAGGCCTTGGTCACATGATTTCTCCATTCTTGACGCACGCCTAGAATCAAGACTTCATCTGGCACACCCACTTTTGCTTAAGACACGACTCAGACCCCCAGTTCATTTGTCCCATCACTGCTCACTGCTCAAGTGTTGACCTACTTGGTACCTCTAGTATCAGAATCTAGCAAAACTTCTATGTGTGAAGAATGTAGTCAACCTGACTCACCCCTTGTGTCTCTCTCTCTTTTAAGGAACTCCTTGAGCCTCCCTTGGCATTTTCCACTTCAGTCATTCCTGGAGTTATCTTCCCAAAGTTTACAGACCTCCTAAAGAGCCCTTCTCTGGATCAGCAGCCAGGGGCGGTTCTAGACCTAGAGCTTTACTGGGGCTCAGGCCCCCAACTCCTAATACATAAAAAAATGTAAATGCTGTGCGCAATATCAAATAAATGGCTAGCCTTTGGGTACAAGCTTAAAAATCATTATTGTCACTGCCATGTTGTAGGTTATATTAAACCACTGGTAAAGATACAAGGATAGATTCATAGGTACAATATAATCATATTAATTTGCACATGCACACCTCAAAGATTTACAAACAACATCCTTTTACTGCAACCATTTAAGACTAGAAAGAGTCAGATTCCTTACTACCTAAACCTCAGTCCAAGTTTAAAACAAGTAATTCAGGAAAGCAAAGTAACTAACAAACAAAACAAAAAAAAAGGATCTTTATTTTATGTTATACAAGATCCTCCCTTCTCATGAGAAGCTGTTGTGCATTATTAGGCTAGCTAACTGTAAGGGTAAAAAATAGTGGTTTAGTGTGTCCAAATTGAGGGGCTGGATCCTTCGAAGGACCTGGTCTACGTGGGCTGGGTCCTTCGTATATATATATATATATATATATTTTACCAAGCGTATTCCAAATAGGCTCTTCCTAAATAAACTTTATTTATTTTTGTAAACAACTACTGCAACAATAACTAACATTATGTTTTAACACCAATGCAGATCATAACACTTTTCTCCACAGCTGCCTCTGGGGATGAGCTTGAAGATGAAGATGCTGGAGGTCTATGGCCTCTCTGGTTTGAAAAACGTGTCTTTTGAGCACGTCTTGGTCATGTGGAAGCCGTCGACTTAAACAGCCTGTAAACCCTGATGATGGATGCAGTGGACAGCATGATGAAGCTGCCCTAAGCTCTCTCTGCAGACCAACCTGTATGATGTTAACCTCCTCAACCAGAAAATATGAAAATATATCTGATCCAGCAACACAGCCTGTTTGTTCTAATTAAGCTTAAAGATCATTTATACACCTATAAATAACTGCACAATAACATATCCTAATGACAATATATGTTATGTTATTTTAAATTGTTTGATTGTAAGCTTCTTTAAAACACTAATACAACTTTTAATGAAATGACTTCACGATATTTAAGATTTTTAGAAATTCATTTATGCACAACCATCGAACTTCTAAATAAAAAATGTGACAAAAACAGAATAAATAAAAAAAACAGTCCATCCATCCCTTCCCTGCTCTCCTCAGTCTCTTTTGCTGCTTCATGTCCTAAACAAGAAATCAATAAACACTGTTTACAAAAAGAGCAACAGAACAGCCTTTACGAAATGTATATTTATTAAAGTGATCAGTCACAAATTGTTATTTGCACTGTTGCAAATGTAAATACAGTAGTCTTATTTTTCACTCATTTTGTTTTTTATCCGGCAAGGGATTAATTTCCCATGCAGATACATCTCCTAAATTTTCCTCATTAGATAGAAAAAAAGTAGGAGAGGAACATGACAACTTTATTGATTTAAGAATGCAGAACTGTAGTTTTCACAGCAGAACAACAGATCACAGGTTCTTTGTTGTATGAGGCTCAATGAGAGTCCTCTGGCATAAGCTGTGTAACTGGATTTAATCTTCAGCCTCCAAGCCTCCATGCTCCGATTTTCACTCGGTAAAGAGGTGATAATTTCTCCTAAGAGGAGTCAACTTTTTACTTTATTTGCCAAAGCTAAAATTGGCTGTAAACATGGAGAAACCATTACACTGCCATACGAGCTCATTTACGACAAATGGTTTACATTAAAATATTAAAATACTTGTCTACTTTAAGCCAACAACAAACGGCAAACAACACAACCGCTGTAAGTTTTTAATTTTTGAACCGCCAGATTTGAATATACTTCCATCTAAAACTGTCCTCGTCTCCCGCTTCGCCTGTCGCTTCATCCGCCATGTTCCTGGAAGAAAATTATCCCGTTCAGTGTGCCATAAATCTTGGGATATGTAGATCAGAGAAGGATACACCGCAACCGTCCTTCAAATCAGGGGAAAGGCGTCCGGATTCGTCGGCTGCATTTGAAGCAATCTTCGAATTTGGACATGCCTAGTCGTAGCGCTGTGATGTAACCGGCCGACAAATCCGGCCTTCGAAGGATCCACCCGCTGGATTTGGACACAGCCTACATGCGCTGCTTCTTCCACCATGTGGGAGTTGAGCTCAGGAAACTTCAAACAGACAAGTCTGTTGGTCCGGATGGAGTTTGTCCAAGGCTTCTGAAGGAGTGTGCAGGACAACTGGCAGTTCCTCTGCAGATGCTCTTCAATCTTAGTCTTCAGGTAGAAAAAGTCCCAGTGCTGTGGAAGACTTCATGTCTCATACTGGTGCCCAACATAGGGCAACTGGTAGAGCTGAAGGATTACAACCAGTTGCTTTGACTTCTCACATCATGAATACCTCCTTGTCCATGAAACTGAACTGAACTGTCTTTTTCTGAACACCACCAAGACTAAAGAGCTGGTGGTTGACTTCAGGAGATTTAAACCACCAAAACAGCCAGTCTACATAGATGGGGAGGAAATAGAGACTGTGGACTCTTCCAGATACCTGGGGGTGGTACTGGATCAGAACCTGGAATGGACCACTAACACAGACGCAGCATACAGGAAGGGACAGAGTCGTCTTTTTTCTTCAGGCGGCTAAGGTCGTTTCATGTTTGCAGTGACATGCTGCAGATGTTTTAAATTTTTTACATTCATCCGAGAGTTTGTTCCTGATATAGGTAGAATAGAAACTGAAAGCTGCTTCTCCATGTTTGGTTCTGATTCTAGGGACAGTGAGTAAACTAGAGCTGGAGGATCTAAGTGATCTGGAGGTTTTTTTACTGTGATAGCAGATCATTAATGTACTCTGATGCCAACCCATTCAATGATTTATAGACTAACAGAAGCACTTTGAAGTCTTTTCTCTTAGCTACAGAGAGCCAGTGTAAAGACTTTAGAACTTAATACTCTGACATTATGTGTATTTTTATGTTCTTGTTTCCAAGTTCTTACTCACAGGAAAATACACGGTACTCCAACAATTGTCTAGGTGAGCATTCCCAATTTCTGTTCGACTGTGGTCACAACTGTGCACTTGCAATGCGGGCATATCATACTTCCAGGAGCGTCCGTGGGGTTCGGTACCACCACAGCCTGGGTGACTGTCAATAACACATTTGTTAAAGACACAAAACTTTCTCTTGTGTCCTAGACTGTATATTTCAAGCTTTAATCTTAAAACCATTTTCAGTAATGAGAAACAAACCTGGCTAATGAGACAATCACCTGTCTGAGTGTTCTGATTGTTTTGTTGGATATGTATCGTAATTGGTAGTTGACCTAAAGATACAAAAATATTTAACTTGGATTTAATTAAATGGAACAAAACATGGAGGGCATTCCACAAAGCGAGCTAACTCCAAAAGTAAGGGTTGTTTTGACAGTTCTGGCTCAATTTCCCCAGATTTGGTTACAAGAACGAGGCTAACCTGAGGCCCCACTCATTCACCACTGCAACTTATGCTCTTAGATGAGCCTGCTCCATTGCAGGCTAACTGTCAGGCTTATTTTAGCTGGATAAATATGACTGGACAATTCAGGTAATGTCAAACTGCGGAGCTGGTATTGTGGAGCTGTTCTCTCTCTCCCTCACCACACCCACCCTCCAATATAAAGTTATTAAATCATTTGCAGCAAATGCAGTTTTATTTTTGGTGGTTAAATTATGCAATGTAATGTAGGTTTTATCTTTTAATATGTATTTCTAATTATTAAATGATTTACTTAATCTAATGATATTACTTTTACCATTTTGAAGAACATCAGTGTATTTAATATTTACTTGCTACCAGAAGCAGTTTTTTCCACCAATGTCTTGCCTGACACCAACGTATTAATGATAACAAATAAATCACTTTTTGTGTAAGATGGAGCCATTGAATCATCATGCCGCCCTACTTAAATGTGTGAAAATATCCTTATAGTATCATATAGTATAGTAGAAACTGTTAAAAAAACATATGTAAATAACTTTGCATTTTAAAGACTTTAAACTTGTCTTATTTAGTTGAAAATTATTTTACATCCTATCTTAAATTATGTTCTAACACAATCAACCTGTCAGCTATTTTCTGTCATATGTTATATTCTGGTTTTAATAATTCACAACATACTCCAGATTATCTTGCCCTACCCAACAAGGTAATAAGATTTATTAACGTGAATTTAAAAGTTAGACAAGTTACAGTTAGAAGGGTTTCTCAGCACTCAGTGTCACACTCTAAACCACACGTGGCCAAATCCAATGCCAAATGTATGTTGCCCTCTAAACTCAAGAGGTCCCTGTAGATAGAAAATTCAGTTTTTGTGCACCCCAATACAGTTTTATCAGTAAAATAAAATCAGTGTTTATTTGAACAGTCCTAAATGACATCATAATGTAAAGATGTTCAGTATTATCTAATTTTAAGACGTACTTTTGAAATGCAGAGGCTGATTTTAATGATTTGTTATAAGGATATTTATCAACTTGATGTGGCCCAAAGTGGAAATGAGTTTGACCTACCTGCTCTAAACCATCCGTAAGGAACACACACACACAGACATCAAGATGCTGATCTGACATGATTAGTGCACAGGTGTACCTTATACTGCCCTGTGACATATCCGATGAGTATGCTGGCCATGCAAGAACTGGGACATTTTCAGCTTCCAAGAATTGTGTACAGATCCTTGCAACAATGGGCCGTGCATTATCTTGCTGAAACATGAGGTGATGTTCATGGATGTATGGCACAATAATGGGCCTCAGGATCTCATCACGGTATCTCTGTGCATTCAAAAGGCCATCAATAAAATGCACCAGTGTTCTTCGTCCATAACTGATGCCTGCCCATACCATAACCCCACCACCACCATGGCCCACTCGATCCACAACATTGACATCAGCAAAGCACTCACCCACACGACGCCACACACGCTGTCTGCCATCTGCCCTGAACAATGTAAACCGAGATTCATCCATGAAGAGAACACCTCTCCAACGTGCCAGACGCCATCTAATGTGAGCATTTGCCCACTCAAGTCTGTTACTGCGACGAGCTGGAGTCAGGTCAAGCCCAGATGAGGATGACGAGCATGCAGTTGAGCTTCCCTGAGACGGTTTCTGACAGTTTGTGCTGAAATTGTTCGGTTATGCAAACCAATTGTTTCAGCAGCTGTCTGAGTGGCTGGTCTCAGACGATCTTGGCTGGTGAACCTGCTGCATGTGGAGGTCCTCGGCTGGTGTGATTACACGTGGTCTGCGGTTGTGAGGTCGGTTGGATGTACTGCCATATTCTCTGAAACACCTTTGGAGACGGCTTATGTTGGAGAAATGAACATTCAATGCACAAGCAACAGATCTGGTTGACATTCCTGCTGTCAGCATGCCAATTGGACGCTCCCTCAATGCTTGTGGCATCTGTGGCATTTTGCTGTGAGACAAAACTGTACATTCCAGGGTGGCCTTTTATTGTGGGCAGTATAAGGTATACCTGTGCACTAAACATGTCAGATCAGCATCTTGATGTGGCACACCTGTGAGGTGGGATGGATTATCTCAGCAAAGCAGAAGTGCTCACTATCACACATTTAGACCAATTTGTGAAGAATGTTTGAGAGAAATGGTAATATTGTGTATCTGGAATGAATTTTAGATCTTTAAGTCCATCTCATGAAAAATGGGAGCAGAAACAAAGGTGTTCCGTTTATATTTTTGTTGAGTGTATAAGTTTGTATAGCACTTTGAACTGCATTTAATTGTATGAAAGGTGCTTTGTAAATGAAGTTGATTGATTGATTGCCAGATATACTTCAGCGGTCTAGTGTGGCAATAATCAATTTGTTTAGATCTCCTGCAAAAATGATATTGTGGTTTGTCAAATTGCAAACAAGTCATGAAATTGGGGGGGGACGAGTGTGCTATGTATGTCGCAGCCTGAATGTGAACGCAGCATTCTCGAACAGAAAGATAAGCCTTAGTGCTAGTGTGGGCATGTAAAAGACCATGTCCACCTGTCCATGGCAGGTATTTTGATTTAGTGACAGACCACAAGCAACTGGAAGTCATATACAGTCAGTGGTCCAAACCATGTGCACGCATTGAAAAATGGGTTCTCAGATTACAACCTTATGAATACAGAGTGGTGCACATTGGTAGCAAAACATTGCAGACTCGCTATCCAGACTACTCTTTGAAGGGACAAAAAAAGAAATACATGAGCAAAGTTCTGAGGAAAATTTAAGTTTTATAGCCTAAATGCAACACCCAAAGCACTCACTTTAAAGGGGGGTGGGGGATAGAGAAAGCCTCAGCCACAGACCCAGAGTTAACTGAAGTGCGCAAAGCAATTGAAAGTAGACATTTGAAAAAATCCAAGGCTTATTCAGCCATTGCAAATGAGCTATGTGTAATAGGATACATAGTTTTGTGTGGGACCTGCATAGACAAATTTTCAAGCAAAATTACTGGCATGAAGGACATTTAGAAATGGTAGGAACAAAACAACATCTCAGAACAAACATTTGTTGGCTGAGAAGCACCTGAGAAATATTGCAAAGTTTGTCATGGATTTCAGATTGTAGCCAGACCACCTGAACCACTGAGAAGCACAACTTTACCAGATCAACAGTGGCAGGATTTTCTGTAGATCTACTTCCAACAAACCACTTCATTGTGGTGGCAGTAGATTATTACAGTCACTACTACGAGTATAAAGTTCTAACATCATCAACTTAGACTTCTTTTATTGCCATTGCACAAGAGAAACACACATTGTGTAATGTATTGGCAACGAAATTCCATTGCTTGGCAACCGGCAAAAAAACTAAATAAGGTCGCATTAAAAACAGTAAAAAACAGTTTATTAAAAACTGTAAATTGTAGCTATAAAATATGTAAATATTATAAATGAAATATTGTAGTGTAGATTTTGAATGAAGTTAGAGACACTTGGCATTCAGCAACCTGATATAAAATATTATAAATGAAATATTGCAGTGGAAATTGCAAATGAAGTTAGAGACATTTGGGATTCAGCATTCAACAGAGTCCTTGAATGTCGGGAATCTATATTCAGCAGACATGGATTACTAGTTACCTGAAAATCTGACAATGGCCCGCAGTTTAAATCCGATTTGTTTAGAGACTTTTGTGAAACAAATGGGATTAAATGTATCAAAACAACTCCAAAATGGGTGCACACCAGTGGAGAAGTAGACTGACAAAGTCCATCACCATGAAATGGATCAGGATTGCTCATGCAGAAGGACTTGACTGGAAATGAAAACTGAGAAAATATGTTACAATTTATTGCAGTATTGAGCGTCCCACTTCAGGAAAAAGCCCAGCAGAGCTCCTGTTTAACTGAAAAAAAAGGAAAATTAACAGACACCTGTGAGGAATATACAACAGCATTAGATGAGTGTGACAGAAATGCTGAATATACAGTCAGTGGTCCAGTGGTCCACATAGTTTTGTGTGGGACCTGCATAGACAAATTTTCAAGCAAAATTACTGGCATGAAGGACATTTAGAAACGGTAGGAACAAAACAACATCTCAGAACAAACATTTGTTGGCTGAGAAGCACCTGAGAAATATTGCAAAGTTTGTCATGGATTTCAGATTGTAGCCAGACCACCTGAACCACTGAGAAGCACAACTTTACCAGATCAACAGTGGCAGGATTTTCTGTAGATCTACTTCCAACAAACCACTTCATTGTGGTGGCAGTAGATTATTACAGTCACTACTACGAGTATAAAGTTCTAACATCATCAACTTAGACTTCTTTTATTGCCATTGCACAAGAGAAACACACATTGTGTAATGTATTGGCAACGAAATTCCATTGCTTGGCAACCGGCAAAAAAACTAAACAAGGTCGCATTAAAAACAGTAAAAAACAGTTTATTAAAAACTGTAAATTGTAGCTATAAAATATGTAAATATTATAAATGAAATATTGTAGTGTAGATTTTGAATGAAGTTAGAGACACTTGGCATTCAGCAACCTGATATAAAATATTATAAATGAAATATTGCAGTGGAAATTGCAAATGAAGTTAGAGACATTTGGGATTCAGCATTCAACAGAGTCCTTGAATGTCGGGAATCTATATTCAGCAGACATGGATTACTAGTTACCTGAAAATCTGACAATGGCCCGCAGTTTAAATCCGATTTGTTTAGAGACTTTTGTGAAACAAATGGGATTAAATGTATCAAAACAACTCCAAAATGGGTGCACACCAGTGGAGAAGTAGACTGACAAAGTCCATCACTATGAAATGGATCAGGATTGCTCATGCAGAAGGACTTGACTGGAAATGAAAACTGAGAAAATATGTTACAATTTATTGCAGTATTGAGCGTCCCACTTCAGGAAAAAGCCCAGCAGAGCTCCTGTTTAACTGAAAAAAAAGGAAAATTAACAGACACCTGTGAGGAATATACAACAGCATTAGATGAGTGTGACAGAAATGCTGAACAAAAAGGAAAGGCTACGCTGTATCTTGAGGAGGGAAGAGGAGCAAATTTTATAGCACCATTCAACACAACATCAAATTGTGAGCAATTTTGGAAACCAAGTTGATGTTGAATCTTCAACTGGTGTATGTTATCACAGAAATAACACGCATGTGAAAAAGTTTGAAACAAAAGTGAGAACTAAAAAGTTCACCTTTGACAAGCAAAAACACCTGACAGAGTGGGAACTGAAATGAAACAGACAAATTGACGTTCAAACACCACAAGAGCGACTGGAAATGGCAATGTTGACTCAGAGACTCAAAATTATACCACAAAGACTGTTAATGTAACGTAGTAAAATGTCAATGGGTACTGAGATGTTCATGGTTATATACACTGGTAAATGGCCTGTATAGTGCTTTACTCAATCCCTACAGACCCCAAAGCACTTAACACTACATTCAGTCATCCACCGATTACACATTCACACACTGATGATGGCAAGCTACATTGTAGCCACAGCTGCCCTGGGGCGCACTGACAGAGGTGCCACTGGGCCCTCTGACCACCACCAGTAGGCAACGGGTGAAGTGTCTTGCCCAAGGACACAACGACTGAGACAGTCAGGGCTGGGGCTTGAACCAGCAACCTTCTGATTACAAGGCAAACACCCAACTCCTGAGCCCCAGTCGTTGTGGATGAAGTGCTCTTCATCCACAAAAAACATTTATTTTGCTGCATCTTCGCTTGTTTCTGACATAAGATTTGCAACAGAGAGTGAGAGAGAGAGAGAGAGAGAGAGAGAGAGAGAGGCGCTGTTCAGTACAATAAAATGCACATTTTTCTAGTATTTAGAAAGTATTCAAACAGGATGAGGCGTTATTAAACGTGACAATCAAGAGTTCGTTGTCAGTTTGCTTTTGCAGAAATTAAATAATGTTGTATTAATGTCCACGACGGCTACTTTCAGCGGGTAGGTAGTGCATTACCTTTGTTAAATATGTTTACTGTGACCAAAAACACTCTCTCACATTTTCGGCTTTTGCTCATAATCAGTCTGTGCGCATTCCGACTGATTCTGCCAACACGGGTCACAAATAAACAGCTACAAAAAAGATAGCAGTGACTTACACCAGACGCAGCTGTGTATGAGTATATGCCCTCTATGTGGGGGTGTTTGGGTGATTTATAGGGTAAAATACATAGCTTTAGTAAAAAAGTTGAAATCTTACGGTGTTTAATCATTAGTGGAACTGCTCCTGGATGCCGTCGTTTGAGGTACTGGTGCATAGCCGTCGGGCTTTTATAAGCCATTTCCACTTTGCAAAGCCGGCAGACAACAAAATCGCTCCCTTTTATTTTAAAATAGTTCCATACCTACCTTCCTACCTCCACACGAGTTCGTATGAAGGCATTTAGGTCAACTGACTCACTCATGCTGACACAACTTGCTCCCGCCATTTTTGTTTTGAAAGTGACGACGCATCGGCGCGCATTTTTTGCGTCTACGTATTTTTTTTTGCGTCTCCGTATTTTACATGTTGACGTAATCGATTACGTCGACACGTCGTCCCATCCCTAGACTACAGTTGAAAAACTGACTGGACCACCGACCTTTGAAAAAAAAAAAAAAATGAAGCTTAATGCGAAGGTCAGAGATGTTTATGAATCGGGTTATGAGTTCTGTCAGCTCATGGTGACAAACCTTGATAGTGAAGGGTCAAGTTAGAAACAAGGAGAGGATGCAAGCTCTCTGTCATTCAAGGAAAATACGAAAGCAATACAAAGGAATTGCTGCAGGAAGAGTGTTAAACAATTCAATTCAATTCAGTTTATTTATATAGCGCCATTTCACAACAGATGTCATCTCAAGGCACTTTACAAAAAGAGTTATTACAATACAATGTTTAGTGTAGAAATTACAGAACCACAGAAGATTGCGTCGTGGAATTCTCAGCAATCCCTCATACTGAGCAAGCATGCAGCGACAGTGGGAAGGAAAAACTCCCTTTTAACAGGAAGAAACCTCCGGCAGAACCAGGCTCAGCACAAGCGGTTATCTGCCGCGACCGTCTGTGGCTTGGAGAATACACAACAGAGACACAGAAAGAGCAACAGAACCGATGCACAAGTTTGTTGCAGGACGTGGAGAATTTTCCGTCACTGCAATGCCATCTTAGTCAGGGTCGTCAAGCAGGGCTAATCCGGAGCACCTACTATAATAGAAAACAGGTTAGTGCTTGAATTGACAGCACATCATGCAGTTGGGGAGAAGTAGGAGAGAAAGTAGTCACAGACCCTAATAATGTCCTCCAACAGCCTAGCCTAAAGCAGCATAGCTACTAACATTAACCTGTCTCCTAGCTACTAGGAGACCTGGCTACCAACACTCTGTCTGAGTCCTCCTGACCCGTGGACGGTGTAGGGCCGGTAACGGCCCCCGTCATGCCGGGGTCTTCTCGGAGTCGGGTTGTTTGAGAATGCAGCCCAAAGTGGGTGGTAAACTCCATCTAAGGCTAAATACCGGCACGAGACCGATAGTCGACAACTATCTTAAGGAAAAATAGACAGAACTGAGAGGACAGAGTTGAAGAGGGCGAGAAACGTTTAAGAGATAAACGGGTGGGGTCCGCACAGTCTGCCCAGGGGATTCAACCCGGCAGGTAATGGGCGGCCGCACTGTGCGGGAGGATCCCCTTGAGGGACCTCTCTCCGGCGCTGGCTGGCCCCTGTGGGGCACATTTCTTCCGCGGCGGTAAGCCGCGACCGGCTCCGGATCTTTACCTGGCTTACATTAATCTATCTCTACCTAGCTACTCTACCTCTTCCTATCTCTTCCTAACTTTTGACACTCTGCCTGACTACTAACATTAACCTGTCTCTTCCTATCTACCTGTCTGACCTGACTCTAACTACCTATAAACATATCTCTAACTGTAAGCTTTGTCAAAGAGGAAAGTTTTTAGCCTAGTTTTAAAGATAGACAAATTGTCTGCTTCACGAACCAACCCTGGGAGCCGGTTCCATAGGAGGGGAGCCTGATAGCTGAAAGATCTGCCACCCATTCTACTTTTAGAAATCCTAGGAACTACCAGTAAACCTGCAGTCTGAGAGCGAAGGTCTCTGTTAGGAACATATGGAACAATCAGGTCTCTTATGTATGATGGAGCTAGATTATTAAGGGCTTTATATGTCAGAAGGAGGATCTTGAATTCTATTCTAGATTTTACTGGGAGCCAGTGAAGAGAAGCTAAAACAGGGGAAATGTGATCTCTTCTTTTAATATTCATCAGAATCCTAGCAGCAGCATTTTGAACTAACTGAAGACTTTTAATTGTATTCTGTGGACTACCTGATAATAGACAGTTACAGTAATCCAGCCTTGAAGTAACAAAGGCATGGACTAGTTTTTCAGCATCATTCCTGGACAGGATGGTTCTAATTTTTGCAATATTCCTAAGGTGAAAAAAGGAAATCCTACAGACTTCTTTAATGTAAGTTCTAAACGACATATCTTGGTCAAAAATGACACCGAGGTTTTTTGCTTTATTACTGGAGGCTAATTTAATGCCGTCCAGGTGAAGGGGCTGACTAAGTAGTTTCTTTTTCAGAGCTTCTGGTCCAAAGACGACAACTTCTGTTTTATCAGAATTTAGAAGCAAGAAGTTTAGAGTCATCCAAGTTTTTATGTCTTCCAGACATGCCTGTAGTCTACCTAACTGATTGGATTCATCAGGATTTATGGATAGATATAGCTGTGTATCATCTGCGTAACTATGGAATTTTATCCCATGCTGCCTAATTATTTTACCAATAGGAAGCATATATATAGTAAAGAGAATCGGCCCAAGCACTGAACCCTGTGGTACTCCGCAAGTAACTATTGAGGTTGAGGAAGATCTATTGTTTACCTGAACAAACTGAAATCTGTTAGACAAATAAGATTTAAACCAACCTAGTGCTGTTCCTATTATACCGACACTTTGAAGCCTTTCTATGAGAATATTGTGGTCAACAGTGTCAAAGGCAGCACTGAGATCTAACAGGACCAGAATGGTCACCAGTCCATTGTCTGAGGCTATGAGAATATCATTAGTAACCTTCACCAGAGCTGTTTCAGTGCTGTGATGAGCTCTAAAGCCTGACTGAAACTTCTCAAACAGCTCATTATTGTTTAAATGCTCACATATCTGGTGTGCAACTATTTTCTCAAGAATTTTAGATAAGAAGGGAAGATTAGATATCGGTCTATAGTTAATTAAGTCGTTTTGATCAAGAGAGGGTTTCTTAAGTAGAGGTTTAATTACAGCAATCTTAAACTCCTGTGGTACATATCCATTGACTAAGGATAGATTCATTATATTTAAAATTGGAGCAGCGATCAGAGGGAAAACTTCTTTTAAGAGTTTAGTTGGGATTGGGTCTAAAACGCAAGTTGAAGGTTTAGATGAAGCTAATAATTTTAGTACATCACAAAGTTCGGCTGCATTAAAGCAGTTTAAGCATATATTAGGTTCCACCATTTTTGAGGCTGCCTCATTAACTAAGGAGGAAGCAAGCATATTGGGAAGGTTCCCAATTATCTTATTCTTTATGGAGTCTATTTTATTTATAAAGAATTGCATGAAGTCGTCACTGCTTAGAGCTTGGGGAATGGTTGGCTCGATAGAGCTATGATCCTGTGTGAGTTTGGCAACTGTATTAAAAAGAAACCTAGGATTATTTTTATTCTCCTCGATTAAAGATGAATAATATGCTGTTCTAGCTGTGTGAAGGCTCTTTTTATATAGCAATAAACTATTTTTCCATATTAAAAAGGAATCATGTAAATGCGTGGAGCGCCATTTTCTCTCTAGTTTTCTAACATTCTGCTTTAGGGTACGTAGCTCTAAATTAAACCAGGGAGTTAATCTTCTATGGCTAGCCACCTTCCTTTTCAAGGGGGCAACTTTGTCTATTGCCCGACGCAGGGAGGAATTAACGCTATGAACTAAAATGTCAAGTTGTGAGGGGTCACGAGTTAAATCACTGTTTTCTGTTCTGCATTTATAAACTGAGGAAATTAAAGTTGGAAGAGCTTCTTTAAAATTTGCTACAGCGTTGTCTGATAACGTTCTGGTATAATGAAGTTTTCTTTCAGGTTTGATATGATCCATTAGAGTAAGTTTAAAAGTGATAAGGAAATGATCAGACAGGATAGGGTTATGTGGAAAGACTGTTATTTCTTCACAGTCAATGCCATAAGTCAGCACAAGATCTAAAGTGTGGTGACAAGAATGTGTTGGTCCCTGCACATTTTGAGTAAAGCCTATTGAGTCTAGGATAGTGTGAAAAGCTGTATTTAGACTATCACTTTCATTATCAACATGAATATTGAAGTCTCCGACTATAATGACTTTATCAGTGTTTAAAACTAAGTCAGATAGAAAATCTGAAATCTGATCTAAAAATTGAGAATAAGGTCCTGGTGGACGATATAAGACCACAAACAAAAGTGGCTTTACTGCTTTGTTATGTGTATGAGGAAAGCTAAAAACTAGATGCTCAAAGGAACTGTAACTATTATTTTTTTGGAGATTAATTAGTAAATCGGAATGAAAGATAGTTGCTACTCCACCTCCTCGACCAGTACTTCGAGGGACACTAAAGTTTAAGTAGCTAGGGGGAGTTGACTCATTTATTGTGACATGGTCCTCTTCCTGCAACCATGTCTCTGCAAGACAAAACAAATCAATATTATTTTCACAAATTAAGTCATTTACCAAGAGTGTTTTTGAGGGGAGAGATCTTATGTTTAGTAAACCACATTTAATTGATTTGTTTTTATGTTCAGTCCGAGTTTTATTTATCTTTATGAGATTTTTATACTTTGCTCTAGTAGCATTAACTTTTAATTCATTAGTTTTGGGTAGTGGACGGGAAACTATCTCTATAGGGTAGTGGGTGGGTGGCAGTCCCTGTTCCTTGACCTGGACTCTGGGTTCCCTGAGCTGGACTCTGGGTTGTCACGGCTTTGGGGAACTAGAGATAACCCTATCAATGTTCCTGGAAAGAAGCGAAGCTCCGTCCTCGGTGGGATGGATGCCGTCTCTACGTAACAGTCCAGGTTTTCCCCAGAAGGCCCCCCAGTTATCAATGTAGCCCACATCGTTTTCTGGACACCACCTTGACAACCAAAGGTGGAACGAAAGCATACGGCTGTACATGTCATCGCTAGTACGATCAGGCAGGGGACCAGAAAAAATTACAGAGTCAGACATCTTTTTGGCAGCCCTACACACCGAAGCTACGCTAATTTTAGTGACCTCCGACTGCCGTCGCCGGGTGTCGTTGCCACCAGCATGGATAACGATCCTGCTATACCGCCGTTTGTCCTTGGCCAAAAGCTTCAGATGGGACCTAATGTCCGCAGCCCTGGCCCCTGGAAGGCATTTGACGGTGGTCTTTCGTGTCTCTGGAGCCACATTCCTAACTATGGAGCTGCCAATTACAAGAATCGGCCTCTCCTGCTCGGCGGGTGCGTCGCTGAGCGGGGCGAACCTATTGTTCAGAGAAAGGGGCTGGAGGTTGGCCGCGGACTGGGGTCTGGCGCTAATCTTCCTACGAACAGTCACCCAGCTCGCCTGAGGTCCCGGCTGCACGGGAGCTGTTGGAGGACGGCTAGGTCCTGTCCTAGTTGACTCCGCGCTAGCTACTGCTGGGCCTGGCTGTTCTACAGCGCGGAGCCGGGCCTCTAGCTCAGAAACCCTCGCCTCCAAAGCTACAAAAATGCTGCACTTATTACACCTACCAACTTCACTAAATGAGGCGGAGGAGTAACTAAACATCTGACAGAGAGAGCAGGAAAGAGGAGGAGGTGTAGAGAGAGATGGAGGGACAAGAGAGAAAGCTGCCGAAGCCATGCTAGCCGTAAAGCTAAGCTAACCAAGCGGTACCTTACCTTACCTAAAAACAAAGTAATTAACCCAGTAAAACGCTTAAAGAGTCCTAAACCGTGAAGAAACTTAACGTTTTAATGTGTTTGTGTGTTAAGCAACTCAGAAAAAACTTATTGACAGAGAAAGTTAGATCAGTTCAAGAGAGAGAGAAACACCGACTTGCTACAAACGAGTTAGTCACAAAACAGGAAATGACGCGATACGTCTTACCAACGCGATACGTCTCCCGTTTCCCATTGAAATTATTTCACTATAAATAAAAATTAACAAAATCTTGATCAACATTGAAATAAGTACAAATATTTATTGTTTCTGTCTCACTTTATGAGACTTGATTAGGTGGTGAGAGATTTTATTTTAAAAAATGAGATTCTTCGTTTTGTACATAGGATGTTTTAGTTCTTTAAAAAATGACAGGGAAATTCTTGAACCACAGCACTGATAAATTTGTGAAAAGAGTTGTAATTAACAGTAAATTTGTTCATTTTTATTCGGTAAATTGTTTTTAGGCACCATAATTACACACTTTTTGGTTTAATAAATACAGTCAGAATGGAAAAAGTAGAATTAAAAATAATCGAAATGGAAAAAGTGGAACTTTTAAAATAAAGCTTTTCTAAAATAATTAAATTGATTTCATAGGGCTCTGGAGCTAAAAGAAAAACGGTGAAGGTGACATAGAAGTTATAAAGCCTCCATTTTTGAAAAGTAAAAAGCTGATGAAGCTGACAAGCAAAAAATGTTCCATGTTCCATGAATGTTACAGTTTAGTCTAAAAATGCAAATAAAAAATCATATTAACTGTTTCTGTTCTGAGCATCACAGACTGAGAAGTCTTAATAAAATGTTACTGACTGAGTTAATAAACTGAACTTGGAAATACTGTTAAGACCTAAAACAATAAAATAAGCAGCTGATTCTTTCGGTAATCAGTATATTTTGTATGCAGTGTGGTGGTGCCATTGGTTTGTATCAGTAAATAATTAAATATTTCCAGCTGGGGGGGCTGATGTGGGGGCATCAAAAAAAGTTATGTTCCGGGGGTGGCATGACAGAAAATAACTGAGATCCACTGAATTAAGTCATAGTAAGAAAGGCAAACAACATAATGCACGAGGGAAATGTAAATCTGAAGAAAATAAAGACAGAAGTTCAGTTTTTTGTATTTTTATTTTTGCAAAGTTGCACAGTTTTTTTAAATAAAATGTGCCATTTACAGAAAAAGAAATCTACACTTGAACAAAACAAAATCATCACCCTAAATAAAATTATTGAATTTTAAGGTTATATATTCAAAATCACTTTTTAGTTAGTATTAGTATCCAACTTTAATGACTATATTAATCATTCCTAAGTAAATGTACATGCCCTCAGAATCAGTATAGCATATGAGCTAATTTCAAAAGTATTTTAACTCATAATATTTTGATAAAAATCTAAATTTATGTGGAGGTTTAAATAATTTAGACAAGTTTTACATGTTGACTAATGTTCACAAAATATACAATTTTGCTCATATGTCATGGTGGAAACAAATTTTGGTATTAAAATATTAGTTATATATTTCAAAGTAGTCTTTGTTGAAGCTATTCCATATCATTAGGATGAATAAAGCTTTGCCAACATGAGTATTTCAACACTGCGATTTTGCAAGTTATCCCGCTAAGAAATTATGGAGGGGTCTGAAATTCACGTCATACTTTAGGTTTCATACTGTCATTTCCTCTGACAGCATTTCTTTTTCTTTAAGAAATCACATTGTATGATTTTTCAAATAATTAATTTGAATTGTATTGCTGCAAATAAGTATTTAAACACCTGGATATCAGTAAGGAAATCTGGCTCCCAAAGACCTGTAATCTGCCTTTAAAACGTCCACCTCTACTCCACTGCTTAATCTACATTAGTTGCATCTGTCTGAGCTCCTTAAAGACAGCTGGCCACCCCACAGTCAGTCAGAGTCCAACTACTACCATGGGTAAGACCAAAGAGCTGTCAAAAGACACCAGGGAGTAAATTGGAAATCTCCACAAGGCTGTAAAGGGCTACAGGCAATTGCCAAGCAGCCTGGTGAAAACAGATCAACTGTTGGAGCAATTGTTAGAAATAGGATGAGGCTAAAGATGACTGTCAGTCTCCTTGGGACTGGGGCTCTATGCAAGATCTCACCTTGTCGGGTATCACTAATGATAAGATAGGTAAGGAATCAGCACAGAACTACAAGGGAGGAGCTGGTCAATGACTTGAAGAGAACTCAAACCACATTTTCAAAGCTTAATGTCAGTAAAACACAACACCATCATGGTTTAAAGTCATCACATGTCCAAGCCCGTCTGAAGTCTGCTAATGACCATCTGGATGATCTAGAAGAGGCATTATAGAAAGTCATGTGGTCAAATGAGACCAAAATAGAACTTTTTGGTCTAAATTTCACTCGCCATGTTTGGAGGAAAAAGAATGCTGACTTGCATCCCAAGAACACCATCCCTACTGTGAAGCATGGGAGAGGAAGCATCATGCTTTGGGGGTGCTTTTCCACAAAGGGGACTGCACTGTATTAAGGAGAGGATGAATGGGACCATGTTTTGTGAGAATTTGTGCAAAAACCTCCTTCCCTCAATGAAAGCATTGAAGATGGGTCATGGGTGGGGTTTCAAACATGACAATGACCCAAAACACACAGCCATGATAACCAAGATGTGGCTCCGTAAAAAGCATATCAAGGTTCTGGAGTGGCTTAGACAGCCTTCAGACCTAAATCCACAAGAAAATCTTTGGAAGGAGCTGAACTCCATGTTTTGCTCAGCAACATCCCTGAAACCTAACATATACCGAGAAGATATGTGTGGAGGAGTGAGCCAAAAATCCTGTTGCAGTGTGTGCAAACTTGACCAATAACCATGGGAAACTTTGACTTCTGTAATTGAAAACAGAGGCTTCTCTACCAAATATTAATACATTTTCTCATGTGTTCAAATACTTTTGTGCAGCAATAAAATTCTAATAAATTATTCAAAAAACGTACAATGTGATTCGCTGAATTTAAAAACAATTCTGTCTCTTACAGTGGAGATACTTAAAACAGGAGTTTCATACCTCTTCAAAATTTCTAAGAGGGAGAACTTGCAAAATTGCAGGGTGTTCAAATACTTATGTTTCCCAGTGTATATATCTTCCATCTTGACAGAGGCTCACCACAGATTTCCTTTGCTCTGAGATTCAGTGTTATGGTTCACATGCGTGTGTAGACATACAGGAGGTTGTTACACTGTGGGCAGAAATGATGCACATCCTGACAAGAAGTCACACAGAAGGGGACAAAACAGAAAGGCCAGATCCTGGTATGAAGAATAAGGGGAAAAAAGAGAGAACAGTAACTTATTATGTGTACACTAATGTTTTGGTATGCTAACTAAAAAGAGAATCCAAAATTTCAGCTCAGATATTATGATAAGAAACTAAAAGCTATGTTTGAGTTTGGAACGGTTTTGTTAAATTTAGAGTGGGTGCTGTATCAGCTTTGTTAAAAAGGGCTTTGAATTATAGTTCTTGGTTTTGTTTGTGATCCTTTGCAAACCCACCTTTATATGTAATAATGTTTAAGTACCACATGGGGGCATTGAAAACACATGGGAGAAACTAGTTCTAGTGACATTGTTTGGTGCTAACTTTTTGTTTTGAAGAAAAAATAACAATTTACAAAAGATACCAACATAAATGCAATGGGGTTTACCATCTGCATTAGCCAAGGATTAAACATCACTCCAATCTTTAGTGCATTCTGCATTATTTACATATATATAAAAATGAACTGTTATGATCTGAACATAAATCAATAAGGTTTCAGTTTTTAAAGTACAGACCAAAAGTTTGTACACGCCTTCTCATTCAATGTGTTTTCTTTATTTTCATGATAACATTGTAGATTCTCAATTAAGGGCATAAAAACTATGAATGAACACATAATGTATGGAATTACTGTATGTACTTAAAAAAAAGGGTGAAATAACTGAATACATGTGTTATATTTTAGATTCCTCAAACTAGCCATCCTTTGCTCTAATTACTGCTTTGCATTCTCTTGAGCTTCAAGAGGTAGTCACCCAAAATGGTTTTCCAACCGTCTTAAAGGAGTTCCCAGAGATGCTTAGTACTTGTTGGCCCTTTTGCCTTCACTCTGTGGTTCAGCTCACCCCAAATCATCTCGATTGGGTTCAGGTCCGGTTACTTTGGAGGCAAAGTTATAAGGAATTATGTAGTAAAAGTACTACATAATTCCATTTGTGTTAATTCATAGTTTTGATGCCTTCAGTGAGAATCTTCAATGTAAATAGTCGTGAAAATAAAGAAAAGGCACTGAATGAGAAGGTGTGTCCAAACTTCTTATATATATACATGTATATATATATATATATATATATATATATTATATATATATTATATATATATATATATATATATATATATATAATATATATATATTTGCAAATTTGGAGGAGGATTTTAGAGGAGCAGATGATTCACTCCTGCTGTGTGGTCAACTGTACAGCTTGCTGGCTTGCTGGGCGCCTGATAAAAAAGTTTATATATATATATATATATATATATATATATATATATATATATATATATATATATATATATATATATATATATGTAAGGGATGATGCCCGACGAGGTGTACATTATCAGAAAATAATGGACGACGCGGAGGCGTGAACCATCCTCCGCTTCGTGTCGGACGATTGCTTCGCGGAAGCAACCGTCGCGGAAGCAACCGTCGCGGAAGCAACGCCTCCGCGTCGTCCATTATTTTCCTCGAAGGGCATTATCCCTCTTATGTCATGGTCACTTACGAAAGAAGGACATACTTAATCAATTAATAATACTTTTATGTAATTTAGAGTTAAAATTGTGAGATTTTTTATATAAGTCGAACACACTATTTATATCTCTCGTATACAGGTGTCCCAAGCAACGTGGCCAGAGCGAGCCGACCGCAGCGATTTATCAGTGATGGGAAGTGAGATGATGGCTTTACCTTACGTTACGTGATTAAAAATATCATTTCAGAGGGCCAGTGCACTACTTGCTGCTTGTGTGTTTCCAGAGGATGATGCAAATAACCTTGAGACTCCGTTGCCATTTGAGCCGGCGCAATAATTTAGAACTGTCATCAGGCAATTTGACGGGACGCCTTTCCTAGGTGTACATTATCACGTTTTAATTTAACTTCTGTCTTTTTAATATACATCCTCCATATATATGTGTGTGTGTGTGTGTGTGTGTGTGTGTATGTGTGTGCTTAAATAGATGTGAATACTGTATGAGCATGTATAGGCAGATGACTGTGTATGTATTTATGTATATGGGTCAAAACAAATTAAATTAAAATTTAAAAAATTAAACATTAGACCTTGAAGTTCTCAAATCAGACCCCTCCTCCCTATAACCATGCCTTGAAATCTCCACAACACACAAAAAGGACCTGGAGAGAAATTTCCTTTAGTCTCTTATTCAGGAAATACTCTTTGTTGGACCCCTCCTCCGGGGCCAGTTGGCTAAAAAAAACTATCAGGGGCCAAAGCCACAGACAACATTCCTTCCTGGCTTGAAAGCATACTCTAAGGGGTGATCATGACACAAGAGTTGGGAGCTTGCATTGTAATCGAAGGGTTGCCGGTTCGGGCCCTGGCTCTGACTGTCTCGGTCGTTGTGTCCTTGGGCAAGACAATTCACCTGTCGGTGATCAGAGGGCTGTTGGAACTAATTGACTTACTTAGAACTCTAAATTCTATAGTTCCTTATTAGAGATGACAGGAGAGGAATCCAGTTTCTTAAGTGTATTAAACAGATCAAATATTCATATTACAGAGCGTCTGAGTAGGTCACTCAGACGGTCAGCTCACAGAGTCTGACAAAAATGAAACTTGAACATCAAGTTTTTATAGCTTGCAATCATGTTTAATATATCTGGGAGCCTCCTCTTTCACTTTTAGATATGGTATACAAAACATGATTGGTTCATTCTAACTGTTGCTAAGTTTTGCCTCCTTACAGTCCTGCATATCTGATTAATCAACTTCTTATCGCCTCATTTGGACCATTCCTTACAAACTAGTTCTAACCGAATGTCCTACGTGAGTTCTGCTTTTGGCCTGTCTACATGAGTTCTTACTGAATTTCTAATTTGACAAATTCTGCACAGAGACAGAGCTGCAATTTGCTGTTTTTTCACACTCAACATCAGGGCCTCAAATGTCTCTATGTAAAACACAACAGATAAATGAAAAATAAAATACATTCAGGGCCCAGTTACAACTGCCCCAGTGTGTGAATGGATGAATGACTGAATGTAGAGTAAAGCCCTTTGGCGTCTGTAGGGACTAAGTAAAGCTTTATACAAATACACGCCATTTCTAACTCCATCCCATTAAAGTAGCGACTCTAGGAAGGTATCTTACTACTATTTTAAGAGTAACATAACAATCAGACATTATGTGTATTTTTATATTCTTCTTTTCAAGTTCTTACTCACAGGAAAACACACAGTCCTCCAACAATTGCCCAGGTGTACGTTCCGAATTTGTGTTTGATTGTGGTCACAACTGTGCACTTGCAATGCGGGCATATCATACTTCCAGGAGCGTCCGTGGGCTTCGGAACCACCACAGCCTGGTTGACTTTCAATCACACATTTGTTAAAGACACAGCATTAAGTCTTGAGTCTTGAGTCATTTACACTAATGAGAAACAAACCTGGCTAATGAGACACTCACCTGCCTGAGGATTCTGATTGTTTTGTTGGACATGTATCGTAATTGGTTGTTGTCCTAAAGATATAAAAACATGTAACTTGGATTTAACTGAATGAAGCAAAAAATGCTCAAGGAAGGACTGACATTGTATTGAAAGAAAATTATCATGCAAGCTTAATAACACTCTGAAGATGCTCTTTGATCTTTTACCTTGGTTGGAAACCTGAGGATTTTGTGGATAAACAGGTTGGATGTACGGCGGAGAAACACCTTGAGAATTTGTTTGATGAACAGGTTGGATGTACGGCGGAGAAACACCTTGAGAATTTGTTTGATGAACAGGTTGGGTGTACTGCTGAGAAAAACCTTGAGAATTTTCATAAACCGGTTGGGGCTGGTACTGAGCAGCAGCCTGGACAGGTGTAGGTTGAATGGTGACTTCTCCGGAGTCCAAAGCGGGACCAGGATGTGGTGGTGCTGGGATAGTTGAAATAGCTGTTTTAACCTCAGCATCTGGAGGAGGTCCTTCACCGTCTTCCATTTTTTGCTGTAAAATAAGAAAAAAAAATAGTATATCAAAGTTGTACAATATTCAGTGTCTTCAGCAGTTCCTCTGAAAACTTTAATTGAGGAAATTCATTAAACTGTGACATCAAACTTGTCAGGTGTTAAAGATAAGAAGAGGGCTTTAGTGTAACACGGAAGATTGCTTAAAAAGATTTGAAAGTAAAGCATGAATTATTCCTGAGAAAAAAAAACACTTATTGCCAATTTAACACAGCATTGGATTACCTGAACCCTGTAAGAGTGTCATGTGACATAAATAAAACACGAGACACCTACTTAAAGTGGGTCAGTAAATGAAATCATGGTCTTGTTAAAACATCAATGCCTCCTTTCTTCTTTCTTTGTCAGACTATAAACCACATTAGTTTGTAAACCTTTTCCAGATTAATAATCAGTAAATGTGTGAACTCATTCATCAACAAAAAAAACAGACCAAGCTTATCATGTTTCAGTTTCAGTTTCAATTACCAGAAGTATTTCTATTGCCACAATAATGCAAGAAGGAATGCAGAACAACCACATTCTCTTAAAACAGTGGTTGAAAGCCCAGGTGACAAACTGGGTATAGTTTCAAAAACTATAAAAAAGTCTGTAAAAACGGGAGCACACAAACTACCTAAAACTGCTGTAGCACCATTTATGATGCTGTGACAATGCCAGAGACACAGAAAAGAAAAGAAAGCATGCACAGTCAACCTTGTGGCAAGCACAACAAATCTTACTTGAAATGGAAGCTTTTTTCAAAAGCACTTGGTGTCTGTGGTTGTCGGGATCTATTTTGTGTTTCTGGTGATAGAGGAGGGACATTAAATTATTTTTTATAATCCATAATGGGGTCACGATTTGCTTTATTAGGAAATGCTTTATTAGTATTTTTTTCTCTCTTTTTTTTTTTTTTTTGAGAAATGTACAACCTGTGTCCCGGACCAAAGCAGAAAAAGATCACCCAGACTGTTACCAGCAATAGCTCCAAAAGCCAGGGAATGTCAAAGTATGGGGTTGTGTCAGTGCCCTTTGCAAAAGTAACTTACACTTCTGTGATGGCACCATTAATGCTGAAAAGTACATCCTCATCATAAGTTCCTGCAACGCCTTCCTCCTTGTGCCAGGTGGAGCAAACGGTTGAGGAGAGGGGGACTGTCACGGTGTGTCTTCCTCCCGCTCTGCATCCCTCTCTGTTTACTTAAAGGAAAAGTTTGGGGTTTTTTTCAACCTTTACCTTATTTTTAGCAAATGTTATGTTCAGTTACTCGCCCAGATAAGTCTGGAGCCGTTTTAAGTTCTTTAGAAGATGTTAATATCCACAGCATATGTCCATGTAATGGGAGTCAATCATGGCAGGAGTTTTGCCCCCTGTAATAAGGCATTATCTGCCCCCAAAACTCCTGTATTTAGCCATGTTTTGTGATGAATAGTTAGCGATATTCCAGTGTGAGTTTGGAACGTCTCGAAGGTACTAATATATTAGCCTCTGCGTGTTTTATAGGCTTTTAATTCAACCGATACACACTTAAAGTAAACTGGGATTTCAGTGACGTTGCAGCCATTGCAGCTGTAGTCTATTGGTTGCAGAAAGGGAGCCTGTGGAATATGGAGGCGAGAAAGTCTCATAATAGATAAACTAACGCAGGGTTTTTCACGAATGCATGTGCTCATTCGGAAATGCAAACAATCTGTTTCACAAATGCACACAAGTTGTTTCACAAATATAATTTTGAAAAAAGCTTCACAGATCATACAAATTCCTGAATGTGCATGAACCCACCACTTCTCATTTGTGAACCTCTCTGCATTTGTGAGATAATTCTGTGTGGTGAGTTCTGAGTGCACAGACAACTAATGTCACCATTGGCTAAGGAACTTGTCAATCAAATTAATCACTTAGCCAGCCGTTCGCTTTCAACCAATGGTATGGCTCCTAACAAGTTCCATCCTCATTGTGGGCCGAACGTACGGACCCTGGAAATAATTAGTAATTACTAATCCATTTCTTCATTTTATTAAACAGTGGGCATGAATTACTAACCCGTTTCCTCAGTTTATTAAACTGTGCGCAATCTATTCCCCAGGTTTGATAAACCGTGTGACTGTGTGGTGTTTTTTTTGCTTGATAAAAAGCTCTGACTGGCAATGATCCTTCTGTTGTGGCTGTAGCACAGTGGTTAGGGTGTAGGATTATATATGTGATATTGTGGGTTTGAATCCAAGCATAGTTGCACTTTATAATAAATCCTTTTTTTGGGTACCAGCAACCCACAATATCACGTTTATAAACCCTACAACATAACCACTGTGCTACAGCCACAAATACAAATATCATAGGCAGTCAGGGCTTTTTATCAAGCAAACAGAACACCACACGGTCACACGGTTTATTAAACCGGGGGAATAAATTGCGAGTCTGGCGCACAGTTTAATAAACGTATCTTATTATTTTGGCAATTAGCAAACAGCAGTAATTTAAGGAATTCTAACTGACCAAAGAAAAAGGTTTTGTTTTACTAAACTTTAGACAGTGAGAAAAAAAGTTGTATACATCTTTATTTGATGTATGTAAAAGATTAATACCCATAGAAATGTCTTATGGGGGGTTCTAATTCTGCAGAAGAGAGTGCTGGCGAACAATGGTTATAATTATTCAGCTCAAATATGCATTCTGCCCAGGGCTTTTCAATTTGCCAGTATCTCACGTCTCTGACTGGTTCAGTTTAGTTCAACAGAAAGCAACTGTTTCATACCTGTGGTAAAGCTTAAAGCTGTTCCAAACAGTTATCTTTGTTGAACGCAAATTATGCGAATAGTTTGACAAAAGGAAACCACATGAAAAAAATAGCAGATTACATCTGTTTATAGCTGCCTTTGAGTAATTGTAATAATATTTACATAAATTTTAAAAGGATTAAAAAGGACCATTGCCTATTCAAACTGATATATGAAATCACTGCAGTATTGTATTTTTCAAAAATATGTTCCTGCTTTAACTAATATTAAGGTAAATTACAAAAGTACATTTACAGGTGCATCCCAGAGAATTAGAGAAGAAAATAGTGAAAAATACATTTGTTTCAGGAACTTAATTCAGTAAGGGAAATTGTTACACATCTTTTTTTTTTTGTTTTCTTCTACTTGCATAAACAAATTGGAATTCCGTTGTTACTGAAAATGTTCTATACAAAAAAGGCCTTGCCTTGATGTTTTCAAGCGTTAATTTCTGTAAATGATTATCTGTATGTTGCTAGTGAAAACATGTCACTTAAGATTAGAATTTTCTAAATGGCTAAAAAAATACACAAACTTAGTCTGAGAAGTATGCGTAATATCTGCTTAAAGTTTATTTTCAAAAGGTACATTAAATCTAACAAATAAGAACCACTGGAACGCATATTCAAATTAACTGATCTGTACCTATTGATAGAAAGGTTTTACAGATACAAAACTGATTAATCCTGTTTTATAAGAATCTAGAATTAATAAACCAACACACAGGATCATTGAGATATACATTTCTATTAACTCTCTTAATCTGTAAATTTTACATTTTACATCTTACCTATGGATGGATTTTCTGTGTGCCTTTAAAGTTAGTCAGGAAGATGTACAACAAGTAGAGACACTTCGTGATAAAAGTATTCAAAATATTTTCTGTCAGGCAAAGGGTGGAGCTTAACCAACCAGTTTAACACCTTCATTTTAGAGATAACCTTTGCCTTACATGAGGTTATATGTGATTTTAATAATAAGGTTGTGGTACAACGTATGCGGATGTAAGGCTTGAAACTCCAGGGATGAGTCATGTCAAATCCTGCTCCTAACAGGCCATGTAAGGAATATTCTATGCCTTCATTTGTTTATAATAACAGCTGTCTTTGAATCAAGTTGATTTATTATTAACTGAATTTTGTCTTTTCTCATTTTACAAAGGTGTGTGGAATATCAGAAGTGAGTAGAAAGGCAGCAGGAGGACCGTAAAACAGGAGCAAAAGCACTGGTTTTTGTTCAAGTTTGCAAAAAAAAGGAATGCAGCACAGCATTACTAGGACTGTTGCATGGCATGATGCACTGATGAGCACTTTAGTATTTATTTTGAATACTTTTTTTGCTACACATATCTCCCTCTTTTGTTTTTTTTACAATATAGCCTTTCCATGTTCAAAGCTTTGTTTTTGTTTCCATTTACAATTTCAAAAGATTTGCATTCTGCTCCATAATGCACAGTAATCTTCTATAGAGGAAAATACAGATGCGACCACATTAGTTACATTTTCATTAGTAACTTTTGTGCAGAGATGTAAATTTAAAGATTTATTACAGTTGTACTTCAATAGATTATTGAAGCGGTAAATTATACTACATAGCAGAAGTGGTGCTATGATTTTTTCTTGTTGCTCATTTGGACTTACAGGGTCAAAAAAAGAATCAGATCAACTATTTTACTCATTTTGTAAAAACTGACATTCAGTAATAATTATTTTTGATCCATTTTAAGCCAAGCAAAAGGTACTAGCCACTAGTACCTTTTGCCGAGCCGTACTGTACTGGTACTATCAGTAACACGACTTGACACGGCTCGACTTGTTAAGTGTTGCTTCACTGTTGCAACAAACCAGAGCGTCTGAAGTGAGCAGGTACGTCATATGGTGGGCGGCCCCAGAGTACGTAGCGGGAAGTAAACAAAGGCTTGGAGAGGAAGAAGAACAATGGCGACCTCACTAGCGATCCTGAGCTTTTTGCTCAGTTTGTGGATTTCTGTAGACTCATGTCGAAGAGAAAGCCTCTCTAATCGAAGAATACAGACCCCAGAAAAGCTAGACACTGCAGGGAAAAACACGCTGAAGTAGTACAAAAAGAGTGTGAGAAGCTCTGCAGGAGAATGACGCGACAGACAGGACCCCGGTGCTTGTGTGGGTAAGCCGATGCAAATACTACCCCGATGTGGTGGGCTATAAATATGCTCTGGGTATTTATTAATTCGCTAAAGCCCAGTGTAAAAACCTATGTTAAAAAGTTTGTTTTATTAATAAGTATTGTGTGTGTGCAATTTTCAGATGACTGCTCTGTGAAGTTGTCGCAGCCAACCGTCGGTTTGGTTGTTTAACTGGGCTTTGCAGTGATGAGACTTTCTTCTGGGTTTCACCTAGGGCTGGACAATTAATCGGATTTTGATCGTGATCACGATTTTGGTGGCCACAATAAATGAACCTGATCGTGAACGATATTTACATTCAAAATGCGAGCTTCACTGCGTGCCTCTTCATCATACACTGCCTCAACCAATAGTCTGCCAACCAGCAGGGGGGAAAACGCATGGCTAAAGCTTCATTAAGCAGACCAAATAAAAACCGCGCACATGCCACTCAGCACTCATAATGTCTGCACTACGCTTGCTACGTAGCAGGTGAAAAGGAGTATTTGAGCAATGTAGTAGATCCAAATGTCCATTATGGATCTGACTAGTAAGCAGAAAGTTCCCGAAAGTGTATTACCGCCACAGTAAAAAGCTGGTGGATGCTACGCTATCCCACAATGCAGCGGACGTCCCGAAATCATAGAAGAAGAAGGACCTAGCTAAAATTGGCTACAGGCGAACTGTCAACCATTGATACCGCCGCAGTTTCGGCAGAGAAATGTACATGTAGCGATGTTACTGATTACTGTAATTGTTTATTGACTGATTAAACACTTAAGGGGTTAAGTCATACCAGACAAAATAACGGCTAGAGGATGGCGGGACCAAAGGCGAACGTGACGTAAACATCTGGGTCAACAGAAGTCATATGGGTCAAAGGACATGCAAAATGGTGGAGCAGTACGTCTGATTTCATACCTATTACACGATCGTTTGCTATGCAGTATTACATTAACAGGTGAGTAATAGTTGCTATGTAGCACATAGTAAATACTAAGGATTTGGATGCAGGGAATATCAAAGGCCTTTTCTGTATAAGCTGTAATTGTTTTCCAGAAATTGCACTTTGAGATTGCACTCTGCAATAACATATTTAGCTTGTACTTTTATAAATATATATATATATATATATATATATATATATATATATATATATATATATATATATATATATATGTATATATGTATATATATATATTGGAGTTTGTTTTTGTTAGTTTTTTGCATTATTAATCATCTATTCTAATCTAAAGTTTAATTTTTCACAACATTTTTTTAAAAATTTTAAAGTTTATAATTGGTGCAATAATGAATTAATGATTGTGATTAATAATCGTGATTACAATATTGATCAAAATAATCGTGATTATTTTTTTGGACATAATCGTCCGGCCCTAGTTTCACCGAAGCTCAGTGGCAGCAGAACTTCAGGATGTCGGAAAAAATTCATCTACATGTGCAGCATACTACATCCAGCGCCGAAGCAACGCAGCTTTTCGCCTCTGTGTCCCTTTAAAGAAAGGAGTTGTCATATATATGCTTCGAATTCTATGAATTACAAACCACAACCGTATCTGTTTTTTAATAAAGCTGTGTGCTTTTTTAAATCACCACCACTGCAATGTGTTTTACAGATATCCCATATTTGAGTAGGCTTCGGCTTTTCAGCAGCTTTCAAATGTATGCAGTTTACTTATTTAGCAGCGCAAGACTTTTTTACTTTTACTAGCCAGAGCAAATGTTACTATCAGATTTTTAAAATGTTGCTGAACCCTGATGCCAGCCATAATTAGGTAAAACGATTCCACCAACCAGTGTGTAATGAAACTGCAAATGATAATACAAGCATGTAGCTTGACATTTTTATTGGACAGATATAGAAAAAGTTCAGAAATAAAAGTCCAATTGCACATGTCTGTGGGTCATGGTTTAGTCTGCAGCATCCCAGGAAGGTTTGATTGAAGGCAGATTGAAGGCATCGTGTCATCTCCACCCTCCGTAAACTGGTTTCCTGTTTCTGCTCCATCAGAAGAAGGTGTTGATCCCACTGCAATGGATCGCAGATATTTTTTTAAGTACTATGCTTACAGTGCATTTAAAACATACACTAAGAATTAAAATTAAGGAATAGAAACAAATGTCTTACTGTTTTGCAGAAAACGTAAGTAGGTCATTCATATTTACAAAAACAAAAAACGGCATCACAACTAATTTGTATAGCTGATAATAAAAAGAACTGTCATACTGAAGATAATATGCAGCTGAATAGGTTAATATTGTGAATGAAATATACAAGCGGCATTAAATTTGCTTCTAACCGAGAGTAGGAGACAGTAAGTTCAGGACTTTGCCGTTTTCCGTTTCTCTGCTTCGGCCTGCAGGTGAGAGCTATTGGCTCTGAACCACGATCAGCTCAGACTCCTCCTTGATAATCCTCTCACAGTGAGCAGCTCCATCCAGCTCACACAGAGTCTTCTCTTCAGCACACAAACTCAGAAATGCTGAAACTCCGTTTGGATCACAGCACTGGTTTTTAATGTTGTCTTTGTTCTTCTGCAAACACTAAACACATCCACTCGCTGTAGCGAGGTTTCAAAATGGCGGTCGGTTTGTTGTTAAAAGACGCTGTCAAGTTACTCTCCAGTGACTCCGCCCTCCAGCCAATGAGTGACCGACAGCCGTCTGACGTCGCTTTTCAGTACCAGTTCAGCACGGATGGAACCACAGCTGAGGTGGTACGAAAAATAGTATCGGCTCGGAGCGGCTCACGCAGACTTCTGCCAGTGGAGAGTAAAAGGTACTCAGGTTGAGTCGATCCGAGTCGAGTCGAATCGTACCAGTGGAGAGATGCCTTAGGACTGACACTAGGACTCAGTCTACTGTACTAGCATGCTAATACAGAATAATAAGAGACAGAAGGAGCAAATAATGGGACAGGACAGTGTGACAGTCAGAAACTGGTGACAAAGTAACAGGCAGAAAACAAAGACAGCGAAAACCTCAGACATATCTCCTCATTATATACCAAGGGTGTGATTTGCACCCACCTCTGGTTGTGGTGTCGCCCCCCCTGGTCATTCATTTCTTATCCCTGGGGTCTCAAAATACCTAACACAGCCTTTTATAGATTTAGTAAACCTTACTATTCTCAATTTAATATCAGTAAAAACTTATTCAGGGTGAAGCCGGTAGACTCTAAGACCTCTTCGAGTGATACAGAAGTTCAATCTCTCCAAATGTCAAGAGAGCGGGGTAAGTTGTCACATGGGTAAGTTGTCACACTGTTCATAACTCCAACACTAGAGGCTCTATCTCAAAAATCAAAAAGCAACTTTATGTGACTTCTTCTATAGTCAACTTTCTGTCCACATTTGGTCAAGATCACCATAATCTGAGGTTAGCACACTTTTCTTATTTTTCTTATTTTCTTATTTTTCTGCTTAAAAAGTTAAACAAATGCACTTTACATTTTATGTAATACAACTTTGTTAGGTATGAATTTTTAGAATGATTACTTTGCACAAAACAGAGGAGACAGTAACGTGTCTTTTGATACTTTAGCTAAATGTTAATGCTTTCTTTGACAACTTAGAGATTGTGTTACGCAAATATGAATTTGGACCAGGAGACATTTGGAATGTTGATGAAACTGGGGTCACCACTAAACCAGACAATGTGGTGGCCAGACGTGGATTCAAACAAATAGGTTCACTGACCTAAGCTGAAAGGGGAACCCTTGTCACACTGGCCTGTGCCGTGTCAGCCACAGGGAATAGTATCCCTCCATATTTTATTTTTCCCCGTGTCAACTTCCACAATCATTTCCTGATCAATGGGCCACCTGGCAGCAAAGGAAGGGCAAATTCCTCTGGATGGATGAAAGACACACACTTTGTTGACTTCCTGAAACATTTCAGTGAACAAACAAAGTGCTCAAGGGAGAAGCCCTATTAACTCCTTTTGGACAGCCATGAGTCTCATCTGTCCATTGATGGACTCAATTATGCCAAATAAAAATGGCATAATCATGCAGTCATTCCCACCCCACTGCTCACATCGGCTCCAACCATTAGACAGGTCTGTCTAGGGGCCACTAAAGAGACATATCAACAATGCATGTGATGCCTGAATAAGGAACAACCCTGGGAAGACAATGTCAATCTATGACATTCCTGGGATTGTGGCAGTTGCCTATCCTCTGGCACCAACCCCCTTAAACATTCAGGCTGGCTTTAGAGTGCATATCCAAAAGCTGGCCCCGAAAACCAGCCAGCAAAGGAAGAAAGAGACGCAAATCAGCAATACTTACTGACACACCAGTGAAGCAGCAACTAGAAAAAGAAAAGAATAAGCCTCAATCTAGCAAATGGCTGTTTCAAAAGAAAGGGAAGCAGAAATCTGGACCTATGAACAAGGCAGCAAAAAGAAGAAAATTAATGCAAGAGTCCTCATCAGATGATGAAGAGTGCTTCTGCGTTGTCTGTGTAGAGCCATTTTCAAGCAGTCATCCAAAGGAGACCTGGGTAAAATGTGTAAAATGCAACAACTGGGCCCATGATGCTTGCACCTCAGGCCAGACAATTTCGGTGTGTCAGAATTGTGACTCCGCAGATGAGTCCGATTGGTCACATACAAGGCATCTGTTTTGTTCACAGGTTAAACGTGTTAAGTTAAGGAAGTTATCTGCAGCATTCCATTCAGTTATCAGGATCTTTGTGCAAGCTATAGAATGTTTGAGTTTAAAGTTCAAATTAAAGTTGCCACTTAATTGAAATATTTATTATTTGGATTAAAATAAATGTTTTTCCAGATTATATTTCCAGCTCTGTTTTGAGTTTAAGAATTAAAATCAATATTCACAATTGAATAGTTGAGTTCTTATTTGTAGATAATCTAGCGTGACAACTTACCCTCCGCTGGCGCAAATCGTCACAAGTATACACTCGCTAATCAACAGTCTACAACTCCGTAATGAGATAAGATATGAAGATGTTATGAATACAACATATGTACATAGACACACTTCTTTCATTTGGTATAAGATTTGTACCATTTTTATGGATGGTGCTCAGCAAATATTAGACAGTGTGTAAAGTGAGACAACATACCCCGCTCTCCCCTACTGAGGGTCGTTTCCACGGTAACACCAGATGCAGGAATTTTAATGTCAGTTCATTTGACCTGACCTAAGTCATACAGTGTAATTCAGTAAGACTAATCACTATCATAAAGAATTTACCACACAGTGACTATGAGTTACAGTAGAATACACAGAACAGTAGATTCTTAATAAATAATTTTCCCACCACAGGCCAAAAACCATCTTGCCTCTGGGATGCCTGGGCCTGATGGATTAAAACGATATAAGTTAATCAGTTACCTGTTGAAACTGCAAGTCTTTATTAAATGTAACATCATCTCCACAAAGAACGGTACAGGGTTCACATAGAGAAAATGTGTAAGACAGCGGAATACCAGTCAGTCCGGATACTGATTATATGAAAACTGCGCTGATGGATGCACTGTTTTAGTTTGGTCGGGACAAAACTCTAATTTGGATTTTTTTTTCATGAAAAAATGTATATATTTGATCGTATCTTAATATTTTCGTGTCAACAATAATTTTTTGTTTCACATTTTTCTTTCTGTTTTGAAAGGGTATGTGCAAGATGCCCTGCAGCAGGGATACACAAACCTGTCATTATTTTCATAAAGTAAAAAAAAAAAATCCCCCCTTCTGCTTGTATTGAAATCAATGAAGGTGAGGCACTGTCTCTTTAAATATGTTGTTGCTGGAGCTGCCTCTCAGGTGTTTTGTGTAAAGGTGAGAGGCAGGCCCAGCAATTCTGTCAGTTTGGTGAGCTCCACAAACTCCACTCTCAAACATGTAAGTGTTTGTCACTTTACCATGCAACTGTAACATGCAACTGTTGGAATTTAATGTGAGTTTAAGACTACTCTTATGATGTCCTCAGCTTCCCAAATGTTTTAAGCCAGCTGCATGGTATGGCAGAGTGGCTAAAGTTTTGATAAAGTTTGCATCACTTGGCAAGCGAAGCGAGGTATGTTACCATAAAAGGAAGACTTTGTATGTATTGTGATTGATTGAATATTGATAGTTTCAATAATTGTGTTGTTCCTTTGTAGTTTTCACTACACACTACGGCTGGGTGTACAATGTTGTGTGAGAAACTAAGTGAAGAAAGGAAATGAATAAAAGGTCTACACCCGTCGAGACTCTCTCGCTGCATATTTTTTGGATGTCAAGGGGCTGCTACATTGCTTTTTTCACAAATCGCACACTGTATATACCCATCATCAGTGTTAAGAAAGCTACATTTCTGTAGGAAGTGTTTAAAAGATTAGTTCATACATTTTAAAATGAACTAGTTCAGGTTATGTTATTTAAAAGTTTTATGGCTTTTATTTGAAGATGGACAACACACAAAAGAGGGAGAGAGAAGTGGGGGAAAACATGCAGCAAGGGTCCAACAGGCGGGACTCGAACCATGGATGACCACATTCAGGACTGAGCCCTGTGTACATAGGGCATCCACACTTACCACTGTGCTACGTTACATCTCATATTCATGTTTTTGAACTAAATTCAAAAACAGGAAACAGAAGCCCTTTTCTGAGATTGAGTCCATCCCCTGCCGTTTATTTTTGTGCTTTATAGCAAGCTAAATGTAATAGGACACCCAACATGTTTACATTTAGTTCACTCAACAAAATTCATTATTGCTAAATCAACCCAAATCTGTTATGTGGATTTTTTTTTAAATCATTGTATCAGTAAAGATACCATATGAGCAATAATTGTTTTCAGATGACACAAACACATAATGAACATGAGAACAGACAACACACAGCCAATAACTTCTCTCCAGATGGTGCAAACAGTCATTAAAAATATAGTTAAACATTCTTGTAAAGGGTATTCTTCTCCTTTACCTCTCCCCCTGAACATGTTAGGGGAAATTTTAAAGGTTTCCTTAACTGAAATCATGAAAAAGTTTTATACAACTCTGAGTTGTATAATCAAACTACATGTGAATATTTTCTCCAAACTCAATTCTCTGTATAGGTTACAGAAAGAAACTTGACCAAAAAAAAGCCGGTCCTTTGAACGTCAATTTTAGTAAAATCTGAATATAATCACAACTTTGAAGAAAAGTTTAGAGTATAATAGAACTATACCAGGAGGAAGATGAGTATAGTAACAAGGCTTGTGTATTTGTGTCGAACTGTGTCCTCAACCTGCCAAAAAAAATGTGCTCAACTACTGTTTGGAAGCGTTTTACAATCAGTGTGGTAAATAAAATCAAAGTGATATGTAATGTGTCCAAAAGGGAATCCAGCAGAGGCGGAGATATCAACCACCTGTCAACATCTGCTTTGCATAATCATGAGCACTTAAAGCGTCCTCTCCTGGTACTGTCTGCAACCCCACGCTTTAACCGTGGATGACATATTGGCTGTGGTATCGCAGAATTCCATAAGGATGAGGATAGGGATGATTCAGTCTCAATTGGCGTTTAAAAAATATTTATTATGTAAATACAAGAAGCCCTCTCCAGACATCTTTGCTCTTCCGTCCAACATGTCTTCTCTGCATAATTGTTCCAGCTTCCTGAGCTTTCTATCAGAAATGTTTGGTCTACAGTGCAGACTCAACCAGAATAAGAGGAGTTCTTCAGTTAGACTAGAATAGGTGAAACATCCATAAGTCTTCGATAACTTCAGTCTCTTCATTGAGTCCTGAAGAATTAGGGCCATATTCCCTTAATGCCTGTACTAATAATTACTAATCACTAAATAAAACTAATGTTGAAATAATTTATTTTCTTTTTTTACATGGTTTTCAATTACATTCCTTGTTACATGTTCATTGTTGGATTTATGGCAAAACATCAACCAATATTCCATATACACAAGTATGATAATGGCTAAAATTTTAACTGCACCTGAACTGGACTGGCAGACATTATACTTTTTTATACCATTATATTTTACCTTAGTTCTTCTTTTAAATTTTTATACTGTATTTTCCCTGCATGCCCCTGTGTTCCCGTAAGCTGCTGGAACTGTGAATTTCTCTTGGAGATGAATAAAGTATCTATCTATCTATCTATCTATCTAAAATATTAAGTTAATTAGAATTCTAATGCAAAAATCTGGATTTTTACTCCTATTTTTAATTTTACTCGAATACAAATACTTTTCCCCCATCAACAAATACAGATACAAATATCGGCCGCTTTGCACTCCACTAATACCAATCAGTGATACAATTATAGCTGTAGACACAACCCACACTTTTGTCAAACCACTCAACACAGAAAGCAAATGAATGACAACTTACAATTTGAAGAGAAATTTGCAAACCCAGACAGAGACATTGCAAACAAAAAATTTACTTTTACATTCAAAATAGTCTAGTTAATGTCCGCTTTTTAAGTAGTTTGCCATAACAAGTCTTATCTCTGAAATCCATATACCCGAATGGGAGGGTCCAAAACCTGGCCCTGCCCACACCCACCCATGGCACTGGGCCTGACTTAAAGGCACAGTGTGTAATTTTCGGCCAGTAGGGGGCAGTGCATACCTAAAGTATCACAAGCATTCGGTATCTGTGTCTATGAGTAAGAAACTCAACAACGGAGGTCCGACTAGTGCTGTTTTCAAACGCTCAATTTCCTGAGAATTATCTATTTGCAGCAACATGATGAGCACATCAGTCTCTCTTTCATCGCTTGTAACTAGCGAAGAGGTAAAAAGGTATTTATGGCGAAACTTTTTTGCATTTTGAGGAGAAATCAATGTTTCATAGCGGGCTTGTTCCGTGCGCTTTGTCTGTCCGGGCTCTTGTAGATGTAAAGACGTCATCTAATATGGCTTTCCCCTGAAAAGAGGACCCGCTCCTGTGTATTTTAAAACTGATTTTAAAGTCATATTTTACAATATGGCCAATATTTTGCAATTAATGTGTTTTACGTAATTATTATTACATAATATTTTAATGGATATTTTCAAAGATGTACTGCAAAAACTACACACTGTCACTTTAATGAATTTAAAGTGGGTGCTGCATCATCTGTTTGTTTATTTATTTTTTTTATTTTTTGTGATCAAGTTTTTGAGGTTTCAGTAATATTTAAATATAACATTATATCAGTAATCCCCTCCTGTATCCCTCATTGCCCCTGGCCCCATCTCCATTTATAACAGATCATCTAAAAAAAATCTGATAAAATAAAAAGTAAAAGAAATGTAATATACATGTTATTAATCACAATAATCATCTTTGTTAAAAAGTGATGTGTACTTTATTTCTTGAATTTGTTTGTGAACCTTTGCAAATCCATATTTATATGCAATGTTGTGTGCCTCATGGGGTATTGGAAACCCATCGGAGAATTTTTTTTTTTTCAGCCACTCCTGCGTGTCCTATGACATTGTTTGGTGCAGAAGCTTTTTGTTGTTTACAGAAATATACCCATATTTATACAATCATGCTTACAATCTGGATGAGCAAAGTATTAAAATTCAACATGAGAGCTGTTCCACAAACCAAGCTAATCTCAAAGCCAGGCTTGCTTTGCAAATTCCGGCTTAATTTCCCACAATTCGGTTCCACAAATAAGGTTAACCTGAAGCCCCACTTAGTCAATGTTCACTCCACTACCATTGTCTGGGCCAATCCAACCCCCTTTTTCTACTTCTGGCTCAGTCTGAAGTAGACTGAGTTAACCCAACACGGCAATCTGTGGACTGATTGGTCTGGTAAAGCATGGACTCAGATGGTGTGGGGGACAGGGGATCTGTTCCCCCAGATTCAGATTAACCCTGATCCACCGACCACCCCCATTATAAGGCAAAACAGATACAAAAAATGGGGCATTTTGTGATAGAGGAGGAGGAGCCGACCATAGACTGTAAAAAACAACAGACAGCGCCTCCTCACTCCTCCCCGTTTACCAGAATGACACACTTTCATGGGGGAATTCATGGCGGATTCACAGACTCCTCCTCCCCAGCTCTGACGAAGCATGTTCCTAAAAAGGGCATAGGGGCGGGATCTTCACTGTAGACTCTGCCCTCGCGGGGCGTGTACGGGCGTGTAGTTCGGTCGTAACCACGCCCATTCTGCGCCCGCGTCTTTAGCTCTGATGCTAAACTTGGCTCGGCCCCCTCATTAATTATGCAAGATTTCAAAAAATTCTCTTACGAAAAACCAGCCTGGTGCCCAAGTTTTTTATGAGCCCAGCGTTCTCTCAGGAAGAATATGTAGCCATAGAAAGTTTAAAACAATGGGGCACCAGGCATTAAAGTTGTTGTAAACGTGTCTACAGTCCAATGCTTTTCAATGGGGGCCTAGCGGCCAAATAGAGGTACTACAGCAATGGAGGAATAATGGCGGCCTCCATTGTATGTGGTCACAAAGCAAAGCAGCCAGCGGCCATTGGAGCCGACAGCTGAGACCATAGAGGCCAGACGCTTATACACTAGACTGCGCAAGGGCTAGTGGTTGCTAAGATTGAGGATGAAGGGAAAAAAATTAAACAATGTAAGTAGGCGATTTCTTTCTATGTTGCCCGATCACCTTCCACTTATTTTTTATTATTGACATGTGTTCTTTGTGTTTATACAATTGAGTTTATTAGTTGGGAATTGTCTGTACTTGTTTCCATCCTCTTCAGCTGTCGTCAAGATCTTGCTAATAGCAAGATGCCCCGTATCGCGATGAAAATAGTATAAAACCGCCGTTTGTTTATGCATGTTGGTTCATTGTATAGTTTCAGCACATTTCATTGTGAGTTATCGTTGCGTTAAAGTGTGCATTGTTCAGCTAAATTGATGTTAACTCATTAGTGGAAGTAGCTATGTGGACCTTCAAAATAAGAGCTTTGTGTTATTTTGCAATGTAATTTGATGAACCGGAGAGTTTAACTGCTGAGTGTTTACTTAAGAGAAAATGGTAAATAGTCATATTTCATTATTAAGTCTAAAATACATTTGATTTATGTGATTTTAATACAGATTGATGATATCCAAATGTTAAGTGTATTCATAATTTTGGTTTTCTCTACCTTTAGTTGTATTTGTCATTATTTTTCATAGGTGACCACACATACATTAATCTTCCTCCTCACATTTATACCATTGAAACCTGTATCTCCATCTGTTTGGAAATAATAAAGAGCACTGCCTTTTTTCTGACCCATATCTCATCTGAATGGCTTTAAATTGAGCTCTGGCAGGTAGCATAGGCTGGAAAATCTGAACAGATGAGAAATTTCCCAGCAGTATGTTCAGGGGAATGAAAGGAGGAGAGGTTTTTGGGTCCTTTATTAAATCTGTTTCTTGACAGTACATATGTTTGCCTGCATTGGAGTGAATTTATTTAAAGCGATCATGTAGACTTATTTTTGCAATTTTATTCATATATAGTTAATGGGTTTGTAAGGCACACTCAGTTATAAGTGAATAATACAATTTTCTATTATATTTTATATTTAGTTTTTTCATGGTGCTTTTTCTGTTGTGTTTGGGGTGGAGGGTACAGTGGAAATGCTGACAACGTTGTCCCCCCCAGTTTAAAAATCCTACCTGCGCCCCTGTTGTAAATTGATGGTACTCTCACTCCTACCTATGGTGGTGTTCACCGATTGTCCTCCAAATGTTGCCAGGGGAAACAAAAAAAAGTGAAATATCTAGCTGTGAAGGACCACAACGACTAGAGTGGGTCAGACCACAAGTACTGGAAGTACTTTGCAGAAAAGGATACAATTTATGGTGAAAGGTGAGTAACGGGAGAGTGGTACAGATACAGACTCCAGCATCAGCATTTGTAATGTCGAAAAACTGTGAGTGATGACAACTTTTGCTGGAACTTTTGGTACGCTGATCCTGCCCATGTCCTCGCCCACTGCAGAGTTCCAGATGTGACAACGAAAACACCAGGCTGACCCAACTCGGCAGCTTATGGTGACATATGCTGTTGACAAGCCTGTTCCATGGCAGCTTAGGTGTTGGCCTTATTTTAGCTTGATGAATATGATTGGACAAGCCGTGTGATGTAACACTCAGTGGCTGAGATTATTCTGTTGCTGTTCTCTCCCTCACACACACAGATAGACAAACACATAAGCACCCCAATATAAAGTTATGTGGGTTCCAGCAGTTCCAGCAGCTGGAGTTTCCTGTTGGTTGGCTAAATTATGCATTGCAATATGATGTTTTATCTTTTAAAATGTAGTTCTAATTGGATTTTTTTTTTATTTGGAAGAATATTACTGTATTTAATTTTTACTTGCTGCATGACATTTTTTGATCCACCCATTAACACCAACCATTATTAATAATTACAATAAAATCGCTTTTTGTGTAAGATGGTAACATACAATCAAATGCTGTCCTGTTTAAATATGTTAAAATAACATTAAAGTGCCTTCATAAATCACTGTCTTAAAGATGGTGCTGTACCCAGCACTCTCAAATATGTTGTGGTAAAACCAATCCTTAAAAAACCTAATCTGGATCATTCTGTTCTGTCTAATTTCTGGCCCATTTCTCCAGCAGCATACCATTGTGGATAAATTTCAGTCGGCATTTAGGGGCAGACATATCGCTGAATCTGCTTTGCTGAGGGTACAAAATGATATATTCTCTGCTCTGTATAATAAGAACTTTTCAGTCCATTTGGAACTGTGGACCATTGTTTCTTCATCATGTTGGACTTCAAGGCCCAGTACTGGAATGGTTTTCATCATATCTCTCAAATGGGACTTTCTCTGTTGCCCTAACAGACTTTTTCTCAACAACCGCCCCCTTCCACTCAGGTGTACCACAAGGTTCTCTTATTGGCCCTAGTTGGGTTTTATTTTTTTCATTGTACATGCTGCCACTGGGATAGATCATTTCCACCTACAACATTGGTTTTCATCTCTACGCAGATGATATTCAGTTGTATCTACTTGTGATCCTGAACAGTCAATTAGCAATGGATCCTCTCTACAGTTGGATTCAGGACATCAAAAACTGTATCTCGCAAAACTTCCTCCATCTTAATCAGAGCAAAAAATAATATATAAATTTCAGTCCGGATTTGAGCCACAGCACCCGCTACTTTGGCTCATCTACAACACAGTTCTCTGGAGCCATCAAGAATTTAGGAGTTATTTTCAACAACACACGTAAGTTTGAGAAGGAGGGGGTAAACTCAGCTTTTTGCAGCTTGGATTGTTGGCAAAGGTGAAGCCCCTCCTGTCTCGTGCTGACCTGGAAAAGTTTTGCACGCTTGTATTAGTTCCTGACTGGACCATTGCAACATGCTATATACCGGATTAACACAATCTCTCTTCAATCGTCTTCAACATGTGCAAAGACAGCTGCCCATTTGTTCTCAAACTCTCCTAAACACTCACACATCATACCGATCCTCCAAAACCTGCACTGGCTACCAATTGCTTTTAGGATTAAATTCAAGGTACTCCTCATTGAGTTTAAAGCTGTCAGTTGCCTTGGACCAACCTATCTCAGAGATTTAGTAGTTGTTTGTCATCCCGTCAGGACACTAAAATCTGCAGAGGAAAAACTTCTGGTAGTTCCAGGCCATGCTACAAGAGACGGAGTGATCGGCCCTTTTCTGCTCATGCTCTGAGGCTTTGAAACGCTCTCCCGCCTGCATTACGTTCAATCACTGAGATGTCAGTCTTTACAACAAAGTTAAACACTCACTTATTCATGCAGGCTTTTAATGTTTTAAAATTACTGTCTGTTTCAATCCGTGTATTTTTTCTTATGTTTTTATAACTCTTTCATTTTCTTTTTACTCTAAAGCACCTAATACACCTTTTGGACTTTAAGGCGCTATACAAATAAACATTGATTGATTGATTGTTCGTTTGATTAATCGATTGTTTGATTGATTGATCGATTGTTTGATTGATTGATTGATTGCAACTAGTAACAAAATGCATATGTAAAAGGAAATACTGTATTAATGTAACTAGATTTGGAACACTCAAATCTGTTCTCACTTATTTAATATTTTACATCATTACATAAATCATGTTCTAACACATTTCACCTGTCAGCTATTTTCTTAGTTACTTACTTGAGCCCGCACCAACAATCTTATTCCTGCTCTTGACAAGAGCGCACACTTTTCTCTTCTCTCCCTCCCTTTCATGTTTTAACCATTGCTCCTGTCTGAACCTTTTTTTTTTCAGAGCAGCTCTCTGCATTTTGTGTTGTGTCTATCGGTACTTTCTGTGGAAGATGTTTTACCTTTTGGAATGGGTGGGATCTTGGCATATCAGAAATTTTAACAGGTCTTAGGGAAGAATGGGAAGCTGCGAGACCAATAGGATGTGATGCCTAGGGCTGTAAGGTCTAAGACTCACGTCCTTAACAACCTATAATCGCAGAGTGACTATGAACTCGAAGTGGATCCGCAGAATGGGAATAATCTTGGAGAAAAGATAAGTCCAGCTGGTTGGAAAGCCCCCCTAAATTCGGCTGTTTTAGTAGTAACGGAGCCGCTGACAGAGACTCTGACAGCTGCTCCTACCCCTGCCTAACCCTCCTCTTAGATTCTAAAAAAGATTTGAAGGACTTCTACTGATTACTGATACACAAAAGCATGCAGATCAATAAACACACACATTCCCCTCATTATCTTAACAATGTCGTTACTCCTTGATGCTCTATTGTGCTTCTGCCAACAGGCTGAGTGAGCACCAGGGTTATTATTATTGTTAACGAAAACGAACGAAATAATGAAAATTACAAGTAAAAAAGCATGTTCCATAAGTGAAATAAAAACGAGAATTTGAAACAAAACAAAAACGAACTGAAACTGTAATGAGAGTTCACAAAGCTAACTAAAACGAAATGAATTTATTGAGAAAATGTGCTTAGTTTTAGTTTCATAAAATGTCTCAAAATCTAGAAGAATTATTTCTGTGTCGCTCTCTACCTACTGTACATTGTTGCCAGAAACAGACGCGATCATGTGTTGTGCCTTTTTGGTTGCACAAATCACTTTGATAAAAACAACAGAACGGGAAAGTTGGATACAATCCCATCGACTCGCCCCTTTTCAAAGCAAATAAAAGACGTCTTGGACTGCAAGCTATCAGAAGATGCGATTGAAACAGTGATTAAACAGTCTGCAGCAAAAACTTTATAACAGGTGAGCTATGGCTAAGAAACAAGCTAAAACTGCTAACTAACACTGCGACTGCGAACAATAGCAATGGGAGCACTGGAGACTTTTACTAAGGCACGTGTACTTAAACCCTTTACTTTCTCTCAATCCTTGTCCAGTCCCATCATCGTCATCATCAATAAGCTGTGTTTGTGATTGGCTCCATGCTGCAATACATGCCCTGACACATAAACTTTACTTCCTTGACAGGTAATCTTTCAAACCAAATCCCGAATTAAATGAAGAGACCAAATGCTAAAGAAAGATTTATTCACAGTATAAGGGGTTGAACTGCAGCTTTAATGACTGACAGCTGCAGAAGCATTTACGGCAGGTTAAATGCTCACTTTTGATTCATTGATAAAATCGATTTTCCTTTTCAAATTCTTGTTCTTTTATATCAGCTGACTCTATCCAGTGATAAAGTTACAAACTGAGTCTGACAATCATGAGCCGGTTTCTGATAGGAATAAAACTAAAACTTCAGATTTATTCAGAACATTATATAATCCACTTTTTTTAAGCAAAATTTAAATAAAACACTACTAACTTTCGAAATGAATCCAGCACATTATATCACATTGTCTCTTCACGGAGCAGCTAAGAGCGCTAACTTTATGCAGAGTGCTCTGCTCCTAGAAAAAGGAGGATATGAGTTTGTTTCTGGTTTTATTAATGATTTCATTTTTATTTTACCTTAGTCTTAATTACATACCCATCTTTATATTTAATCTTGACTGTGGAAAAACCTTCACAAATCTGTAAATGACAGCTGAAAACAAATGACATGCGGCTCTGTAGGATTGCTCAAGCATGACGTAAAAAGAGTGACAAAAGAATGTATTTGAAAAGCAGCAGCACTGAAAAAACTGTGGTATTGAAAAAAAGATTGTCAATCTGTTGTCAATGTTAATGTGAAAACTTGTGTTGTTTTTCAATGCATATATATTGAGTTTCATTTAAACTTTTTTCATTTTCAGTTTTTGTTTCACTTTCAGTCCAGAAATTTTCACTACATTTTATTTCAGATTCAAAATCAGTATTCTCGTTTACAATTTTATTTTTCATGGCCAATTTTTATTTTCATGGCCAATGCTTATTTTCTGTTTGGCATCATTTTTGAACCCAATAACTTATTTGTTATGGGTGTGGGGGGTTTCCACTTATACTCACATAAAGCACTTGAAATTGCCTTGTACTTTAGAAATAAAATAAAATAAAAAAGTACTTTAGGAATAAAATTGCTTTGATGTTATATTTTCTGCTTGTAGCCAATGAAAACCTGTTACTGTTTGGATAACAACACTTTCTGTTACCAGAAACTTCTATTTATGTCTTCACAGCTATGGAATTTTTCCAATACATTGACACTCCTACACACATTAAGGGACACATTTTGGACCTAATTCGCTGCTCTAGTCTTACCCCCCTCAGCTGTACTGTTGCTGATCTTGACATATCGGACTACTTCTTTCTTTCCTTTTCTATCCCACTCTGTTTCTCTCTCTCTAAGACACCACATCTCATTCACTTCAGGAATATCAGGGACATTAAAAATGATACTCTTTCTTCCCATTTTTCCTAGTCTTCCTGACAATTTTTCTTCTCCTGGCTGGCTATTATACGTATTTCCAGCTTGCACAATGTTCTCAATACTCCAGTGAAACCTCGAACTGTTTCCTTTATTTGCTCTGCCCCATGGTTTACCCCTGACCTTTGAACATTAAAAGACGAAGGCCAATAATTGGGGTGTCTTTACAGGAAAACAGGTCTCACCATCCATAAAGACATGTATAACACTCATTACAGGGATTTAGTTGATTATTCCAGTCTTATTAACTCCAATGAAAGCAACTATAAAACCTTTTTTTGTCTATCAGAAAAGTGGAAAAAAAATCACCAGTGTCTTACTCTTGCTGATACTCCCCCTCCCCCTTCTGACGACTTTTTGAATTCTCTGTCCTTTTCCTCCTTCTTAAATCCCTGACATTTCTGTTATCTCTGACGTCATACGCAAATCCAAGACCTCAACCTGTCAGCTTGACCCTCTCCCATTAGCATTGGTTCAACCACACCTCTTGTCTCTGCTTCCCCTTGTCTGTGCTATTATCCAGTCGTCCCTGCTGACTGGACTTGTACCATCAGTCTTCAAAACAGCAGCTGTTACTCCAATTTTTAAAAAGCCTGGTTCAAATCCCAACAATTTTCATAACTTCTGTCCCATCTTCAAATTACCATTTTTTTCCAAGATCTTAGAATAAATCATTGGCACCCAGCTACATTGACATCTAACCCAGAACTCTCTCCATGAACCTTGCCAGTCCGGCTTCCGTCCCCGTCACAGTACTGGAACCGCTTTAATTAAATCACAATGATCTTCTCCTACCTCTCCATTCTCATCCTCCATGATTTCAGCACAGCCTTTGATAACATCTCTCACACTGTTCTTCATAAACTCTCAGTCATTGGTATTTTCCATATCCCTTTGGACTGCTTCAGGTCATATCTCCCAGATTGTATGCAATTCATTCAGTTAAACATCTTTCATTAACCGTAACTGGGATAACCCCACCCCAGTTACATCTGGAGTGCCTCAATGTTCTGTTTTAGAACACCTCCTTTGGCAATTAATCTACTCCCTCTTGGCAATATCTTTAGAAAATGTAATACTCACTTTTATTGTTACACTGACAACACTCAACTCAACTTTTCTACAAAACATAACTCTTCACTCCCCCCCTTCTTTCCTCACCAGTTGTCTCTCTACAGTCAGATTCTAGTGTTCTTCCAACTTCCTGCAGCTGAGGAGTAAAAAGATCGAACTTCTTGTCAGCACCAAGTCTACCCCATCTAATATAAACACTTTGTCCCTTAGCGTTGCCAATTCCACAGTAATTCACTCTGCTGAAGTAAAGAACTTGGGGGTCTCTCTGGATAATATTTCAGCTTTTAATACCCACCTAAATTACATCACCAAAACTGCTTATTTCCATCTCGGTAACCTCAACCGCCTCTGTCCCTTCCTCAAGCCCTCATCCTGCTGCCATCCTGGTTCATAGCCTTGTCACTAGCCACATTGATTACTGTAACACACTCCTTTTTGGTCTCCTCCTAAAGTCTCCCCACAAGCTCCAGTTAGTCAAAAACTCGGCTGCCGTTTTAATTACAAAAATTCCCTAATTTCATCATGTCACACCTGTTCTTCAACGGCTTCACTGGCTCCCTGTCTAATTCAGAATTGATTACAAGATCCTGTTATATACCTTCAAAGCCATCCAAATCTTGCTCCCCCATATCTGTCCAATCTCCTCTGTATTGCCATTCCCCCTCATTCAATCAGATCTTTTTTATTAATATTAATATACTATATTAATAATAATAAAATTATTATAAATATTTAATATAAGAATATTACAAATAAAAGAGACAAAAAATGTGCTTAGAAGTATACTTAATACCTGCTTAAAGCTTATTTTCAAAAGGTACTTTTAATCTGACAAAGTCTTATCTGATCACATATTTTAATTTACTGAGATGTACCTGTCTGTAGCAATAATAATATTGATAGAAAGGTTTTACAGATAAAAAAACTGGTAACGTCTGTCTTAAATGAATCTATCTTGATCAAAACGACTTAATTAACTATAGACCGATATCTAATGTTCCCTTCTTATCTAAAATTCTTGAGAAAATAGTTGCACATCAGATGTGTGAGCATTTAAACAATAATGAGCTGTTTGAGAAGTTTCAGTCAGGCTTTAGAGCTCATCACAGCACTGAAACAGCTCTGGTGAAGGTTACTAATGATATTCTCATAGCCTCAGACAATGGACTGGTGACCATTCTGGTCCTGTTAGATCTCAGTGCTGCCTTTGACACTGTTGATCAAAATATTCTCATAGAAAGGCTTCAAAGTGTCGGTATAATAGGAACAGCACTAGGCTGGTTTAAATCTTATTTGTCCAACAGATTTCAGTTTGTTCAGGTAAACAATAGATCTTCCTCGGCCTCAATAGTTACTTGCCGAGTACCACAGGGTTCAGTGCTTGGGCCGATCTTTTTTACTATATATATGCTTCCTATTGGTAAAATCATTAGGCAGCATGTGACACATTTCCATAGTTACGCAGATGATACACAGCTATATCTATTCATAAATCCTGATGAATCCAATCAGTTAGGTAGACTACAGGCATATCTGGAAGTAGTAAAAACTTGGATGACTCTAAACTTCTTGCTTCTGAATTCTGATCAAACAGAAGTTGTCGTCTTTCGACCAGAAGCTCTGAAAAAGAAACTACTTAGTCAACTCCTTCACCTGGACGGCATTAAATTAGCCTCCAGTAATAAAGCAAAGAACCTCTGTGTTATTTTTTACCAAGATATGTCATTTAGATCTCACATTAAAGAAATCTCTAGGATTTATTTTTTTCACCTTAGGAATATTGCAAAAATTAGAACCATCCTGTACAGGAGTGATGCTGAAAAACTAGTCCATGCCTCATTTTACTTCAAGGCTGGATTACTGTAACTCTTTATTATCAGGTAGAGCACAGAATACAATTAAAAGTCTTCGGTTAGTGCAAAATGCTGCTGCAAGGGTTCTAATGAATGAAAGAAGAAGAGATCACATTTCCCCTGTTTTAGCTTCTCTTCGCTGGCCCCCAGTAAAATCTACAATAGAATTCAAGATCCTCCTTCTGACATATAAAGCTCTTAATTATCAAGCTCCATCATACATGATAGACCTGATTGTTCCATATGTTCCTAACAGAGCACTTCGCTCTCAGACTGCAGGTCTACTGGTAGTTTTTCTAGGATTTCTAAAAGTAGAATGGGTGGCAGATCTTTCAGTTATCAAGCTCCCCACCTATGGAACCAGCTCCCAGGGTTGGTTCGTGACGCAGACAACTTTTATCTTTAAAACGAGGCTTAAATCCTTCCTCTTTGACAAAGCTTACAGTTAGAGACAGGTTAGACAGGTAGCTAGAGACAGGTTAGACAGGTAGCTAGGAAGAGACAGGTTAATGTAAGTAGTCAGGTAGAGTGTCAAAAGCTAGGAAGAGATAGGAAGAGGTAGAGTGGCCAGATAGAGATAGATTAATGTAAGCCAGGTAGAACGTGTTAGTAGCTATGTCTCCTAGTAGCTAGGAGACAGGTTAATGTTAGTAGCTATGCTGCTTTAGGCTAGGCTGTTGGAGGACATTATTAGAGTCTGTTCCTACTTTCTCTCCTACTTCTCCCCAACTGCATGATGTGCTGTCAATTCAAGCGCAAACCTGTTTTCTCTTAGTCTCTTCCTACAGTAGGTGCTCCTGACCCGCCCTGCTTGACGACCCTGACTAAGATGGCATTCCAGTGGAACAACTTCTGCTTCTGCATCAGTTCTGTTGCTCTTTCTTTGTCTCTGCTGCCTTCTCCAAACCCCAGACGGTCTCGGCAGATGACTGCTTATGCTAAGCCTGGTTCTGCTGGAGGTTTCTTCCTGTTAAAAGGGAGCTTTTCCTATCCACTTTCGCTTCATGCTTGCTCATTGTGAGGGATTGCTGAGAAGTCCCGACGCTAGATTAGATTAAATATTGTATTGTGATAACTTTTCTTGTAAAGTGCCTTGAGATGACATTTGTTGTGAAATGGCGCTATATAAATAAACTGAATTGAAAAATTGAATTTAATCTACAATTAAGAAAGCAACACAGGACTATTGAGCTGTGCAATTCTATAAACTATCTTGATCTGTATGTTTTAGATTTTCTCACCTTCGGATGGATTTGCTGAATGCCTTCAAAGATGGTGATAAATAAATGCAAAACACTTTCTGTGTGCCAGGCAACAGGTGGAGCAACAAAGGAGGCAGGTACAAGTAGGTGGGGAATATAGCGTTGTTAAATACAAAACATATTGAAAAAACTTAAATCCAACATTTTCTGTCCCAGTATTCATTTGTAAGGGGTACTGTAGACTGACGTTTATATACCCTGTATTTATTTATTTATTTCGTTTTGTCAACAATGTTTAAAGGAGATACTTTACCTGGTCAGAAAGAAATAAAAAAAAGTTTGAGGTATTTGTAACCTGTAAAGCAACCCACTATAAATTAAGCTTATAGATGTAAAATAAGGAAAAAGGAGCAACATAGAATAAAAAAGTGGCTATTTACTTAAAAAAGACATTTCAATGTAGACTTTTGACAGCTGATAAGAAAAGGTTGATGTAGACATTTCCATTGGGTGTCATATTGCGGCTTGATTTGACCCTTATGCAAGCATCAAAAGCGTACATATAGAGGGCGTATAGAGGTGAAAGTGAGATTGCGGAAGTGGTTACTGATTTGTGAGGAGGGGAGTCTCACCATTGAAGCATGACTAGCAGGTGATCGGAGTCAAATGGATTGGATACCTACAGAAGTAGGCAATGTATTAGCATTATATTGAAAAAAAGACTTAGAAAAGTGTTTCTACTGCTTAAGTTATTTTGTAAAAAAAATGTATTAGCATTTATTTAAAGTGATCTTTAGAATACCAGAATTTGCCCATAACGTTATAATTGTGTCTGTCTGATTACATCGTTTTAAATAAAAAAAAATGGATATTACACATTACTAAAGTAGCCTCTTTACCCAAAATATTTTTACTTTTCCTTAAAAATTTTTTGGGACATCTGCTTTTTGCTTTTATTTGAGTAAAAATATGTTTAAGTAGTGCTACTGTTATTTGAGTTCGATTTTTGGGTACTCTAGGCATCTCTGACAAGCCCATGAAGACTAATTTCACCTATAATGTGGATGAGACTGTTTTTTTCTGACACACTGAGTTTTTCCATCTAATTTCTTTCTGTGGCTCATGAAGGTATTCAGGGTTGAATAAAATATTCTTGTGCAGCATTCATATACAACTCAGTGACCCATCGTATTACATGGGGGTGTTGTGATTGAATGATAGATTGTGGTGTTCTAACATAAAATCCATGCCAGACTGAGGTTTCAATAAGACAAAATGTAAAAATAAATGTATGCATGCTTTTTGCAAAGGGCTGTAATTTGTTTTCTACTATCAAATCAGTGTATCTCCTAATAAATATATATAACTATAACTAAATTAATAATAAATTAATAATGTAAAATGATAACATAATGGGCATCAGGGAATTTACTGCTGGGATCCAGTTTATTTGAAGCATGAAGGATATTTTGCTCATTTTAGATACTGTGAGTTTTCTTAGAGATTAAACATCTATTTGTCTTTCTTTTATACAATCTTCTTTTACAAACCTTCCACATCTTAATTTCTGTTTTTCTCTTTTCATTTACAAGTATAAATCAAAGAATTAGAATGCCATTTCCAAAAGTAAAAGTTTTAAACATATGAATATATACACAAAGAGTAAAATAGATCAATCTTTGATTTATTGTAATTTTAATGCTTGTGACTTACAGATCATAAGAGCCCAAAATTCAGTGTCTAAGAAAAGAAGAATATTGTTAAAAAATGATATACTATATTCACTGAAAGTTAAATGGAAATAAAAAGTAGGGGAAAATACCCCAGCAACAGGAAAACTTTGCTACTTTATAGATGGAACTGCAAAAGTCTATTCAGGACTTTGGGGCAGCTTCACAAAGAGGGGATTTAGGGTGGAGTCGGTGCTTCAGCAGCAACTTTGTACAGATGGATATTACACATTGGCTGTGTCATATTCCTCATGTGAATCCACTCATACACTAGAGACAATGTTTGCAGCATCTTACCTGGGTTAGCAAGAAAACAAACTGCACTCAGTGTTCAAATGTCTTCTTTTCAGATGAAAGCAAAGTTCTCATTTCATTTGGAAATCAAGGTCCTAGAGTCTGGAGGAAGAGTGGCGAGATGCATAATGCTGCTTAAAGTTTATTGTGAAAAAGGCCGTGGGAACATATTTCTCAAGGGGGTCCTTTGATCAGTTGCACCCACATGTGGCATGCACACACACTCATACACACACAAAAATAAATATAGAATATCGGAACACTTAACAGAATATTTCCGTATTTGACCTTTATTTCAGTTGACAGAAATTTTTGGACAGAATAGTTGGCCCAAGGCTGTGGGAAGTAGGGTTACAGCACCCCCTTATGGATGAAGAATTGCATGCATGTTAATTTTGTGTCAGCATAACAAAATCAGGTAAAATTATGTCGTTTGATTTAACTTTGAATTGAACACAAAGTCCGGCTGTGTTATTTTTTAAAAGAAAGAAAATTACTTAAAGATGAGAGAGGACTTTTCACTTGCTCAGATGGCAGTAGAAGAATTTCCAGTGATGCACAGAGCACTTTATTTGCTGCATTTAGCATTGTGCTGTTGTGTGGCTCCTGCTAGCTTTCGTCTCCTCATTTTTCTTATTGGCTCCAAGTATTGCGCCATCTCTTCCAGAAAAAAATAAACATTTATTTGTTTTAAATTCAAAGTTAAAATCAATAATTTTATCAGAACTCTACAAGGGGTGGCTGAAGTATGCTCATCCTCCCTACTTCCCAAAGCCTTGATTGGGAAGCTTCCACAGTAAATGATGATTATTGGTGTCCACTAGGCTTTTTTAATCCTAAGTCAACACTGCAGCACTCAGCCTGCGGCCTTGTACTTACGACCGAATCACACCACTCCCTCTCGTGTGATATTGTTTAAATTATTGTGGTGTTACTAAGCTTGATTGGCAAGCAAAGCGATCTAACCTAAAACCAATAGAGAATCCATGAGGTATTGTCGAGAGGAAGATGAGGAACACCATAGCCACTGATGCAAATGACCTAAGGGCTGCTATTGAAGCAATTTGAGTTTTCATTACACCTCAGGAAAACCTAAGGCTAAAAACATCCATGCCATGGCACAGTGATTCATATGTAATTAGAATGTAATTCATATAAAAGCAGCACCAGCCAAGTATTGACGGAATAGAAATGGGTACATTTTTTAAAAGCCTGAAAAAATGTTTTTCTTTTCTGCAAGCCATAATTACCAAACTGAGAGGAAATTAAATCATAAAATACTTCGCCCTGCGTGTAATGTATCTACCAAATATTTGAGTTTCACTTTCTGAAATGAGAAAAATATTTAACTTTCAATATAAAGTTTACCATCCACTTTGGGCTGCATTCTCAAACAACCCGACTTCGAGAAGACCCCGGCATGACGGGGGCCGTTACCAGCCCTACACCGTCCACGGGCTGAGCCTCGATCAGGAGGACTCAGACAGAGTGTTGGTAGCCAGGTCTCCTAGTAGCTAGGAGACAGGTTAATGTTAGTAGCTATGCTGCTTTAGGCTAGGCTGTTGGAGGACATTATTAGGGTCTGTTCCTACTTTCTCTCCTACTTCTCCCCAACTGCATGATGTGCTGTCAATTCAAGCACTAACCTGTTTTCTATTATAGTAGGTGCTCCGGATTAGCCCTGCTTGACGACCCTGACTAAGATGGCATTGCAGTGACGGAAAATTCTCCACGTCCTGCAACAAACTTCTGCATCAGTTCTATTGCTCTTTCTGTGTCTCTGTTATGTATTCTCCAAGCCACAGACGGTCGCGGCAGATAACCGCTTGTGCTGAGCCTGGTTCTGCCGGAGGTTTCTTCCTGTTAAAAGGGAGTTTTTCCTTCCCACTGTCGCTGCATGCTTGCTCAGTATGAGGGATTGCTGAGAATTCCACGACGCAATCTTCTGTGGTTCTGTAATTTCTACACTAAACATTGTATTGTAATAACTCTTTTTGTAAAGTGCCTTGAGATGACATCTGTTGTGAAATGGCGCTATATAAATAAACTGAATTGAAAATATATTCAGATATTTTAATCTGTTTTTGTGTTGCAGTTATGAAACAAAATCCTTCAAGTAATTGTGCTTAGCAATGGGTCTAACACCTGCTTATTTTTTCCTTTAAACAACAAAACTTTCTGTTACTTGTTTTCAAGGTTGCAGCCATCTCTGTTGTTCTCTCTTTAATGAACTGAGTTTTTGCCAGCATTCAAATGACTTCACTCTTCTATACTTGCTAAATCACATTTGGAGTCTCTTGGGCTGGATTCTACCCCACCACACAACAGGCAACATGCTTCAGATTGGACAGGCTGACACTGACATAACAGTTTTTAGATTCAAATGGTGTTGAATGTTTTTTGGCTGCTTCATAAAGCAAGACTACTAAAAAATCCAAAAATGAATAAGTAATACAACAGAAGGCCCCCACCATTTTTTTTTATAACAGCAAAGTAGGGATGCAATGATTTGGATACTTGCTGACTTAGAGTACAAATACTGATACTTCTACCACACAAATGAATTGGAAGACATGCTTTATTTTATTTTCTGCTTGTGACAACAAATGATGTTAAATTAGATTAAAAAAATAAGATATTAATAAAAATGACCACAAAAAAAACAAAAAACTAATATTTTCAGGGAAAAAAGGCAGAGTTTCCACCTTTCAAGTATTGGATTATGATATTGGTTAACCAACTGATATAGATAAGAGCACATTAGCACGGTATCGCTCCCGATACCAGATACCAGTATTGGTATCGGTGCATCCCTACAGTAAAGTGTTTTATTCTAAAATTAGAAATGTCTAATGTCTAATGTCTAAAAGTGGAGCCCTTGGTGTATTTGCTTCCTTTGTATATATTTTGTGTTGTGAAATTAAAGACAAGTATAACATTTTTATTAACCACAGTTTCTTTTTTTATTTTCATTTTATAGTAAAGGGGAACCTGTAATTAATAATCAACTTTCTGTAAAAAGCAGACTTGTTTCATTCTCTTGGCTAAAGACAGTTACATTTACTTAGAATTAGTGACTATGCTCCATTCTTGATGCTTAGAATCAACTGTACATCAATATCAAACTTAATTGTATAAGACAGTTAAAGAACAACTGTTCAATAAATTGTTTCTCAATTTCACCAGAAAACAATAAAAATAAAATCTCCAAAGCTTTATATACAAAGGCAATGTAAAACAAGCAGCCACAGATATTTAGCACAATGTGTGCAACTCTTTTTTATGTTTAGCATGACAATTATTTTGGTTTTAACAAAACATTGCATGCTAAGAAGATAAAAAATACAATTTTAATACAATAAAATTTTAAGCTATTTCATTATTTAAAAGAAAATCAAGTTTTAAGGACGTATTCATATTTTTTACTTGACAAGTTGAAAAAATGTTGGACAGCATTGGTCAAAATGGACAACAATCGTTTGCATCTGGATTTTTATCTGCAACAATTTACAACAATCTCCCCCCATCTACTGCTCTATAAACATTTCTTTTATCGTCAATCTGGAGAAAAATGGGTTGCATCTACAAAATATTTATTCCTCATGCATTTTTCTCCAGAACATAGTTTACCCAGGAGAAGTATTATTAAAGTGACCTTTTAGCAGACTTCTTAATATCTTAAGAATTTTAATGCAAATTTACTGAGTCTGTCAGACTCAGGTTAAAATCAATCTAATTTATATGTGAAGATTCTGTGCCATCAGAAAAATATCAAGAAATCTTTTTTTTCAAATATTCACTTTTAGGAGAAATCCAAAATAAAACCTGAAAATTGTTTTGTTAGTTTCCACACGTATTCATTGTTATCTATTAATAATTGTTTTTTGCTTCGCACTTTTATTTTTTGTTCATATCTTATCATTGTTTTACACTTTATAATTTAAAACACTGTCTTAACATTTTTATCAGTATTTTACTATTTAATCTCATTATCTACTGTTTATATTAATATTTTAACTTCTTATTTTAATCATCCGCCCAGTGTTTCCTCTATAGGAGCCCTCTGCATCGGGAGCGGTGGTCGGCTGTAGCTGCCTGGGTGTTCTCCAGGTAGCGCTCGGGTGAAGCGCTACCCTCCTCTGGGCGCCCTGGGTCAGCGCCTTGGCTGCTGTTGTTGATCTGCTGCTGCCGATCCGGATGGCTCCCATGATGGCGTTTCCTGGTTCATCTGTACTCAGCCCGTTTTTGCTTTTTTGTTGCTTTTAAGTATTTGCATGCATGGGACATGGGATAGGTGGGGGGGGGGGGTATAGTTGTAGTGATGTTTCTATATTGGGATTTTGGAAGGGGGGATTTAAATCTGTAAAGCTTTTTCCTTCCATGAATTTTGTTTGAAATGTGCTTTATAAAAAAAGTCTGATTTGATTTAAACAGATGTGTTTTCTATGTGGCAATAATTTTGACCCCCTCTAAATTTTTCTATTTTTTTTTTCAAAAATTGTTTATCTGTACAAATCCAGTATATCAACACATATGGAGGGCGACAACATTACACCTTTAATTTAAGCACATTCATTTTGTTCTCAAGTTGAAGAAAACTGCATTTAAACTTAATACATGCATGGATACCTGCAAGTGAAGTTGACAGAATAAACTGCCTTCTTTATTCCTCATGTTAGTTCTTCATTTTCTCCAGTTTGCGCTGACAAAATAAAAAAAATAAAATATTACTTTAATTACATTTATTGTTTTAATATGTTCCTCAAAATTGAATTAGGTTAAAGTAAAATTGTTAAGTCAGTCTAAAATGGCCACGGTGCTACACAATTATTGTTATTATCTTGTATTTAAATAAGGAATATGACTTCGCACTGGAAATGAGGTCACATTTCTTGTTTAAATATATAACTTTTAAGTCATTGTGTAGCACAGTGGTTAGTGCAGGTTCTTGGTGAACAGAGACCCAGATCTTGTCCTGGGTTTGAGGTCCATTCTCTGCTGCGTGTTCTTGTGGGCCTCCGTGTACAATCCACTGTCAAATATTGTGGCCATGGCCAACTTAAACTGTATGAACAACTATACTTTAAACTAACCTGATTACATTTCGTGGAACCTGTTGACAAAATATTTTTTTTTAAAGTCAACATTTATTTTTTTGTAGATAACTGACTTCACATAGTTCATTTCTATGTGTCCATGCTTTCATCAACTTATGATTACATGTCATTTGTCAGACAAAGAACCTGAAAGAAACAGATATTAGAGGTGGAGTTTGAAAGAGCAGATAGGCAGATGAAGGGATGAGGGGATGAAGGGATGAGGGAGGGGATGAAAGGATGAGGGGATGGAAGGATGATGGGGATGAAGGGGGGATGAAGCAGGGGATGAAGGGATGAGGGAGGGGATGAAAGGATGAGGGGATGGAAGGATGATGGGGATGAAGGGGGGATGAGGGAGGGGATGAAGGGATGAAGGAGGGGATGAAAGGATGAGGGGATGGAAGGATGAGGGGATGGAAGGATGAAGGGGATGACGGGGGGATGAAGGAGGGGATGAAAGAGGGAATGACGGAGGAGATGAAGGGATGAAAGGGATGAGGGGATGAAGGGATGAGGGAGGGGATGAGAGAGGGAATGACGGAGGAGATGAAGGGATGAGGGGATGAAGGGATGAGGGAGGGGTTGAGAGAGGGAATGACGGAGGAGATGAAGGGACGATGGGATGAAAAGGATGAAGGGATGAGGGAGGGGATGAAGGGAGGGGATGAAGGGATGAGGGAGGGGATGAGGGGGGGGGTGAAGGGATGAGGGAGCGGATGAAGGGATGAGGGAATAGTAAAATGGGGATGTAATACTGAGACAAGATGAAGGATCAGCGGGAGGGAGGGTGGGGTTTACGAGACCACAGTCTGAGCGACGCTGATGGCCAGGTGCTCTGGTTTAAATAGATCACAGAGTAATTAGGAATGGAATTCAGGTGTGAGATGCCAGGTGAGTCAGATCTGAGTAGATTAGTGAGAGAATACTGAATATGAGGCGTGGTCCAGCTCACGAACCTAATTTAACATATTAACTTACATTTAAATTTTACTGACATGTTTCTTCTGGAAGTGATAGTATCCTTTAGAGAAGCCCATCCGAGTCGAGACTTCAATCTCATATTTGAAATGTATAGGGAGCTAAAGATTAGGTTCATGGCAAGGAGGCTTTCTCAACTCAAAGGCTTGTTGCTTGTCATCAGTTTTATTAAATAAACTTACAAGTGAACACAAGCTTTTGAGGAATTACTAGAATTTGTTGTACTGTCAACTTTTTTTGTGTGTGTGGTGCTTCTTGAGAACTGCTGTGATGGACTGGAAACCTGTGTATGGTGTACCCCACTGCTTCTTACACAATGAGATGGAGGTAGGGATGGATAGATGGATGGATGGATGGATGGATGGATGGATGCATTATTGAGACCGAGACACACTGACAGATGTTCTTTTTTTCTTTTTTTTTGGAATCTACAGTATTATTTGCAACAGAATGCAAAACAAATATAAAGGCAATTTTTTTTGCGACCTAAAAATATAACCATAATTGAATGGGATCTGATGTGAAAAGTGAACTTAACCTCAGACGGAGCGCTGAGGGAAAAAATATCTAGTATTTGAAGCCACCAACTTGACAAGACCAGCCATGTTCGGAAAAGATCTCTGTGCTCCAAAAGATGTGAAGGCAATTAGTAGACTTTAACACCATCCTTGTCGCCCACACGGTGTGCTAACCTTCCACATGCTTGCGTACTTTGAATGATCTTGACAGGAGGCCCAAACAAAACAAAAGAAAGCATTTTTTTTTCAGATTAAAAACTCAAAAAGGAACTCCAGAAAACCAGAACAGTTCCTCATGAAATCACATAGAAAAAAGTAACAGAGGATCTTTATTCTATGTATCGTTGTGACTCTTCAAAACACAGACTGCAACTTATGTTTAATTCATGTCAGGAAAATCTGCTCAAACATTGAGTTATTATTATTCACAGTGCCATTTCTTTTTAGAGGCCACATGTAAATATCCGCAGAGACAGTTTGTTCTCTGAGAATTATCCCGACTCGTAGCTGTTACCCTCTAACTGACTGCTGGTCTCTTTCTGCTTGGATTGACCTCTGAATGAGCCCGGTAGGTTCCTCACTTGGACTTTGGAACTGAATTCCAAGGAACGTGATCTTCCTCTAAATGGGATTCTCCTCTCTACCACAAGTACTCGGAGGCAAAAAAAAAGCATTCGTAAATTTTAAAGCTGAGACATCTGAAATAAAAAGTGGTGGTGAAAAAGAAACCTTTAAAACAAAATGGAATCAAGTGAATCACGCTTGATGAAACCAATCGGGTCTCTTCTTTGATGATTCTGTGGCTTTTCTGTGTGATGATCCCTCACATGACTGCATATAGAATACAAACCAATTTTTGCAATTTCTCATTTGATATTTCTTTAGAAATATTTATTCATTTTTTTAAATCTTGTGGTTTACATTTTGGTGAAAGAAACATTTTTCTTTTGTTTTTTTCTGTGTTTATTTTAGTCATTTCAGTCTTTTAGTGTGTTATCTTCTGCTTTTATTGTTTTTCATTCTATTTTATCAATATGTATTGTTTTAAACAGTTTTAGCACTTTGGTAAAGACAAAAAATGCTTTCCCAATAACATTGATTTGCTTTTTATTCATGTTTTAATGTAATAGTGTGATCTATCAGGTAAAGATGCTGTGTGGATAAACTTCACTTAATATTTTAGTTTTAGATGTGACCTGTTTGATGTTATTACCATCTGGACATCTGGCTGCAAACACCAAGTTACTCGATCGTCATAGTTTTAACAAAGTAAATATCCTATTTTTTTGTGTCACAGCAGCCTATAAAGGGTGACCTCGTAGCTGCCCAGATTATCAGTAAGCAAACTGAGGGTGATTATTTACAAGGCTGAGTGCTGACACTATTACTATAGAGTAAAACTGTGGTGGAGTCATCTATGTATTTTCTATTATTACTGTAGAAATGTAGATAGATGTTTAATCTGTATGAAGTTTCTGTTCTTTTTTTTATCCCCAAACTAATGCATGCTTGTGTAGTCTGACCCAGTTTAAAAACATAGGTGAAATCTGGTTAAAAAATAAAATAAAAATGCATCTTGTGTTCACAGCTTTAGACACAACGCAGAGTACCAGTACAAGGCTACATCCAGTGTTGCCACAGTAACTTTGAAAAAGTAATGATTACTGACTACTGATTACTCCTTCCAAAAGTAAATAAGTTACTTTACTGATTATTTTAAAAGTAACCAAATTAGATTACAAGTTACTTTTAATTACTTTCAGCAGCTGCCAGTAGCACTTCCCACTGCCTTAACATAGAAACAATAACCCATTTTGCCAATACTCACTTTATTGGAAATACATTTTAACAGTAGGCTAAGGTCAGAAATATACTTGATTTTTAACCTCACGTTGACACCAGTAACTATGGAGCAAGAATAGTTCCAGTAAGGGGCAGGTACAGAGTACAAAACTCTGTGTTTCTCAATGCCCAGGAACCTTGCCTTGATGCCTTGGTCCCACCGTAGTTGCCTAGGTGATACGTCATCAGGGACCGAGGATGTTTCTCAATGTCAAGGTGCCTCGCCTACCGAGGGAATGCCTGGGTAGGCCAAGCGCCTTCCTTAGGAGGACACTGTCCTTCCTTGGTCAAAGAAAACGGTTAAATGGAACAGACTTACCTCACGTGACCGCGGCTGCCGGCTTAAGTGCTCTGTTTACGTCCCGCCCGTCGTAGTAGCATTGTAGCATAGTAACATTACTTCAGTCATGGAACTGGAAATGTATAACCAGCATTTTACTTCTTTTTTTTACTATGTATATGTCAGCTAAATCAAATGTGTCAGCGAATTAGTACCTTGTAGCCACCCAAGCTGCAACTACTAAGCAACTAACCAACCATATATAACTGCTTTGGATCTAAAAAATAATAATAATAAATAAAACAAACATTTTAGAACTAAGCCCGATAGCTAAAAATTAGTTGACTTACATTTAACCTCGAAATTTACCCCAGAAGTAGCTGCTACCATGCTGTAATTTGGGAAAATTTTGACCGAGAGAAGGCATCAAGGCACCTTACACCTATGCTTGGTGAGTTACCTAAACGACAAACGGAGGACAGATTCCTCGGTAGCACATGAACATTGGAACACGCCTCAGAAGCTCAGGCCAAAACAAACATTGCAACCGTAAAGGAGATAATCAGCTGTTTCTAATTGCAACAGAAAAAGACGGCAGCAGTGTTGTTAAAGATATGTAAAACCATATTGTCGCTTGTTTTCCTAATGCTTTTGCCGCCATGTACCAAATATGTATTTTTGCTTAAGAAAATTACCAAAATACTAATAGTAAATGCACAGTGTCTTAAACAAGTAACTTACTGTATGGAAATAGTAACGTGTTAGATTAGTTCTTACTGAAAAAGTGGTCATATTAGGAGTAACGCACTACTCAGTAAAGCGTTACCGGCATCACTGGCTACAGCACATAGCTGCTGCTAATACTTCATACTTATGTTCATTAATTAGGATAAGACAGATTTCAGTGCAACCAAGCATTGTTGTAATTCTTAAAATTCTATCAGTTTTTTGTTGTTGTTAGTTTCTCATGAAGCAGTGCATCTTATACCAAAAGCACAAAGAGGAATATAGAAGTCAGAGATGAAACCGAGCTTTCATTCATATTCTGCAGCTTTCTTCAGCCATCTGATTATTTTTCAAAATGAATCATCCATGAGATTAAACACAGATCACAGTGGGACTGAGTTTTTAACTCATTCTTTCTTAATTGCTGTGTGTTGGCGGGACTGAATCACTACTATATTAAAATATTAAGAATGTCCCTGTAATCTGATCTGTTACATGTTAATCTTCAGTTGTTTTCTGAGGAATGTTAACAATCTGACCCGTGTGGAGCAGAGTCCACATCACACAAGTTTCTAACCATATTACTGTAATTACATTTACATTTAACTGAAGCTTTGTGTCGAGTCCTGATTGTTCCTTTTTAGGTTATCTTGGTCTGATTTAAACATTTTAAAAATGTACCTGTGACAAATGAGCAAAAGTAGAAAAAATCTATTAGGGGGTAGAGACTTTTTCACAGCACCGTGCGGTTCTTATCGGACATTGTGAAGTGACCCAAAAATAAGCTGTTCCTTAAGGAGAAAACACAATTTAGGATTATGCTACAGTGTGGTCACATGTAAACAGTGTGAAAAGCATTAGGCGTAACACACATGCCCGAGGATTATCTGTGTTTAGGGTGAGAGTTTAGGAGGTGAGCTAATCCGGTGGTCAAGCTGACCTGAAGGCTGTAACCTGTTTGTGATGGATGATTTAGATTAATGCAGAGCTTCAATCTATACTAACAACACCTTTACATAACAGTTCTGTTTGTTATGTGAGCCCCACAGGAAGTGTTGACAAAATGTCGAAGTATTTACGTCAAAATCGACAGATGAATGCTGTTTTTGTCCTTTTGTGTTTCTCTCTACAGACAGAATGGATTTGTTCTGTTTGGTGAAATGTGTGATTGTTCTGCATTCAAAGGACTACCAAATGAAACAGTGGAGACAAAATTCATGGAAGGGAAAAGCAAGCAGTTGTAATTTGATGAAGTGTGAAAACTGGAAAAGCCTTGAATGAACCAAGTGTGGTGTGGTTGGTAAAGACGCTACAGATGTGTGTGACAGATGACTGGGTGATGTCTTTTTGATGAACTGACTCAACGGAGAGTAAAGACACAGTCATAATAATCTGGAGCAGGAAGATGCCAATAAATCCTAACTACAGCCTCCTTTTGACTTCTCTTTTGTATATACAGCAAATTAATTTACTGTCTTTTACATGCAATAACATCAGAAAGGTTATGTATTATGGCTGTCTTGATGGTCATATGTGATTCTCGAATCTTTTACATTTGTTATACATACTATTGTCTAAATAAATATCTTTGTAAAAGGATTCATGGTAGCCAGTCATAAAGACGAGAAGAGAGATTCAAAGAGCTTTTTGCTGTATTGTCTTGTATTTGCTGACCTCTTTGTTTTGCATCAAGAACAACTTGTTCCGGAAACAAACTCGAAAAATCGTCCTACCGAGCGATGTTGGCTATCGGTGTATGAATGCGAGTGTGAATGGGTGAGTGTTGCTTCAATGTAAAGCGCTTTGAGTGGTCAGTATGACTACAAAAGCGCTATATAAGTTCAGTCAGTCCAAAATCATGAAAAACTGTTGTTTTTTTCAACAGGATCAGTATTCTTTGTTGTATAAAAACAGCAGTAAATGGGATCTTCGAATCAAATAAAAAAAAATTCTGAATAACTTAAATTGAATACAAAATACCACCTTTATTGCTTTACTTCATCCTTTTTAATCCTCTCAGCCAAACGTCTGCTGGCTCAGTGGAGCAATCACCCATCATTCATCTAGAGAGGTGAACTGACAAGCAAAACAAAAGATGATTCGTTTTGAGGTCTCATCCAAAGAAAGAAAACTATCTTAAATTGAGTGAAAAATGGGTTCTTAACTGGCAAGTCTTAAATGCTGTCAAATGACAGACGAGATAAGGACATTGTGTGGGTGGGCAGTCAAAGCCACAAGGTCGTGTGCTGCAACTTGTAACTCATGATAGAAATGTACAGTATCTAAGCTAAAATGTTTGAGCTTGTGGGCAGAGTATTAGTTATACAGACTTACATTTCTAAGATTTTTCAGTATCCTGGGAGCTTGTATCAATGTTAGAACCATTCAGCAAGTCATATAATATTACTTATTGCTTTCGTTTGTGTAAATTATTCCTTATTCCAGGAAAATAGAGCACATCACCAAAGTTCTAAAATACTTACACTGGCTCCCTGTTGCTCAGAGAATAGACTTCAAAATACTCCTACTATTTCATAAACCATTTAATGGCCTAGCTTCAAAATATGTTGAAGTCTTGCTGTCTTTATACCAACCCCCCAGACCAGGTAGGTCCTCCAGCTCTAATTTATTAATATCCCTGGAATCAGAATGAAACACAGAGAAGCAGCTTTACTTTTTCATGCTCCCCTTGTCTGGAACTAACCCTGATGACTTCAAAGCTGCTCAAACACTGAGCTGCTTTAAATCAAAACTTCAACCTCATCTGTTTAGACCTGCCTTTGAGTAAATGATTATGATGCACAATTGTTTTTTTTTTGTTTTTTTTACTTTCTCTAATGTTGTATTTTATATTTTTCATGTTTTTTGGTTTTCATGTTATATTCTTCATTGTTTTTGCTTTTTCTTTCCATGCCATATGTTTTGTTTGTTCATTTTTGCTTTCCATGCTTTTATGCTTTTCATGTTTTTATGTTTTATTAAATTTACTGGCAACCTCCTGGCACTGTTAGGAGGTGAAAATAATTACTAGGAAATATTAGTTAGTGGGTACATTACAGTAATACAGTCTAGACACTAGACTAGACATAGGGTCTGAAACTAGCAAAATTTCACTTACAGATAGTGCCTTACGTCTTAACTGTTGTTTTTATTTTACATGCTTTTATATCTTATGTTTTGTTTGTTTCTTTACCACTGAATCATGTAAAATGATTGTTGCTGAAAGTGTGCTAAACAATAAAATTGCCTTGCCTTCTTCACTTTATTCAATTTCTCTTCTCTGTCCTCCCACACACTTGTCTGTGTAGACATTTTGGGTTGAATTAGCAAATGTTTTGACAAGGACTGCATTACATTTTGATGAAGTTCTTGTATTGCACACATTCTGCCCTTTAATCAACACACAGATGCAGAACTGGAATGCAGCTATCATTTAAGCCCGCAACTGCAGCTTGGACACCTCTGTCCAACTATTCATAGTTGACTATTTAGTCTGCTGCAATACCTGTGCTCATCTATTAGCCTTTCCAGCACACTACTTGACAATATCAAGCTAGTCTGGTATTTTATCAAACTTATTAACAACTTGGTACTAAAATCCTCAACATAACTAATAAATAAAGATTCTGCCAATCAGTCAACAAGTGATCTCTCAGTGTGTGTACAAGTCAACTCTCACCACCTAAAGTTTTAAATAGTCAACTAGGGGGACTTTTTAATAGTTACCTACTTCAGTGTTTTAGATCTTACTCAAATCAAGATAGGACAGGATCAGGTATTAATGTTGCTAAATACATTTTACGCATCCTTTATGAAAATGTAAAATGCATTGAAAAAAAGTATCTTTTTGACTATGATAAGTACATGACTGCAAATGTCGAATGTGTCAATTCAAAGATAAGACTTTTAATAGATTTTTTTGTCTGAAGTTTTGATTTAAATTACCCTCTAACTCACATATTTCTTCTATCCTTAAACATTTTTTGCTGATGATTTGGTAGTAATTTATTTTTTTACTTTAAATATAAATTGAGACGTAAATTGAACAAAATCCACAAATTTCAGTACTTTTGATTTTACAAACAACAATTTACTCAAATTAATTTGCTCATAATCAACATGATTTCTTATCATAACTGCCCTTTTCTGCAAAATACTTATCCTCTGTACGGCAGTTTTCTATTTATTGCCCCACATTTCCAAACTGTAGTCCATCTACAGCAGAATAAGTACACAATATAGCATCTAAAATTCTCCGGAAAACAGTGAGAAAATTAACTGAGAACAGGATGTGATTCTTGTGATAACGCCCCAAACAAACAGCTGATGTAACTGTAATCAAACTAAATTACATTACATTTTTTTGATCATTCCTCTCTAATAAAACCAAGTCTGCCAGTGCACCACATTCATTTACGTATAGATGAAACATATAGATGAAACCAAGATGAATACTGTTGGCCATTTGTGGAGCTTCTCGTCTCCTCACAGCTGTGAGTTTGAGATAATGAAATACAACCTGAATAAAAATCTCTTCCCTGCATTCAAATTACATCCGATCAAGCCCACTTTCATGTTGCGTTAGCAATATAAAATATTAAAGTGGGCCATTTGTACCACTACCCATGACAGCAAAATCTCCAGCTGTCAGTCATTTTGAAGATTTGCTTTCTTTTCACAGATGCCGTTTAGAGAAATAATAAAATACGATGGAAACGCAGACCAGGATGTGGATTCTCTCATTCTTCTCCCTCATAATTACTGGATCAAGGTGATATAATAGTTGTGCAAGAATTGCAAATCTGTCTTACCTTGTCATATTAATATTTATATTTTTATCTTGAAACCTGTTGACTACGTCTTAGTAAAGGAGAATGCATGCTGCCCCATATTACTGGTGTAGATATAAACCTAAAATAAAATACATAATGCTTCAGGATAGATATTCTAGCTTCATGCAGCGTTATGAAGCCATTGGGGTAAGCTGGCCAATCAGCATACAGCTACATTTAATATTCATGTCTTGGCCAAAAGGGCTTCATTATGGGGTTGTATTTGGTCATTTATAAGGGGCTCCTGTGTCATTTTGAGTCCCAACAATGTTTCACATGCTACACATTGCTCTAAAACCAATATATGACAACTGGGACAATTCACTTTTATTTATATAGCGCACACAACAAATATCATCTCAAGGCACTTTACAACAAAAGTCATTTCAATAAAATTAAACATACATTCCAATCGGTAAAAAGTTTTCTATGTAAGGAATCCCAGGATATTGCGATGTCATCAATGTGAGGTTGTGCCCGGATCATGCAGACTCCAACCACAGCAATCCCTCATACTGAGCAGACATGTAGCAAGAGTGGAAAGTAAAAACTCCCCTTTAACAGGAAGAAACCTCCGGCAGAACCTGACTCAGTACAAGCGGTCATCTGCCACGACTGTCTGGGGGTCTGAGAAGACAGAGAAGAGACCGCATGGAGGGTTAACAATCACAATAACAGCAGAAAAAATATATCTGGAGAGTGGAAGAAGAAAAAAGTAGAAGAGAGAAGAAAAGTGTCCAGTCTGTCCTCCAACAGTCGCTTTCCCTGTTTGCTCCAGAATTGTGAAAAGTTGAACACTGTTGCCAAAATGAGGTTTTGTGAGCATCGACAGGAGGAGTACCAGTAACTGAAGCTTCTGTTGATCAAACTAATTTGCGTAAGATCCTAAACATACATCTACAAATGGAATGGTTTAGATAAAACCTCAACCAAGGGTTGGAATGGCCAAGTTAAAGGTAAGACCTAAATTCAACTGAGAATATGCGGCAAGACTTAAAAAATGTATCTTGACATGCGCTGTCCTTCCAATCTGACTGAGCTTGAGCTATTTTGTAAAGAAGAAGTGGCAAAAATCTGTCTTTAGATGTACAAAGCTGGTAGAGATTACACCCTAAAAGATACCTTAAAGCAAGGCTGTCTAGCTCCAATCCTCCTTTGATTTAGATGCAATGAACCAGGGAAAGAGGTCACACCTGCTGGATAGCGGCCCTTTAGGACCAACTTAAGCCGTAAAGACTTATTGCTGATATTTCATTGAAGCGGGTGAAACAATTGTATAGATTCATGGGGTCTGAATACAAACGTACATTTCCCATTTTCGTTTTATATTGTCATGATCAACAGGTGTTTGCAGGCTTACTTTGAGTTCCATTTGTGTCTGGAGTTTGATCATTTGTTTAATAGATCTGATCAATTTAGTTAATTTCACTGTGATTATTTTTTTCAGATTTGTATTTTTTTGCATTTAGGATTATTGTTTTGTGATTTGAGGCTCTTTTTTTTCTTTTTCTTACTTGCCCATCTGCCTCCCTTCCCAGCAGCAATTCATCTGTTAATTTCTCAGTCTGCTCTTTCCTCCAGCTGCCACTACTCACCTATGATTAGCTCTACTGATCTTTTTGTCACTTCCACTTCTCTCCCTCAGTACATAAATGAGCTCTTCATTCTCTTTCACTTACTGCTGGATCCTTCCATTACCTTCCCTCGCCTCCTGTCTCTTACTTCTTGTCTTCCTATATCCATTTATTGTTTCCGGATGCTCCTTGTGCCTGTCTGTAGTGATGGTGAGATGAAAGCTTGTGGTGAACTGAAGCGTTCCACCTAGTGGGTCGACTCATGAGTCACTCCAGTTTTCCTAGTTACCATATTAATGTTTCCATCCTAAACTGACTTAGCTGAGCTTGATCAACCATGGTCAATTGTTTTTGTTTATCATGCGGTGCTCCACCATGCCTCAGCATGGATAGGATATTTTTGTTGCCTCAAAGTCCTTTTGAACACATCACACGCTTCAAAACACCAGAGATTAGAAGAAAGAAATGAGAGCACAGGATCCCCAGTGGGTTTTTTTTTTACTTTGATGTAACTGACGATTTATTACTATGTTGAAATCCTATCAGGGAAGCTAATAAAAATGTTACTAGACACGGGAAAATCTCATCTTTAGTTTCATTACACAAAAAATCCCCCAAAAATCGCAAATAGATTCCAAACACAGCGTCTTTGCTTCCTCTAATGTTTCATTTCTCGAGCAAACCGTCAACCTGGTTCATGAATCAGTCATGTGAGACGGCCGGCGAGCGAGGCCTCGAACGTCACAGTATAGCCTACGTAATCCATACGAGCCTCGATACGCGCTTCACAAAATCCCTCCTGAATTACTCGGCAAACGCTACAAATCCTGGGCTCACAGGACACATCAATATTTTCCTGTAAATTGTCTTTCCTAGTGTTCCTCATTAAAGTCCGCCTGTGCTCACCTTGTGCCAGCAGGTCTGTCTACGCCTTGGCCCGACCTTAAACAGCAGTAGGACATTTATATTCTCCTTTTTCTTTTGTGTCGGTCCATCACATAAAATGCCGATAAAATACTTAGAAGTCTGTGGTTGTAACCTGACTAAATGAAAAACAAACAGAAACCCCTTGTACGGAGTGAGAACAGTTGAAGCAGTAATTATAACTTAAGTTAAATAGTCTATTATGGACTCTCTCTCTCTCTCTTTCTCTCTCTCTCTCTCTCTCTCTCTCTCTCTCTTATCACATCATGAGAAGAAGAAGAAAGGTAGCGAGCACAAAGTTATTGGAGGAGCGGCGGAGCTGCACCTCAGCACCACGGACAGCGTACGATCACCGAACAGCCATGGAATAATGCTAAGAATGAGTGGAAGATAAAGAACTTTGCTCGAAGATTTGCTTTTATTTGTTTTTGTATTATCAACATTTGGATTCCCTTTTTTTTACCTCTCTCCAAAGTAAGCCGAATCTTTGTATATATTTGTATTTTCACTCGATGTCCGTAAAATGCTTCAACATTGCTTAAAGTGTATGAAAGATTCTGCCATCATCACAGGATAGCTCTAGCAAAAGTATTGCATTGATACCGTAAAGCGGCTATAGCAGAATTTAAATATATTAGTACAACAATAAGCAGATGCGTCGTGCGTAAAAGCTGTGACGCCGCTCAGTACCATCCCGCTTTGGTGTGCGGCGCACTCGCCTTTTGATTGCAAAATCAGATAAATGCTTCTTAATTACCAGCGTTATTGTAGTTTACATTAGGCTTTTTAAAATTCACGAAATGATCGTATGAGGTTTGAGTCTCTCTTGTTTAAAATTAGATTTGAGTAAAAACTGACACACTGACTCAATCTTTTTCTACTGACTTTACATAAGAAAACAAACGTCAAATAACACTTCACTGTTGCTGTTTTACTTCTTTTTTTGCTCTAAAATAGGAACCATAAAAAAAATTATCAGGGGAATCGCATCTGCATGTGGACTGTACATAATGGACCATCTGGACTCATCCTGGTACCCAGTCCCTCCAGAACCCAACTCCTCTGGAGCCACCAGCTCACCCTTTTTCTTTCCTTACCATCGTCTGCCAAACATCTCCTCCAACGTGTCCACGCAGAGTGTACCGTTTCAGGGCAGCAGCACCCTGGTTACTGCTATTATCTCCTTCACCGTGTTCTTGGTGGGTCTGATCGGCAACACATTGGCCATTTACGTAGTGCTGCGCTACGCCAAGATGAAGACTGTCACCAACATCTACATCCTGAACCTGGCTGTGGCCGATGAGCTCTACATTATTGGGCTCCCCTTTCTCACTACTCAAAATGTGCTCTCCTACTGGCCCTTTGGATCCTTCCTCTGTCGTGTGGTAATGACTGCAGACTCTATGAACCAGTTCACATCCATCTTCTGCCTCACGGTCATGTCCATGGATCGTTACCTGGCTGTGGTCCATCCAATTCGGAGCACCAAATGGAGACACCCTCGGGTGGCCAAGGTGGTGAGCGCAACGGTGTGGGCTGTGTCCTTTATTGTGGTACTGCCAGTGGTCATCTTCTCTGACGTGCAGGTAAGCCTTTCTCATATCATTTCAGTAAGTTATATATGGCTCTTCTCAACCAAACTCATTCAGTTGTTTCTATTGGATGAAATATGGAGGTCCAAAAGTGCAACAATTTAAAAAAGAAATGGTCCTTCCTTCCTTCCTTCCTTCCTTCCTTCCTTTTCACTTCTTGTCTTAGATTTTTCATTCTTGTTTCTTTGTTATGTAATCTTTTATTTATTTTTCCCAATTTCTTCCGTTTCCTCTTACAAGGTTTTATAATTGATTTGATTTGGTTTTGTTTCCTCCATGTTTACTAGTGCTTTCATATCAAGTTCCTCTTAGGTTTTTATTCTCTTATATTGTTTATCTTTAGTTCTTTTTAGTTAGTTCTTCTCAGTTAGGAGGATAGATTTATATCTAGTCTCCCCTTCTGTTTAGTCATTTCCTGTTTTTCTTCCTGCCATTCTGCTCCCAAGTCCAGCTTCCAGTTGCCTCCACCTGTTCTCTCCGTCTCACCTGCATCCGTCTGCCACTAATTGGTTCTCAGGCACTCAGTGTCATTCCTCAATCAGTTTATTGAGGCTCCCTGATCACTGCAGTACTTCGCTGAACCGTCAGTCTTTCTTGGCCGTATTCCCCCGCCATCCCTTGTCACCTTCGTCCTCCGTTATTTTCTCAGTATTTATTTTTATGTTTTCAGTTCAATCTTTGTAAGTTTTTGTAAGTTCTTTAAATTCATTAAATTCAACTCAATCGAAAAAGTGGAGGGTCCTCCATTCTATACCCACACCTGACAGTGGTCTATCAGCAATAAATAAATCACAGTCGGCATTTTTTTTTTTTTTCCTGTGTAACAGGTTATTTTTGTTGCTTTTAGCAGAAATGGCATGCTGTTTTTTTATATTGTCTTAATATAGGACTTTTTACTTTTGTATTACGTTTTTCCATTTTTATTTTTTTATTTTTTTTCACTTTTTTAATTGTTTGCCTCTGTATTGGTTGCTTTGTTTATACAATAAAATGTTAGGCTGGAATTACATGTCAAATACACACTTTAATATATGGATGGTGATGCTGTGATGCCTGCACTGTAATATTTTTGGAAATATGACTGCTTATTGCTCCCAAAAAAGGATGGAGTTAGCACTTTTGTCATGTATTCATTTATACAGGAAACTGAGATGAGCTTTATGATAGTTAGCAACTGTTTCACTGCTGCAAACACCATTTGCCCCAAGACTCTGAAAAAAAAATAGAATCTTTGAATTAAGAGCAAAAACAACCCAAATATTAGGAAGTACATAGTTTAAGGTATGAAGACTGATGACAAGGACCAAACATCTAGACTGATACGGCTAACAGAACTGTTGCTTGTGAGCTTAAAGTTTGTTGAGAAACTTATGCATAAAGTTACAAAAGAAAGCCTTTTTCTTCATGTGATTTTTTTGTTGCTTTTCTTGTGAACTTATATTTCCAAAAATATCTGTTCATGTCAGCAGACCGACTCATTGACTCATTAAGCACACCAAGCATTTTTCTGCATTGTTATCAATGTTATTGAAAGTAGCAGATACCTTTCTCTGTGCCTGGGTCTAAAAAAGGAGAGAGCATTAGCTTGATTTATTAGACTTTAGGACGATAAAACCTATTTGGTAAAATGGTGGATGTACCTATAGAGCTTGAGTGGTGTGACAGATTGTGCCCTTGGAATTATAATTGACAGCTAAATTCTTTTGCGTTGTAAAACACTGATTGTCTGGAGAAGAGTGAGACTTGCACAACTAATGGGTGGCTTTAAGATAAACTATGCTATTCTGCTGATACAGTTGTTGGGAGGAATACTGTATGTTGACGCATGCTTGTGCACATCGAAGGAGAGAGGGCTTCAAAAGTGGGTGTACATGTATATTTTATTACAATTTATTTCCAAGTACTGGCAGAACTTTGTTTTGAGTTCTAATAGTTGCCTCATATGGTTATTTAGCTATGAGGCTGACTAGCTTCAACACTGGGCAACTTTAAAACCTTGAGAAAGGTGCTAGCAAAACGTCTCAAACATACTCTAAGATTTCCTCCACTTCACTTGACAAATCACCATGTAAACCTTTACTCAAGCTTTACTGTGCTACCACGTACTTTCTCTTAATTAAGTACTGTATTACACACAGATAACCATATTTTTGGTCTTTCAAATGGAATGTCATTATTCAGTTATGTTGTTGAATATTTTGTGGGTTTTTTCACTTTTATCTATTTTATTTACATCTGTTTCGATTTTAGATCTGTAAATGAATTAAACTTTAGTGAGCAACAAGCCAGAATACAGGTAAAAAGAAAAACAATGTATGATATTTAAACCATTCTGGGGTCCACTGCAGCAAATGGCCATAACAAATATTTGACTAAATACTGAATTATGTGATTTCACAGAGAATTGCTTAAAATGTTAAATGATCAATTTCGCAATAATTAAATTGATAAATATTGATATACTGTATTTAAAAGCTAGATTTAATTCAGCTAAAGTCATGACAGTTCAGTTTCAAATCAGTTTATTTATATATCTCAAATTCACAACAGATGTAATCACAAGGAACTTTACAAGAAAAGTAATTTCAATACAATTATACAAACATTCAAATCAGTCAAAAAGTCCTCTATTGAAGGAATCTCAGCAGATTGTCTTGAGTCATTAACTGGAAGTTGGGCCCCTTAGATGCAGACTCCAGCCACAGCAATCCTGAGCAAGCACGTAGCAACAGGCGAGAGGAAGAACTCTGCTTTAACAGGAAGAAACCTTTAGCAGAACCAGAACAAGAACCTGGCTCAGTACAAGCATCCATCTGCAAAGACCGACTGGGGATTTGAGAAGACAGAGCAGACAGTCTTAGATAATAATTCAAATTATTTATAAAAAAAACATTTTTAATAATTACATATAACAGAAATGTTTAAAACGGTAAATGCGTGGGAGGAGTGTCTAATTCTGTTCTCTAACTAAAAGGAACTAAGGGAATCTTAGAACCTTGTTTAGTACAGCTGCAACAGTTTTAGTCTTTTGTGTTGAACTTGACATAAGTCGTACAAAAATATCCATCCATCCCTTTTCTGTATCCCAACAAGCCTTGCAGAGTTGTTGGTGTGCTGGTGGCTATTGCTGGCAATGGGTAGGAGGAAGATAATATTCTATACAGGTCAGCCCTCCAAAACCTAGCTAAATGGACCACATTTCATTATGGTCACCTAGATTAAAATTTTGAAAAAAAAAACTTTGAAAACAAAATATAAAAAAAAAACAGTTTAAAATGTAACATCGTACAACATGTGTATTTATAAAGTGTAATCAAAATGAACTAATAAATTCATTTCACTATTTTAATTACTAAAACAACAAAAAAAAAGCTGCAGATGCAGAATGCTCATATAACTGCAGCGAATACAAAATTAAACTAAAACCAGGTGCAAAGAATAACAGAAAACTAACATAATTAATTAGAAGACAAGAATATTGTCGTAACAAAGAAACAGCACCATAATTTAAACATGCAAAGGAGATGAGGAACAGGTGTGCTGATTACCACACCTGAACAGGTGTAAAAAAAAAAGACCTGGCCTGATTTAAAACAATAAAATAGGAAAAATTGTCACATTAGAAAAAAAAGAACTGATTAACAACGAGAAAGACAAACGCTCTCTAAACCTTGTCTTAAAATTCTATGGGGGAAAATTACTGCATATACTCCTTTTCCCAGTAGCAACAAATACATTTGACAATAATAAATCAGTCATTGAGATGCATTCATTATTTTTGATTATTCACTTTTAAGCTATTACCAATATATATTTTTTTCCTCTACTATCTTTCAGGATAAATTTAATTCATGCAATATGATCTGGCCAGAGCCAAAGGATTTGTGGTCAACAGCCTTCATTATTTATACTGCCACAGTGGGTTTCTTCGGACCGCTGCTCATCATTTGCCTGTGTTACCTACTCATTGTTATTAAGGTATGTTTATATCATCACTACAACTATCTCTCATAAATCAATCCTTTAATACATTAAAAATGCATGAAAAATACTCATGCAGGTCAAGTCCTCTGGTGCCAGGGTAGGCTTCATTAACCGGCGTCGTTCAGAGCGAAAGGTGACACGGATGGTGGTAGTCATCGTGGTGGTGTTTGTGCTCTGCTGGCTGCCGTTCTTCATCATCAACATGGTCAACCTGGTGGTCATAATTCCCGAGTCCAGCGCCACTGCTGGGATCTACTTCTTCGCCGTCATCCTATCCTACGCCAACTCCTGTGCAAACCCACTGCTCTACGGATTTTTGTCTGATAACTTCAAGCAAAGCTTCAGAAAGGTTGGCTGAAAATCCTCTGACCTTAAAACAATACCAAAGAGTTGTTAAAGTTCTCCTAGTTGTCACACCATATACTGCAGAACTGCACTCATGTTTTCCGTGTATGCGGATTATACTTCCATTACTCATTTCATTTCCTGCTTTACTTTCCTATTGATTATTTTTTGTGATTTTTCTTTTGTCAAATTCTTTTCCCATCACACCTGAGGCTGAGCTGCCTTTCTTTATTAATTACATTGTTTTGTTAAACTTGTTCTTCACAGTGCTCCTCTGCATCAGCACACCGTAAGTAACATTTTGCAGTGACATAACTTTTTTTTTTCTGTTTCATTACCGAAGGATCAGCAGATTTTCTGAAAATTCAAGATAATGACTCTATACACAGTTGATCGGTGTCCCGAAGTGGTCAAGTGTTGTGAGCTGAGTTATTCAGAAAATAGGGCTACCATGCTGCTGGAGCCAGTCTAACCCATTGCCATGCTGAGATGAGTGGATTTTTCACCTTTGCCGTATAAGGCTGTATAGGATTAGATAACGCAATCAAGTAATTTCTGCAACGTTTTAGTATCAGAATACAACCAAAGCAAATGCAAAATTTCCTTACAAAAATGCAAAATTTGCATTGGATTTATATACATACTGTAGCAATGGGTCATGTCACAGAGTTTTCAGTCTCATTAGTGTTTTGTATATTTTTTTATATATATAGTTATAGTCTAATGACAGTTATGCCAGAGATCAGGGTGATGGCACAGAGGCCTTCCAACCACATCAGCAAATATAAATTAACATTACCAACGTAAAGATGCAGAACACTCGTCAGCAGTATACGAATGGTTTGATTCCTGTTATATAAAGATTTCCACTGTTTATTGAGAAGAGTATACATTCTGTTCAACATGCAAGGATAAAACTTTATTTTCAATATGCATATTGGTTTCCATCAATTGCCCTACCCCTCATTTAAAATGGATGTGTCTGCGGTGCGTTTCGTCTTCTCCGCTGTCTTCTTCCGGCCTCTGCGGTGTGTCAATCCCCACCGGGTGTGTTTCAGATGTGAAATGGCTGTGCTGTCGTCTGCGGAAATGAAGGCAGAAACTGCAAGTTCCAAATACCCACCGCCCACCCCACAGACACTTGACCAAAGGAAACTGGAAAACAACTGTGTATAAAGCTTTAGTCCTTACATAGTTCATCTCTAAAAAAGTCAAATTAACCATCATTAACAACATTATTTAAAGGGAAAGTACTGTTTTTTATGGGTTTGGAGCCACTTGAAGTCAAACAAAAGATGTTTAGATCTAGTCGTCATCAGCGTATATCTATGCAATGGGAGTTAATGGGCAACCAACATGCGGCCTAAGTTTTGTGGGAGATAAGGCATTATCTCCCACAAAACTCTTTCATTTCACCAATGTCTTGTTATGAATCGCTAACATTATTCCCCTGTGAGTTTAGAGCATCTTGGAGGTACTTTTTTTTGTCTTGCAGGGTGTTTTAAAGGCTTTTAATCCAACTGATTCCTACATATAGCAAACAGCGATATCAATGGTGTCGCAGCTGTCTGTTTGTACAATTTGGAAACACGCAAACGCGAAACCATGATGATGTTTGCAGTAGCAAGTTCTGTTTAACAGACCACCGTCGAGCACAGACTGAAAGCACTGCTCAGACTACAGCTGGGATACAGCACGACATTGATGTCATTGAAATCACGCATTAGTGTAGTCGTCCTATACATTGGACAATGTATAGGAAGTTTAAAAAAGACTCAAAGTCCTCTGCAGAGACCTTCGGGACATCATTCAAGCCTTTTTCTTATATTTAAAAGCAGATACAGTATCAAAAGGTGAAATGATTGGCGGCTCTTTATTGCAAGGTTTTCTAAAAGCACATTGATGCTGCTCCATGCATGTATAACAGATACACAGGACTGTCCACTGAGCTATATATTTTTCTGACCCACATGCAGACTCAGACAAGGAAACAGATTTATAGGTTAACAATTCGTTTATCGTCGAGGTTAATACTACAGGAAAACAGCGAGTCAAGGAGGACCCACCACCTGCATGTGGAGAGGAGAAGTAAGCTGCAGGCAGGATTTTGTGAAGATTGGTAGATCAGGATTTTTGGGTAACTCATAGGAGGCAGGAGTATGCTGCAGCTTGAGAAGGGTGTTAGGATCTGGCAGGGAGCAACTGTGGGGATGGATGAATCTGGGGAAACTGATGCTGAGGGAGATTAAGGTTGGAGAGCGGACAGGCCAGTGAGATCCAGAGTACGGTTCTTGTTGTGGTTCACGTGGTAACATTTGACCTCTTTAGTTGCAAACAAAGGCTTCTGTACTAAATATGAACACAGATTTTCTCATGTGGTAAAATACTTATGTAGCAATAAAATTAGGGGTGTCAAATTATTGTGTTAATTGCCATTAATTAATTACAACCATTTTTAGCGTGCTATGTTTTTTTAAGTGCGTTAGAATATTTTTAAATTTTAAATTTTATTGTTTCTGTATGCTTGTTGCTTCTTGTGCTTGAGTTGTTAGGGGTAATCGAAGGCTGTAAAATTATCAGAAGCTGACTGTCTTCTATTGGAGTAGGGGTGGAGGGTGAGGTGAGAAGGACCGGGAAGTTGCAGTAAGCACCTTGAATTGCCCTGTGTTGAAAGTGTACTATACAAATAAAATTGCCTTGCCAGTTTACTCAACTTAACTATATTTAGCAAGTTTTTAAATCACTCTAGCAATTCTCTTAATAAAAGCGAATAGCAATAAATCTAACAACTTTTTTGGTAATTGGAGACTTTTAGGTTAAACATGTAACGTTATCTTCTCACTGAGCAACGGGCGCTCTCCCGCCTCAGAGCGCTCAAAGACAGAAGGCGAGTAGTCTACACCGCACGCTGGAGCTAAACCCAGCCGCTCCAGCTGTATGGCAAGCCATTGTTATAAAAAAATAAGGGGCATATTACGTGTTGTTTTAACCCGTAATACACCTGTACTGTGGGCAGATATTTACTCCACTGAGTACAGAATGCTGACGAACTGTGCATGCTCGAAGCAAAAAGTTGTAGTGGTCACTTGGGACTAATCGCAAAAACAACAGAATGTGAATGCTGGGACTGTATCTCTTCAAGTCTGATAAATGCAATAGAGTAGTTCATAAATCCACTTTTTTAACCTTTGTTCGACCAGTGTAAGGAATGACAAGTGTAATGAATTTAAATGAAAATGCCTAAAGATAAAAAAAATTCTCAGTAATCACTATGTGATATTAAAAATGAATTAATGAAAAGAATTAAAAATTAGATTAATTAGATTAATTAATTACAGATCATAAATAATCTCTAAAAAAATTCAATCTCATAACAGCACTAAATAAAATACAAATAAATTATGTAAAAAGCATACAAATTCATTTCCTGAATTTAAAAAATGCTGGAATTGCATCTACAGTGTGAATTTCAGACCCCTAAAATACTTATGTTCCTCACTGTATGATTCTCCAATACCAGGATAAAAATCTTGTTGCCTATGCTTAAAAAAATATTTCTCCAAAAGATGCAGGTAGCAAACAAACAGCGGTAATTAAGTAATAATTTGGTTTTGGGCAAATTTAATTAGCCACTTATTCTCCTTTTTAAGATTCAATGATAGATTAAACTTTAGAACATTTGCCTGTGCCAGTTCCTGAAAGTTTTTCATATGGCTGTAAAATCTTTCTAGATAACTTTTATAGCTGCCATTGTGGCCCTGCAGGTGCTCTGTGTTGAGGGTATGTGGTGTGCTGCCAACGGTGTTGATGATGGTGACCCCAGTGCTCCCCGCACAGAGAAAACTACAGCGCAGGACTGCATCCTACTCTCCACTCGTAATGAGGCCTACCCTGACCCACAGAGCAGCCAGGTAACCAGATTATATATGTAATGTTTAGAGGGAGGAGGGGAGATCATTTGAAAATCACGTTTGGTGCAATCTAAAGAAGATACTGAAACGATGAATGGATATTTTATTTATAGATTGCAAATATTATGCCTGGAAGTTACATTTGGTAACCTCTGTCCTAATCACTCTGCATGCATGCCGTTAGAAAATACAATTTGAGGACAGCAAGCTGAAAAGAAAATGCTTTGGCTCAGTCAGTGAAGTGTCATCAAGTCCAATAAGAAAAGCTGTAGATCTGTTATAATGGCTCTGAGACTCCCTTTATGTTATACCAGATGGTTCAATGTTATTAAAACATAAGTTACAAAATCCAACGGTCAGTTATTAATGTTTAGATTTGTGGGTCTAGTGCCCTGTGGAAGTAATTAAACTCTTTGAACTTTTCCATGTTGTATCGCATCACACAACTACAAAATTGTAATATATTCTAATAAGATTTTAGGTGATAGACCAACACAAAATACTACATAACACTGAAGGTGAAGTGAAATTACACATGCTATTCTGCTGTGCCCTGCATGTTTTGGCTTGTTTGCATTTTTTAAACTGAAAAGGTCCAAGGGGTATCAAGACTTTTTTGTGGTACCACGTTCCGATGTTTTGTACCTTTACTGTTACCTTTAATTTTTTAACTGTTTATTTCCACCTTCTCATTTCTTTCCTCTCAGCACATCAGCAATCAATTTATAAATGTTTGTGATCTTCTTTCATTGCTGAAGATCTCCCCTGAGCCCGCTGACTCTCTTGGGCCCCATACGGCTGCCGGCTTGAAGCGCTCCAGCCCTAAATACCAGCTTTCCTCCACATTCCCAGGGACAGGCCCTACAGTCGTAAACTCCATGATTACTTCTGAGATAACTGCACCTGACCCACCCACCATTACGGCCCTGACCACTGTCTCCTCCTCAGCCTCTGTAGCTCCACAGGAACAGCAGTGAAAGGACTTTGGATCATAAAGTGCTTTCACAAAATCTTGAAGATTTTTGTTTACTACGCCCAATTCTCCATCAAGCATCCCCTTGACATCAAGTGCTTTTTCATCAGCTCGCAGCAATCAGTTCATCTCCTGAAGGAGGGCAGAAACATTAACGCTCATTACGCTTACTAGAACCAAATGCCTTTGCATTCACAAAATGCAACATGTACTATTTATTTCATATAACCAATGTCAGTGGTTTAATTGATACCTTTTCATTTCATGCTCACACTGATTTCTAACTACCTATTATAAAGTTGTGATTGAGATTAGCAAGCATTCATCTTGACCATGAATGTCATATTCACCTTTGGTTTAAAATATGCCTTTTAAGCTTTCTTCATCAAGGAAGAAATTATGAAGCAAGATACAAATGCAGTGAAAAGAATTAGACGTATAATTACATAGTGATTTTTTTTTCTTGACTTGCAGAGTTAAATATATACACACCATACACACATACACACCACTGTTTAGACAAACCTGCTTAAGCAAATTGCACCTGAAACTACACAATTTCTGTGACCAACAATGAGCTCATGGATAAATTTTCCTGCATATTTGATCATTCTTCGTCTTATAAATTCTGATGCTAATTTAAATTGTTTGGTTTCCTGCCACAGCCCTGATGTTGATACACATACCTATACACATACGTATGTGTATAGGTATACACATACGTATACACATACCTGGATCATTATCATTTTAGAAGACCCTCTTGTGTCAAGATTTTAACTCAGATTTCAAGGAGAGGAAATTGTTTAGGATCTTCAAATAGAATCCAGGAATCACTGAGAACAGTTTGAGTTTAATATAAGAATGCTTAAGGAGGGTGCCAACCGAGATTCACATACTTCAAAATCAATGCTTTCAAATTGGAGGACGTTGGGTGAGGCTTTCTAACCAAAGAACACTGCACAAACTGTCAGGCCTAGTCCCATTTGCACCAATGGTACTACTGCTTTCAGCAAAGGACATTAAATATTAAAGCGGTAGGACTACTTCCAGATTATTTAACCTCAAACCAACATTTGACAGGTTTAAGCTTGGACAAAGCTAAGTGTTACAACAGGACAGTGATCCCAAACACAAATCCAGTCATTATCTACTGCCAATCATATGCAGGCTTGTGGGGGACTGGTTCCTATCTCCAGCAATCATACCCTGGAATACCCTGGAAATCTCACCAGTCCATCACCGGAGAATATTTAAACAATCAAAACAGGCAAACATTCACCTCATGGCATGGTCATTCCAAAGCGCTTACATCTACCCTATTGACAATGTAAAAAACATGCTTAAAGGCTAATTGTGTGGCTTTTCATCATGTGGTTTCTTGCCAGGGGAATTAGCCAACTAAAATGAGTTTCACCTTTTCTGATTAAAACAGGGATTCAACCATGTTGATGGCGACACTCACCAGATTGGTGTATGACAACTGAACGACTGTAGATCACACAACTTGTGCCTAATTGGGGAAAAATAGTCTACAGGATTTTTTAGACCACCTCGAATATCAATCAATGTCCTATTCACCTCCTTCCAGTTGTCTTCTGACACTATTTCCTGTTCCGTAGGTGTTTTTCATTGACTGTTGATGACACGTTTGCAGTTGCGTCAGTAATCTGTTCACACTGAATCAGCTCCGAAATTTCAATGACGTTTGAATGTGACAGAGGTCAAGTCGAGGCTATTTTCCTCACACAGTTGCACATTTGCATCTTTACCCTTCACACAATGACAGATTTTCTAGAGTTTGCCCAGACTGGAATTGTAACTAAAATTTCTTTGAAAAAAGACCATAATAGATCATAATAATAATCAATTATTTGCTCATTTTTCCCATCTATAATATGAAATATACCCCTTTCAAATTTATGGAAACAATTCAAAAAGTACTATAGTCGACAAAGTGTGCACATTGATCTTTTGTTGAAACACATTTAGATTCATTCAATCTTTTTAGTGGAAGTCTGTCATGAGTTACATCTTGAGTTGGCAATAAATGTCCACTCTACCTTTCAAAAGTTGTCTGAATTTCTTAGATTCTGAGAACATCTCTTGTTCTTAACACTATTTACAGATTTCCTGTCAGATACATTTCTGAACACTAGTTTATTTGAAAAGTTCAGTTATCCTCTCATGAAGTCACTTGTTTTGCTTTGGGTCTATGTCTAGACTCACAGTGATGTTTAAAAATGAAAGTCCTCTTCTTCTTTAGTTTTCTAGCAGAGATTTGAGGTTTCTTGGTCAAAATAGAATTTCAGAACTTTTCCTGCCTTTATTTTGGTTTGACAATGAAAAGTAACTTTTGTCCATGATGGTGCCAACACTATGTTTCACTATGGGTTAGGCAATATTTTAATAATGAACTGTGTCGTGTATGCATCTGTTTTACTGTTGGTTTTCCTGCAACCTGCAAGTTTCAATCATATGCTGCATTCAATTTCTAGTTGGAACTTGGAAATTCCAACTTCCAAGTCAAAAAAACATCAACTGGAGTTCCATTTAGAAATAGTTTTTCAAACGCCAACTTCAAGATCCGATATGGACACTCTTCAGATCAACAATAGCAAATTATGGTGAAAACATGTTTATTTTATGACACACCAGTTAGAATGTGTCTAAAATCAATGTTAGGCTACATGTAGCGCTTGCCAATCTAAACTGAAAAAATTTAAAGTGGTGTTGCATGTAGAAATTAAAGCTTAAAAACATGTTTTTGAGACGTATGTAACAATGGCATTTTCAACTGAATAATACAGGATATGTGACATAAGTGGAAAAAACTGAAATAATTTCTGTCCTTTTTGTTTTACTTTACAAACCCTCAAAATCCTTTTAAAAGGGGTGCGTGCATACACTCTCCACATTCATTATGTATTTTTGAGAGAATTAGTTTCACACAAATATGAAATTTGACTTCAGTTCCGTTTTGCTCTCAATGTTCATATAAGTGTATGCATATGGGAAAAATATATATTATGTAAATATGTATGTAGGTATGCAATATTAATGCAAAAGGAGAGCACAATGTGGAATTAGTGCAAATATGCTCTGTACTAATCTGGGCACTGACTTAACAGACTGTGGTTAACAGAGAGACGGTCTGGATTGAGAAACTGTCACTGTGGTGGTTAGTTTTTGCACTCAGTGCTCCGTAAAAATGGGACTCCCTCTGAATAGCGTCCATGTGTGAGGACCATCTTAAGTGCCAAGAAATTGTTGTTCCCATTAAGTGGAAGTGATCTCAAGTACACACAGTATTGCTGAAGATGGTGACAGGGAGGAGATGGGGTGTCTTCTTAGGAAGACCACAATCATATCCACAGTCTCTAACAGGTTAAGCCACAGATGCTTCTGACTGCATCAGTGGATTAGCTGATCCATCTCCTCTCTGTATGCAGACTCCTCAGTGTCCTGGATCACACCAGTGACGTTATCTGCAAACTTCACACAAAGGTCCACTGAGGTTCAGTCATTTTGTGTAAAAACAGAAGAAAAGTGTGGAGAGAACATGTGTCTGGAGGGCACTTAAAGAGATAGGAATGGATTGCACAGTGTTCCTGCCATGAAGGGGTGGGAGATGGGGTGTGTATATGTGTCTTGTATGTGCTGAAAGTTTAATTGGTTGTAGTTAATTGTTGTTAACTGGTTAATTGATTTTGCTTTAAATGTGTTGTGTTTGATTATTTTGTACATGTTTACATTTTGGTTTTTATCATATAAAAAAACTTTGTGCTGATTTGATCAGGAAAAGTGCTTTACCCATAGGATGGATGGATGGATTGATTGATTGATTGATTGATTGATTGATTGATTGATTGATCCACAGTCTCACATTCTGCCGGTCAGCCAAGAAGCTGGTGATCCACTGAAAGGTGAACACTATGAGCTTCTGATGGAGGATGTATGGGTTGATGGTGTTTGAAAGCTGAGCAGAAGTATAGAGACATTATGCTGGTGTACATCCAGGAATAGTTAACATTCAAAACTTGTGTTTTGAAAAGCATTACACTTGTATGTTGCATAATCTGTGCACCAATAGAAAAGAACAGCTTGAATTATTCACAACAAAATACCAAAATAAATCAAATGTTCTCACCAACGACAAGTGTATGTAAACATCTGACCATGTCTATTGGTAAAATTTGATGGATTTACATTTGTACATTATGTGAAGTCCAATACTGTACTGTTACAACATGCTTCTTGCTGTTTCTTAAATGTAACCAGTTGGCAGCTCAGAACTCACACAGAACACTCAACCAGAACTAAACACAAAACTTCTAACCTCTTTCCCCTTTATATTATGTCTCTTAAGCTTATATGTAGTATATATGAATTTGTTTTTAAAAAAGATATTATGTTTCTAAATCCACACTTTCTGTCTGCATATTTTTAATGGGTTTTTGTGGACTTGCGCTCTTAATCATTCAGCACTAAACTCTAGATGTGGTAATACAAAATAACCTCTTTGCCTTTATTATACTCATATTTTCACTCGAGCCTTTAGATATTATACATGTTGATATGTGACTGGGACACTGTGAAAAAAAGACAATTTCACTGCCATTATAAACATTTATCTATAACTGATGAGTATGATTGAAATTTAAGTCGGTCTAAAGCACAATAGTGTTGCATTTGAAGGTTATTTGAAGCCCAAGATTTTTGCGAACAGAAAATCTGTTAATTAAATATTCAAAGATGCTTCTTTGTACTAAATTGTGCTAGCAGTATTTTTTAGCTGTTGTTTGTATTTTTTGTCTCTTTTTAAGTTAGATCCAACAATCATTTATTGTGTAAATACAATAGTTTAGAACCTCATATGATGAAGACAGGCAGTTTTATTGATACAGCACATTAGAGAACATGTGAGCTTAGAGCATATACTGATGGACAATTGTGCCTTTTATGTTTTTTGTTTTTTATTTACGTCGAACAATATTAAGTGGAGCAAACAAGTAAAATGGAGGCAGTAGTGAAAAAAATTCACGTTTTTTTTTTAGCAAAGGCTTTAATGCACAAATGTCTTGAATACTTGATTTTCATTGTTGTGAAGATGTACCAGTGCTTTGGATGTCTTTGAAATAAAATCTTCTCAAAATCTGGTCACATTGTCTTCTTGTTCCTGTTGCATAAAATACCACCTAACAATTCCAAATGATCTGATTAGCACTTAGTGAAATTAAGGAGGACAGGAAGCAGACAATGGCAGCAACAGGCTTTTTCTTCTCTAAGAATTGTTCTGCTTACAATCTCGGGTAAATGTCCAGCGTTATCTCTTTTATTCCCGTTCTTAACCTGAAAAATCATTACAGAGTGAAAACTGAGTAGCTTATTGGCTCTGAATGCACTTAGCAGACGGGTAAGATACAGATATGGTAACTAAGTACATCCTCTGGTGTTAGGAGTTTAAGTTGGAATCTACAATATTGACACTACCTTGCAAAAGTATTTACAACTTTTACATATTTTATAACATTACAGCCAGAAACTTCAACGCTTTTAGTGTGATTTTATATGACAGACCAACAACACTTCCACTCGTAGCCAAAGAAAACCACTCGCATGATGCCACTGTCACCATGCTTGATAGTTGGCTCAGTTTTTAAAATCAAATGAAATCAAATTCACTTTATTTATCCGTTAGGAACCTAAAGCCTGCCGCATATGAGAGCAATCTGCTGAGTTAACAGTCATTTGAGGTCATTTACTCAGCAAAGAGCTCACTTTGTGAAACTAATTTTTTGTGAGTTTTCTGCCTCATGAGGAGCTGAGGTGAAAATCAAACAGGTTGGATATTTTTCGCCTCGTGAAGTAAAAAAATTGGCCATGTGCGGTCTCTGTGAGCTGTCTGCTGAGCTCAAATATTCAAGCAACCAATCAAAACGCTGTCTCCAATCACATGATTCCAAGATGGCAGCCCACGGAGGAGAAGATAAAGACTCGTAGACATTTCACCAGACTATACCCGTTTATTTAATCCAACAAAGCTTCATCAACAAAATGAGTAGCAGCATTTCCTCCATATCCATCTTCATGTCACTCCTTTTTCTAAGGTAAGTGACGAGGTGCCTTGTCTCTTTCAAACTGGACTAATTTCATTCATGGACAGGAACAATAGGGTTCCAGCAGTATAAAGTTCAGGCTTTAGTCTTGGTGATTCCTGGTAATTTTAGCTAATATTATTTAATCAGAGGGTAACAGCATGGATCAGACGGTTCAAACTTGCACAAATTCTACAAAATTCACAAATTCACAGTTCTACTGGCAAAGGGATCCCAAACACATAAAATTGGATCCAGAATCAGAAGGCTTCTGGAATGATCCCAACTTTGACCCTGTTTAAAATGTAAAAACAAGCCTATTTAGTTTAGCTCTATTAATTTTGTCAAAGTGGTCAAACATTCAGCCAGTTTGATCCCAGAGTTTGTTTTTGGCTGCAGAAGGGATGTGGTCAGTATGCAACCAAAAGTTGGTGTGTGTTTATACATCATTTTAAGACAATAATTCACAAAATAATTGAAACTCATGAACCCAGTTATTGTTTTTAAGACTCATTTAAGTTCAGCCTCAAATCACTTTATTTGTCCCATAAGGAGTTGTGAACTTCTAACCAGATAGGTCATATTAACTTTGCTCAAAATGAATAAGCCACACACAAGATGTAGAAATAAATATATATAAATATATAAAATATATACAAAATATATAAAAATAAATAGATAAAATCCTCACACAAACGCAAACACTGACTGATGCATATAAAGGTCGTTCAGTGCATAAATCTCAATATTCAGCCCACCACCCCTAGAGCTAGGCGTGACAGAAAAGAATACAAAAGCAGTCAAATCCAATAACACAGAAATGATCTCTTCTTCACATCTAATTTGTTTTATACTGAAGGGACACTAAAACACACAGATACGTACACACACGTTTGGGTTCAGTTCAGACTGCATACACAAAAGCCAAACTTGGACTGATGTAATTACAGAAGAAAGAAAACCCCAAGACAGATAAAAAACAGGAGACAATTTGTCACAACGTACAGAACAGAAGGGTAAAAGATTAAACAGATAAACAGTAAGAGCTGCAGGATAGTTGAAGGTAATGCAACACCTTTAGAGAAGTATTTTCTGAAATTTTCATGCACCACCTTCGATAAACAACTCCTAACTTATCTTCAGAAATGCTTCATTTGTTTGACATATTAAGTGTTTTGTAGGAGGTTTTTTTTGTTTTTGTTTTTTAAAGAGTGTACCATTAGTAATTTCATTGAATATTCTAGTTGTAACCTATATGTACACAACCAAAGGGAAAATTGTAGGACAGATTCATGAAGCACAAATACACTACCGTTCAAAAGTTTGGGGTCACCCAAACAATTTTGTGTTTTCCATGAAAAGTCACACTTATTCACCACCATACGTTGTGAAATGAATAAAAAATAGAGTCAAGACATTGACAAGGTTAGAAATAATGATTTTTATTTGAAATAAGATTGTTTTTACATCAAACTTTGCTTTCATCAAAGAATCCTCCATTTGCAGCAATTACAGCATTGCAGACCTTTGGCATTCTAGCTGTTAATTTGTTGAGGTAATCTGGAGAAATTGCACCCCACGCTTCTAGAAGCAGCTCCCACAATTTGGATTGGTTGGATGGGCACTTCTTGCGTACCATACGGTCAAGCTGCTCCCACAACAGCTCAACGGGGTTCAAATCTGGTGACTGCGCTGGCCACTCCATTACCGATAGAATACCAGCTGCCTGCTTCTTCTCTAAATAGTTCTTGCACAATTTCGAGGTGTGTTTTGGGTCATTGTCCTGTTGTAGGATGAAATTGGCTCCAATCAAGCGCTGTCCACTGGGTATGGCATGGCGTTGCAAAATGGAGTGATAGCCTTCCTTATTCAGAATCCCTTTTACCCTGTACAAATCTCCCACCTTACCAGCACCAAAGCAACCCCAGACCATCACATTACCTCCACCATGCTTAACAGATGGCGTCAGGCATTCTTCCAGCATCTTTTCAGTTGTTCTGCGTCTCACAAACGTTCTTCTTTGTGATCCAAACACCTCAAACTTGGATTCATCCGTCCACAGCACTTTTTTCCAGTCTTCCTCTGTCCAATGTCTGTGTTCTTTTGCCCATCTTAATCTTTTTCTTTTATTGGCCAGTCTCAGATATGGCTTTTTCTTTGCCACTCTGCCCTGAAGCCCAGAATCCCGCAGCCGCCTCTTCACTGTAGATGTTGACACTGGTGTTTTGCGGGTACTATTTAATGAAGATGCCAGTTGGGGACCTGTGAGGCGTCTGTTTCTCAAACTAGAGACTCTAATGTACTTATCTTCTTGCTCAGTTGTGCAACGCGGCCTCCCACTTCTTTTTCTACTCTGGTTAGAGCCTGTTTGTGCTGTCCTCTGAAGGGAGTAGTACACACCGTTGTAGGAAATCTTCAATTTCTTAGCAATTTCTCGCATGGAATAGCCTTCATTTCTAAGAACAAGAATAGACTGTCGAGTTTCAGATGAAAGTTCTCTTTTTCTGGCCATTTTGAGCGTTTAATTGACCCACAAATGTGATGCTCCAGAAACTCAATCTGCTCAAAGGAAGGTCAGTTTTGTAGCTTCTGTACCGAGCTAAACTGTTTTCAGATGTGTGAACATGATTGCACAAGGGTTTTCTAATCATCAATTAGCCTTCTGAGCCAATGAGCAAACACATTGTACCATTAGAACACTGGAGTGATAGTTGCTGGAAATGGGCCTCTATACACCTATGTAGATATTGCACCAAAAACCAGACATTTGCAGCTAGAATAGTCATTTACCACATTAGCAATGTATAGCGTGTGTTTCTTTAAAGTTAAGACTAGTTTAAAGTTATCTTCATTGAAAAGTACAGTGCTTTTCCTTCAAAAATAAGGACATTTCAATGTGACCCCAAACTTTTGAACGGTAGTGTATATTTCCCCAGTAATATAGATATGTCCCAATGGAAAATTTTTCATCTCCACTTCAGTGGTCCACCTCCACTTCTCAACAGATGACAGGAAGGGTTTACCCAGGACACATGGTCAGCCCATCATGGGTCAACACAGAGACTCACAGAACAAACAACCATGCAAAAACACACACAATGACATGCAGAGAATTTGTAAAATGCAAACAGGAAGGCTCCCAGGCAGAGTCAAATGTATTTAAAACCAACAGCTCCATCCTGTAGCCCTGACAACGATGCATCTTCTTTAATAGCTATGTGGTTAGCATTCCATCCAAAAGCAGTTTTGTGAAGGTTTTCTATGTTCCTGAGAAGTAGAACCTATAAACAGAGACTTTGAGTGTATCAGGTCCAGTCCAAGTCATTTACTACATATTCCTTCCTTAGAATCCCTCTTCCAATGATTTCAGGTATGTTTTTTTAGTTTGTTTTTTTCCAGATCTAATCATAATATATATTGGTGTGATTAATTATTTGGTAGATTATTCATTCTGTGAGCAAATAGTTCAGTGGTACTAAGTAACATTCCAATTAAGAATATATAGGGAACACAACTAACTCATACACAGTCTGATTGTTCCAAGTCTAATGTTAATCCCGAATTCTGCAGATCAAGCAAGTTATCCACTGGAAGAGCAAGCTATCTTCTATAGCTGTTTGCAAACTAACTTCATCAGGTTCTATTAACAAAGCTCTCCTAAGGTTTATGTAAAAAAAAATAAAAAAATTAAAACCATGAAGGAGTAACATGATTGAAAATCTGTCTTTGGTATGCACTCAAAGGTTGATGGAGATGCTGGAGGAAAGTAATTTTCTTTCATTCTATTTCGGCCATCATCAAAGTCTCTTAAACTGAAGAAGCTTTTGTTCTGTGAAAAGGTGGAACTGCTAAAGAGTCAATAGGTTTTCTACTGCTCTCACTAAGAGGCATCACTCAATGTTCTTTTAAAAGCATAAGTGCCCATACATTATGAAGAAAGCAGTTACTTAAGCACCTGTATAAATGTGCTGTAATCAGCCACCGAATAATAGAATGGCTCTGAACTTTCCCAAAGATGTTTGCTTGTTGGAAAACAGGTTCTTTAGGGCTATAAAAACTGATCATAGTTGATGGTAGTAAAATCTACTACAGAAATATAGTAGCTGTTTTTTAAAGTATAAAATAATTACTTAGAAAAAGGTGAATTCCTCTGAATAGAGGCAAGGCAATTTTATTTGTATAGCACACTTTCAACAAAAGGCAATTCAAGGTGCTTTACATGAATAAAATTAGAACACAGAAAAGAGAGCATAAATCACTTTGAAGATTAAAATATAAGAAAGCATTTACAATAAAACAGTAATCAAGACAGTAATTTGTCTAAAAATTTAAAACAAGCTAGAAAAAAACTACAAGCAAATAACAAAAAATAATAAGATCAGTTACTCATAAGCCAGTCTAAATAGGTAAGTTTTCATTTTAGACTTAAAAGAGTTCAGTGTCTCTGCAGCTTTGCATCCTCCCTTGTAGTTTGTTCCAGATGTGAGGAGCGTAGAAACTAAAAGTGATAGCAGATCTGTAATGTACTCTGGTGCTAACCCATTCAATGATTTATAAACTAATAAAAGCACTTTCAAGCCTATTGTCTGAGCTACAGGGAGCCAGTGAAAGGACTTTAGAACTGGAGTTATGTGTTCTACTTTCTAGTGAGAACACGAGCAGCAGCGTTCTGGATCAACTGCAGCTGTCTGATTTATTTTTTTAGGCAGACCTGTGAAGATACTGTTACAGTAATCAAGGCGGCTAAAGATAAATACATGGATGGATTTTTCTAGGTCTCCTTGTGTCATTAGTCCTTTAATTCTAGAAATGTTCTTCAGGTGATAGAAATCTGACCTTGTTTTTGCCTTTATGTGACTCTGGAGTTTCAGGTCTGAGTCCATTATTACACCTAAATTTCTGGCCTGGTTGGTAGTTTCTAGTTGGGCCTGTTTAAGCTGAGTTGATCTTCCATAGATAAGTATTTCGGTTTTGTTTTTATGGGACATCCAGCTGTTAATTTGCTCAATGGACTTATTAAGGGTTTGGATGAGTTCAACATCACCTGGTGACACTGGGACATGTTGTCAGCATAGCTGTGGTAGTTAATAGCATTGGTGGTTATAATTTGGCTTAGTGGGAGCATGTAGATGCTAAATAGGAGGGGCCCTAGGATGAATCCCTGGGGAACTCTGCATGTGATTTTTGTGTTTTGTTATGAGAATTGGCTAATTGACACAAAGAAATTCCTGTTCTTGAGGTAAGATTTGAACCAGTTGAGTACTGAGCCAGAGAGTCCGACCCAGCTCTCTAGATGTTCTGGGAATATATCATGATCAGAGATTGGTCTGTAGTTTTGCATTCACGGATACAGGCAGCTGAAATGAATTTCCTCCGCAGGGTGGCTGGTCTCTCCCTTAGAGATAGGGTGAGAAGTTCGGTAATCCGGAGTAGAGCCGCTGCTCCTCCACATCAAGAGGAGCCAGTTGAGGTGGCTCAGGCATCTGGTCAGGATGTCTCCTGGGAGGAGGCCCAGGGGAAGACCCAGGACTCGCTGGAGGGACTATGTCTCCTGGCTTGCCTGGGAACGCCTCGGGATTCCTCCCAAGGAGCTGGCCCAAGTGGATGGGGAGAGGGAAGTCTGGGTCTCTCTGCTTAAGCTACTGCCCCCGCGACCCGGCCCAGGATGAACGGAAGAAGATGGATGGGTGCTGTCTAGGTTCTTCTTCTTTAGTATTGGTTTGATAACTGCTGTTTTTAAGGCTTTGGGGAAAATACCTGATAGGAGGGATGAGTTAATTATTTTGATCAGATCCGCCCTGATGGTTGGGAGAACCTTTTTTAGAAAACTTCTTGGTAAGATATCCAAGCAGCAGGTAGCAGAGCTTAGTTTGTCAATAATTTCATCGAAGCTTCATTGGTTTATATTGTTTGGAAATGAGTCATTTCCTCTGCATAGGTGTTAATTGGGCTCATAGTTGGTATTGGGGTTTTAGCTGATGGGCTGATTGACATTATGATGTTCAAGATCTTTTCAGTAAAGAAGCTGGCAAATTCATTACAGGCCCTGGTGGAGTTTAGTTCAGGTGGTACTGTCACTGGAGGAGTAGTTAGTCTCTCCACTGTAGCAAATAATGTCCTAGCCTTATTGTAGTTTTTGAGAATAATCTCAGAAAAGAATGATTCCCTTGCACCCTTTAAGGTTACTTGATTATTGTTCAGTCTCTCTTTATATATCTCATAATGAATCAGGAGTCGAGTTTTCCGCCATTTTCTCTCGGCGTGCAAAAAATAACTTACATCCATTTTTTCTGCAAAGTGATTGAGCTAGAGTGCTGCAGCAGGCGAGCAATCTATACCATATGTGGGTACACCTCTGTGACCAGAGCCTCTATTCTTGTCCTCTACTGATTCACAGGTTGCCTTGTCTCGTTCATATTTCCTGCTTCCTCACTCAGTGGGGAGCCCAATTTCAAAAGGAAAAGCACCGTCATGTCTGCTAACACACTAACTCACACCACCGCCACTACTCACCATCACATTTAAAGACACACAAATCTGCAAGTGCTTTGTGAATCTGTGCAGAAAAAAAGTAGAAGAATCTGTCTGTGTCCACGACAGTCCCCTGGAGTGAAGCGATCACGCAGCCCATGGGCTGACCTTAGCAGCCTGTCAGAGGACATTACTGTCCTATGGGTATTGTGCGCGAAAGAAAACATGGCTGGACAAAGGGGAAAATAACAAGACATGTATTCCTGTAACACATAGGGTACACTGCTTTGTTGTCTTTCAGCTATAGCTCATCTTAACATGGAAATGGGATCACATATAACCAGGTCGATTTAGTTAGAGATGGAATTAGATGTAAACGTGTTTAGCTAGTATCTTCTTTCTGTTTTATGTATCTATTTCCATTATAACTACAAGAGTCAATATAAACCATTTAACCAATACTGTTCCCTTCTCTGTCTTCACAGATGCCCTAAAAAACATATTCTAAATCTAGAGGGTTTAACATGATATCAACCTAACCTTCATACCTTTGACTGTTCTGAAACTCTTCTACAGGGTTGAGGAGGATGTTTTGGGGAATTATAAGTACAGCTCAGAAAAATGCAATACAGGTTCCTATGAGGCTGGTTTAGAAAAGAACCTTTCAGAAGGTATTAAGCATACCTTTAATTAAGACCACATTTCTCCTTAATCAACATATTTCATTGGTCTGAATTAATATTCTAATCTTAAATGTCATGTTTTTAATCGGCCTTCAGCTGTAACCAGAAAATTATCATAGTTAAAAGAAATAAAGGTTTAAAAGCAACTGCCTGTGTCTAAACACTTTATATAATGTGTTTCGCTTAGTGAACTAAGCTACTGAAATAAATAAACATATTAATTATGATTTATTGAAAATCCATATTGACCAATTTTCTAGAAGCTCATTTATGAGGTCAGACACTGTCGTAGGGTGAGAAGGCCTGGCTTGCAATTTCCACACAAATTCCAGCCTTACACTGACCATTGAGTCTGAAATTCACTGTAAGATTTTAGTTTTGGTTTTTAGGGTTCTACATGGACAACAGATAGCGTTTATTGCTTATTTTTTAAATCCTTATACCATAGGTCCCAGAGATTCAGTGAACAAACCCTCATGGTTAAGCCAATTACCAGGCTAAAGACAAAAGGAGATGGAGCATTTGCTGCTGTGGCTCCAAGACTCTTGAACCTGAGAGAACATGTGGTCTCACTGGTCTCTTAAAACAACATAATGCACATCTATTTGTCATTATGGAGTTTTTGATATTTTTGAATAAAAGGGACATGATGTAAGTGAAAAGGTGGAGCAACAAGGAGCCTGTTTTAACTTTAGGAGGAGGTCTAGGGCTGAGATAGATGAGAAAAACAGACTGCGCAGTAAATAAACCACTGTGACTAAGACCCCTGCTCATTTCAGAGCTCTAATGAGAGTTCATTGGACAAATGGTTGGAGCTGTAATTCTGGCTGAGATCTTAATTAATGCCTAAAGGAAAAAAAGCAGAAGCAGAAAAACAGAGGAAAAGCTTCAAGTGAGGCATTAAAGAGGGTGGCCGTTACTCCATTTCAGTAACATATGAAAGCTGTCTCTCAGGAACAATCACGTTTAAATCTGAGCATCTTCTCCTAATGGTTTGTGTATAAGCTCTCGCAGACTGCTTATAGGTATGTAGTTTTCATTGAGGGACTGAAGTGGCACGTGGTTTTTCAAGGTAAAATATTTACTCAGTATCAATATGTCCAACTGAGAGCACAACTGCAACTTGTTTGGCCTTGGTACAGCTTAGATCATAACGATACATTTAAAGCTGAATGAGTTCAAGCTTCTCCCTCCTCTGTAAGGAGTGTAAGTGCTCTGTGTTATAAAAAAAAAAGCAGCAAAAAAATATCTCTTAGCAACATGAGTTGCCTGAAAGCAACAGGAATGTACTAAAAAGTATTTTATGGTTCACAATTTTAAAGAACGTAGTCCAGCTCCTGGCCTGGAGTTTGTAGATCAGTCTCTGCTCCAACACAGCTGATACAAATGGTCCAACTTCCTTCTCAGCATGTCAATGACAATAACAAGCCATCATTTTATTCAGGTGTGTTGAACCGGGGAAAGAACTAATGCCCTTTCTACATGGATATGACACCAGGTGTAGCAGCAAAGATATTTAATCCAATATGTGTCTCGTCCCCAAAGAGTCTGTGTTTCTGGACACTGTAAACGATTGTGTTTGAATTGGATCCCAAAGTGGAGAAATCTCACAATGAGCTGGCTCACTTTTCTTCATGATTACAAGCTTTCCAGCAATCATACCACAATTCACTAGTCAGGAAAACAGGCTTTAAATTAATTTTGTGGATGTTTTCTTATTTATAAAAACCTACTATACTACTACACTATTACATGTACCACCAAATGCACAACACGTATAAACCATCTCCCCTTGATTATACTACAACTCTTTTTTTTTAATAATCTCAAAATTATTTTTGGCTTTTTTCATCATTTAAAAACTGATAACTAGTACAACTCATAATTTGGATAAATATGCTTAAAATTAATCATAGGGATTTTTTAAATCTAAATTTATATAAAATAAGCATGTTTTATTGCCACCCTTGGTACTGTGTTCTGTACAAAATCAAAAAGAGTTTATAGGTAAGTTTCCCTTACTGTAACCAGAAACTGGATTGTTTATGTTTGAGAGTATAAATAAAAGTTGTTAAAACTCAAAGACTTGCATTATGATTCAATTCACTTCAGTTTATTTGCACCAATTCACTAACAGATGTCATCACAATGCACCTTACAAGAAAAAGTCAATACAATTGTACAAACATTCCCATCAGTTAAAAGTTTTATAATTAAGGAATCCCAGCAGATTGGCGTTGAGTCACTGACGTGAGTTTGTGCCTTTCTATATTAAAGAAAGTAAAAATTTAATAACAGGGCATGGTGGATGTTCGGTCACTTTGAGAGTTATCAAAAATATTAGCTTCATCTAAAACTTCCACTTGTATGTCAGACCTGATCCAAACCAAATTACTTAAGGAAGTGTTCCCTCTGGTTACTGGCCCCATTTTACTTATGATAAATCTATCCTTAATAAATTGAATCTAAGGTTGCTATAATTAAACCTTTACTTAAGTAACAGTCCCTTGATCACAATGACCTATGTATAACCTTCTTTTCTTATCAAGAATTTTTGAAAAATAGTTGCTAATCAAGTATGTGAGCATCTAAACAGTAACAACCTATTTGAAGAATTTCTGGCAGGTTTTAGGGCTCATCATAGCACTGAAACAGTACTGGTGAAAGTTACTATTGATATTCTAATTTAGACAGCATGGTATGAATTCCCACATTTATGCTGATGATACACAATTATATTTATCCATAAATCCTGATGAATCCAATCAGTTTGGTAGATTACAGGCATGTTTTAGGAAACTTAAGGAAACTACTAAGTCAATTACATCATCTAGATGGCATTAAATTGCCCTCCAGCGATAATGTAAAGAACCTCTGTATTATTTTTGACCATGCAAGACATGACATTTAAAATGCATATTAAACAGTTTTCCAAGATTGCTTTCTTTCACCTCTGGAATTTTACTAAAACCAGACACATCCTGTCCAGGATGCAGAGAAACTAGTCCATGCATTTGTTACTTCAAGGTTGGTAATGTAATGTAATAATCTAATGCAATTCCTTATTATCAGGAAGTCCACAAATTGCAATTAAAAGCCTTCAGTTGATTCAAAATGCTGCAGCAAGAGTTCTGATGAATATTAAAAAGACAGATCGCATTTCTCCTGTTTTAGCTTCTCTCCCTGTTAAATCCAGCATAGAGTTTAAGATCCTCCTCCTTACTTATAAAGCTCTTAATAATCAAGCTTGATCATAAATCAGAGATTTGATTGTGCCATATGTTATTAACAGAGCACTTTGTTCTCAGACTGCAGGTCTTCTGGTAGTTCCTAGGATTTCTAAAAGTAGAATGGGAGGCAGATCTTTTAGTTACCAGGCTCCTCTCCTGTGGAACCAGTTCCCGTTTTTTTTCCGTGAGGCAAATTCTCTGACTACTTTTAAGACCAGGCTTAAAACCTCCCTTTTTGATGAAGCTTATAGTTAGAATGGCTTATGTTATCCTGAGCTATTGTTGTAGTTATGCTGCTATAGGCTTACACAGTTGGAGGACTCATTGACCTCTTTTCTTCACTCTACTTCTTTTCCCTTCTACTACTCTTTAGATGTATTTTTTGCTTTTATTTTAGCTTTTAACCTTGCTTTTTAACTCCATAGTTCCTACACACAACTAAACACACAATGGCAGTGGCCAGTAACCAGTCACTTTTTAAAAGAATAATTATAGCATAAAGCCTCACAGCATGCAGTTGGTTATGTTAGTGTAGCCGTCACTTCAACAATGCAGGTTTTAATGGAGCTATGAGATGCAAATGCAGCAACACTACCGGGCTGGCTGGGAGGTGTAGCCGCTCAAACGTCTCACTTCTAGCTAGCTGTCTGTCTTCTGGGGGTGAGTAGCCTTTGAAGCTAATCACATGACAGAGTAAATAAACTTTGTTATGAGCACTGCTGGCTTTTAATCTCCTACATTATAACTGTTGCAAGGCACACATCAAGGGCCTGGAGGCTGAGAATCATGCGTGCTAACCAATCAGCCAAAGGGATATCCCTATGGCCAAGCAGCCAGGATGCATGATCAATCGGAGCCATAGTGACAGGACCTTCCCACTGCCACATAACTTTACTTGTCGTAGATAACGGTAACTTCTATTTACCTTGAAACTCAGAGCTGTGTTTGGCGTCACACCCGAGTAAACAGCATTCCAGAAACGTTGTTGGATAAATCGGGATTGCAATCTGGCAATGCCCAGGTAGCCATAGTTGTAATACCACTTACAAACATAGTTTTAAGATGTACTTTCCATATACAAACGGCCCTTTTATTTTGTTAAGATTAGAGTTCCAGGCTCTACATGTAAGATGGATTTTAGATGCATTCTTACTAGTGTATCTTGTAAAATGGACATGTTTCCACAACAGCTACTATTTTTTATGTGAGGAGCGGCCATATTGAAAGTCAAAGTTGGAGCAAAAAAGTCTAACTTCAGATGGCGTTCAGATGGAACGTGTATGTCAGATTTAAGTCTGAATTTCCGAGTTCGGAGTACAAATCAAACTCATCATTAGGCTACTTCGTTTTCGTAAATGAACTTATTTTGGTAAAATATGACTTAGCATAATTAACTAGCTACTTGATTCTCATAATGTAACACATTTAAAATGATATTTAAATTAAAATAGTAAATAAATCTCTAATCTCGGAAATTGAATTTAATCTCTATTTTTTTATGTGGCACCACTCTGTCGTAACAGTAAAGGTAACGGTAACGTTATCTCGGCTAACGTTTAGTGCAAATACTTGCGCTAACCCAAACTTAAATGTATTTTTTCTTGACTAGAGATCCTGCTTACCATAGCAGTTTAAGCCATCTCGTTTTTGTTCAGAGGAAAGCGGTAGTAACATATCGTTCTCTGTCCATCAGGCATCTTTGTTCCAGCTGCTGTTCTTTAGGAATGTAGAATAAAATCCTCAGGATTACTCAGACATGCGTGAATTAAGCCAAAAACCACTCTGGTGGGGGTATTTATGAGAAAATTACATTACCATAATGTTTAAAACTCCAAGCACTTGTTTTTTCATGATATAACACCTTTAATGTAAACATACTCTGGGTTAAAAAAACATTTGGGGCTTGATTAGAATTGTTCGGGGCTAGTGCTGGGAATGCCCAGGCCAGGCCACCCTATTAATCACCCCTAGAATCAGAAGAAAACATGGAGAAGCAGCTTTCACTTTCTATGCTCCCCTCATATGGAACAAACTTCCTGATGACTGCAAAGTTATTGAAACACTGAACTGCTTTAAGTCAAAACTTAAAACTCATTTGTTTAGAGCTGCCCTTGAGTAATTTATTATGATGCTTAATTTCTTTTTACTTTCTCTAATGTTTTTATGATTTTCATATTTTCTGCTTAATTACTGCATTGCCTTTCCATTCGTTTATGATTAATTGCTGTGTTTTTGTTTTTTTTACTTTCACTAATGTATTTTTTTAAGATTTTCATGTTTTATGCTTAATTGCTGTTTCTACTTTCCATGCTTTTATTATATATTTGGTTTCTTTACTACCAAATCATACAAAGAAACTCGAATTACCTTGTTGTTGAAAGTGTGCTATATAAATAAAATTGCCTTGCCTTTATGTTTCTCTTTACATTAATAACTGTTTTGCAGTGGTGGCTGCACACAGTGCTGAAGTGCTTTGTGAGCGTTCGACGACTAAAGGAAACATAGTGATTGTCATTGCAGCTGCAAAACCCCTTCTGAAGTAAAGTTAAATATAAAATGACTCATTTGGGATGTTGTCTTGTGAACCATATTCCACTTTAAATGAGCACACATGATAATAAACTGAGCAACACAGACAAAATGAAGGAAAGCATTACTTTTTTCTAAGATGTCACAGCGTAAGTGCGGTCTCAGAGGAGACTAGAAAGATGTTTGCTGGGAAAGAAACTGGCACTTATCCTGAGGTCTAATCAGCCACCTGCTGCTTGCTTCATTCATTAAAATCCTCTGTTGTCAGCCTGTTTATGTGGGAAAATGACAAATTAAGGAATGAAACACAAGAATGTGAAATCAATGAAAAATCATCCAATTATTTTTTTCATTCTGGTGTGTGTAAAAAAAACTGTATATTTGTGGTTCTCTTGCCTAAAGAGATCCACTTTAAATAGACTAAGAGGTTTGAAGGTAGAAGTGCACAAAAAAAGCTGCTTTCCAATGTTTAAAAAAAAACACACTGGTTGCTATTGGACAAAAATGCTAGAGAGAGATTGAGCGTGTCTTTGTTCTCCTTAAATTTTTTACACACGCACACCTTCAGCTGTTTGTTTGCTGTTTGGTTGTATTGTTGGTTAAATCAGTTTATTGAATAAGCATCTGGTATGAGGTTTTCAAATTGTGGTAAATCCTTGGTAGTCTTTGGGTTGCCTTTGGTGGTTTCTCAGTGAAAAAATGCAGGACACTTTAATGCAGCCTTTGTGTTTTTCCACACTTATTTGCACACATGGATACTTAAGATAAATTTTACAACTGAAAAATCTGAATAAGACTGGACTGAAGATAAGACCTTTACATTTGTTTTGTGAAATCTAATTTAGATCAATTCTACTTCTAAGAATTTGGGCACCCTATTCAGTCCCTGCTGACAGTCCCTAAAATACCATGCAGGGACTGAATAGGGTCAGCAGGCTCTTGCTAATGTAAATGCATGAATAAGCAATCAGAAACAGTCCGCTCAAATTCCCCTTCCATAACAGATATGCAAAAACAAAACTTTTGCTCTCTTAGAAAAACAAAAAAGCGAAACTGAAGTCAGTGAGAGAAAAAAAACATGGACAAAGACCAGGGGGTTATTTCACAAAGTCTACTCAATAAATCAAGGCTGGTTTGAAATATCCTCGCTTGAATTAGCCTAACAGTTCCCTCCAGGCTTATTATGTTCCAGCAACAAAGCTCAGGTGAATTCAATCCGCACTGATTCAAGCGAGGCTTAAAAAGCCAGGCTCATGTGCATCAACAGGCAGCCCCTATCAATCAATGCTAGATAAGTGAGAATAGAACGAAATGAAAAAGTTGTGTTTTTCCCCCAGTCTGAGAAAGATTTATTAATGCAGCCTATGAACATCACAATTACATCATAACCAATAAGGGGAACACCAGTTGCATATAAAATGTTGTCAGGCTGCATTGTGTTATAATATAAATTACGGACGGTTTAGAGTGTGACACTGAGCGCTGAAAAGCCCTCTAACTGTAAACTTCTAATTTCACATTAATAAATCATATTACTGTGGTGGGTAGGCCAAGATAATCTGGAGTCTGTTGTGAATTATTCAAATCAGAATATAACACATGACAGAAAATAGCTGACAGGTTGAAATTTTTAGAACATGATTTAAGAAAGGACGTGAAATATTTATTGACTATATAAAGATAGTTTCAAGTCTTTAGAATGTAAAGTTACATTAATACAGTATTTAGATTTACATCTTTATGTTGTTGTTGTTTTTTACCCGTTTCAAGGTACTATAAGGCTATATTCACACATTCAGACAGGACAATGGGATGATTTTATGCCTCCATCGTAGACAAAAAGTTATTTATTTGTAATTATTAATACCTTGTGTCAGGTGCGACATTGGTTTAACAAAAAGCTTCTGGTAGTAATTAAATATTAAATACACTAAGGTTCTTCAAAATTGTAAAGTTATATCATTAGATAAAAAAATCATAAATAATTAAAAGTACATGTTTAAAAATAAAACCTGCATTCTATTGCATAATTTAACTACCTAAAAAAAAAAGTAAAAAAGTTCCTGCAGCTGCTGCAAACGATTTAATAACTTTATATTGGCGGGTGATGGTGAAGTGTGGTGAGGGAGTTAACAGCAGCAGAATATCAGCCCCGCAGTGTGACATCACCTGAATGTTCCAGTCATTTGATCAAGCTACAATAAGCCCCACATCCAAGAGCATTTGCTGCCATAGTGAATTACCGAATTTGTGGAAATTGAGCCAGGATTGTCGAAGTTGGTCTGGCTTTTGGAGGTAGATCGCTTCGTGGAATACGCCCCAGATTTATCTAGAAACCTGAACAGAAAACATGTTTGGGCTAAACCAAAAACAGCTTTTCTAGGTAAAGACCTTGATGCTAACTGAGAAGATTGGCGTTGGAAGCATCATGGTATGGGGTTTCTTTGCTGCAGGAGAACCTGGCAAGCTCATCATCATAGAATACAACATAAATTCCTACTTTTGAGAAAAAAGCTGTCACAGAACTGGACTCTGCAACATGACATATGTGTCTTGCTAAATAGGCTGCATGACATTAGAAAACCTTGCAATGGTCATGATATTTGCAAATATTGCAATGACAACACAAGTTACGATATATGCAGATTTTCTTATTTTCTCGTTTTTCCATGTTTGCTTCCTACAGTGTGAGAAAATATTACAGTAGCATGTAAAATGCATGTTCATAAATCTTGGAATTATTAGCCAACAAATATTGCAAACCAGTCTTTAGCAATATGAATATTGTACACTGTGATATTGTGCTAGCAATATATTTGTTATATATTGTACAACCCTAAAGCCAAATAAATTCTGGATCCATTCATCCATCCCCCCAGGTCAGAAACACAAAACCATGAATACACAGCCATACCTGCTCACAGATCATTGTTACTGTCACAGTCAATGTTTGGGCTGTGAGAGGAAGCTGGATTAAACTAGATGAGGAATGACCTCGGGTCGGGTTTAGAACCTTATTTATAGGAAACCACAGAACCTTCTTGCTACAAGGCAATAGTTCTACCAGTTGCTCCATCGTGCAGGTAACTGTAATAGTAAAAATAATGTTGTTTTTTTATTACTCTTAAATTCTAAAAATGTGACTTGTTCATCAAAAGAGGTTGATTACCAATGTGTATGTCAGATTTAATGTGAAGTGCAAATAAAATGTTAAGAGCAGCTATCCCTGAGTAAATTTGCATGGCTGCTAGATTGGATTTTTAGAGAAAGTACTTTGAAAATCTTCTATATTTCCCACTCAGAATTCTACCAGGGATTGGTTTTTGTGATGTAATAACGCAAATTGGAAAAGTTCAAGTTTTCTTGCCATAGTCTTTTAAAATGTCTGTCAAGATGGTTGCTTTCCAACTTGTAAATACTTTCTTAACTACCTTCGAAAATGCATTAAACGTGATTAATTATCTGAGTGTGAGCTTGTACTGTAAACTCATCTTTTACAGTACTCTCTTTTTACAGTACCCATATTTTACAAATTAAGTAAAATTGAACTAAAACTTCAACACATGCACACCATAACACTTAAACCAAAACATTCAAAACTATGAAAGCTGAATTTAAAAATAAAAGATTGAATTTTCCTTTTTTTTTCTTTTTACCATTACATATTCTGTCTTTTTTTTCTTTTACCTCAAATGTCATTTGAATGCCACTTGGAGGCACCAGATGACCATCAAGTTCAAACAGTTTTTTTTATATAAAGAGCTGACACAAATGTAAACCGGAGCATCAAAACTGAACTTCACAAATCATCTTTGCTTCCATTATGCCCACTTTCTAGTTATCATTTAATTCCATTTATCAAATATATAAAATAATAAGCATTGTACATATAGCACAATGAGTTAGTTGCATCTACCCTTTTGGTGCAATCTAACGTTTGAAAAAGTAAGGTTTATAAAACAGCTGCTTTTTTCTGTTGTGTAGGGTAAGGTCAGTGCTCTTTTCTGTCTCTGTGTGTTATTTATATGTCAGGTCCTTTGCAGGTTTAATTTGATCCATAATGCCTTCATCTGTCTCTCAAGACCCTCCCTCCATCTGTCCTTCTGCAGGCTCCACCCCTACTCCCCCTTTCTTCCTGCGCTCCTACAATAACACAGACGGAGGCCTCAGTAAGTGCCGTTTTCCTGGCTGCCGGGAGGACTCTCCCCATAACCAAACAGGAGTCGAGCTCGTTTTACCTTCAGCATGTCCAGACTGAACCAGTTCAGGCCAGAAAAGTACAAAATACACCACTTGATACATGAAGGCCAACTTGCTCCAGCAGCTCTGCAGCTTATATTTGCAGAACTCACAGTTTCATGTGTGATATTTCTGTTAGGAAGAAGCTTGACAGAATAGGTGGCTGATATACAACAACAGGGATATATCCATTATTCATAAATGCAAACAAAAATTAAAATGACTTTTAAAAAAATCTTTGATTTGAGTAGTTTACCAAAGAGCCAACAAGGTATTTGTCATAATAAAATCTTCAGTGTTATAATTAGTAAAGTTTAGTGTAGTGTAAAAACTTTTTTTAGGGACTCAAGATCTTTTTTTCATTATCATTATTATGTAGAAGTTATTTCTGTAAATAACCTTAAAACACAGTTAATCAATTTTGCAACAACTGAAATCTGTGATATTGTCAAATAGAAACCACAGAAAAATTACATGTAACAATTGGCGGAACCTCTAAGAGAAATAGATTATTTATGTCAGGAATGAGGCTTCTTGCCTCATAAAAATGAACATTTTGTCCGAATTCTGGGGTATAATGTCCGTACGCTGGTTTTTCCCTAGTTCTAGGCTTGAGGTCTGCACTGGAGGGCGTTGCTAAGGTCTGAAGTTGCAGGTGTGGAGCTGCTGGTCTCCACTGGAGGGGTGGAGCCAAGCAGGCAGCCGTGCTCACCCACACCTGCTAATCATCAAGCAATCTCCAGGAGGATAAGAGGAGCTGTCTGACAGTCATGCTTTGCCTGAATATTTACCATTTTAGTAACTACAAGCTCTCTGTGTTTCCTCATGTCTTCATCTACAGTATGTGTCTAATGCAAAGCCTTATTCATCTACCCCTGCTCCTTTTTTTTTCCAACATAACCTTTTGCTGCTGTCTGGACCCGTTCCTTCCCACAGACTTCTTGTTTCCTATAAATAAATAAAAATTCAACAACTCAACGGATCAGCTTCTGGAAACCACAGGGGTCCTCTTCCTCATGATCCTCAGCCTCCGTGAGACCTGTCCGCCCTCCGAAGCTCACCATTCAACCTGCTCCAGCCTGTCACAGCTCCAGCTGTCTCAGATCTTCGTGTATCTCTTCAAACCTCAGAACCTTAACACAAACTTATTTTCCCGGGCATCCACTCATTCCTCCCTGGCGGACATCCAAACTTCATTCAGTAGTCAATACTCTGAGTCTGTCTGATTTATTATTCCTCACGTTAACATCTCATCTGTTCTCTCACCCAGTGCTATCAGAACACAACTATGGGAAATAAGACTGACCAACAGGCTGCCAGAAAAGAGGGATTTTCTTTAAGAGGGATATTCATCTAATTGATATGGTTGCATAAGGACAAATTGTATATGCTCATAAAACAGTCAAGATCTGGCCTGACCTGACTGTAAATAATTCCAGCAAAGTTCTGAGACACAAACTAAAGGACTCACCAGAACGCAGCAAGGCAGCCTGATCCTGTATTTTTCCGTAGTTTGTTTTCGGATTTGCTGTCAATTTCTTATTGGGACATAATTTGTCTTTTCCAACTTTTCATAACTTTTTTTTTTTGCCACATTTCTTTCCATCATTAAGCAGAGGCTCCCTCGTCCTGCATGGTGTCCTTTGTAAATTTAGACAACTTTAATTTTAATTATTCAGTCATAAAATGTATCCCTCATTTTTATAAAAATCAACCAACAGAATAATTTAAAAAACAACAACGGTATATGTAAAAATCAAGAATACACAGGAAGGATAAAGAAACGAAGAAAATGCTTCTGAGATTCTTTGTTCCATCAGGGTAATATATCAAAATTTTTTCTAAGCGCATTGCAGATGTTGGTAAGAATGAATAGGGCAGGATGCAGAGGCAGCATATATCTTATGGTCACTGTGTCATGTCTGTATTAAAATGTTTTTAAGTGGAGCTATAGATTTTGAAAACTTAGAAAAGCAGGTCTTTAATTCTGGTTTTATTTCAGTTGATTGTGCTGTAATACGCCGTCTTGTTAACCTTCCTTAGGTTTTCTTCATCAAGAAAAAAATTTAAATTCGGTAAACTTTAGTTGAAAACAGTATGGTTCTTTAATTCTGGGTCGGATCCTCCTCTTAGTTTTAGGTTAGGTTATAGGTTTGGTTTGCTGAATAGCTTTAGAAATATTTTGATTTGATTAAATATAGTACAATTGTTTAGACAGTGTTTGCTTCAACAGACTAAAAGAAAAATAGACAATTTCAGAATTCTAAGACCTTCAGAATCACCAAACTATTTACCTGAGTTGGAACATTTTGTTCTTTCTTTCACACGTGTTTTGCTTCTACAGTACGAACTTAATACAGTGAACCGATGCCAGCGAGGACAAGAGAGATTGATATTGTTTGATTCTTTTCTTTGTGCAAAGCACCAGATGCCTGCAGGGAGAACCGGCGAGACCCAGCCAAGCAAAACACCCGGGAAACGCCTCAAACACGTGCCACACACAGCTACAGGAAATACTGCAGGGAGAAAGAGAGAGAAGGGAGCTGGGAGGAGCATTTGGTTCTGAAGCCTGCCTTTCATGTTTCTCACATTTTCAGCAGTCACTGTAACTTACCCATCAATCTGGGAAGAGAATGGTAATGCCTATACCTTAAATACTGGACAAAAACAATGCATGTGTACTTTAGCAATGTAGCTGCAACATGAGCTAAATATCTCATCTAATGTCGTTTCCAACTCAAAAAGCACTGCGTGTACATTCCTTAGAACACCTCTGGGGTGATATTGTTTGTGTTTTTGACCAACTTGTATTTTGAGCGTAACACACAGATTGTTAGAATTTTGGTTAGTTTTGCCGACGATTATGAGAAATCAGTGCAATAGATTCTAGGATACGAATGGAAATGTCAGTATTTACCATCAAATGAAAATGCTTTTGAGGGTTTCTTTCTGCAGCACTCCACATTGATAAGAGCCCTCAGCGGCAGTTCTTGCATGAATAGGGCTCGATAACCAGTCGAAATTTGAGAAATTATCTATTCCCTATTCTGCAAACAGTGGGCACAAGCTTGCTGTAGAAAACTTATGCATGGAAAAAAATGAAATACATTTTTAAGATACAACTAAAAAATAGGTGCCTGTCACCCAGCCTCCTCCGCCACCCGCCTTTTAATGCTACCCTGGGCTATTACACTCGTGGCAAATATCAATAACTTGCGGTCGTGGTTTGAATATTATGGCAGGCTGTGACAGAAAAACACTGGAAACATACTGTTTAATCAGAGGAGATTTGATGAGTCTACACTATTTTCTCTGTATTTAGTTTCCTGGTTAAATTCCTCATTCCTATCTCAGCATACAGGAAAGGCAGATTTCAGACAGATTTCTAACATTGTTGTGAATTTCTTATTCAAATCACTTTAGCTCTATGAAATGCCTCTCTCATGAGAAAACTCTGCTCTCCATCACTGATGCCCTAAAGGCCTAAATCCTCATCTTATTTTATTTCTCTACGGGTTTTTGATGAGTTCCTGCAGGAGTGTAAAAATCTGTATTCTTTGAGATAGCTGTCATGAACACAGGAATGGACCCCACTAGAATTAAGGTTGAGACTTTATCTTTTTGCGAAATAGACTATCTATTTTGAACATAATGATAGTCATCAATACTTTTACTCTCTTTTCACCTGCATTATTCTTTGTTTGATAGAGTCATTTAAAGAATCATGGTGGCCGAAAAGAATCTAAACGCTGTTTGGCTTTTAGGTTCTTTAAAGGCAATTTGAGGTCAGGAGTTTAGCAAATACAAAGCTAGACAAACATTAAGATACAGAGAAAAACAGTTGTGTATCAAATGGCGTTTCATGTCAGTGAAGATGGAATGGTTCTCCTGTATAATATTGGTGCGAGGGGAAAGAAGGGGGTCACAAATATCATTTATTAGTTTACAAGAAGAAATGAGTGAAAGGTTATTCTACTCTTCAGGCAAGAAACTCTCTTTTGTAAGAATGAAAAGGAAATGTCAAGTTCCACACTATTTTTGTTTTCGATCCTGTGTGGTTTTTTTGGTAAGGGTCTAAGTATTAATGGCTTTCAACACTATTTATTTTACCCTGATAATGTTGTGAAAGTGCAAAGTTACATGGTAACAACATCTACAATGTCTGTAAAACAAAACAAAAATCACCTGGGAGGATTTCTTCTCTAACTTTGAAAGACACAGTCTGTCCAGCATTTTAGGCTGCATTCGCATCTTTCACAATTGTGGGAGGTCTAAAGGAAAAGTCTGAGTAAAGCTTTGAATTCTAACGGAGTCGACCAGCAACATTACTGTGCATATGATTTATATATTCACGTGTTTTAATCATTTTCACAATACAACCACCAAATTCAGTTCATCAACTGAAAACTGCCATTCAAGATTTGATGGGAAGGTAGATGGACCAATATAAAGGGCAGTTCCATCCATCCATCCATCCATCTATCTTCTTCCCCAGACTTCCCTTTCCCCAGCCACTTAGGCCAGCTCCTCAGGAGGAATCTCATGGCGTTCCCAGGCCAGCCGAGAAATATACTCCCTCCACCATGTCCTGGGTATTCATTTGGGCCTCCTATCGGTAGGACATGCCCAGAACACCTCACCTGGGAGGTGTCCAGTGCAGTAAAAAAACAAAAAAAAAACAGGTTGTCTGCTAAAAACTTGACACTGGACAGTAGGTTAAACATCCAACTGGACTTTAATCCTTAAAAGAAGACTTCTTGTTTTTAATGATTATGTTCATTTATATAGATTGCTATCTATGAAGCATAAGCTAAAGGCGCTAAGGGTATAAAGTCCATTAAAAATCTTTAAATTAATGAACAACTTTGTTCATTTGAACCACTACAAAAAATAACCCTTGCCTACAACTCACTTTTTCCATTTTTTTTTACAAATAAGGAACTACTTAAGACGAAAGTTTTCATAATTTTACTCCCTTCCAGAAGAAACCCCTTTATTTAAAATCTTACTTGGCTCTCCAGACGCCAAAGGACAGATTTCATCAAGGGTTAAATGCTTTCAACAAAAAAACTGCTCAATCAGAAATGAGGATCAAACAGTTGTAGGAGGAGGATCTCTATATTACAATCACGGCTGACATCTGAAAGCAATCCCTAATTAATCTCTCACTACTGTTCCATAATGCTAGACTGTAACTGATACAATTTAAGGTGTTGCAACGGTTATCTTATTAAGAAAGGTTGCATAAAATTTCCCCTCTAGCCTCGCCTCTCTGTAATAGGTGCAAAATGGGTTTCTGTACACTAGCACATCAATTTTGGTGATGCTCGACTATTCAAAGTTTCTGCTTTTCTATATTTAGTTTGCACTCTTGAGCACCGGATGTAAAAATTGACCCTGATCCTCAAAATGCTCTGCTTGGATACTCTGTGGATAACTTGGATCATAATTTAAAGTCAGTGATAGCATGGTATGGTTATTGCAAAATGGTGCATTTTAAAACTGTGGAAATATGACAATATACCTATGTTTGGCTTAGGGAATTCATCAGAGTTAAACACACTGAAAAGCTTAGATATGAAGTGTGTGGTAATAGCCATAAATTTTACAATCCATGATGATCAATTAGCTTATTTGAATCTATAGATGACCCCTTAATGTTTAAGATTTAGCAATTACTAATTAGACAATGAAGGCTAGATGGACATGTATTTTAATATAAAACTTTGTTAGCCCCTTTGATTGTTTTGGTGATTTTTTTTATTTTAATTTCATTTATTATAATCTCTAGATATAAATAGAAAATATTATTTATGATTTATTTGTGTTTACAAAGCCAATGGTAACTATTTGTTAACAAAGTGATATTTGGATAGATTTTTTGTGTGTGTGATATTGAAATATGCCTTATATAAATGATCAAATCAATAACTATACTTTGGGGGAAAAAAATGTGATTATTCTTCCTGGCTGGTTTGTTAGTTGCGCAACAATAAACTATATTATAGAAAGTTTACATGTTGTATATAAAAGTAAGAGTAAAATCATAACACCTGTTAAGACCCCACACTATATTAAAACAAAAGACAATTCCCACAAATTAATAAAAAGAAAAAGTTGGGTTATTTGATGTTTTATACGAAGCCAGCAGCTTTGAGAAGAAACAAAAAGGGTACTAAGCACCCGAGGAGCCTAGAGCCTCAAATCATTTAGAGTCTAAATGATTTGAGGCTCATGACCACAATTCAACAATGATCAACCCAAAAAATATAGGAAATGGTATTCCACATCCTTTTTTTTGGGGGGCACAGTAAAAATGTTTTCTTTTCTTTTTTTTTTCTTCTTTTGAGCAAGTAAAGAAAAATGTCATAGATAGTTATTCCTTTTTTATGTATTAAGAAAATATATTTTTTTCTTCTGATCGTTCATGCTTTCTACTTGATTTTTTTTTTTTTGGCCCTATATGAAAAAAAAGGTTATACACAACTTATGCACGAAATAAAATATCATAAAAATGTTAAGAACATTAACAAAAATCAGAGGGAAATTGGTTTTATTTGAAGTAAAGTGTCAGAATTAAAAGGGCTGTATAGAAATACACCAAATTTTTCTGATTTAATTTTGTATTAAAAAAAAGAAAAAGAAAGAGAGAAAGAAATGTTCAGCCTAACACCAATGCACTACATGGAGAGAAAAAAACACCTTGCTGTGACAAGCTGAAGGATCTGCAAGGCTCTGTAACATAAAGTGTTACAAACATATCAGTAACAAACAAACAAATCAACTTAAAAATGCAACCCATATTTTGGTTTAAAAGTTGTCTAAAATAAATCATCTCGTGAAATAAATCCCTCCAGCCAGGATCTCAGCGGTGGCTTTGGGAACTACGTAGAGTGGAAAGAGGAGGAGTAAGGAAGTTCTCCCAAACTTTTTTTTTCTCCCTGAAAAGACTCTGGAGACGTTCCGTTAGCTTTCCAGAGGAGGGGGGATTTGATCAGGAAACCTTGTAATTCTACTCTACAGAAGCGGACTTCTAAATCAAAAGTGTGTCCCTTCTTTTTGTTTTTGTCTATTCACTTGAAAACCGTGAAGAACGGACACGCGTATTTTTGTCTCTCCCCCCCCCCCCCTCGTTCTTTCTCTTAGTGCGTTTTTGTTTCTACCCAGCCTGAGGGGACTTAGCACCATCAGAGGCGATGAGATGTAAGTGAGCTATGCCTTGTGGAAATGGACAGACTTTATCCAAGCGAGAACATGGCGTCTGCCTCCCGAAGTTTAGCTTCTTTCCCGGTCTGCTTGTGGCGCTCTGCTGCCTGGAGGTGTGGGGCTCCGGGCCGCACAGGGACGGCGGCGGCAGCTGCAGCCCCTGTCCCGTTAACTGCAGCTGTGCGCCAGCGGGGCCCCAGCGGCTCTGCGTCGTTAACTGCTCCAGCATCGGGCTGGGAAGGGCCCCAGCGGCGGCTGAGTTCCCACCTACCGTCAACGTGCTGTGAGTAGCCTACACAGGATTAAAAAAAATAAAATCAATAAAAAGTTAACTCTGTGCATAAATACTGGTAATCTCAGAGCCGGCCCAAAGAAAAAGCAAAAACTACCGCCGCATTGGGTCCTGAAGCTTGCAATCTCCCCCTCCCATATGGAGTGCTTGTTCTATCATATTAAATATAGATCTTAAACTTGAAGCCTTGTTCAAAATAATCTGTTTATAAACTAGTAATTATGCAGTGGAAATATTATTCGTTTAATATATTATTAACATAATTTATGGTCGTTATTTAATAATCTAATATCTAACTAAAAACCTACTCATAATGTTAACTGCTACTCCCTTACTGGCTGTACTAATCTGCTTTTATTCTGTTAGATTTTTTATGGTTTGAATTCAACCTTGAGTAAAAAAAATACTAATATATCACAATATTTAAACAAAAAAGAAGCACAATTAATTTATTTTATATATTAAAGAATAAACATCTGGGGTTTTTTTCTTACTTAAAATAGTGTTACCTCATTAAGTGTGACCTGGTTCCACACCGTGACTGAGTTTTTAGGCAATCTGAACATGCGAAGGTGTCTTTTATGGAAGTAGGGGGCGTGGAATGTAGTAGATGTCTGTCAGCCAGCTGACTGGCACCATGCAGCTCTGTGTTAAGCCTAATTTATACTTTTCCGTCTGCGGAGGTGCAAAGACAAGCAGCGTCATTATACGTGGACTCAGGGGCTCTCCGACAGACACGTGAGGATGGTCGGAGCAGAGATGTCCATCGAACGCAACGAAGAGCTTTCAGTCCATAACTCATTTCAACAGAATGGTGCTCTGTGGTTGATTTTATTTGTACTCATTCCAACTTTTGGGGACTAGAGGCTTCATATTACAAAGCCAAGTTATCTAATACGCTGTTTTGCAGAGTTTTAACGCAAGGAGGTGTAGAAATAAACTAGACAGATCGTTGTCTTTATTTACCTGCATTTTTGGGGAATGCTTTGAGCTTCACTTCTAGTAAAAAGCTTTCCAGCTCAACTGAAAGTGGCTTTCTGTTGGCCATTGCTCCTTGAGTGGATTTGCGTTTACAAGCTAAAGTAAAAAAAACTTGTCAACCAGAGACATCACTGCAACAGTAGGCAGACTCACCCAAAAAAATAAAAAGGGTTGACGCCCCCTACTGTCCTGGCGGGGAATCACTTTTACAACGTTAACACTAGAGCTGGGTGATATGGACCAAATGTCACATCCCGATATGTTTTGGCTAAATATCGATAAACGATATATATCAAAAAAAAATTTATCTCAAAGTGAGCGCAAATGTTTATTCACAGCATTTGGGTGAAATAACTTGTTTGGAGACATGCTGATTTTATCTCCCTATCTTGAATAAAATTAACTGTTAGGCTCATATAAGGCTCACACGTCCTGCTCGAACACATGCCACTGGTCAACTCGAAACGTTGTACGTACCCGAGCTGGTCATCAAGGCGCAGCCTGACTTCTGTGTACATTTGTGGCAGCGCTTCCCGTGCAAAGTAGTTGCGACTGGGGAGCTCATATCTCGAGTCGATGGTTTTCAGTAGCTTTTTAAATCCGACTTGTTTCACAGTTGCAGCACGGACCATATCTTTGGCTATGTGCTCTGTTACGTCTTTAGTTGTAGGAAATGTAGGAAATGGACACCACTTGTCACTTTTCATACGGTGCAGTGTTGAAAAATGAAGCTTGCGGTGAGCTTTGATTCGGAGCTTTCACGGGTTATGGATGGGTTGCAGCCGGGGGCTTCTGCGGTGCGCAGTTTCACACACTCTTCGTACTGCAGTTTGTTCCACTGTTTTAGGCGGTGAAAAAGATTTGTAGTGCTTCCACTTCTAGCTGTAACTTGTTTATGGTACCCCTTACATATAACGTATATATACTTTGAATCTGAACCGTCTCCACATTACTGAGCCACTACTTTTTCATTTACCAACCAATTCCTCCTCCGCATGCTCCGCAGACGTTATTACTTCCTCCATGTTTTTGAAGAGTGCTCCCCCTCCCCTGTACATGAAACAGAATGGGGTGGGGAAGCAGTGCTGAAAGCACCTGGTCAGCAGCTTGGCTGGAGCAAGGATCACAGCGCAGGTTGAACTACGTATATCGATATATGCAATATGGTCCAATATCATCATATCTTGTTTAATATAAATATATTTTTGATATTGATATATCGCCCAGCCTAGCTGACACACCAACTGAGAAATATAAAAGGAAAACGTCTCCGTCAGTGTGTGGTGTGGGTGCAAACTTGCTGACGGAGAATTATAACTTAGGCTTTACTCTTTGTTCCATGAAGCTAGTCAAAATTCATCCTGTGCAACTTTTAGAAGCTTTAGTTGCTAGTTTAAAAAACAAACAAACCTTGACTTAAATGCTGCAGTCCCGAAAACCAGGTGAGTAAGTTACAGACATAACTTTGTCCCATCAAATTATTTACTGTCATCTATTTTAATAATGCAATCTGGAATTAGGGCCAATAACCAAAGTCACTTAAATCCCCTTACAATCTTGGAATGATTCTGGGTCATCCAATTAGTTTAATTAAGTTTTACGGCTTAAAGTAATGTCAAACATAAATCTATTCCTTCAGTTTTTTCACTAGAGAAGCATTATTGAGAACAAAGTTTACAATATAATTGCGACAAACCTTTAAGGAAAACCTTCTTATTTTTTATATTTTATGGCAGAATAGTTAATTAGTGAATGTAATTGTCAAAGGTTTACTGCCTTCCTGTTGATTATGTTAATTTGACTAAATATCAACTTTGATCTTACTTCAGTCTGACAGAAGGTTTTATTTTTTCATCATGTTTAAAGAAAAGTATTTTTTAATCACATAGCATTAGCTTGGGCTATATGCATTATTATAATAAATGCGCTATTTTGTATTTCATGATTCTTAAAATATTGTGTCAATCTGATAGATAGATAGATAGATAGATAGATAGATAGATAGATAGATAGATAGATAGATAGATAGATAGATAGATAGATAGATAGATAGATAGATAGATCTTTATCTCATATGCACTGTGTGATATTTTGAGATGGCAAGTACAAGAAACAGGGATTTAACGGAATAACCAACATGGAGCTGTCCAAAATAATATTACATATGGAAAGTTCTAGGTTGCTTGGATATACGTTTCAAAGGTCAAATAGCTGATTACAGTGTGTGTGTGTTGTGTTTTTGTGTTAGTATGTGATGTGCAGTTTAATTAAGTTTTTTGCGGGGTTGTGTGTAAGCGGTCACCTAAACCTTAAAGCTGCCGTTTGCTGTGTGGATCAGTCCTGAGTCTTGTGGTCTGGTCGGCGAGAGAACATTATGTTCCGTGCTGCTAAAAGTCATATGTTATCCATTATTTATTTTCACTCCGTCCATAGTCTTTATTTAACCTAAATTATCAGCTCACTGTAGCTCACATGTAATCACTGCCTTTTATTTAAGGTCTTGGAAACTTCACCAAAAGAGCTGTGATACAGGGATGTTAGCTGAGGGCGGGGTTTCAGTAAATCGAACCCTGCTCTCTCTAAAAAGGCTAATTTTAGATGTAAAAATTTTTCTTTAATTTTAATGTATTTGGTATAATTTAATTAGGAGAAAAAGAGTGACTTGTTAAGCATTGCATTAATTACAGCCGCATCCTTGTCCAGGTTGGAATAACTGGATGCAACATGTGAGAATATCCTGGGGTGTTAATTATCTGTTTGCAGCCTGTTACATGTAGGTGACTGACTGTGAACACTGTAGGCATTACTAATTAGGCCTCTGGCTCATATTACAGGAAGAAGACACTGAGAATCTTACACTGAATTGGACTTATTGCAAAACCTTATGCTAATGCTTATAATTGTTCATCTGATGTTACTGCAGGCAGGTAGTACCTGCAGTCTGTTACTTCTTCGCCTATGATTTACAATATTTAAAAGGACTTTGTGTGTCCTGACTCTAGTAGGAGCAGAGTTGTCTAGAGTCTTATGAAAACAATTAATCTTATCCCCCTTTGTCTTTCCAATGATCAGAGATTTTGCGTATATTCTTAAAAGCTACATTTACACTTGCATGATTTCATCATAAATTATACCTCACACAAAAAGAAAAGAAATTTGTGTTTGGTTGTTTTTTCTTTTTTTCATCTCTCTTTAATCAGTGCAGCTTTGTGATAAATTGTATGAAACTATAAAGTCTGTTTATTTCTCCATAAATGGCACCACATTGTAATGGACCTACTTAGGTTCAGCAGCAGCAGAGTTTAATATTTAGTTTTCACCTTCACCTCCACAAAATTCTCTTAACAGGTGTTGGTGGAGGCAGTATGATGCTGTGGGGGTGCGATTTCCTTCACCAGAAAAACGGGTGTGTCATCACAGGAGGAAGTTTTGTTGCAGAGATTTAGTGATATCAAGATTGGATTCTACAACCAGAAACAATCCCATAAATCAGTCATAACTCACTGAAGGGTTAGGGGTTACCTCTACCTCTAGAAATTCGGGGCTTGGGGAAGGAATGAGTTCTCTGTAGTCCTGACCTAAACAATATAGAAATTCATACCATGGTGCCAGATTGTTGTGGCTGTATATGTGTATGGCTGTGGATGTTTTCTCCCATACGCCCCTAACTGATTAAACTGGTAAATCGTTGTGTTTGTTCAAACTATACCTGTTCATCTCAATAAATAACACCAAACAACTAGAGCTTGATTTATGAATTTAGCGTTGGAAGAGAGGATCTAGAAGATTTTTCATGGGTGCACCCATCATACTCATTCAGCGGCTTAACTAACATATGGCTTTTCCTTACAAATGTTACACAATTGAAAGATAAATACATAGAATTTACAATATGAAAGGATTTGCTGCACAGATTAATTTTTAAAACAAATAAACATTAAACCAAACACAATTCTCCCCAATAACTGTGCCAAATTCAGAGTAGTAGTGGGCAATCAAAACGGAATAAGGTAGAAGTGATACAAATTTAGACAAAGGTAGAGAGTTTGGCAATAGGCCTACAGCTTTACTGAGATAACGCATTCTGATGATGTCATCAAGCTGTGCTTATATACTTCAGGTACGCAAGGAGGATACATCTTATACTTCGTGTTTATTTTCACACTAAATATTGCTAGCTTAATTTTGAAACCTGTTGAACTTGAAGCATTTTTTAAATTCAAATATGTGTAGGGTTCTTTTGTGCAAAGTTAAATTCATAAATAAGTAACTGGGAAAGCAGATAATTTTGAGCTTTATTTTTATAACATTTAGATTGTATTCCATTTAAAGTATCATCATCTTTATGTTGTGAGAATTTTTGTCATGAATTAATGTGGAATAATTTTTTTTCTTTCAGTGGCATTCTAAACCTTGAATTTGTTTTTCTGCTGCAATAAATGGAAAATGATCATGTTCATAAGCAGTTTTTTTGACATACATAAATGTAAAAAAAAAATCTATATATCGCAATACATACCGTTACTGCCCATGCTTTAGATTATATCATAATACAGATTGGAGGCCACATCGTCCAGCCCTAGTTGAGGGATTTCCTGCAATTTTAACAGATGTTTCTTGTGAACTCTCATCCAGTGTTTAAACTCAGGGTGAAAAAAACTTTCAAGATTCCTTTTGATTTACACCTTACAAACACCAGCCGTCAGTAGAAGCTTAATGGTTTCTAGTGAATTTGGCACTTTTTAGTATTTTTGAAGGCTGAATAAAAGTGTTGATGGGTGTTAAGATTAAATTTTGGGAAAATTAGGCAGAGCTTTCCTTTAAACATGAGCTAGTAAACTATGGAACTAGAGTTGGGACTTATGTATTGTGACTTGTATCTGCTTATTTGTAACTTCTACACATGTTTTGAAAAATACAAGTACGGATTCATTTAATGATACAAGTACAAATCAGAAAATACAAGTACAATAAAAAGATACAAGTACAAATCAGGGAATACAAGTCACTAAATACAAGTACAAATCAAAAATACAAGTACAAATCAGAAAATACAAGTACAAATCAGACACAAATACAAATCAGAAACACAAGTATAAATCAGAAGCACAAGTACAAATCACGCTACTCCCAGAACCAATCAGATTTCTCGATTCTCTTACCAATCACGGAGGGCGGTGTTCTTCTGTGTTCACAACCAAACGTCACTCTTGGAAAAGTGCAGCCGAAGTCCCGTCTGTCTTTACCACACACACAGTTCTCTGAAGGTGAGTCAGTTTGTCATAAACAAAAATTTATCTCTGAAGACTGAAAGATATGTCTCTGCTATTAACTAATTTCACTAAGGATAACGGGTCTTCGGCTGCACTTTTCCTAGGGTCAAGTTTGGTTGTTAACACAGAAGAACACCGCCCTCCTCTCTCCGTGATTGGTTAGGGAATCGAGAAATCTGATTGGTTCTGGGAGTAGCGTGATTGTGTTTCTGATTTGTATTTGTGTCTGATTTGTACTTGTGTTTCCGATTTGTACTTGTATCTTAGATTTGTACTTTTATTTAGTGACTTGTATTCCCTGATTTGTACTTGTATCTTTGATTTGTACTTGTATTTTCTGATTTGTACTTGTATTATTAAATGAATCCGTACTTGTATTTTTCCAAACATGTGTACAAGTTACAAATAAGCAGATACAAGTCACAATACATAAGTCCCAACTCTAGTTCCATAGTAAACTTGCTGGTAATCATTACAAGATGATAACAGCTTTGTGAAGAGTCATCTGGCAGAGGTTTTCACAAAAAGGCATCAATTTTCAAGTTTTGGATGTCAGAGTTTTCTGCTTAATTTTGTGTTTTGTATGCTTTATGGATTGGTTTCCCTTTGATTTTCGTATACTGAGTAGTTTTGTTTACTCTCTGCTGCCTTCAGATTCCCTCAGTTGTCTCAGGTTTCACCTCCAGTCAGCAATAATCAGCACATCTGTCACTCATCCAGCAGTCACATATTACTTCTCTTGTGTTCTCTTGTGTTTGTTTCCATGCTAGAATTCTGCTACCGCTCTGTTTCCTGCTTGGTTCTCATTACCTGCTTTCATTTTAGGTCTAGATTTAAATTTGCATTCGAGTTTTTAATGCAGTCAAAACTCGGCTCTTTCTTTTGAGTCCTCGAACCTTTAATATGCGACAGGTTGTAAAAAAAAAAAGTTGCTTACAACTTGGCTTTCTGAAACTTGTTACTTATAATAACAATGTAGAAGCCATGAGCTCATATCTCCTTCTTCTGCTTGTTACATTTTTTTTTTTCCATCAAATGCTCCTTTTCCCCTGGTTCCCACTTGAATTACCTCAACATTTTTATAAGATGGACCAAAATGAAAACTGGGGGGAATATTTATACTGCCGTTATGGCCTATAATTAATATTTACCAATGTTATATAATTTAGGTTTGCCATTTTTACTGATCGTATCAATACTAAGGTACTGATAAATCATGCATCCAGTAAGCGAAAACTCTTTTTTTTTACAAATCTATTTATTTTGAAAATGTTCGTCCTACTAATGATTATTTTTGTAATATCAAAATTAATTTGGCTTCAGTTAGATACATTATACTTGACTCAAAAAATTGTTGAAAGGCATCTATAATTATGTAATCTTAACTTAAAATTGACAAAGTTGAATCAAATTCAAACACCAACAGCATTGGTGTTAAATCTTCAGGAAAAAGTTGTGTTATGGGCCTCGCCCTCCGCTGGAATAAAAGTTAAGCTTAAACCATATTTAGGGTGAGCATTAATGACTTCAATTGCTGATTTATCACTTTTTATAAACCTTTAACTACTAATACTTATAATACCATGTAAGCTTTTTAAATATATATGTAGGGCAATATTTTGATTATGTTGGTTTATCAAACGTTTCTGTTATATATATATATATATATATATATATATATATATATATATATATATATATATGTGTGTGTGTGTGTGTGTGTGTAAAAAATAAGAAATCAAATTTGGGATGAAAAGAAATCTAAGATTTATGCTTATAATCCGTATAGCGCACCATAACCTCCTTTAACCTTTGTGAAACAAATCGTATAATGTCCACTGACATGTTCAGCTTTTGACCATATATTTTAAAAATTACCTGATATCTTCAAAAACTACCAGGGAATGTGAAATATGAAAAAATATATAGATTTGTTTAAAAGATTGTTTGAAATTTACTTTTGATTTACTTTTTAATTTTTTTTCTATATCGCCCAGTCCTAATGTAAATGTGGTCTACTTCTTAAATGTTCTAATAACTGTGTGTTAACTCACAAAAGATTTTAAAAATGTTTTTATAAGGAATTAATAGATTTTACACTAGAGGGAATAATCTGAGATTTTTTTTTACATAAAGCAAATTTATAGTTTAAGTATGAAATACTGCAAAATTGCTACTGATAAATCTTGAAGCACTCAGTTTGAACGCTTAGTCGCATTTCTCAGTTAGAGAAACCAACTGGAACAAACCCAAAGTTGTAAATCCATGTTCTAAAATTTAAGAAAGCCCTGCAGCTGCATCCCGAAAAAATACAACGTGGCCTCCCTGTACATAAATAGGAACATTTCTTACACATCTGTCAGTTTGTATCTCCTCCCATTAGTTAAGCTGTTTTAAGCTCATTTTGTCAAACATGTTTCAGCAACTTTTTAAAAGCGGTGTGTCATGATCCACAGCTGTTTGTCTTTTTTGTTCTCACTTGTGTATTTAGATCATTTTAATGTCACTGTCATTAGGGTCTCTCCATATGAGTGCAATTGTGTTATGTTTCGTAGTTCTTTCTTGAATCCTTATATTGGTGTTAATTCTTAGGTTTTGGTTAATTATATCCTCTGTGTTTCCATTTAGTTTTCTCCTGTGCTCATTATTCTTGGCTTATCTTCAAACTATTTAACTTCCTTGGTTTATTTCTCTAACTGCTGGATTCTGCAGTTGCCATCACCCTGATACCCGCGTTTCCCCTTGTTTCGTATGGTTTCAGCTTTACCATTAGGCGCGTTTCCACTACCAGGCTTTACTCTATCAAGATAAATCTGTTGGCCGATTCCTCTCAGCTGTCCATAGTGGAAACACACCTTATGAAGGAGATCGCCACCATGCATCTGCCTCTGCCCTGTTGCCATTCGGGTCCTCCTCAACCCACATCAAACATGACACTGGAGTAATGATGTTTTTTGTTTTTTTTAGCACTCTGAGATAAACAATTAACTGATTGTACTGGGTGTAACTGGGTGTAATATAGTTATTCAATAAGACAAGCAGTCATCCCTCTGTTCTATGATTTAACAGTCACCTATAACTAGAGGTTGCTCTAGCCATTTTCTTTGTCTGTCATTTTGACCGGCAGGATAAAAAAAAACAGGTCACAATCTATTTTTATATGTGAAATTTTTAATCTTATGTGGACGGGGGTCTGCTGCACGCCTGTCTCCATCACTCGTCTGTTAAGTTATTACCTATTCAATATTAGGGATCGACCGATATGGATTTTTAGTGCCGATACCATTTTTTTTCATCAGTCTAAGCCGATAACAGATATAGGCTTCCGATTTTCTTGAACCAATATTTGGAGCCGGTACTGATTCTGCTCCCTCAATATACATAATAAAAACAAAAACATAAAAATATAATAACAAATGACAAACTTTAAAACTATATTTAACAAATAGTAAACATAGGTGAGGTAGAACAATTAAGAACAAGTAGATAAACAATATTGAATACATTTAAAAACATTGAGTTAGAACAAGTAAAAAAGAATTCAGTGCTGAAAACTGCGTAATTAACATTCTGAAAATAAATATTTAAGCATAAATAAAATAATTGCTCTGCTGCACACAGTAGAAACAAGAGCACAGTGTGGGATAATGCAGGGAAAAAACTATCAGCAAATGCAGCAGCCGCTTATCGACCAATGCCAATATATCGGTCTATCCCTATTCAATATTATTTATTAAGTATTATTCAATCAAAACAACCTGACCAGAGAAGCACACATAAAATGAAATTAAACACTTCCGCTTATTATAAGAATACATGATTCAGTTGCTGCACGGCATGGAATGCAAATGCTCACTTTTTTTCTTTTTCTTTTATGTAAATTAATAGTCTTATTGTTGCAGAATTTATTGGCACGAGGAGCCCGAGCCCGGCCCTGTTTTGTTGCCCATGTTTGTTTTGGCCTGACTCTACATTCTGTAATCTGTACTCTGAGTCTGACCCCTAGTGGAGCTCTACAGTAGTACGTACGGTGAGCAAGCAAGTACGCACCCAAGATGCAGCTTGCTGCTTCATAGTTGCTGGTGTCAATGTGAGGTTAAAAAGCCTTGAACAAACCCGGTTGGCTGGACTTGAAGGGTTGTAATAAGATTAAACTTACTCCAGAACAGAGCTTTTCCCTTGGTGTTGTTCAGTCTCTTCAATTCACCATTTTCAGTCTTTTTCTTTATGTCTTCCATATTTGTGGTGCTGGTCGGGAAGTAGCGTCGATGGGATGTGTAAGTGAGTTAGGCCTACAGAAGGGAGGGGCAGAGCAGCTGCTGCTGCATTCAAGTGTTTACATTTAAACACAACACAGTTCTTTATTTAGCAGGTTTAATTAAAAAAAATTGAATTAAATTGAAAAATAAAAGTGCCGGTGTCTGAGGTAATTATATGGTCGTCGGCCCTCGGGCTGTCGGGACCCTAGGGCTCCAGTGCAACGCTCTACGTGAGGATCTGAATTTTTGCTTGGATAAAACCCCCTCATCGGGCGTTTAGCTGTTGATCTACACGCAGAATCTGCGCTTCTTTCCCACTTCTGACAAAAAGTTTTTACATGAGGAAACATTCCCATTAAAGCGATCAGAAGTCAAAGACTCTCAGAATGAGCCATTTCCTGACCCGTAAACTACTGTAGGAAAGCCTGCAGTTTAAGCAGCGGCAGGCGCCACACAAAACCTGTCTTTGGCACACATCGGGCTCTATGGAGTGCGTCTAACCGGGCGCACTGGGATGGACTGGTGACCTATCCATGGTGTACCCTTCCTTTGGCCCGATAACCGCTGGAGATAGGCACCAGACCCCCCGCGACCCTTAATACAGAAGAAGAATAAATAATGGGTGGAATTTATGTACCTGGACTTCGTGCATAGAGTTGGAAAAAAAATCTGCGTATAACTTAAAGCAGTCAGAGGGAGGTGAGAATAGTAATCTGTAAAAGTGATACACAACCTTCAGATTTTCCCATCGCCATAAAAAAAAAACGGTCAAATACGGAAACTATTCGGTTAACGCGACCCCTGCCTGTAACCCTACCATGTTTTAACAGAAGTTAAAACAATTGGGATGCCTTTCTATTGAATTTCTGTTAACCTTTACAGGCACAGTGTTGTTTCTAGGAAGCTGAAATGCAATTGTGATACTTTTTTATGTTTTCCTCCTCTTTCACCAAAAGATTACCATAGCTGTTTTGTCCTAGTATAGTTTTATTCTGTTTTGTCCACCTTTACAAAAACGATGCATTTGTGTAATAACGAGTTTCAGCATTGTGCAGAGGAACGTTAGTTAAACATCAATTAACACTGCTGGTTACTGGCATCAAGGTATACCAGGGATTAATAAGATTAAGATTTCACTTTTACTATCATGCTGTTCACATTCTTCCAGAGGGTTGAATAAAGAGTCAGTGCGCTGTAAACATCTTCAGGACATAATTCAAGGCTTGTGCATTCATTCGAAAATGGATACGGTATTAACAGGTAACTGATTAACTTCTAGACTCTTTATTGCAAGGTGTTTTAAAAGTGCAGTGCTGCTACTCCATTCATGTACATTATGAAAAGATGCAAAGGTCCATGCGGCATCAGTGCACTGCACACGGACCTGTAAAAAAGATGAGTGGTCTCAGAAATGAGTTTCCACTGCCAGAATAAAAGCATGTTGTCTAATCTGGAAAACAAAAACAAAGATTATTTCCTGAAAAGATGCCGGGAGCAAATAAAGCCTTTGTTCACCGGTAATTACATCATATTTACATAGTAAAGCTATCGCAAATCTGCACGTCTTTTATTTTTAGATTTTCAGATGCTTTCCACTGAAACCCTGGGTGCTTTACTGTTGAGCCAAATGTTAACTGTTGGATCTTGATACGTTTTGGAAGTGCGTCGCATCAAAACTCAAACGCAATCCTGTCTTTAGCGGAGCGGCAAAGCAAAATGCTTCTGGGCTGTGTCTGAAATGCGCTGCGGCGCATTTGGTGTAAACCAAACAATAGAATATAATGGTTTCTATTTGCTGCGGAGTTTGGTTTAAAAAGGGAGATTTTAAAATGGTTGTACAATTTCATAACTTTGGGAGAGCACACACGCTGATAATAAAAATCCTGCATCATGAAAGGAGAGAATTGGGTCAGAAATTGGCTCAAAAATCTTGCTGTGTGAACCAGAGCTTACGCTCAACAGTGTTTTATAAACTAAAACTACTGATTTTACTATGTTGGTTCTAACAAGCTTTAAACCTGAGAGATGTTTGTCCATGAACATCCTCAGATTAGCCAGTCTAATGCATTGAGTTTCTGTCACTCTGTTTAAAAAAGCAATTGAAAACATGTACGTGATTAACCGTCCTGTAACTGTGTTATTTTGGAAGCAGTTGCGATAGTTGGTGCTTTTCATTTCAAAGGGGGAAAAAATTTTGTCAAAAAATTTACCTGATTGGTCAAGATTTTACTACCACAAAAATCTCATACAAGTTCATGCTTTTTGTTGTATTATTGTGAGAAAAACTGATTTTACCTCAGGGATTTTCTTTCAAACACCCTTCTTAACGCCTTCCTAAATTAAAAACAATCAAAATCTTTACCAAATATATAAAAACAACCCACAATATTTCATCTGTTCTTGTACTTCAATAAAGGATCTAAAGTGCTGGATCTTGTCTTTGTGCTAAACATCTCCGTCCTCTCTGCCAGTGCCTATATCTGGCCCCAAATTTAAGTACTGTTGATACGCCCTCTGTTAAGGAGAAAAAAAATAATCCAGTGGCAATAGAGTGCTTTAACGTTTTGCAGAAGGAAGTTGGAGAAAAAAACATTCAGGCTCCGCACCAGTCCATCTGCTCCAACCCACACACATAATAAAATTTTAAAACACTTCTCATTGGAGAGTTTTGAACCTCTGAAGTCATTTCTGGGAAATGCTAGTGAAAGGAAACCTCTTTTTTTTTCTTGTTTTTTTTTTTTAAAGCCTTTTTCTTTGTATGCAGATTGCTTCAAGGAAAGTAGCACAATTTGCTTTTGTCCTGTGTCAGATGTCTTAGAAAAAAATAGTCTTAACCTGAAAGGAGTTATGGTGTCTTTTCTTGTGTTGTTTAGCAACATTACTTATTATTGCATCCAACACCAAGGTCCAGTCTTTTCGGTTCTTACAAAATGTCTGGCATTTCCATGGCATCAGGATGCACATACACAGAGACGCATTGCAGCCACAGCGACATGCTTTCATCTACAGCTGGTTTACTTGGTATAGTTTGAGTCTGCAGAAGGTCATGATACAGCTGCTTAATGAAAAAATGTGCTCCCTTTCATTTTTCCGTCCCTATCCGACCTTGTCTCCGCCTACAGAGGCGGTTACCGCCCGTACAGCCACCTACACACTCTACAGACAGAGTGGGGAAGAAGGGGTGTGCTGACAATACGCAAGGGAGAATTTATTTGGTTTCCATGGCAAACGTAACCAATGACATCACTCGGAGAAGTTCAGACATTCTTGCTGGTTGTAAAGGAGAACACGAGGCAAGAAACAACATCAGATGGCTCACAATGTCCTCTTCCCCGCTTTAAAATGTATCTGTAAATTTTTATCTTAGTTCAGTGGTTGGTCCTGAGGTTGGGTTGTTAGTGAAAGGATCTAGAATCTGCAAGCAGTGGTCAAAAAACATTAGGGTGAAAAAAATTAGTTTATTTTTTTAGTTTTTAGGAATTTTATTTTTATTTTGTGAACATTTTTTGTAGGCGGCAAACTGGGTTTCATGACCAGCTTGTTTTTTTGTGTTTTATGGAGCTGGTTGACGTCTAAACACTCACATCTGCTCTGCTGCCTAATTAAAGTCCACCTATTTATAAGAATAATGGCAAAAGTTGTAATTTATGGTCTTTATCTAAGGCTACTTTGAAACAAATAAATGTATATCGTGTAAATGTTACCATATATGATAAAAGCACCAAATAATTTTTTAGGACAGAAAATAAGAAAAGCTAGGCTCCATCTTCCTTTGCTGGTTGACGTTTAATCATTGAATCTACTGGTTTCTGTGAACTGGTTTTATCCTTAAACCTTTTGATGAACTTCAGCAAAACATTACTGCTACTCAGTAGTTTGTCTTTTAGGTTTACTAATAAAAAGAAAGAATCAAAGGAGCAATACAGAAAGTTTATAGAACATTTGAATCAAAACTAATAAGAATTTACATCTAAATTATTTACATAAGTGTAGAAAAAAATAGGCAAAATCTTCATTGGATACAATATGAATAGCAGTGCAATAAAGTTGATAATGATGATGGCAAATAAAAAACTCAATTACCTTACATTTGTATAAATTCATAAAGGCAATTAGAACAGATCTAAAAATATTTGCTGCTTCTATTGTCACTTAATAAATAAATATATAAATTCTGATGTGTTTGAAAGGCACCTTACATGCTTTTAACATAAAACACTATATTTGGGGAAAATTTAGAAATTAAAAAAGTTATATTTGGTGAAAATAAATGTGGCTCGAAGATGAAATAAAAGGTCCCATTCGGAATTGATCCATTTATTTATTTTTATGCACACTAAAACAAATTGTAATTTGTGATAATCTAATACTAGTGCTATACTAATCAACTGGTCTTTAATCGAAGTAATCACTTTTTTTCTTTCTGTGAAATTATCAAAAAGCAGCAATAAATAGATAAAGGTTAGAGTAATATGATTTGACAAACAAAAATCATCTCAGGGTGGTATTTTTTATATTAGTGATATGAAACAAAAATCACACAAAAACTTTTGTGTGATTTTCATTGCGCAGAACAGGAAGGTCAGACCTAAAAAAGAAATAGAACTTGATACGAGGCATTAAGAACCCGTTTGGTGCCTCTCCACTTAAAGATTTATAGATTGCTTTGAATGTTGACGTCCCTGTGAATTTTTGTAAGGGGATTGTGGATTATGTTTTTCATTCCTAAAGAAAAAAATGAAGGAGGAGTAATTGCTTTCAGTAAAATCTGAAGCATTCTTTTAGGGCGGCTACACTCATTTATCTCAGTTTGGAACATTTAGAAGCATAAAAGGCCAGTTTGATGTCACTGAAAGATTTTTTTTAATTATTTTTATTAGACCTATAAAAAAAAAGGTCTCTAGAAGTCTGACAAAAATTTTGAGGATGAAGATATTTCAATAATGAATTTATAGATCCATATATCTTGTTTGATGTATTTATTTCTTTATTTGTTTCAGAATACCTTCCCTCAATAAAAGCCTCTTTATTAGCTTTGCTTTATATTTATGCATCCTCTGAGTTTGATTGTAGGCCTTTATCTCTTTGGGTCGGGTCTGTTCTTCTTCCCTTTTTCATATTAACTGCCTACAGTCACATTTATGGAGTACAACTGATTTTAAAAAAAGTTCTATATCCCTAAAAGATGTAGCATTTTATTTGTTTATTTAAAGATGAGTCTTTAAAACCCCAACCCTGCTAGGCCTTTTCGGTTAGCTCACATCATTCATCCTGGCTCCTAACGAAACATTTCTGTTGTCTTTATATTATTATGAATAAAACGGACTATGGGCCAAGCACACTAAGTATTAAAACAATGTTAGAATATAAACAAGTCAAACATGCAGAGCAATTAAACAGACAGTAATAAATAATCAGTTAAAAGCGGGGCTAAAAAGGTGAGTCTTGAGCCTGCTCTTAAAAACAAGAAAGTTCCATGCGGCCCTGAGGTCATCTGGCAGCCTGTTCCAGAGGTGCGGGCCGTAGTACTGGAAAGATGCCTCACAGTGAGCTTTCTCCCTCACTTTAGGGATGGCAAAGAGACGTCCCAATAAGGCTCATATGGTAAAAGCAGTTCTGAAAGATAAGAAGGCCCAAGACCATTAAGACACTTTAAAACCTTTAAAAAAATCTATTCTAATGGTGCGTTCACACCGTACGCTTTGTCAGTGTCAAAAAACGGACAAAGCAACTAGTTTGACGCCTATACATTTTTAGACTGAAGCTTGCAAATCGTGTGGGCGGGCCTTTCTCTGGCGGATGTTTTAAACTAGGGTGGATCGTGGTTGGATAGACAACGCTGACCTAGGGGGATGTCACTAAAATGAGAAGCTCTGATTGGTTTACTGGTTTTCAGCTAGCTGAACTTCAGCATTGCTGGCTTTAGATGCTTGAAATGAAGGAATAGTTTCAAAAATTGACGCGGCCAACACGCACAACGCGGCGCAGAGACTCTGACGCCCCTCTGACGACCTCAGCCATAGACTTTACATGTAATCTTGCTGCTCTTGACGTTGACGTTTGGGGCGGTGTGAATGCACCATGAAACATATGGGGAGCCAGTGATTTTAAGAGAGGTGTAATGGGCTCCCGCAATCATGCTAGGGAACTAACTGCTTCATGATGAAAGATACCTTGGGGGGATTCTTCAATTCAAATGTAATTAACTTTGACCAAATCAGTGCTGAGGGAAAAAAAATCAATTATGCTGCTTCACACTAACCCCATGCGTCAGCGTCAGTTGCGGGAAGATTACATGTAAAGTCTATGGTAGAGTACGTCAAAGTCTCTACGGTGCGTTGTGTACGTTGGCTCCGTCAAATTCACTTGCGTTACATACAGCAACGCAGAAGTTCAGCTAGCTGAACTTTCTGACGGACCCAACGCAGTTAACGCGGTGCGGCAACCAATCAGAGCGTCTCACTGTAGTTATGTCACTATACACTTATCTTGAATGAATCGGGGGTCCAGTGAAAACATTGTCGACAATCGAAAATTTCGAAAGTCAGAAATAATACTTACTGAAGACAGATGGACAGGCGCTCGTAATGAGGAACAGAGTGCCTGAATTTTGGTGTCCTGGTAGGAGATTTAAGCTCCGATGCGGCCCAGGCGGTCCTGAAATTAGGTGCGCGGGACAGACGGAAGTAGGGCTGAAAGTTAACCTCATCCATAAGCAGCTCCTGGAGCAAATGGTTAATCTCCCCAAAGTCAGAACGCATCTGACTGTCAATGTTGTCTAGTTTTGTCTAGCCAAGCCACTCTCTAGTTACGATCCACCATAGTTCAGAATGTACGGCAAAAGAGGAAGCCCCGCCCACGCGTTGTTTTTTTTCCTCAAAGGGAGGCTATGGAAGCCAAACCACATACGTCATACTTCATCCGTTGAATGCGTTGCCTGACGCAGACCAACTGAGCGGTGTGAATGCACCATTATAGTTACAAACACTGAAATCTGTAAAGCCTAGTTTATACTTCTCTGTCTACGTCAAAACGGTTTGACACAGCGGCATTATCCATTGACGCAAGGGCTCTCCTTCAGCTACGCAACCTTGGACAGAGTCGTGGTCCATTTTCTTAATAATCTGTGTGCGCGAATTCAGAATCTATACCCCGATTTATTAAACATTGTGCACGGATTTGGGCAACATGTTGGACCTTTCCCAGAGCTTTAAACGGAATCAAGAGCATAATTTATTTAGCTTGTAAATAAGATAACTGATATATACTTAAACAAACTAGTTTGTTTCATCTCAAAGAAAAAGGTCATGCACTACAAATCCAGTTATTACTTATTCCTATGTGGCTTTGAAGACAAACAGTTGGCGAAATTTGTGGAAATAGGCCAAAAATCGCACATTGCATGACTGCCTTGCCCCTGGGACACAGCCACAGGCTTGGGTTATCTGTGCATAGATGCGTAGAGCAGGTAGCGCACCATACTTAGAACACATTGCAAGAGATATGAGTTAATCAGTTACCTGTTGATACTGTAGGCTACGCACTTTTGAATGCGAGTCTTTATTGAACGCAGTACTAGTCTCCGCAAGACAGCTGCAGGATTCGCACATAGAGAAACTGTATAAGATAGTGGAATACCAGTCAGTTCGGAAACTGATTATATGAAAATTGCGCTGGGAGCACAAGTGGATGTTAGTCATGCGCTGTTAAAAAAATTCCACATCAGGTTTTTAAGTGGTGGGGACAAAACTGTGATTTATAAATTTTGCCTGGTACATGTCCCTGGTTAAAATGACTCATATGTCTATACTTTCTTGCTGGACCCCAAATCAGTGCGCACGGTTTGATAAGCCCAGGGTAGGAAATCTTACAGATGGATATTATTTTTGCGTCTAACCCCTGCCGGACTATGTATCGCTGAATTGTCCAGAGGTGGACTTTTTCCCCACAGAAAAATATATAGAGCTTTGGGTCTGCAAGGGCATACGAGGTGCTGCTGATGCTTCCACAGGGAAAAAATATCCCAACCCAAACCAGACTTTTCTATTATGACTGGAAAAGTCAAGTGAATTCTTATCATTAATTTTGTCTTCCTCTCAATTTATTTTATAATAGCTTGTTTTATTGCAACAAGTTCTTAATAGGGAACAAATATAGAGTTTTATATTTTAATTTTACAGACACCATACCGACTCCCCTTTGTTTATTTTGGTTTACACATTTTTCTGTGCGTTTTGAAAGGGTTAAGGTGTGTGCAAGATACCCCGCATCCAGTATAATACAAATCTGTTGTTATTTTCATGAATAGGTGCTTTTTTCACAATTTGCACATTGTCCATACGGCATGGATGGTCATTCCATGACCCTGCAGGTGTGTTTGAGCATGAGTAAAATTCTGTCTCTAGAGACTACCCACACTTGAGTGCATTGAGGGCATTTCAAACACTTGAAGACATTCCAGAATGACACCTTGCACAGCATGCACAAAATGGTAATGAGAGGTTTTCAGGGTGGAAACGGTGAATATGTCGGACCTTAGAGCGCAGAATAACAGGCAAGACAAATATTTTAACAAAATGCAAACTGGCTGTGTGTCTTATTTATATTTTTTCATCAATTATAGTCACAGGAGTGAAAAATGTCATGTTTTTAATTTTGACTAAAACTTTAAGAATGTGTTTTATCCACCAATAAGGACATTCCCCTACACAGTCATTTCTTTGTGCATTACTAAAAGACTAGAAAAAGCTAGAGCTAAAACCATAAGACTAAAAATTATTGCAAAAGCTTCCTATTTGAAATCTCAGTCTGGATCCACTGTTGACATGCAGGCAGAAAGTCACCACAGGTCCAACTTTGTTGGATATTAGGCCAGTGAACCTGAAATGAATTTATAAAAAGCAGGGAGAGCAGAGTGCAAAGTGAACAGGTATGAAATAGAAGTGCTGCAGCCTGAGCACTGAGCTGAGACTTTTATGATCCTCAAAAAAGATTGTTTCGGCACACACATCCACTGTCAAGGTCACTGAAGCAGTCATTGTCAGTTCTGGGGGCTTACTTAATAACAGGCTTTCTGATGTTTGTTGGTTGCTGCAGTTTATGTGTAGCCTTGAGTCTTTAAATTGCTTCTTTGTTCTGTTCTCGTCATGTGTGGTACAATTACAGGCGCAAATAAATGGAATAGTTAGGAACAACTTGAGAAAGTTGACTCATTTGTAAAGACAAAAAAAATATTTTGTAGCACTGGATGACAACACACATTACAGCGTTTTGGGTAGTCATAAAAAATAAAATGAAACAGTGACAGAGTGACTGCCAGAATGCAAACTATTAGTAAGCAAAATTAACACAACTGGCTGGTTGTTAACAACCATGATGTCAGCGATTGGTTTTCAGCTTATTTTCATGGCTTCACTAAGACACAGAATCGAAGCATAAACTACTACTTTTACACACAAAAATATATTTAAAATACAACTTAAAATTAATAAAACCTTTGTTCTTTTTGTGAAGGCATTGGGGCATTTTCAAGTTTTTTTAGGTTTAGAGGCAAATTAATACACCACTGGAGTGGCAGAATAAGAACAGTTAACATAAACTACACTGTAAGTTACTATAAAATAAGATATGGCCAACATTTTAAACTTTTTTATAGTGCGACGTTCATTCTTTTGCAGTACTTCTAAGAATTCTAATTTAAGCAATATTTTTACTACCTTCCTACTAGGTGTGTTACAATAAAGTAGCACGTGAGATAATGTTGGGTTTTTGAGACAATTCGAGATTTTACTGACATATTTTAGTAAAACTAAGAATTCTCCGGCTTTTTTGTTTTATGTTTTCACAAATATTAAAATTGTACCATAAATCACAACCTGTGTTTTTTTTAAAAAGGCTAATTTTCCAGTCCACGTTTGACTGGTCCACATATTGTTTTTTAATGCTTGTCTAACTCTAGGATAGCACCAATTATACTAACTTTAACACCATTAGCAGCTAACAGTTAAACGGTCACAATATTTCCTCAATACTTACAAACTGTTCACGTTTTGCTTTTCTTTTGTTTGTTTGAGTACTCAAAATGCTGGCGTACAATTTGGTGTATATATTGTCACATAGCTCAACGGTTGTTAGCTGACTCCTGTATGTGTTCCATTTATTGTCGGAACGCTAAGTTTGGACTTCTCAGTTAGAGAGTCGGATCATTTTCTAACGCCGTCTTTGAGATCCAACCTGGCAGCTCTTCGCATCAACAACAGTAAGCCGTGGTGAAAACTTGCTTATTTTAGGAGACACACATGTAAGAGTGCGTCTAAAATCAATACATGTAGCATCAGCACCAATACTATGTTCGTGGGAGGTACAATGGCTACATTAACTTGCCATATTGTTATCCTGACTTCTCGGATTAAGTTAACTGGAACACTGTTAACTCAGGTGTGGCATTATTCCTAACTCTGAGTTTTGACTTCTTAGTTACCTGAAATGCCTGTCTTACATAAAAGTAAAAGTCTCAAACATTTGATACATAAGAGTTTATATCTTAAAGTGCTTGCTTTCATATCAGGGGTTCACAGAAGCTTGCACTAACTTTACCAAAGTCAAAGTCACACACTGACAGCAGCTTGTTTGCACTTTGTGAGACAGGCTTCACTTTGACCAGAACTGTGACTGTAACGTGTTACATTTTAATATCACACAATCTTCTGGCACAACATCTCCTTAACACTGCTTTACTGTTAAAATCTGACCTGAACCGGTGTCTCAACACAGATTTTATGCATGCTGCTATGCGTCCATGGTTTGTAAAGCACACATTTTCAACGTAACCAACTCCATTGGAGCAATTTGAACAACCAGTTACAAAATGTAAACCGTATGGAAACAGTTTGGAGTAGACACCCTGTAATTCAGTGAATTCAGCTAAAGGAGCTTATTCTTGTATGTTTTTCAATATGACATTTCTGTCATGTTAACTCTAAGCTTTACTTGCTTAATGGCACTAATTATATAGAAAAAATCAGCCATGTGTTGAGAACAAAAAACAAAGATATTATGTACATTACTAATTATATATGAGATAAAACGTTTAAAAAAAAATCCGATTTGTTTGTGAAGTGTACCAATTTGGGGTTCTGTTTTATTCCTTCATGTTCTCCTCCCTTTACTTCCATGGGATGGTTGCATATTGTTCTCTGTTTGGGTTTTTTTCTTTAAATTACTGAAAGATTCACTTTCAGTATGTTTCAAGTTGGTGGTGATAATTTGTAGATGCAGAAATAACAAAAAACGATACTTTAGCTGTGCTGATTATAGCAAATTTATTTGGCGAAAGATTGGATTGCGTCGGAAAAATCCTTTGCATTTCGGAAATCCAAACAGACAAGTGGTAGAAAATGCAGCTCCAACTGTGCCACAGTTTACACAAAACATTTGTTTACATTTGCTGCCAAGTTTGCTGGGATAATAACCATTTTTATAGGTCCTGATGCTCCAAGGGATATTTTTTTCTCTCTCTTTTTGCAGATAAATGTTATTTTCACTCAAATTATCCATTACTGCAGTCCTGGGATTCGTTTTTGTTTTTTTAAGTATCCAGTATATAAATAAATATATCTTAATATTCTGATACAGTGGCAGTGACAAGAAACAGGCTGTCTTTTTCTTTTCTTGCAAACCTCAAGATAATTTGCATGTGCATTTCTCTGTGCATGTGTGATTGCAATGTTTCTAAGCTAAGTGTGTTAAACTGCTGTGCACAGCTGCCCTTCACTTGCCAGCTGGACACTGGACAACCCACGCAGCAGCGGCTGGAAAAGTGGACAAAATGTTCTAAATAGGGGAGGAAGATGAGAGGAGGGGAGCCAAAATGTGAGGCAAGATAATAGACTTTTGGACTAACAACATTTTAATCGAAGGCCTCCTTTTCTAATATTTTTGCTTTCCATGGGAAATGAAATCAGTCAATATGGGGTAAAGATGCCCCCTTCTGCCCCCCCACCTTCATCCTTTCTGTAAGAATCTGAAACAGTATGGAATTTCATTTAGCTGTTTAAAAATGACTGAATATATGTAAACTATAAAAAGCGGATGAACAAAAAATGTATTTCAGGGATTTATTCCCTATCCAATCGATCAAAATTCCCTCCATCCATCTAGGGCTTGGCGATATACCCTCAAATCTATATTGCAATATAATCTAAAGCATGTGCGTTACCGTTATGTATTGCGGTATTTGCCTATGTATAAAATTAAAAAAAGGTTTAGAATACCATAAAAAAAAACATTTAGTTTGCTAAATGAATTAAAAAAATATTCTAATCTTTTTCCAAAATAATGCAAAACAAAAATTGTCACAACATAAAGATGAAGATATGTTAAATAAAATAAAAGCTAAATATTAAGAAAATAAAGTTCAAAAATGTTTTCTTTCCTGGTTACTTATTTATACATTTAATATCACAAAAAGCACAAAAAGAAAACTGCATATTTGAATTAAAAATGCTTCAATTTTAACTGATTTCTTTTCCGTTAAATAAAAAACAAAAGCTTTTAAACTTTCAATATCTAGTGTAAAGACACACACCGAACATCAGTATGCTTGCGTACGTGGCACAGCTTGGTGATATAATAAAAATGCATAACTGCGATATGTCGGTATGGTCAAAATCTGTACCTTTTGCTAAATTTATATAATTTCTACTTTCTACCTTTTATATTGACCACTACTTTCCATCCTTCCTTCCCTTCAGTCAGTATTTCCAGCTTCAATATTTAAAGTACTTAAAACCTGACTCCTCAAGAAATATCTGACATAAACTCATAAATTCTGAAGTTTCAAATTTGAATCTGGAAAATTTGACCGGACATTCAACGTGAATAAGGCAAACTGAGCTACCATCAGACAGCCACAGCGTAGTGATTGCTCTCTCCCCTGCTTCTTCTTCACACCTGACTCTGTCTCTTCCATTACCTTTGTCTGGCAAAGCTTACACCCCGACCTACCTGTGCAGACGGTTAGCAGTCAGGGGGAGACAGAACAAGAGGAGAAGTGATCGATGGAGTAAAGGAGCGGCACAGTAATCAGGAAAGGAGGCAGAGGGGATAAAAAGCAACCACAGAAGAGCCTGTGTTTTGTGGGTTAGTGGAGCGTTGGCCTTCACTTAAGAGACTTGGACTACTTTGCTGCCAAGATGCAACAGATGTCAGTCTGCAACTTACATGTCCTTTTTGCAGAAGACCAAACAAATATCACTGTAAATGCCTTTTGTTTTAATTATTTCCACAGCTAGGTCAAATTTTTTTTCCTTTCCTGCTTTCATATTTTTCTTCAGTGTCCCTTCCAGCTCCTCCTGTCATCCCATCTGACCAAACACAGTGAAGCCAGTGAGGATTTTCTGTGTGTGTGTGTTTTCATCTTCCAGCTCAGAATAAGTGGCACCAGACAGACCTTATAAGGAGTTGTTAGATCATTGGCCACACTGTTAGCAAAACAGAACCATATGTGCTCGTTGCTGTATGCGTGTGTATAAATGAAACCATGTGTGTCCAAGGGAAGCAGAGAGAACGGGAGTCTGTTGCTAATAGACGTGCTGAAGGTCAGATTATATGGTCGTGTTAAGCACACATACGTTGTAGTCCCTCTCTGTTCTACCTCCTGTTGTCTCTCTTGAGTTGAATGTAGGTGGGAGCAACGCACACACCGTGCAGGGAGCTGTGACTTAACGGCAGATTGTGGACATGATGTTTGAATGATCGCTGAGGGGGTGGAGTTTTGTGCTGCCGCTGTCCTTTTCTCGTCCTGTGATGGGTTTCGCATAGCAGAACTCTCTCGCTCGGTCTCTCTGTCTCCATCTTTTCTTACACAGCTGGTCTGGAATGTACAGATGTTTCCTTTTGGGAACGGGCGTCCTACTCTGTTCACACACACACTTGAAAAGTAAGAGTGTGAGAGAAGAAAGAGAGGATGGCTGTCCCATACGTCTCAACCAACATTTTTTCTGATCTTCATCATGTTTTCTGTGATTTCAGAACCCGTTTACCATGCTGAGACTAGAACTGACTTAATGAGCAAGCTACACGTTTTTGCAGTTATCTACTGCATTGCTGCCTACCACCACACTATCATATGTTTTGTCCTCTTGCAGCCTTATGCTTTTTGTTCCCAGACTTTTTTTCTTTGATTTTATTTGCAGCTGAAGCTTTGCTATCTTAAGAAGTATTATTTGAAGGGGCATTACAAAATGCATTTTGAATTCATGAAAATTGCAAGTTGCAAAAAAAAACTTTTGCAGAATTAAATTCAGGTTTTGTTTTTATCAGTGTTTTGCCATTTTCTTCATTTTTATCTAGCTTCCTGCAAATGCTGCTACACACGCCACATGTTACTAATGGAAACAGGCTTGATTTCGATTATCTGTTCAGTTCCACTTATTTTTATATTGGATTCTTAATCCTATGGGGAAAAAAACCGTCATGCAAGACTGGCGCTCTGCAGATGTTCACAGATCCAGGTATAAATTGATGATGGCTGCAAACTACAACTGACAACTAAATTCTCAAAAACTTTTCATCTTACAATTTATTGTTATTGCAATAAATACACACAAAATAGGATAAATACACACCAAATAGGATAAATTCATTCGGACAGGAGATTTTGCTATGTATTCAGGTAAATGCAGATTAACAGTGAGGTATTAGCACTGTGTTTTTTGGCCCTATTAAATGACTGCTTCATGCCTCGCTGCGAGCCTCACCGAGCTCTCGAGGTGTGTCACAGTTAATGCCCTCTGTGGTCGTAGAATATCAGGTATTCCATGAGGACTCACGATAGCTGGCTTTGGTTGGAAGAGCAATTTAAAAGCTGTCAAGGAGCACACGTCCCATTTTTCATCGTTATTCTTTTCGCAATCTAAAAAAAAGGTCTTTAGGGTAGCCGAAATCATGCATTGTGATCCAATAGTAAGACACTTAACCAGACACAAAAGGATGGTTGTACTATTATTTAATATTTCGGGCAATATCAATATCAGATAGTGCTGTTATGCCCGATAACCGATGTATTCAACCCCCTCCTAAAACAGAAACAGCAAGAAGATGGAAATAAACAGCTGATTATTAATATCAGCCAGTTTCACATATCGAATGTTAAAAAATGACAAATATTGGCCAATACCACTGTTCACTGAGGAAGATTGTAAATTTATTAGTGTGCAAAAGATCAAATAAGATTAATATTTTTAGAAGGTCACGTTTATTTTCCTTTTGTTCTTGTTTTTTTTACAGTCACTAAGTTGGTACATGAATATCCAGCTTCTAACAGCCTTTATATTTAGCTGTTTTTTACAAAGTTCAAATGGGATAACTCAAAATGTGAAAGAAACTTTCTTTCTTTCTCACTTATTAAATATTGATGAAAAAATGTAATAGAATTATGTATCTCAATACTTTTGTGCTCCAAGCTGTGTTAAAGGTGTGGATTCTTCTCTTATCAGGCTATGAATGTTCAGTATTTTCAGTTCAGTAAGTGTTAAGAATGAAAACAAAATACTAACAGTAAGATAGGAGTGTCTGATTTGGTCTGGTTTCTCAGTTCCAAACTGAACCCTCAACACTTCTGCTGATTTTTTGGCTCTGATCTTCTCTTCCTGTCATTGACAACCAATTAAAAATTGTGTTACAGTGTGTGAGTGAGGGATTACTTCTCTTTCAGGAACAGAACCAAAGGCAAGAATTAAGCAGATACACACACACACATATATACATATATATATATATATATATATATATATATATAATTAGCTGTCTTCATGAGAAATGTTGCTTTAACGCAGGTGTGCGTGTGAGGAGTTGACCTTTACAATGTTATTTCCTCATTAGTTAACATCTTGCTTGTTTCCTCTTTCTGTCCTGAGTTTAAATTTTACGAGTTCAGAAGCTACCCGTTAGCTTTTAGGGAAATTATTTAGTCATTATTATTATCATATTACAGTAGATAAAACTTCAGTGGAAGCACCTGTGTTATCAGTAAACACAAAGATGATGTGAATTTCTAATTCATGCTTCACATATTTCTGTTTCAGGTTGTTTGTCTCCATCTTTGCTTGTGTTAATAAAACGTTTCAGTCTTCTTTTTTTTTTGTTCTTTGTTGCTTGCACATGTGGTTTTCATAATCTCAAATAATCACCCTACACCGTAATTCCCTTTTGGCTACTGACAATGAAATGTTGTTTTAATCTGTATGTGTATGGAGTTATTCTAAATGTGGATATATTGCTTTTTCCCTTCAGAGATCTCTCCAATAACCACATCTCCTCCCTTGATACCAGCGTGCTAGATCATCTCACGGGGCTCCAAGTGCTGTAAGTAAACACTGCGTTGCATAATAGGCTACTTAATTAATTTATTCGGACGTGTTTATCATTGTGGTGAAACTCTTAATTCCTTAATTATCCTCCTCACATAAAAAATCCACACCATACAAATGAAGAAACAGGTTTAGAAAATGGACATTCATTTATGACTTAAGATTTGTAATATTTTGCTGCAAACTGGTTTTAAGTCCTGTAGCTTATAGTTGATTTTTTTGTGCTTTCAATCAGCACCTTCCACATTTTAAAACACCTTGAAATAAGAACATTGTTTATTGCAGTAGCATAACTACATTAAGAAAATGCTTTGAAATGTTTTGTTCTTAATCAATCTTACTACACATATTGGCACATCTAAGACATTTTATATGTCAAAAATGTAACATAATAAGAAGTGAATTATGAAAGCATTTTCATAATTCACTTCTTATTATTTTAATTTTAAACAATGGAGAATTGAGATCTAATACAGTAACAGGGGTCAGTTTTTCTTTACCATTCTTTAAATGTGACGGACAATAAAACATTCATTTTAGAATACAGCATATATCATTTCCTGTTTATTTTTCAAAATCTACAGTCAGAGCAGTAATGAAGGCATTTTAAACAACTGGGGACTATGATAATAAAGGCTGGACAAAGCTCCATGTTTATCTTTCTTCTACACTGTGATGAATTTAGGGAATGAAGAGAGAAATCTCTGAAGCTCCCTCTCAGATAACTTTGTCTTTTTTTTGTGTGTGAGAATGTTTACAAAATTCTTAACTTATGAAGGCAAATGGTTGTACTAGCTTCTATATGTGGAACCAGACTAAATTAAGATGCAGACCACATTCTTCAGATTTTAAATTCTAATATATATATAATTTTCTTTCCACTCCTCAATTATGTGTTTGTCTGTGTTCATCTATTACATAAAATGCTAATAAATTACATTAAAGTTTGTGGTTTTAAAACTGTGACAAAGTGAATCAATTAAATTCCTTGCTACTCTAGAAAATTATTTCTCAGGCCTTTTATTTTACATTAGAGATCAGTAACTGGATTTGGACACACAAAGTGATAACTCCTCTTACTATTATCTAGTTTATCAATTGAATTTATAGCAATTGTGATTTTTCAGTGAGACCTGCTCTCTCCAAAGACTTAGGAAAAAAAAATTTTTTTTGAAAGTGTCTTGGTATTAATTTGGATTTTATTATTGTTTGTATTGATGAAAGTTGTGGTGGAACTTTACTATTACAGACCCTGATACCATAGCAAACCACGATAATGGTTTTAGCAAACCATGATAACGCTTCACGCCTCTGTTGCATCAAATTGAGTGACTACTCAAACTACTAATTTTAGTGTTTTTTGTGAGTCAATTTTATCATTATATAGTCAAACTATATATGGAAAAATAATAACTTTTTAAATTTGAAATGAAATTTATTTTACTATAATATTGTCGAATACCTCTACAGTACTTTTAATTACAATTTATTCCAGTTTACTTTTGGATTTGTATGCCGTATCCTTGAATCTATTTGAATTATGTGGCTTTAAAATCTGAACAAGTGGATGATAAAAGCAAAAGCTGAGAACACAAGAGAAGATGAACAGTCTCTGAAAATAATGTCCATAGGTCAAGAAAGAGTTCAGAAAGTGAATATATAAATATGAAGATAGCTTTAAAAGATTCTGGAGCTTTGGAAGTAAAAAGGGGCTGCATGGTTGGTGGCACTGTTGGCTTGGAACAAGAAGGTCCTGGGTTCAAATCCTGGCTTGGTGTCTTTTTGCATGAAGTTTGCATGTTCTCCCTGTGCATTCGTAGGTTCCCCCCAGGTACTCCAGCTTCCTCCCACAGTCTGAAAAGATTACTGCGAGGTTAATTTGTCTTTCTAAATTGCCCTTAGGTATGAGTGTGTGTATGGTTGTTTGTTCTCTGTGTCTCTGTTACCCTGCGATGAAATGTCCAGGCTGTACCCCATCCTTCACCCAATGACTGCTGGAGATTGGCACCAGCTCCCCCGCGACCCTGTATAAGATAGATGGTATAGATAACGGACAAATGGTAGTAACAAGTGAACAAATGAGTGATGACTCAAGTAGGAGGTTCTCTTGTGGGCCGTCGTCGGTTCTGTGACTCTAAAGCTAAAGAGGAAGGGGATGGGGAGCTGTCAGTCGCGGAGTTGAGAGCAGCAGAGAATGAGTAAGATGAAAGGAGTTCAGAGGAGGAAATATCTTGGTTTAGTCTGAGTTTAAGTAGGCTGAAATCCCAAGGGTATGTTAGCTGGACCGCGGAGCTGAAAAAAAAATCCTCACATAATGCTCACACATGCGAATCACGCTACGATTAAGTTCAATTTCAGCTTACTGCTCAGGGCTCCCACTGCCTCCCTCTTTTCATCTTTCCATCTTTTTCTTGCATTACCTTTCTTTTTCCACTCATTGAATGGGCATTTAAGCACATGTTTATGTGTGTGTTGGAGGGAGGGGGGGATATGTGATGAGGGCAAGCTCTGATGGTTTCCATCAGTTCCATCCAAACCACCACACAACGGGCCCATTATTCAGCTTTCGGGAGTGAGGAGATGTGAGTGGCGAGACGAAGAGAGAGAAAGAAGGCATAATGTAGCATATATAGATAATAATAGATGTAGAGAGGCCCATCTACAATGTCCTAGACAGAATTAATCATAGAAAAAAGAGAACTGTTTTAGCCTTTACTTTCCATGTTCTGTTGAGAATGCTGTTTATTTTTTCTGTCCAAAATAGACGTGATAATGTTTCTTTTCGTCAAAGCAGATCTGAAATTCGCATATTGAGATGAAGCAGGAGGATATATTTTAGATATTCGTCGATCGAACGACTTTTCTTGGCATAGCGTTTGTGTTCTCTGACAAACCCACACAAGACTAATCTTGTCGAAATGACAATGTGTCAGTAATTAAGTAGTGCAATTAAAAAGAGAGAGTAGAAGAGTTTTTGTTCTGATGTCAAAAGTGATTTCTTTGTTCTTGCCTCCAGAGATCTGAGCAACAATCTAATTACCACCATAGACGAAAAGATATGTGACAACTTGTCTAACCGAACACAAATGTAAGTATCTGTATTTATGTTATCTTTGTAATTCTTTGACTCCCCCCTGCATACACTGAAAATATGAAATTATATTAAGTCTATCTAAAATGATACCTCAATGATGTGATTTTATCCAATGTCAGTCACCTATTTAGGAATAATTGGAATGTATGCAAGATTAAATTGAAATGACTTTTCTTATAAAGTCCTTTCAGATGACTTGCTATGAATTTGAGCTATATAAATAAACTGAATTAAATTGATTTATTTTTTCATCCCTTTGATTTCTTATGGAATCTGTCTGTTTTACGCTTCATCTATTTAGTGTTGCTGCTTTGTTAAAAGAAATAAAGTTTTTCCAGATTTAAATTACTTTTTAAGTGCCACTTTTTGTTATAGCCAAGGTCCCAGTCATTCTCAGTAGATTTCACTTGTTCTGGGTTGATGTTAGTTCATATAATTGTCTGGAGGACTTTCAATATTTAGGTTAAAATGAAAACTGGTTTTCCTTCACATATTCTTTTTAACTGGTCAATTGGATCATGTTCAAATTCTTGCATTAGGAGAAAAACTGACTGATATGTATTTTTAGCCTCTGCCATATTTTATGTCCATGATTTGAAAAGGATGAACCCATCTTCATATTTCATCTAATTACATATTCTGAGTATGTTTTAAAGGTTAGCTTAGGCGCTTTAAGTTTACAGGGTTCATTTTTGACTTAAAAACGCCACACCGTTACTAATTTACAGTGTTTTTCATGCTCTGAAGTGTCAAAGTGTTGAAGCCATTTAATCTGTGTGGATATACTGTAAATTAAATCCCTAGAAGTTTGTCTCCGGTGAGTAATTGGTGAACTCAAGGGTTACAAAATTGAAATTATTATACACTAATTTTTTTTTTAAATAGAACACTCCATGAAATATTTGATCTAATATAATAACCTGTTCACACCCATTTCTAATAATTGGTTAGCTAATATTGTTCTTTCCCTAACTAGTTTAAACTTATTTAAGGAAGTATTCGTTGACATACAATCAAATTGCCATGATTTGGGTCAATGGTGATTGACTAAGCAGCTTCTTTTTCAGAGGTTCTGGTCCAAACACGACAACTTCTGTCTTATCAGACTCTAAAAGTAGAAAGTTTAGAGTCATCCATATTTTTTCAGGTCTTCAAAACATGCCTCTAAAGAAGTATTTTGGATTCGGGGTCTGTGTTTCAATTCAGGCATGTATGTGATGTGAGGCCCCTGATGGTCCTGGAGTCCTAAACAGACAGTTAGTCCGCTTACGTTTGCGCTTGAATTAGCTGTCATCTAAACCATTACATTTTAGCTCAGACTGGGTCAAGGCGTTGCTGTAGTGTAACATTCCTAAAGTTTAAATTCCCTAACTTGAGCTGTGGATCACTACATCTCCTCCAGAGCATCATCAGTGGTCCTCAAAACTTCCCCTTACTAACTTCCCCCTTTCCCAAACTTCCAGGAGCTTGGCGCTTTGGTCAGAGTTTGAAAAAGAGACATTTTCTTCATATCCTGACGGGGTTAATAAACATCGACCGGTCAACCTGAAATAGACACTGAATTGGGACTATGGAGATGTTGTTGGTTTTTTTACCTTTTTGATCACTTTAGCCCTGTGCTTCTTTTTCTTCAGCGATCTAAGCAACAATCCCTTTAAGTGTGACTGCGACCTGTTCCGGTTGGTGAAGTGCCTCAAGGAAAAAATAGTCCAAGTCCGACGTCCACATGACATGCAATGCAAGCAACCCCCTGCGCTCCAACATCAGCCTTTGCTCAACATTAGCCTGCAGACCTGCGGTAAGACATATAAATGATTATCCAGAACAACACCATTTTTAGACTCTTATAAAATAAATGTTTAAGGGCTTTTCTTGGCCTACAAGAAGCATTATGAAAAATGCATCATTGATATCAACTGAACAGTCAATGCTGAAGGCAGAAATGCAGAATAAAGAGCAACAAAGAGAAAGACAGCCATATTTAGACATTGCATCCCTCATCCTCATCTGCTCTCCTATCAGACATGCTCTTAAATCCATATCCTCAGTCTTTTTTTAGTAGATTAATCCATCTGACCTTATCTTCTCCACAGAGACTTGTGACCTGTTTACATATCTTCACTATATTCTGAAAACAAAAAGGTTTGACAGAAATATCAGATGTTTTTTCTATTTTTGTACTTCATAGTTTAGTATTTTCACCCGAAGACACCAAACTTACCTCATGCCCTTCTTTAAAACTCAGATCAAAGGGCAATAGTATTACATTATTACAGTGGACTCAATGGTAGTATTTTTAGACGTTAGAGTAATAAACACTTCATTGTTTGACCTTTTCTGCTTGTAAAATTAGAGATCTTTTAACTGAACCTTAAATCCTCCGGTTCAGGTCTCAGCTACGCCGCTTGTCTCGAGGACAGCAGCAGTCGAGGGGGAGGTCGAAGCGAGCTTGTGATCTTCACCTACTCCAAGCCAGGGAACTACACACGCGAACAATGTAACAGCGTGTGCTTCGGGTTGTCGCACCTCTATGGGGGCTTGGGAGAAAGGCATGAGTGTCTGTGCAGCACGAACAACGAGCCCAACTTCATCAGCGGATCTCACTGTTCGGCTGCCTGTACCAACCGCCATGTGATGACGGTATGCATCAGATCATATCCTAAATGTGTTTGATTAATGTTTTAATTATGTAGTTTTGCTAAGTCAATCAAGTTCTTACTTTTTTAAAATCCTATAGTAACAGGTTCTGTTGCCTTAAACACTACTGAAAAGTGAGAACAACCTTGAATTTAACTAGGCCAATTTAGTTCGTATTAAAGAAACTTAACAATAGTCTTATATTTCTCGAAAAAAATGTAAAGAAAAAAGTTTTGTGTTACTTTATTTGATTTACTTTACTTTGGACTTAATGTTTAGATCTATATTTTCAGGTCGTTTCATGTCATTTGGCAGTTACAAATCTGAGTGAACAAAGATTATGGGGAGTTCCTCAAGGCTATATTTTTGGGTCATTTTCATTCAGTATTTACATTTAAGCCCAAAATTATTCTGTTTCACTGTCCTAATTATTTTCCTTTAATTACCAAGAACAGCATAGATAATTTTTGAAATGCCATTTTTGGATAAAATGTTTTTTTTATTTATCAGAGTTTATTTTTACATTGTTTTATTATCCTTTGAGGCATTCTTAACAAAGTTTTAGTGAGATACAAATTTTATTTTGTTTAATGAGAAATGTTTTACTTCTAAGTATGCCAGAGGTGTGAACAATTTCTGACATAACTGCATGAACCTCCACTGCTCAGATTATTGAGTACCACAGCTAAGTGAATCTGTAATATTTGTGGGTGCATTAGTCACAGTTTTCTATAGTCTAACGCATAAAAGACAAAAAAAAATAAACACATTAATTTTGGTCTTAAAAATGCAAGATTAGAGATTAACCTAATTTGACTCTCCTAAACCATCACTAAAACAAAGAGTTTTCTGTTCAATCAGGACAAAGTTATTTTAGAGTTGCTCAATCCATGTAGACCCTTCAGGTTTTCAGAGACCTGTTCACTCAGTGTTCCCAAGACCAGAACAAAAGAAGGAATGTAGCAGTAAAGTTTGCGTATCTTTCCTCTTATTTGATTCCAAATTTGAGTTTTGCCCTTTTTTAATTGTGTCCTGCTTTTTTGTACCTCAGTTCCTTTTTTATGCTAAGCAATGGAGGATTCTACACAAATAAACTGGCTTTGCTTTTAAAACACCAGTCTGTATTAACACCATGACCTCCATTTCCTCACATACTTTCCTTCAATTGACAGGAATGTCGCTGGACTCTGGCCCGTGATGTGTTTGCGGTGGAGTTCTCCGTCTCATTCAGGGCTCTCCCACTGCAAAGCGTGCACGACCTCATCGTTTTCTCCGCCACCTCCTCTGTCACGCCCGTGACCCTTTCCTGGGACTTTGGTGATTTATCGCCTCGGTTCAACGCTACGAGAATGGGTGTCACCACAGCAGCTCACAAGTTTGCAATTCCAGGACGTTACAAAGTCAGTGTAAAGGCCTGGGCTGGACACAAGGAGGTTAGTTTTTTTTATATATATATACAAAATGTTTCTAATTTATTCTTTGTACTGGCCTTTTCAGCTTACAGTTTAGACGGCCATTTGGTCTATTTTTAAGATCTGCAGTGCCATTCAGTGGTTTACACTCACTTATCTTCCGTTCATCTTGGTGGTTTAAAAATATGCTTTTAATTGAGAGTGGAAAGATTCTACAGCAAGGAACTGTCATAGATTTTAAAAACAAGAATTATAGAACATGCAACTATTTAGCTGTGAATCTTCTCCTATTTCCTATGGTTAAAACTATTAACTAAACCTTAAATATTTACATAAATTCAAGCTATTGTTTTTGTGAAATCCCTGTTAGCATGAATCTTTTTTGTGGCATAAACACATTTCTAACAAAAGTCAGTCTGGATCTTTAATCAAATGTATTACTCTTCTCCGTTAAGTTCCCCGCATTCATTTAAATTGTGTTTTCCTTGCACTGACCTTAATTTTAAGCATAATAAAGACGAGTATATGATATAATTGTGATTGGAGCTTTCCAAACGTTTCTTTTAGCTTGCAGTATCTGTTCCTAAACCAGTTTTGATTTGTTGTTTGGGATCTTTGTCCTCTCTGAACACCCTGCTGTCTTAAGACTTTACCCAAATGATTTAGACTGTCCCCAACAGATGTAAAAAAATAATTATAATGAAAAATTATAATGCTTTACAACAAGCCAAGTACAACTGAAGTTTAAGTTAATCGGAAAATGAAATATATAGTTATAAATTATTATCAAGCTGAAGCCCGACTGAAAACTTTTGCTCCCTGCATGAACGAGCAACATGTTGTCCATGTGGGTGGGTCTTATCTAGGCAAAGAGACAAACACGTCTGTTCAGAGTTTATCTGCTACTTGCAAACCTAAGAACACTGTACCTACTATCAAGTATGATAGTGGCAGGATCATGCTCTGGGGCTTTTTTTTTTTTTTTTTTTTTGCAGCCAGTGGTGCTGTTATATTGCACAGAGCGAGTGGAATAATAATGATAAGAGGGCTACCTAAAAATCATTAATTTCAAATCAAATAAACAGTTGAAATCTGGACAGAAGTTGATTTTCCAGCAGGACCATAATTTCAAAATATCCATACTTTTTTGGACTAGATTAAGAACCTGGTACAGACCTGACAGGGTCTGGTCCATGACAACTAAATTACAAATTGAATGCATCCCACCCCAATTCTGCTTAAAAGTGTCATTAAATATCAGGCCAGAAACAGATGAAATTCCATCCATCCATCCATCCATTTTCTGAACCGCTTAGTCCTCCAGGAGTTGCGGGGGGGCTGGTGCCTATCTCCAGCTGTCAACGGGCGAGAGGCGGGGTACACCCTGGACAGGTCGCCAGTCCATCGCAGACAGATGAAATTATTCAATTCAATTAAAAAATATGCATTTATTCATCATTTAGAACTAAACCACAGTTTAAGGTGCTATTATGAGCAATTGTGAACCTTTATTATATTGAATGTTTTTGCCCTGTTGAAAAAAATATGCATAAGGATTTGCTGCTTTTTATTCAGGTGTCTGCACACACAGAAGTGGCTGTGGCTCTTCCTCCCAAACTCGAGCTGCACTGCCCATCGTTCGTCGTGGCCAACAGGAGTCTGGAGGTCACACTTGTCAGTTGGGGAGGCGTCGGCTTAAATGTGAACTGGACAATATCACAGAATGATGTCCAGGTCGCCAAAGGTAAAAAAAGCATTCAAACACACAAACTCTGTGCAACTAATGACCATGTGTAGATGATCAATCGCTGTTAGAAATGTTGTCCTTTTTCGTGAGATGTTTTCTTAAGAAAAACGATTTGGCTTTCTAATTAATATCTACTGTGGGTCTTTTAAAGTCTTGGATTATGCAATATATATATATATATATATATATATATATATATATATATATATATATATTTCTTATTTAATCATATTGGGTTTTTCTTTTAAATAATAGGAACAATAATAAAATAGACAAAGAGGAAAAGTATTCTATGATAGAGCACCTAATCGACCCCATCTTGATAAGAGAAGCAGACATGAATATTAACGTATGGTAACTTTAGGTTACTGTCAGAAGCACCTGCATATCACTGACCCGTTTGGCTGACACCAAAGCCAGAAGCAACACCACCTTTAAAGACAGAGTTTTAAGATCAATGTCATCCACTGGCTCGAATGGAGGTCCTGAAAGGCCCTTCAGCACCACGGACAGATCCCAAGAGGGCACCAAAGGTCGAGACACAGGGTGAAGCCTGTGTGCTCCCTTCATAAATCTGCAGATTAGGGGATGTTGGCCTGCCAGCCTTTCCCCAAAGCCCACATGGCAGGCAGATATGGCGGCCAGGTACACCTTAATTGTGGAGAATGCCTTATTTTTGTCCAACGGCTCTTGTAAGAAGGACAAAATGGCATCTACCGGGCACTGGAAAGACAGAATATCTCTGTTCTTGCACCAGGCGTCAAGCACCTTCCACTTAGAGTCATATAAGGACCTTGTGGAGGGGGCCCTGGCATTCTGAATAGTTTGAATGACCACTTGGGGCAGCCCTGCTGCCTCTAGGCTATGCCACTCACGGGCCAAGCCCACAGGGCCAGGCGCTCTGGATGCGGGTGGAAAATCATTCCTCCCGACTTAGACACCAGATCCCTGCGGGTTGGTAACCCCCAAGGTTGACCCCTCAGGAGCTGCAAATTGTCCGCTAACCAATGCATGTCGGGCCAATGAGGAAACACCAAAATTAGTGTATGGCGCTGAGCCCGTACCCTGAGCAGGGTCGGGGGTATCAGGGCCACTGGGGGAAACACATAAAGCAGGTCCCGTGGCCAATCGTGCGCCAGCGCATTCAGGTCGAGCGGAGCACTCTGGTCGCGTAATGAGAAGAACAGAGGGCACTGAACGCTTCCCTGGAGGCAAACAGATCCACCCCTGCCCGGCCAAAACGGATCCAGATCTGCTCCACTATAGCTGGATGCAGTGTCCAGTCCCCGTACTGGGGTGTTCCCCTGGACAACAGGTCCGCTCCCTGATTCAGGACACCCAGAACGTGGGTGGCTCTGACCGAAAGTAAACGTCTGCTGCACCACAGGTCAGTCTGCGTGCCAACATGTGTAACCGGCGGGAGCATAACCCCCCCCCCCCGGTGATTCATGTAGGCCACTGTGGTGGTGTTGTCCGTTCTCACCAGAACATGGTGGCCGGCGAGGAACGGCAGAAAATGCCTCAGGACTAGGAAGACCCTGAGGTGCTCCAAATAATTTATGTGTGCTCCCTGGAGCTCTCTGCCACACACACCTCTTACATAACGGCCATCGAGGAGTCCCCCCCATCCAGACACACTCACATCTGTTGTGATTACTCTCCTGGGAAGGGCCGTCCCTAAGGACACTCCCTGCTCCAGACAGAATGGATGACGCCAACGGCAGAGCGCCATAACGCACTCCACTGTAACCTTCGCCCTGTGCGCCCTGTGGAGCACCGGAGACAGTTTCAGGGCTGCCACCCAGCTCTGAAACTCCCTCATGTGCAGACGGCCTAGCAGCACTACCAAAACGGAGGACGCCATAAAGCCCAGCAGCCGAAGGCACAGCACATTGGCACAAATCTGTGGAGGCGAACGTGCGCGAGGCAGGATCGACGTATCAGACGCAGGAGGGATGCCTGAGTCAGCATCCTGAACTTGTACTTTCTGAGGCATCGGTTCAGATCCAGGATCGGGCGAATTCCGCTCCCTCCCCGTTTGGGGACCAGAAAATACCTGGATATGCATAGCGCTAGTTTCTCCAGCAGGGAAGAAATCTCCGCCTGGAGGACACGAGCTGAAGGTCCCTGAGCGTGAGAAGGCACTATGCCAGAGAAACGATAAGGAACTGAGGCGAACTGAAGCCTGTAACCTCTCGAAATCGTCTTTAACACCCAATCTGAAGTAGAAATCGCTGGCCATTCCTGCATTTGAGTGGGAAGTGTGGTCGTTTCGGGATCCGGAACTCAGGCGGAGCCCGAGCGTTAGTCTGGGAGAAAGACTGGTGCTGGGCTGCCTGGGGAGGAGGATTGGTTTTTCTGGGGAGGCAGAGCTGGAGGGCTTCGCCTTCCTTCTTCTGCGCCTCACACCGCTGCTGCATGGATGCCAGAGCGGATCCGAACAGGCCGTCAGGCACGATCGGCATGTCCAGAATTTCCTCCTTCTCCCTGTCGGGAAGGTTGGTGAGGTTGAGCCATCGCGCTAGCTCCTGCAGAACCATCATTCCCATTGCTTTCCCCGTGGCCTGGACAGCACAGCTCTGAATTCTCAGGCAGATGTCCGTCAACACGATGATCTCCTCCCACAAGTCAGGGTCCGGCTTTGCAGCCATGTCTTCACATAGCTCGGCTTAGTAAGCTGAGAGCATGGAGGTGACATTCAGAGCCCTGATAGAAAGCACAGCCGCTTTACAAGCCTTCTCGTTAAGCGCCGACTGGAAGCGGTCCGCTTTTGAAGGCAGTGTGGGAGGTCTGGAGGACGTCGCCGACAGACGCAGGTGCGCTGCAACCAGCGGCTCCATGGGTGGTATCCGAAGCATGCCAGCCTTCTCCATCCCTTTAAAATCCAGCGAGGAGGCCCCTTGTATCGGGGTCTTTCCGCTTAACGGGTGGTCGCTCCAGGAGGTTTTCACCTCCTCTAGGAGCTTCGTAGACTTTGCAGCCCTCGTAGACTGAGGCAGCTTCTTTCCCTCATAGCGGGATATGACGGTCTCAGGCACGACGGTGGACCATTGGATGTTAAGCCTGGAAGCAGCGCGTTTGCACACTGACTGGATGTCCAGCTGTGCGCCCGGGGAGGGCGCTCCATCCCGGGGTGAGGAAGAGGCACCGGGCTGTGCAGCCTGGGCGGCAGGGAGGAAGACATCCTCCTCCTCGTCATCCTATGAGGAGTCCGTCGGTGTCCTCAAGCTCGTCCTCGTAGTCCAACTCCAGGACATGCTCCAAGGGCTGGTCCGCATTGACCAGGTCAAGCTGGGAATCCCAGCTGGACGCGGCGTACGGTTCCGGCTCCCGGAGGTCATGACTGTCGGAACACGGGGGCGGTGGCCCGGTTGTCGGAAGGTAAGGGTCCCTCCCCGAAAGGCTAGCTTGATATGGCGACCTCCCACACTGCCTTCAAAACTGTGCATTGTAAAGCGTGCACAGTTTTGCCAGCCGGGCGTGTTCCAGCCCGAGGCAACACGATCAGACCTGGTGTGGATCCTTGCTCAAAATCTTATTCCCACAGGTGCAGAGGCGAGCCGCTGTGCCCTCCTCTGGTGTGAGAAGCGGCGTCCATGGCGGTAAACTGGTGTGTTTAGCCGAGGGACGGGGCCGCGCGCCGATAAAACAAGACTGTCGCACTGGTGTGCGGAGACTGTTAAGTGTGCCCCAAACTATGGTGAAGGTCAGGACGGAAAGAGCTAGTTAGCATTCGGCGACGGAGAAAAGATAACTCAGGTCTATGAACAATTAAGCTAGCTAGCTAGTGGGCGATAAGCCACTTCCAGAAGCTAGCAGAGGTGACTGAATGCCGCTGCGTAGGCAGGCAAGCCTCTTATAGAGGTATGTGACGTGGACGCCACGATCACCAGCCAATCAGGATTGGCGTAATGAAATAAGTGCTTCTGAGGAATCCGCAGAAGGGTCTATCCCATAGTGAGACATCGAAACGAATGTTATGATAGAGAACACTGACTTACTTGTCTGGTATGGGTGATTGCTTGCCTCAAAAAATATATATATATACTGTGTTACAGTATTCTCCAAAACAGTTTCTAGAAGAATACACATTTTAAGTTTTTTCAAATAAAACAGTTAATATTAAGTTGTTTTACTTTTTCAGAATTTACCTAATTCAATTTACACTTAAAAGATTTTTAAACACATTTTTTCATTTTATTTTTTTATTATTTCTACACACCTGTTGACCTGAGGTACAAAACTCAATAACACTTGTAGGTTTCTCTATTAAATTAGACAAATTGTGAAGACGGGTACATATAATACTTTAGTTCTCAGACATTTTAGCATTAATATTTTTTGTTAGGATATTTGCATGACTACTTCATAGTGAATATTTAAAATGAGACTAGTTTATTGGCATACAACTTACGACCCAGGTGTAAAGATAAATGAGAAGAAAATCTATAGTAGATGGGGTTTTTTCAAAGAAGGAACTTTCTTCTTTCACAAAGTTGCAAGTACAACTTTCAGAGTAATCACACCGTTTGCCATTTTGTCGCCAGCCTTCCCGTACTGTCCACCAGGAGAAGGGGTGTTACACAACAAGTCCTCAAGCTGCTTCCAGATCTTCCCAGAGGAGCTGAGCTGGATGGAGGCTCGACAGCAGTGTTTGAGTCGCAGCGGGGATCTGGCCGTAGTTAGGAGTGACGAACTGCGTGCACTACTGTCCCCCAAAGTCACACAGTGAGTGAAATGGGCCCTTAGTATTTATCTTGCCGTAATGACATAACTCAAAGCCAGTAAGTAAAATTCATGTAAAATAAAAGCATATATAACTAGGATGTGTAGTAATTCATGGTTTAATAAGTAACAACAGGGATGTGCAAACTTTTTTTTCACGTAGGCCAAAATTGGGAAGTAAAGGGTTCTCAAGGGCAAATAAACATTTAATATTAAAGTCCTAAACATGCTTTCAATGATAATAGAATAATTTAATATTTAATGTTTTTAGTTAAAAAGAAAATATTGGTGTAAGTCGGTGTATCCAAAACTTAATAAGGGCTTTGCACATTTGCTGCACACTTGAAGTAATTTAGGTAGGTCCGTCACTCCTCCATTCCATGTTTTCTCTGTTTTTGGAAAACAGCTATCACGGTAGTTTTGCTGAAGTCACAGATCTTACAAAGAAAATCTTTTAATGTTTTTTTAGACTCATAGATGTCAACACCTTAGATTCTCATCTGTGCTTAAATGTCTTCAGATCAGGACATTATTTGGTGGTTTTTGAGGTCTTTTAACTTTCTTCGTGTTATCAGACAGGTTCTATTTAAGTGGGTTTTTATTCATTCTACTAGTCTGGTGGTAGTTAGGCATGGTTCTTAAATTCAGATTTTCTAAAAATCTGGTTGATTAAAATTAATTAACGCTTTTAGACCTTTACATGGGTGTGGTTGGTTTGAATTAACCTGTTTTTTCCCCTAAATAAATGATATCAAATAGAAATTGCGTTTTGTATTCATCTTGTGGTTTGTGTTTACCCTCTTCTATTTATCGTCTCATACAATCTATTATTGACCTTCCTTGCCTCAAGTTATGTATATCAAAATTATCCTGTGAACATTCCTATTACTTAACGTTAACCCTGCTGCAGTTGTTAGATTAGTTGTTTGTGCACTGAGCTCTGGATCGGCTTTGGTTTGGACGAGGTAATGTTCTTGAGATAGCTGGCCTGAGGACCTCAAGTGTTTGTTGTTTGGTTTAAAGAAATTTCCAAAAGCACATCTGTGAAAGCACAGCTGCATTGTGAGCTAAACACCCGACCAGGAAGACTCCACAAGCACTGCGTTATTGGGTAGAGGTCTTGCTCTCTTAGCTTGAAGTAAATAAAAGAAAAGAAGAAGAAAAAAAAAACGCTACAGATGGAGCTTGTCCTCTTTCTCCTCCATTGTTGTTTCTCCTCCCTCTTGCTTATATAACAGAACTCATACATTTTTTTTATTACTGACTTCAAAACTTTCTCTTTTTCCTCTTAAGCCCTTTCAACTAAGTTATTATCTGATGTTGTTTTCACAGTTGTCAAAAAAGATTACTTTTCTTTCCCTGCTTCTCTATGTGGCAGATTGGACAATAAGGGTGGGGAGTTAATTCAGCTCTGTAGGCACCTCAGAACGAAAAATTACTTCACATTTACACTAGTTTTTGTTCTATATTTGACACCTGCTCAAGTCCAATCCCCTTAAAGTCAAATTAAACCCTTTGCTGGCAGCAATCATTGATTCTGGAGGGCAAAAGATTTAACTTACAGGCTCTTTGGTGACTCTTCACGATCAACAATGTCTTTCAGACTCTTTATTGCATTTTGATGAAGGAAGAGAACTTAAACTTTTCTATGCACGTAGGTCTTCCTTGACTAACTGACATTTTTCTGCTCATTGTTGAACCAGGGAGCGTGGCGTGTGGCTGGGCCTGAGCGACGTTGACTCCCCGGGCAAGCTGTTCTGGGTAAATGGGTCAGAGGCTGAGGAGGGGGAGGACGGCCAGCAGCCACGCTCGTCTATCGCTCGTGGAAACGTGTGCGTGTCTTTTGATCAGAATGGTCAGACCAGCTCACACCTCTGCGACTCCAAGAGGGCTTATGTCTGCCAATACAACCCCCAAGGTATGCTTACAGACACCCTCTGAATATATGCAAAGGGCCGCATTCAATACAAATGCAAATTGCCTTCATTATATAAATTGATGTACATTCAGTGTGTACAGACGCCCTCAATATCAAATTTAATCAGTCTAAGAGTAAATCAGCCTTTCCTAAAGCGTTTTTCATTTGACTTGATTTTTTTCTTAGTTATTTCATTATCTCATCATTTTCCTTTGTGTTAGTTCTGTTTTACTTAATTTCTATCATTATTATTTTCTGATTTGAGTTTTTTTCTACTGCTTATACTTATGTTTCCTTCTGTTCTGTTTTTCTCCTCTTTTTCCTTTTATATTTATTAGTATTTTTATTATGAGTTTCTCTTTTGCTTGTTTATTCTTATTTATTTTGTTAGATCCCATCATTCTTAGTTACCCCTCTGTGTTAGTTCTACCTTTTGCATTTACGATTATTTTCTGTCTATTCTTCCCTCCTGTTTTAGGCTCAAATCTTTGTTTTTCTTCTCCGTTTCCTCCTTTCCATTCTGCTTCCCTTCCCAGCTGCTTTTTATCTCCAATCTCCCTGCTCTCTCATCGTGTCCTTCATATGCTTTTCACCATTTAGTCCTCAGGTTTCTTTCTGTCACTTTCTCTCTTCCCCAGTATATTTACATTATTTATTATGTTTACATTATTCTCCACTGGTTCCTTCCATTTTTCCTTGTTTCCCCAAGTTCACGTCCTCGTTTTGTTTCTAAATTACCTACTCTCTCATCATAAACACTCTTCTCTTATTCATACTGTATTTCTTGCATTTGGGTCCTCCTTAAAACTTAAACACGACACTTTGCTGTTAATGCTTTTGGACTATAAATCTCCACAGTTATTAGTGATGGTAAGATTTAGATTTTTTCAAAATAAACATTTTAAGTTTAAATCTTTGAATATACTGTAGGAGTTTGTAACCAATCTCCCTGTCATTTATAAATAATAATGCTAACAACATTGTACACGGCTTTGTGCATGGTGTGGAAGCAATATTCTTACCTTGAATGTGAACAAAACCAAGGAGATGATTGTTGATTTTAGAAGAAAGTAAGTCCAACACTGTTTCCATCATTAGAAAAGAAGGGGCGGTGGTTGAGGAATATAAATACCTTATAGATCACCTAGACAACAGACTGAACTGGAGACCGACCAGTGAAGCCATATACAAGAAGGGACAGACCTTCACCTTATTTATATAAATATAATATAAAATATTATATTATAACAAATATAAAGTTCATTAACTCACCCAGAAAAATTTGGAGCCACTTGGAGTCCATCGGGAGAAGATTACATCTAGTCATGATCAGTGTATATTCATATAATGGGAGTCAGTCAGGGCAGGAGATTTGCTGCCTCATATAAGGCATTATCTTCCCCAAAATGGCTTCATTTAACCATGTTTTGTTGGCTCAAAAGGCTTAAAAACAGAAAAGGCTGGTTCTGGTCTGGAGACGACTGTGGAACCACTGGAGATGATTCAAATAAGAATTAGTTATAAAATTAAGAAAATATTGGAAAACCCTGGGCATCCTGTTCATGAGACTGTCCTACAACAACAATGTCTTCAGTCAGAGGCATCAACATTTTCACTGCAACACAGGAGATCCTTCCTGCTCGCAGCCAAGACCTTTTACAAAACCCCCTTAATATTATTTAATTAAAAATCAATTTTTATTATTTTATGTCCTTTTGACTTATATCTTCATATCCGTTTTTGCACTGTATTTATTTGGTTACTGTGTTTTAGTTATATTCCATTATTCTTTTATTTACATTCGCTTTTTTGGACATTCATGGACATATTATGTGTTTAGCACTTGGGTCAACTTCTGATTTTCTTTTTTTTTTACAATTTCCCCTGACATTAAAGCTGCAGCCTACCAGTACTCACCCATTTGTTTTGTATCCATTAATCACTCTTCCCAGTGATATGAACTCCTTGATTTCATTCTTTATCAGATCCTCCAGCTTTAGTGCTGTTTTTTCTGTTTTGTGGCTGTGGTTTTTCAGATTCCCAATTTTTCTTTCCTGCCTTGTGTCCAGACTGTTTTTGTTGTAGAATTCTTCGACATTGTGTAATGGGTTTTTCTTTCAATCTTTCTACATCTTCCTTGTATCTCTGTACGACTGTGTGTCAGCCAAAGATACATTGGCTGTCATTCATACTGCTGTGTTCTTATCTTTCAGTATATCAATAGGCTGAATGATAAGGAACTGAATTCCTTATTGAGGGCTTTATTATGAGTTTCTTTGTATAAGGCAGTATCAGGGATTTACTCCAGGGAATTCAGCAATGGTTTTCAGAAGTTGTGCTGGTCCAAATTAATTTTAGATTAGTTGTTTTTGTGTTTGTGTCTGTACACTCAAGTTTCTTTTTTTCTGGAATAATATCCAATAAACCCAGCTGACCTTTCCCTTCAGCCAGGTTTTATGTTTTAATTTACTGCAGAAGAAAAATCTTAACTCCAACTAGATTATCAAAGCTAAGGACCTGAACACTTAAAAAATAAATCTCTCTCTGGTTGAATTGAAAGAAATTTGTCGTCAATAATGTACCAATAGATGTGAAAAATATATATTGTAATATTGACTCGTCAGCATGTTGTCTTTTTGCTAAATCTGAAAAAAAAATTATTTTCTTTTTTTTAAGGAAATGAGCTGCTTGTTAAATTAAATAGAGTTCATTTGATCACTTCCGAGAGCGAATTACAAAATGTTTACTCTTGATCTGAATGTCAAGTGTGTCACATAATGTGAATGAATCTCTAAACCAACAAGTCTTTAAATGGAAAAAAAAAGTTTCATACTGCCTGGTTTTCCCTCAGAGTATTTCGAATAGAATAGAATAGAATAGAAATCAGCACATGCAAGAATTAAACAGAGTTATGTTAGATTTCAGAGAAAGAATTCATACTGAGCTGCACATATCTTTGTATGCTTAGATAGAAATTCTTAAGCATCAGAAAATATCAGCATAAAGCTGATTTCCTTTAAAGAAAGGACAGCAGTAACCTGTTATCAGAGAAAAGAACAGTGTGTTTATCGCTCTGTCTGGTGCCGTCATGGTGTGTCATTTGGTCTAATCAGTTTGTCCATGTTTGTGTCCCTCTTCAGGAAATAAACAAAAATGATCTGCTGTAGTTTTTTTTTTGTTGCTGCTTCTCTTCTTTTGTTTCTCTGTCTTGTGCTAGTAACAAAAATGTTGTTTTTGCCATTTTTTTCACGTTGGCTTCTCTTTTAAGACAAATCTGAATTTGGCAGAATGAGCATTATATCCATAACCATCATCAGGTATTTGTGAAAAAATTTAGATGGTTGGCAGAAGTAGAGTGATTGCTCCAAGTATCTGATTGGATGTACTTGTACAGGAAGTAGTGTAACCGAGCCTTCTTGGTTTAGCTGGTGTGCTTCTAAATGTGCAGCAGAGATAGCCAAAAAGCATAAATGATATTTAGGTTCAAATGCTGCCGCTGTCATAATTCTTAATTCATTGGTATCTGAAACATAACTCTTGTGCAGCTCCAAAGAAAATCTGGTTGGTTAGTACAATAGAACATTGTTTTGGAGTACATAGTTTTATTTTTCCAAAAGGAATGTTTCACATATACACCAGTATTTGTGAATAACAAATCTTTTGTAAAGCCATTATAGGGATCACAGTGTATTTAGTTGATTATTATTAGAATATTATCAGGAACCTTTTGTTTTTTAGTGGTTAAATTCAAAAGCAAAACCTTGATTTAGATCAGTACATTATAAGTTCTCATTACTTGGTTGGTGTTTGATGACGCAATGAAGCTAGTTATTGGTCAGTCAACCTGTGGCTGCACTGATGTGTTAGGAAAGCCAAATATGCTTCAATGGGTTCAGCAGGGACTTGAACTTAAAGGGAAATTCTAGGTTGTTTTCAACCTGGACCTTATTTTTAGCAGATTTTACGTTTTCTTACTCACTCTGAGAATTTCGGAACCAGTCTGATATTCAGTTCCTCCATCAGCGGACATCAGTAGAACAGGAGTGCTCCGGGTATTACAAATTCCGCTTGTGATAAGGTTTAATCTGCCCAAAGCGCATTTTCACTGCAGTGCCGCGGTGAAAATGTATAGTACGTGTATGTATGTATGTATGTATGTATGTATGTATGTATGTATGTATGTATGTATGTATGTGCCTTACCTTTCCATAATATTTTTTTTTGTGAAAAGCTGATTTGTTTCATCCTGGTTAGGCGTAAGACGCAACCATGATACATAAACACTTGAAAAAATTCACTGTTAATGGATCTAAATTATGTTTTAATTTTGGCTGAATTATTCATTTTGAAGCACCTGTGTTATATTTTATTATATTACACAATAAAGAGAGACATTGGGGCTGATTTATCAAGGTTCCTGATAATGACCACAAAATCGCGTGCGGCGCTACAAATTTGCACGAGTGGATTGTCCTTAATTTGCGAGTGATTTACTAAGATTGCGTGATCAATTCTTAACAGGCGCAAGCAGCAGTCTTCAAATGAGGAGTTTGTGGCTGCTTATACGAGCTGCATCGTGGCTAGAGAGGAGAAGGAATATTTGCGCATGGATCCATGATGCATCTTTGGCACAAAAATAATGCTAAAATGCTGTGAAATCTGTTTTTTGTTTGTTAGTAATAAATATAATTCACGTGGTGTACATGCGCTGCTCTCTGGTGCATGCACACATCGTATTGCAGGGTTAGACTGATTAAAACTGCAGCATGTCTGAATTTTGTTTTTAAAATGTCATATATAATGCCAATTATCATTGTGGTATTGTATATGATTACTACATTTTATTAATTGGACTCCAGGAAAGTTAACCACTACGTGAGAAAATAATGAGGATCCACTAGGAGCATGTGCGCTCAGTATATCTTCAACAGGTGGAGGCGTGAAAGCGCACACTGAGTTATGATGCATCTTTGGGAGAAAAAAGGTAAATATTTACATAACTCTCAGGTTTATGGCCATTAGAGTGTTAATTATTCTTAGTTTATAATGTGTGTGAATGAAATTTTTTTTGTCTGTCAATAATAAGATCATGTTGAATGTGGTAGCGCAAAATTAAGATATGCTTTTCAAAAGTGCTGAAAATAGATGCTAAAATAGCCGGCGCAAACATTTTTATGCTTAGTAAATCACACTGCGCCTGGAGTGCCTACTTCTTTGCCTATTCTCTTGCCAATATTTTTGCATCATCTTACAGACACACCCAGATTGCATATTCATCAAGGGCAAAAGCATTAAATAGATTGTGTTCGTCTTGCTGCGGGTTTAACGGGCGCAATGCGCTCTGCGCCGTGTTGATAGATCAGCCTCAGCCTGTTTTTGCGTGAGGTTTGCGCAGGTTTTAACAAATGCAAACCGTTGATGAATCAGGCCCAATGTATTTTGTTTTTGCCTCTCTAGTGCGTGTTCCAGATGCTGGAGTGTACCTGCTGGGCATAGCAGTCTTTCCTTCTCACAATCCATTAAGTCATTTATCAACCACCCTCACCACTGCTCCACAATCCTCCAGCACTGCTATAGAGGTAAAGAAGGATTTCTGTTTATTTAGTCACTTTTCTTTTAAAACTCCCTTCTTTTAAATCATTTTCCACTCTTTTTTTTTCCCCTTCAGATGCTGATGTTTCCTACGATGAGCTTTATTCAGGCAGGCCGTCTGTCCTCTTTGGAGATCATCACCCAGGAGCTAAGCTCACAAGTCCACATCCGATTCCAGACCTACAGACCCAAATGTCCGGGCCAGCACCTGCTGCTACCGAGTGAGTCATCCACAGAAACAGTCGATGGGCACTGGATATGTAAAAGACTCGACTAATTCCTGCAGAGCTTACCAGCAGGGGTTAAAAATCAGATGCATACACACGCACATAGACCACCTGAGCCCACACCTTCACACATATTCTCTTACACTGAGCACCCCTGTCTAAACAGGTTAAGGTGAATAAACAGGAAGGAAATTGATAGAATGGGAGAAAGGGTGGATTAAATAAACAGGATCACCTCCTTTATGAACACCTTTTTTATGAAAAGGCGCACAGTGATGTGCTAAGGTATGTGTTTAGGTAAGAGATAGGTAGAGCATTGATGCAATAATCCACAGATTTGCGGACAATTTCAAATCTCTAGTTTTCTAAGAACTAGAATTAACACCTTGAAAATAGTGTTTAGCCTTACTACAATTGCACATTACTGATATTAACTAATAAAGTTAAAACAATTTGGATTTGAATTTTGAAGTTTTTACCATCTTATTTGAGCAATTAGCACTTTCAGCACATTTAGCATATTTCTCATTTCTCAAAGATGTCACCTTGTGTTTTTCCTTCATTTACTCCTGTCTGACTTTGCCAAACGTTCACAAACATTTCTAACTCCAGAATTTAAAATAATAAAACGGAGTACTAATATATTTAGCCTTCCTCAGAAATTCATTGAGAAATGACCAGTGCTGTAAACATTTCAAATGGTGAAAGAGTGAAATGATCTGCTTTCACTGGAGTCTAGCTCTCTGTTTCGGACTTCTAATCAAAGAGCTAAGATGTTCTATAAATCTGCTTCTCAAAACATTTTAAAACACCGGAAATGCTGATAATAGCTTATTTTTAGTCCTCTTCCTACAATAACAGCTTCTATTTTTTCTGATTTTTGTCTGTGTGACCTGCACCTTGTGTTCACTAATCAGAAAGTGATATGATTTTTGAGTTTCTGAATTTAATTCTGACCAAATAGAAAATTGAGCAACTGAGATTTACTCAGAGTTCTAATATTTGTGGCACATTACTGATCACTGGTTTGCACAAATCTACAAAATAATTCAGAGATAATATTTAAAACTTTCCGCAGGAGTTCCCTGCATGGCGTAGTTAGCATTACTAACAGCAGTCTCTGTGTATTCCCTAGAGAAGGAACTAAATCCATGTTCTGTCGCAGGTTGTGGAGGTCCAGCTTGTTCTCCGGTCGCCGTTTGTGTCCCCGGCCACACGTTGATCAAAGATCCACCTTTATGCCCTCCAGCCGAGCAGTGGTGTCCCTTCCAGGGTCGTTGTCTGGCCCTTTCCAATCCATGCCACCCATCGTCCTGTAGTAACTGCACCCGAGGTCACCACCTGCCACCCGGGACATCGAGGCCAAAGTACACCTTAAAGAACGAAATTGTCTTCACTCTCCCAGCAGGAGCCGCACATGTACAGGTGAGAGGATCAGCTTTTACCTTCAACTTCAGTTTGACTTTATGTTCTCTGTAACTTGTCTGCATTGTTTTGCAGCTCCAAGAACAACTGGAGGACATCCTGGTCTCACCTGGTGATCTAATCGCTCTGCAGCATGACGCTGGCCCGTCATCTCTTCTTCACTGTCAGTCCTCTCCACATTCACTGTGGCGACAGCCGGTTCTAGCCCTGAACTTATCCGAGTGGTTCTGGATGAACAACATCAGACAGTCAGCAGATTTCCCAGATCTGAACGTGGAGAATTTGATAAGGAATGAGGAGGGAGGCTGGTTGGAAGAAGAGGTTTGCTGGATCAGAGTGCTGTATGTGGGACAAAATAAGACCCAGCTGCAGGGGGCCCAGCTGTCTGCTGGTCTACCCCAGCCTGGACTCTACAGCCTGCTGGTAAGTCATCAATTCTCATGTCATTGCCCAGCTTGCATCTGACAGATGATGCATGCAAAAAGAGGCCACTTAGAGATGCTTGGCCTGAAGGGTAGAGTTTTTCCTAGATTAATTTATAGTTTTACTGATGTATAACTTAATCTAGAAAAAATGTACAGTTTTATGTATTAGTGCCGTTTAAACTATAATAAATGAGCCAAACTTTAACTACAGGTTTCCACCACCGAGCCATCATACCCGTCTTCAGCATCCTGTCCTCTCCGAGTTGTACCTCCCCTCGGTTTGACGATCCTCCACCCTCCTCCGAATAACGGCACCATCTACATGCAGCCCAACAACACCCGGCTCGTGCTCCGTGTCCAGTCTCAGTATGTGACGAGGGTATCACGGCGAGGCAGCGGCCAGAGTGTGACCTTCCAGTCAGAATGCCCTGCTGAGTTCTTGTCCAGTCCAACTGTCTGCAATAATGGGGTGAACTCAGGGTCAGCGGTCGAAGTCTCTGAACCCGTCTTGTACGCTGTGCTAGATCTGAGTTTTGGAGTGGAGGAACAAAGGGGGACAGTGCAGGTGGAGCTGGAGGCACATAATAATGTGACAGAAGCTACACTGCCTTTGGTTGTCCACCTTGAAGAACCACTGGAGGGGTTAGTGGTGAAGCCAGACCCAGAACACAGGGTCCTGATGGAGTCAGTCGTGGTAAGTTTGTGTCCCTAGGCCAACTTTGGTGCTGATTGACCATCTATGCTTCTGGTAACACTACTATCCTCTAAATGTGTTGCAGAGCTACACTGCATCTGTGCTTAAAGGCTCTAATCCCACATTCAAATGGACTGTGGATGATAAGCCCTACTTCACTTACTTCAATAGTGTCCTCAACGTGATCTATCAGAACGCTGCCATCTACAAGCTCACTGTAAGTTTTAGTCACATGTTCAAACTTGGCTTATGTTATAGTGTTGATGCTCAAACATATTTTTTCCCTTTATACCTATGGCCAAGATGGGGCTTGTTTAACCTTGTTGGTCTTAAAAAACTATCTTCAAGATATTTTTTATATTTGTTCATAGATTGTGTGTTTGGGGCAGGCTGCTGCATTGTTTGTGTTTCTGTGTGCACACAGCACTGGTTTATGTTTTTATTTTATCTGCTTTTTTTATTCCAAAGTGCTAAAAGTGAAGTTGATTTTAAAAACTTAAATCAACTCATTTTAAATAGTGTGCATGGTCCTACCCAGTCTTGTATGGAAAAGTATGGAATTTGATTTTGGATTTTATTCTAGACAAGTATAGAAAAATTCAAAAATGAGAATGGAAAATTATATTTTTTTAAGACATTACTTCTTATTTCATAACAGTATATTAACGATTTAAAAAAATATATATTACCGGAAATATAAAGGGCTTTTAATAGTGATTTAGATGATGACCTTTATTTCTAATTTCGTATACCACAGCTTAAAAAAAGGGCCCTTTAAGCTTCTAGATACGTTTTCTTATTGGCTTAAAGCTGGAATCAAGGTCCTCGAATTGGAATAAGTTTACAGATTAAAAGGAAACCAAAGTCCAAAGAAAAAAATATAAATGACTCAGAAAGCCTAAGCAAAATGTTGATAAAGAACTCTTGAAAAGATTATGAATCAGGATATAAAGTAAAAAGAAATCAAGTACATTTAATTTTTCTAAAACAATACTAGTGATTTATTTCTGTTGTTTTCTTTAAATATATAATCGAACATAAGCTGCAGTTGCCATATTTGCACGCCGAAAATCTTCAGAACTGGAAAAGTGTTCTCTATATGAACAGAGAGTTTGCTTCTGTCTTCACAGAGCTACAGAAACAAAATTGCTTCATTGTGTTTTAAACTTCTAGTTTGAGAACTCTTGCAGCTTTATCTGGATACATATTCAGGAGCAGAACTTTTTTTCATATAGAATCTGACAATTATTACATACAAATGCTGAAGTAAAAGGGTCATATGAGCTATTCCAAGGAGTCCTGCCCTGAGTTATTTTGTAGTATAAAATTTCCTAGACAGAAAGACGATGTTCTTGTTCTTGCCGGGATTGCAGAAAGGACAGTGATTCAAGTGATTCAATCAGCTGAGCTTATTTGGATGGATACCTTTTACCAAATGACAGTAAATGATCAGTAAACGTTAGCTTATTGGTATGCTTAAACTATAATTACTTTTTTTATCTGTATTGTTAAACCTGTACATATAACCAGACTACTGACTCCTATGAACTGTCCTGCCTCTCTCCCAGGTGACAGCCACGAATCATGTCAGCACACTGACGAAGAATTTTAACATAACCGTGGACCGACTGCAACCAATGAGCAACCTCACAGTAAAGGGGGTGCCGGACGTTGTCCCTCAGGGGTCCAATCAGACTCTCACCACTTCTGTGCTCGTGGATATGTCTGTGCCAGCCACATTCCGGTATGATCCAGTGGGGAAGGGGCAGATGGTCACTGAATTAATAACACAGCTTTTACAGATATATCCAGTCATACTTTCTTTTACTGTTTATGAAGTAATAAAACTCTCTATCTCCTTAATCTTTGTCTTTTTTCTTTCATTTATCTGCTTTGAGCTTCCTGTGTGCCATAATAGCACCACAGCAGTCAAAACAGAGGCTTAAATTAATAACAGTGTGGTCAGGGAAGATTGCTGACAAGAATTTTCCCCTCTGTGTGCCTGTTTCCCTACTACTTCATTTTTCCCCCTACTTTTTTACTAATTTTTCCCTCTTTCTTACTTCTCTTCTTTGGAGTACTCACCCCCTTCCTCCCCTCCAAATCTATCTTCTTAGTGTTCATTTCTTCTCTTGCAAACCCTTCACTGCACCCTCAGAAAAAAAAAGATTTACATCTCCAGTCCAGTGTGTATATTTGTGTGTACACAGTCTTTATCACTCATATTGTGCAGCTTTAGGCATCAAATGGAGGGGGAAAAAGTATATCCTATTTTGTTGACCTTTCATCTTTCCTTTTTTTCCTGCAGATGGTCCTTTGGTGATGGTGGATATTATGAATTTGAGTCAAAGCCTCCGTATTCTCCTTCTCTCCTCTCTAAAACCTCCCCTAATCAAGTTCTCCTGAGCAAAAACATCACATATATCTACTCTCAGCCAGGTATGGTGTCCTTATGGATCCTGTCAGATAAATAAGTACAGCTAGAGCTGAAGAATAGTGCACGGTTTAAAAGTAAACACTAAGATTTTCCGTTAAACTAATCAGATTTCCTTTAGATGGTGTTTGAGCAACATTATACAGACAGTTTTTCTATGTTGATTTAAATATTTGTTTACTTAAAAGGATATTTCACCCCTAAGTAAAAAAAAAAGCATATTGTAAGCAGCCTAGTAATTCGCCTGATCTGGCAAGTCCGTTTGCTACAGACCAAAAGTTTGGACACACCTTCTTGTTCAATGAGTTTCCTTTCTTTTCATGACTACATTGTTGATTCTCAATTAAGAGCATCAAAACTATAAATGAACACATATTGTATGGAATTACTGTGTGTACTTAAAAAAAAGGGTGAAATAACTGAGTACATGAGTTATATTTTAGATTCCTTAAAGTAGCCACCCTTTGCTCTAATTACTGCTTTGCATTCTCTTGAGTTTCAAGAGATAGTCACCCGAAATGGTTTTCCAACAGTCTTGAAGGAGTTCCCAGAGATGCTTAGTACTTGTTGGCCCTTTTGCCTTTAGTCTGCGGTTCAGCTCACCCCAAATCATCTCGATTGGGTTCAGGTGTGGTGACTGTGGAGTCCAGGTTATTTCATACTTTTTTGTAAAAGTACTACATAATTCCATATGTGTTCATTCATAGTTTTGATGCCTTCAGTGAGAATCTACAATGTAAGTGTTTGGATAATAAATGAAACCTTGCATCTTGGTATTCCAAAAGCATTTTTCTTCTTTTTAAGACTTTTTTCTGGTTGAACAAATTTGTAGTATATGAAGGATCGGAAGTATTTGTGGAGTGCAGCAAATTTTGTGTACATTGAAAAACAAAACAGTGGCTCTTTTGAGCAAAATGGTTGCAGACCCCTGCGACATCCTTCTTGTCAATGTCGGAAAGAAGTAAGAACAAAATCTTGTAACAGTCAGAAAGAAAATATTGTTTGGCTAAGTCTAGACATAATAAGTTAAGAGTGCATGCAGTGCCACTGCACTGATTATTTATTAAATATTTCTAACCATACAAGTAGAACACGGCATTCCCTAATTTTAGGAGTACCCCTTATCTAATAGAAATCAGATGGAAAAATTAACAATATAATATTTGACAATAATACAGTGACCTTATTTACCAAAATATACACTAAACAGTATCCATTACAGCTCGAGAACATTAATGTTAACCACTGGTTCAATCACTTTGTAATTTGTCATTAATTACCTAGTTGGATTTTATTTAGTCAGATTACATTTTTTTGATGATAAAAGGAACTAGCAGATTATTTCCATAATGTTATTTAGCTAGTTCTCTCTTGTTTTCCTCTTTGTGTACAGGTATCTACACGGCGCTAGTGTCCGTATCCAATCGCTATGAAAACATCAGCCAAAGTATCAACATGAGTGTTTACAGCATCCTGACTCATGTTGACATACAAATAGAGCAAAAGTTCCTGATTTTGGGCATAACGGCCGACTTTGAGGCCCATCCTCTGCCCTCACCATATGGTATTCACTATAGCTGGAACTTTGGGGATGGCTCCGCCCTCCAACAAGGTCGCCGTGTGGCACACACCTTCTCACGGAGCGGTGACTTTAATGTCTGCGTATCTGTAAACAACACCATAAGTTTCACATTGGCCTGCACAGAGATATTCGTGTACAAGGAGATTAAGGACCTGACCGCTCAAAGCTCCTCTCCCACAGAGCTCCAAAGCCCCACCAGAGTGTGGGCGCACCTCGGTTCTGGTAACAACATCACCTGGAGATTCTCGATGGGGGATGGGACCAGCTACACTACAGCTGAATCTCACATATCGCACCACTACATCAAAGAGGGCAACTACACAGTAAACGTGACCGCCATGAATGCAGTGAGCTGCGGCTGGACGGACCTTCTAGTTCACGTGTTTGTCTTCCAAGTCATAAGAATGGAGCCCTCAGGATGTGTCCAGGAGCGGACCAAAGTCAACTTTCAGGCCTGGGTATCCGGTAACGCAACCATTCACCTCTATCAGTGGAGTTTTGGGGATGGAAGCCCTAATCAGACACTTGAGGGCAACCCCAGAATTTCACACACCTACCAGTTGAGTGGGAACTACCACCTTTCTCTGCTGCTTTCCAGTGGAGTCAACAAAGCCACGAAGGCTAATTTCTTCAACTGGGTGTGTGTGCAGCCAGCTTTGAATAAAGTTAGCTTTGTCCCTGAAAAATCCTACTATGCAGTTGGAGAGGAAGTACATTTCAAAGTGACTGCTGAGCCGGAGTTCAACTACAGCTATCAGTGGGACTTTGGTCGAGGGGAAGATCCATTCCTCACCTATGGCTCTGGAAACATTTCAACAAAGTATAAAAAGTCAGGTCATTATTTGGTAACTGTACGTGTCTTCAACAACATCTCTGCCAACAATGCCAGCGCGGCAATTGATGTTCTGGTGCCCATTGGACCAATCTTGATTCGTCACAATGGGACAAAGCACAATAACTTGACAAAAGGAGCTATATACAATTTCACGACTTCTTCCCTAGCTTCTGATGTCACGTACAGCTGGAGTTTTGGCGATGGAAAAGTGCTTACAGGTCAGAGTGTCCTCCATACATACAACGTCTCTAGGAACTACAATATCACACTGAAAGCCTCCAACAGTGTTAGTCAGAATGAGACTGTTCTATTGGTTACCGTGTTGGCACCAGTTGTAAGACTGAAAGTGAATGCTAGCTTAGTAAATGTCCCTCTGAATGCTTCAGTCAACTTTGAGGCCTACAAGGAGGAGGGTGATGCCGTAGACTACTCTTGGATCTTGTGTGACCGCTGCACTCCAATCCCAGGGACGCACACCATGTTCTACACCTTTCGCTCCATTGGCACCTTCAACATCATTGTGATAGCGAAGAACGGTGTGGGAACAGCAAATGCAAGCATATCCTTGTTTGTCCAACGGGAGTTGGAGGGTCTGCAGATTTTTGCAGTGGACATCAAAGGAGGCGGAAGCAAAGCTCTGGAAAGCTGTTGCTATGCAACGAACAGTGTTCTCCACCTTCAAGCTGGATTGAAGGAGGGCACCAACATGACATTTAGTTGGAACGTTGTCAGAGAATTGGATCCTGACAGCTCCTTCAATACAACTGGGAAAATGGTGGAGTTGAACTTCTCAAAGCCAGGATCCTGTGACATCTCTCTACGAGCAGAGAACCTCCTGGGTCACCTTCTGGTCAACAAAACCATCTATTTTGTTGAACCACCTTCAGGTGTTCACCTAAAGATCATCAACAACCCAGTTGCCACTGGGGTTTCGACAAATTTGACCGTAGAGATCGCAAAAGGTTCAGATCTACAGTATCGTTGGCTGGTGGATGGAAGGAATCCAGAACAGACCGACCCCTGGTTGAACTACACCTTTAACAGTCCAGGCCCAAAAGAAGTTTCTGTGGAGGTTGTTAATGAAGTTAGCTCAGAGATCATATCAAAGATCGTCTACGTCCAAGATATCATTTCTGGGTTAAACTTCTCAGTAGCCAATGGCAAGGATCGGAATTACTTTGAAACCGGAGTTGGCGTCCCCTTGGAGGGGGAGGTGAAGATGGGAACTGATGTGAGGTGGATGTGGCTGGTTGAACGAAGAACTAAATTGGGAAAGCAAACCTTTCTGAATTTTACAGAGCCAAAAACAGTCATTGTTACTCTGAACGCCACTAATGACGTTAGCAGTAAGTCCTTTTCCAAGGAGTTCTTCTTTCAGGAAAAGATTAAGGGAGTGGAACTGAAGGCTAGTAAGGGGTTGGCAGCAGTTTACGAAAAGGTGGAGTTCACCCCCCTTGTGATGGGGGGTACGAATGTCAGTCTGATCCTCAACTTCAGCAGTGATGCCCAAATCCAGGCTCAGCCGAACAAAACCTACACTCACGCCTTCAACAGGGTGGACACTTACATCGTGTTCGTGAACGCAAGCAACGAGGTAATATAAACTGATTAAAAACAAATCTGTTCTCATGTTGATGTTAAAGATAATATGTAAAAGTCCTGGACTTGGGATTTACCCCAAATTCTTTGTGTCTTTAGCAATTTATTTTTCTACAGTTGTTATTTGTAATGTTAGCCATCTGTGCCTAAAATCTACATTTATATGAGAGGATTAGGTGAATTTCGCAGTAGTGAAAATAGTTTCAGGTGAAATTTTTTTGCTGGTGAATTTAAAGTTGAAAAAAATCTTAACATAATTGCACAGGTTCTAAAGTCAGTGTTAAATCATTATCTAAAAAAAGTCGGATTCTAATGAGACTGTTTTCTTTACAGGTTGTGATTATTTTAGGATTTTTGGATGCACACTGCATGTTGTTCTGTCTTAATAAGGATGTTAACTACATGTGTTACAGTCTGAAAAAGTAATTTTATGTTTCATGTGTTGAAAAAGAGCATGAGAGAATCTTTCTTTTGTTGCGTTTGCTTGTGGTTGTTAGTTGAGTGAAGAATAAATCAGAGTAAAATATCTAAATTAATTTTTGACAAACCAGGTATCCTGTATTATAAAAAAACTCCGTGTTGATGTGATGGAGCCAGTGAGTGGGCTCTCCATCCGGGGAATCAGCCCAGCCATCGCCGTGGGTGAGAAAATGTTGTACACGGCATACATCGTGACAGGCAAACCTGTTCGCTTTCTGTGGACGTTTGACCTAAACCACCTCAAGACCCCATTTGTGGATAGCAGAGAGGTTTGATTGCTCACACGCTAAATATTCTCACATTTTAATATCCGTGTCAAAATAGGATCTGTCTGAATGTTTGCTTGTCCTAATGACCTCAGGTGCACTATACTCCAGAAGAACCGGGCCTATTGATCATTTATCTGAGTGCTTTCAACAACATGCATGGTCAGAACATCACAGCGCGCATACAAGTGCAGAACCTGATGAAGTCTGCTGAGCTGTATGCAGTACCTCAAGATACTTTCATCAACAAAACAATCACATTGATGGCCTCTATTACGCCCAAATCCAGCCCCGTGGACTGCTTGTGGGACTTTGGCGATGGTTCTGAGACAGTCCGGACTAACACCACCATTGTGCACTATAAGTACAGTCATCCAAGACACTATCTGGTCCATGTATGTGCATCTCTATGTTTGTAACAGTTATGTGTCCATTAGCCGCTAAAATACAGACGCAAAAAAGTTTTCAGATCCCATTGACCTCCCCATATTTTGTCACCTGACAATCACAAATGTTGTATTTTGGGAGATTATGATTACTACAAAGTAGCACTGAATTGTGAAGTGGACAGAAAATGAGTGAAACTTTTCCCTATTCTGTTTTTCAATTTAGTTCAAGCTCAAATAAGTTGGAGCACTTTGTAAACACCACTTTTCAAATCTGCCTATGGATCCTTAATTGTATTTAGGTCTGGATTTTAACTAGGTCATTGTAACAAAAAACTGGCTTTAATATTAACCATCTCCATGTCGGCCTGGCTTTGTGTTTAAAGTTTTTGTTCTGTTAAGAAGGTGAACCCCAGCCTCCAGTTTTTTTGTTGCATCATTCCCATGTCATGAATGAGGCCTGAGGTGGACCCAAATGCCCACAGGAGAGAGGGGAACCAGGGCGAGCACAACAGTAGAACTGTTGAATAGTAGAAACCACCAAATGGGAGACCTGATACCAAAGAGATTGATAGCTAGATTGAACACAGATTGGTCTAATTAGCAGGACGAATAGCTGTGAGGCAAACATGCTTAACGTAACTGAGGGTGTAAGCAGAATGAATACACATGGGAACTAATAAGAAGAGAAGGTTTATGTCTAAGAAAAGCCAAAGGTTGCACTGTTTATCAGAATCTAAATACGTGAAATACTAAAGAACAGAACATAAGTTAGCACAAGAAGTCTGAAAAATAAGGAATAAGCTGCTGTAAATATGGAACAAAGTGCATGACAAAACAAAACATTGGCTTAAAATAGAAAACAAAAACGTCTCAATACCTGCTTAAGAAAGGCATCACCACAGCATGACGTTGCCAACACCATGTTTCACCTTGGGGATTGGGTGATCTACAGTGTTCTCTGATACAAATAATGTTTCGCATGTACGCCAAAAATGTCATAATTTGCTGCAGTTAAAGTTTTGTTGAGTCATTTTGGGAAATTAAGGGTTTGTTTTTTAGCAGTTTTGTTATGTCTACATTTCTAGTCATTCCTGTGTTCTGGTTTTCTGTGTCCCCTGGTCTATTCGGTACTTTCCCTTAGTAGCTTTGATTCACACACAACCACATCTATTCCTCCTATGTTCATTTACTAACCTGTGTTGCACTCAGGAATCGGATTCCCCAGTATACAAACGCTACGATTCAGTTTCTAAATCATTTATTCACCATGTTGCTATCATCCTCATCTTTGCGTTAGTCTTCATCAAACTAAACCTGTCATTTTAGGTTTGCCGTACTCCATTTTCAGATAAAGAACTGAACAGGCGCTGTGAGATGTTCATAGCTTGAGGTGTTATTTTATCACAGTCTAGAAGTTTGTCTGCCTTTTTGTTGTTTGTTCACTAATGTCCTCCAAAAGCCTATGTAGTGTAACAGAACAGCTACATGTTTACTGATGTCACTCAAGGCAAGTGATTGCATTGGATTTTATTCAACAGCATCAGACTAAAGGGGGCGGAACAAATATGATTGTATTGAGCATTTTACTTCCACTTCACAATCTTGTACTTCTTTCAGTTGGTCTCATATAGAGTCGCAAGTAAATACATTAGGTTTGTTGGTACGCAATAAAATCTGAAGAACTTCCAAGGGTTTGAAAAATTGCTCAAAGTACTGTTTGAAAAATATAGATTGCACAGAAGATGAATGGTTAAAAACTTGACATCCGCTCATTTTTGTTTCCTGCCTGCCAGGTAAACTGCAGTAACCTGGTGAGCTGGGTTTTGGCCCAGGTGGAGGTAAACATCCGAGTATTAGAGTGTGAAGAGCCAGAAGTGCAGATCTCTCAGTCCCGCCTGGTTATCTGGCGTTCCCAGCCCATTTCAGTGGAAGCCAGCATGGACTTAAAGGGCTGCCTACGCTACGGAGTTCAGTACCTCTGGCAGGTGTTCTCACAGTCCTCCTGCGAAGATGAAATAATGAAAGAGACCCCCTTACCCCCTGGACTGGAGTCTCGGTTTCCTCATGGTGAAGCAGTTCGCCTGCCTGTGGAGGTGGATGTGCGTCGGCTACAGCTGCAGCTGCCAAAGATGGCTTTGGCGGCAGGGAACTACTGCTTAGTGTTTTCTCTGTCATATGAAGGCGTGCCGCTAAGGAAAGCTGCCTGTCTGCACCTCAGTATAATGGCTGCAAAGTGAGTACAAAAACACATCCTTTAGGTCTTTTTGTTTCTTTGTTTTTTTATAGAGAAAGAAATCAGCAAGAAAGATAGATGAACTTGGCTTTGTGGCATATGATATTCCTTGTGGCATGCTGGATTATACAATGTATTATTTGAAATAGAATAAGTAAACAAACTTTTAACAATTCAAGCTTGGTGACATAAGCAAATCTCACCCAAGCGACAAATGTATTTAGCTATTCAAATTAACAGTTTTAGTTCAATTTGATATTAATCTGAAAGAAAAGGTTGAAAACTTCCTCAGCACACATGTTGATGTTGTGCTGAAATAAAACTTTCCTGTTGCTTATCACACAATTTACTTTCATTTATTTCTGTCATCAGGCTGAAGCCCATAATTGAAGGAGGGACCCACCGGGTATGGTCCAGGACGCAGGACCTGCAGCTCAGTGCAGAGCAATCTTACGACCCCAACATGGACCCAGACAGCCAATCTCTACTGCGTTACCTCTGGGAGTGTGAAAGTACCTCTAAGGTATTTTACTAACACATCTGGTCTGTCATGTTGGTGGAGTAGTTAAAAAACAAAACTAGTCACAGTAAGTTATGATTTCAAGATTACCTGTGCACCTAATTCCCTAAAACTTTTGTTTTTGATGTCATTCTCTTCTTCTAGGCGTCATTCATGTGGCCAATACTTTCCCTTTGTACAGCTGAATTGGAATCAAACAGCAATCTTTGTCAAAAAAAAAATTTCCAAGTTAGTCCTCACTCATTAGCCACAACCTCTCACACAAAGTTTCACATTACTCAAATGAAACAAAAAAACAATTTACGACACTTAAATGGTTGAACTTGTAGGGACACCTAGTGGTCAATTTAAGAACATTTTTATAAACGACAATAAAAAAATTCTTTTAAATTAAGAAAATTAGTTCCTTTTTTATACCATTTTAATGTACTGGATAAAGTTAGCTGATACCATGAACTGATTATTAAAATGTGGAAACTATTAACTGTTTTCAGTTGAAATTTTAGTATGTCATTTTTATTACTATTTTATTTATCAAATTCATCATCATTTGTTATAAAAAGCAGAGCAGAAAACTTGTCTTCTGATTAACTTTTGTTTGGTAGAAGTATTGGCATCAGTTCTGGGTATCGTCTAGTACTCAGATCCAAGTATCGTATCAGTTGAAAAAAAAGTGGCATTGTTGCATCCATAATTATTAGCATCTAGGGTAAGCTAATTGATCACTGTGTAGTTTAGCACCACTGAACAAAGAGACTCTGGTGGGATGGAGTGACTCACGTTACATGCCTAAAATGACTATAAGCCAATAATCTTTTAAAAACACTGCTTATACAGCAGGCTGATCAACCTGTTAATACCCAAACAATCTGAAGAATGAAATCATCAGATGCAGCAAAACACAGTAAAAATAGACAATCAAAACAACTTTTTAACTTTTTATCATAAGCTAATTTATCTCTGCCCAGACACAATCTTACCTGCACAATTCTTAAATCTCCATAGCAGGGGGAATCAGTTGTCTGGGGAAAATTAGCGTTAAAGGGAAGCAGCTGTGGTTAGTTGATTTGGCTAGCAACAGCTGTGTGGGCTGCTGCAGTGGTTGCACCTAGCAGCAATGCCTCCTGGGTGTGTGTCCAGTGGGGCAATAGCTAGTCACCGTTAGCTCAAACGTCAGGTTGTCCTCACAGCTTGGTTCAGCTGCTGTCTTCTACCCACAGTGGGACAAGTGAGAGTTAGAGGCCCTATATAATTCAAAGATTCCTTCTGCAGAGTTTTGAACAAGTCAGGTTCAAGACTTATTCCATCATCAAAAACCATTACCTGCTCCACGATCAGCAGACTGTACATATTTTTTTATGTATTTTTGGATCTAAGGAGCTTCTTCCAGAAGCTTGCTCCAACCCTTGCCAGCAAGGAATGAAGTTTCTGCACAGGTCTCTCCCTTATGTAAGTCTGGTGACTTACGGGCAAGAGGAAGAGAATGGGTGGAGAAAGGCGGTGATGCTGTTACATTCGCTTAGAGTAGTTCCTTCTTTTCCTGTTGAAACTGTGGGTTTCATATGGTGTATTATGGTATTATAAGTCGTTGTGGAAGGATGTCTGTCTCTGTAGTCCACTTCCATCGCTGGTAGCCCAAAATATATATGTATCTTTTTAGCTATACACTATAAACAGCTATATGCTAGAAACAAAGTTCTTAAGGGTTGTTTAGATACCATAGGTCAAGTGTAAAACAAGTTTGGTTTTAAATGAAAATGCTTAAGGAAAATATGCTTGTAGAATTTGCTAGTGTTGCAAACTGTATCAGGCATTTAAAGGGTTATATAATTGTTTAGAGATAAACTCAGCATTCCACAGTGTGTGCTTTTGCTCCCCACCCTTGACAATAACAGAGTCCACATCAACAGTATCACACACATTCACACACAGGCACAAACACAGAGCAGGCGTGACTGTTGATAGAGGGAAGGACGAGTTTGATGTCATTCAGAGAGTTACAGTATATCAAATCAAACCATTATTTCCAAATTTGTAATGCTGCATGTTCTAAATCTGTGTTTCTTCGCCTTGTTCGTACGTTGGAGAATACTATACTGTATATACCTATTCCAATCAGCTCTCCTGGTTGTATTGAAGCAAGCTTAATGAATCCATCTTCTGCTCCCAGGGTGCCGAGCACTGTGCCACCCTGAACTTCGGTCTTGGCTGCAGGGATCCAGTGTTGGGAATCTCTGGCTCTGAGCTGGAGGCAGGTGTCGAGTACACTTTCAAACTAACTATCAGCAAAGATGGCATGGCACCTGAGTCCACTACTCAGACTGTGAGTCCACACATACATATTGGAGGAATGTTCTCTACAGTGAGAAGTATCAGGTTTCTTTTTATTACTGTAATAAATAATACCTTTTTTCCTGCCTGCTGTTTTTTGTGAAATCATGTAAAAGTAAAAATGTATATTTCAACAAACCAAATTTTCTGACTGATATTTGGGATTTGCCACAGGTTCTTGTGCAAAGTGGCCACATCCCCATGGTGTATCTGGAGTGCGTGTCCTGCAAGGCCCAGTCCATTTATGAGGTCAACCAGAACTCATACGTCTTCCTTAGAGGAACCTGCACCAACTGCCAGGGCGTTCACCAAGGGGTAATCACACATGTACAAACGCTTCAAATGAACACACAAGCACGCAATGTTGCTAACCGTGTCCTATTCAGGGTCCTCTTGGGAATTTCGCGCAGTTGTGTATGGGTGTGTGTGAGGTGAATGAGGTCATCATAATCCTGAGTGCAGCCGCAGAGGATACGTTATGTCCAAAATAACATAAGGAAGACATTTCTAACTCTGGCAGTTGCTGGAGCTCAGGCAGTCCAGAGCAGCTGGCTGCTGTCAGCTGCTCAATAATATGGGTCAATTTAAACTCAGCTTTGGTTTCCATTCTGTAGAAAACTGCATTTGCTGTTCTCTGAATGCGTTTGATTTTTGCCTGGATGTAAAAATGACCTGTTTTTTGACAAGCTCTGTCTTTCTCTGGTAGGGTTGGTCGATTATGTAAATGAAATAATTGCGATTATTTTCACTACGGTGAACAATATCCATTTTCATTTCTAATCAAAACAATAATAATAAAAACAATTAAATACAGCCTTCACTATTAATGACACATACAGATCACGCATCCTGCTTCTGTTCTATTGCTAACATTATCACATCACTTCAAAACTGTGTGCTAATGTAACCATACTCATTTAGCATGGAAGAAAGACGCCCAGAAAGTTGATTCTCCAGTGCTTATTCTCCTATATGAAGACATAAAACACTTTCAAATTATGTCTTCCGGCAGCAACACCATTTGTAGATCCCTCAAAATGCAAGACTGCTTAGTGAGAAATGGGAAGCTATGGTGGCTGAGAGGCACAGATTGAGATGTTGCTTCCGGTTTTTTAAAATAAAATGAAAAACATCACACTTAAACAATATAGAAATAAATAAATAAATAAAAATAATAAATAAAATAAATACATACTTCTCCAAACACATTTTTGACTGTTACACTGGTGGTCAACAGTTTGGTCATATTTATTGTCTTCCCTGTTGTTCATTTTCCTTCAAAAATGTTCACTAGCTATACATTCTTGTCATGGCACTTTTGTTTTACCCACCAGCAGGGGGCCTGCTCTTCAGTGTAACATGTTTTCTCTGCAACTATATTGGCCAGTTAGCTTGGAAACAAGGCGCCGCTTCGATTGGATTGGTCAGTTGGCATAATGATTAAAACAAACCACGCAATTATCGCCATCGAGCTTTTTATTTTGCCTAGCCCTACTCTTAGGGTTCCTACATTGTCTGGAAAAGAATAGAATTGTCATGATGTGAGTAGTGGTAGAACTCAAATGCAGGCAGGTTGGAGACAGGATATGATGAAAACATGTTTACTGAACAGGAATGACCTAAAAATGCAAGCGTAGAACAATCTAAACAACCTCAGATTCTGACACGAATATGATACAGGTATTTTCTATCTGATGGAAAAATAATATGTGAGATTGAAAAAGAAAACCATATTTACCGTTTTTAGTCTGTATCGTATACTCTAGATGTTCCATCCATCCATCCTCACCCAACTTTAATAATTGAGACATTTGCAGCTTTCAACTCACGATTCAACATCTTCACATTTTTTGTCTTACCAGATAGAAAAAAAAGTCAAAACATTCCCACATTTAAAATAAAACAATTGAATACTGTTAAAATATGACTTAAATTGGGGACATGCAAACGCATTGCTTTTTATTAAACATCTTATCTACCACCCACGCAGCTTTTTCCCCCCCACCCATATGAATCATTCACATAACTAATTGCTTGCATCTGTCACTTCTGGTTCCAAATATTTGCTTTATGTCAAGCTGCTCGCAGCAATCTGATCATCAAGAAATATCTGAAAGATAGATTATTCCTTCTTTCCATAAATGTGCTGATATAAGTTTAAGGAACTGTCCAAAATTTCTTCTTGCCTCTAACATTTCTTTCATCTCCGTGGCATTCAGCGTTGGAGTGCCATGACGCTGCACAACGAGAGTCTTGTCCTGGACTCCTCCTCCACCACTACGGGGAATGACAGCATGAACCTGGTGCTGCGACAGGGCGTCCTGAGGGACAAAGACTCTTATATATTCACGCTGCATGTGACTGACAGCAGCTTGGATGGTGAGGGAGCTGCTTCTATTGTACTACAGCACAACATGCCACCAGAAGGTGGGGAGTGTCACCTGACAGGAGTAGGGGAGGCAGGGATAATCTATGGGGACGGAGACGGCTGGAGGATCCGGACATTGCAGGACCAAGTCCATTTCAACTGCTCGGGTAGGATTTAAAATGGAGGTTTAAGTTGGCATCGAATCTGGGTTTTTTTTTAGGGGGGGTGGTGTTTTGTTGTTATTTTGTGTTTTATACCACGATTATTCTGTTCTTGCTCTCGTTTTGTGCAGGTTACAGTGATCTCGGGGTCTCAGAAACCCCGTTTCTCTACAGCCTGCTTGTGACCCGCTGTAGAGAAGATTACTGCGAGGATTTCTGCATTTACAAAGGCAGCAATCCGGAGCACTATGCCTTCCTGCCTCCGGGCTTCCGCTCAGCCCGGCACCATGTGGCCGTATCCATCACAGTGGAGGACCACCAGGGAGCTGCCAGCCTCGCACTCAATAAGTAACTGCGTCATACTAAATATTTTTATTTCGTTCATTTTTGAAAAAAGGGATAACATAATCAAATCTGGCTTTTGTGGATTTCTAACAACTTTCTTCTGTCAATTTCATACAATAGAAGTAAAAAAATGGGCCTAAACTACAAAAGAATGAAATAGCAAGCTCTTGACTTACGTTTGTCAGCATCGCTTTGTTTTGTGTTTGCATCCAGGACCATTGAGGTTGTGCTGCCAGATCCGCCGCCTGACTACAGCAGTCTTCCTCACTGGCTATCTGAGATCACCGACAGCAAGCTGAAGAAGCTGCTGGAGCAGGGAGACTCCCAAAGGGTCCGAGAGTTGTCGCTGGCTCTCATTACGGTGCTAAATGAGGTAAGGAACCCCAGAACTCATTCATATGTTTATATGTCTTATTACATACCATATGCATATAAATATGCACGCGTATGTGTCTGTGCCTCACTTTTCCTTAGTATGAACAAACCCGGGAGTCTTCACGTGTGTCCAGAGACGAGCTTGACTACAGAGTTAGAGTCCGCAGCAACATCACCAGAGCGCTGACAGCTCTTGACCTGAATACCGTCAGCGACATCCAGCAGACGTCTGCCGCCCTAGCACAGTGCACGGTGGGCTGCATGACATTAAATGGGTGTGGGAAGTACAAAAGGAGCATGAATGAGAAAGGTGGGGAAAATAATGAATTATGTGTGCTTTTCTTTGGTTTTTTGGGTTTTTTTAGGCTGTAAGTCGAGAGTTTATCTGCGAAGAGTGTCAAAATAGCACGCTAAACAAGCTGGAGTCAATGCTGGAGATTCTGCAGACGGACACCAAGCAAGGCACGGTCCCCCCAACAGAGATAGCCGATAACATCCTAAACATCATGGGTAGGTGAACGTTTTCTGATTCTATGTGCAGGATAGAAGCAATCTGCTATTTCTGAAAGCTTTCATTTTTCAGGGGTGGTGGAGAAATTTAGTGTTATGATTTACCATTAGTTTGTAATTAACTGTGACGCATGTTTCCTTAATGCTGTAGTATTAGTTTGAATGTTAGTCTTATTGAGTGACGCTTTTACCCAGGTCATTGTCAGAGTGTTTTGATATTGATAGTTCACATCCTGCGTTACCATGGGGATGGCTCTTCGGACTGGGCATCCTTAAAGGTGTACAAAGTTCACGGCTTTCTAATCAAAGTGAAAGACGCCGTCAAGTCTGTTACTCTCACCCTGAGAGTTGTACTTTATCAAGATAAATAGATGGACCAAAGGTTACTAGAAATAATATAAGCGTGTTGTTGTAAAATTGAGACAGGTCAGTGCTCTGCATTGTACTGTGATGTGTTACTGTCCTGATATGAATTGATCATACAGATCAATTCAAATCATATTAAAACCTCCAAACTTTTAAAGGAATCTCTCTCATTATTATTATTAAGAGTCTAAATCCGACTACACAGGAATCCCTTCAATTTGATTTAATAAATAAAACTCCAAAACTGTAACGTGATGTCCATATTTTTTCCTCCCACTGTACTCTGATGCCTTGAAATGAAATCATGTTGAAGAAATTAACAAAGAGGATCCAGGGAACACAGGAAACGTGTGGAAGAAAGTGTACTGGTCAGATGAGATCCGTTCAGCAGAAAACATGCAAAACACTGCGTGCAGTGAAAAATGAACACTGCATATCTCCCTGAACACACCATCGCTTAATAATGTGTGGTCATGGCATAATTTTTCTTTTTGGATCCTTGCTCAGTATTTGCAGGGTAACTGATTGATGGATGGAGCCAAATACAGGACAATCCTGTTAGAGGTCGTTAAAGACTTGAGATCTGGATGGAAGTTCACCTTCCAGGGAGACAGTAACCCTAAAGATACACTCAGAGGTGACCTTTATATCAAAGGTCTCCAACTCAAGTCCTCGAGAGATACAGATAATGCTTTTAAATGTTGCAGGAGAGTGGCTATGAGAACTGAAGTTGCAGACCCCTTATTTTAATTAGAGCATATTTATTTGTTAGATTGGCCTAGTCAAAGCCCAGACCTATATTCTACCAAAACTTTGTGGCAAGACTTGAAAATCTATATTTTTGAAGGCTTTTGGAGTCCATTTAAATAATGATTAATTATTAAGTGGATGTATTACCTGCATTAAAAATCTACCGATGACTGGTCGAATTTCTCCTGAAGATTTTCCTTTTTTTAGCACAAACCTGCAGCAGCAGCTTTTAATATTAAACACGTTTTTTTTTTTTTTCAATTGTGTGTGTGCAGCAAAAAATCTCTCCGCTTCTGTGCCCTGTTGTCTGGTATAAAAGACGCAGGAAATATGCTTGAACCATCTCATTTCTTCTCATCAGGTGATCTGATCCATCAGGTCAGCCAGTCAGCCTACCATTTTAACTCCCGTCCTCCCAGTGTGGATGCCCCATCTCCCTCCTTCACCTCCTCCTCTTCATCTTCAAATGTTGATCACGGAAACGCGCTGATGGACGCCCCATCCTCCTCACTGGAAGCTCACCCGCTGCGCGTGGCAGCAAAGGCCTACAGCCTGTCCTCTGTCCTCATGCTGATCCTCATGCACGCCCGGGTGCTCAACGAGGAGCCACTCGTCCTCAGAGGGGCTGAGATAGCCGCCACAGGAAAACTGGCCGACCCCCAGAGTCTCCTCTGCTACCATGGAAACAGCAGTCCAGGTTTACTTGTGTTTTTAGTGTGTTTAGGAACTTTTTCATGCTTGATCACATTTTAACCACAAACTAAATATGTTGTTGGATTTTGTGGTCTCTTCAGTTTCCCTAAATAGTGGCAATTTAACAACAAATGACGTCTCAGGTCACAGATCTAAATTATACATAATAATAGAGCATTGGAAACAGATTTGATTGATAAACAACAGAATATAGATAACTTAATCCAGTCATTTAGATAGACAGATTACAATTCAAATACATGCAATGAAATGTTATTCTAGTTACAGTACAATACAAAGTGAGTTTGTAATCCTAATTGGTAAAAGGCTTTCTGTCTTAAAAAGACCAATTTATCAGGATGAGTTGCTTATTTTTCCGCAATCCCTCATGCTTGGCAAGCATGTGGTGACAATGGAAAACAAAACTTCTTTTTAAAAGAATAGCATTTTTTGTTTTGGAGAAACCCCTGAAAGGCGAGATACCTAAGAAACCTAAGAGCCGACTGAGAGGGAAAGTATCAATTAGACGCTTTGAAATTAATTTAATTATTTCGTCTGTTCTACTTTTAAAATGATTCACTTTAAACAGCTGAATTAAAGTCTGTCAATCTAAAATAACGTGAAGAAACTCTGCAAATTTTGAGGATTTTATATTTACAGATTTTCTCTGTTCCTTTCCTGAATTTCTTACATCATTCTCAACATTTTCAGAACAGCTGTTCCACATCTGGTCCACAAAGTATTTGGGCTTATGGCACCTTAATGACTAACACTGGAGTATGCATTCTGCATTCATTACCAATTTAAATCTGAAAAGTATGGTGTGCATTTGTATTCCACAGCCTTTATTTTGATACACCTAAATAAAACTCACCACAAGGAGAATTGGGTCAAAGTTTTCTTTATCACTCTATGAATCTGGCTTTTATTGGGTGAGTGACAAGACTGTTGAATTACAAAAAAAATCCAAATAAGAAATGCTGTTTGACGTTTAAGACAAGCTATGCAGGCAGAGACAGCAAACATGTGGACGAAGGTCAGATCACACCAAAAATCATGGTTTTCTGGTCTAGATAAATATAAATTGTGTGTGTTTTTCCACTAATACTTTGTAGTGATTTTCTACATGCAAAAAAAGAGGATGTTTGGATGGATTCATTCCCTGATCCTCTCCTCTTTTTTCAGAATGTCAGCGGTTCTCCATCCCTCGAGCGTTCAACCAAAGTCTTGGAAGAGCTGCTGTGGGGAACAGCATCTTGCAGCTACTTTTTCAGGTAATATTGTCAAATTATCAAATCTACTGAGTTAAAAGATCTCAGCAGTACAGCAGTTCTGCTTCTCAAGAAGATCTGCCTCATACTGTGTTGTTACTTAAAAGTTTCACTCGGCTTTCATTCTTCTCCACTATCATCCATTCCACCCAGGTGGAGTCTAATCCCTTCCCCTTCAACTACATTTCCAATTACGCCGTCTCCACCGAGGTGGCATCCATGGAGTTTCGCACGGAAAACGGCACCCACATCCCGATCTCTGGGCTCGACGACAGCATGGCAATCACTGTTGCTATTAACAACAGCAGCAGCAGTGGGGAAGGAGGCGCCGGGGGTCCTGGGGCCGCTGGAGTGAACGTCAGCCGCTGTGACTCGGTGGTGGTCAGGGTCAGTACAGGAAACACCAACAGACAGGCGGGTCTGTTTGTACAGCTCAACTTCACCACGATAGAAGGTTAGCGACTACCTGCAATACAACTGTTAAACAAAGCAACATACGGAAGCTCTTAAAAACCAAATTAAAGGAGACATATGCCTATTTTATCGGGTTATAATAGGTCTATATTCCGTACATAACTCGTCAATGAAGTTTTTGCAGAAATTCACTCTCACATAAAGTGATATTTCAAGTTCATTTCTTGACATTTTCAGCCCCACTTTTATGCAAATTAGCTGTTGCAGACCACGCCCACCCATGTTACTAATCTGCAGGTGGGTAGTAACTAGTTACATTTCCCTGAGTAAGATTTTGGAAAAAAATACTTTTAAGAGTAGTTTTATGACACCATACTTATTTACGTTTTTTGAGTAATATTTCTGTGAGGTATTGCTACTCTAACTTGATTAAAGTTTCTGAACGTTCTACTACTGCAAATAATTTCATGGAATGAAGAACAAACATGTTTTAACAAAAATACATCAGACAAACACACCTACAGTATAGATAGATAGAAAGACAGATAGACTGGCTACTTTGTAGTATTAACATTAATTGAAAGACTTACAAAACTGTTTTTTCTGCTTAAAATGTGCAATTTTGTAATTATGTTATTTATTTGTATCAGTGGTTTTCATTTCAGTCTTTGAAATACCAGAATTTCTCTTTAACTTTATTTTTTTTTTAGTCTGACGGCATAATTTAACAAAATATTAAATCAGATGTTACTTAATACTCAAGTAGTATTTTCACTTTAATAATCTTAATCAAATAATTATATGGACAACTACTTTTCTCTTTACTTCAGAAGTTTGACATGTGAGTGTGGATTTTTGTGTACGAGGGCGGGGTTTCATGGGTGAAGGGTGGTTATATGCAAATCTTGCCTATTGTGACATCACAATAAGGCACTTTTTCAGAAAGCTTTTGGACACAAGATATCTGACAGCACAAAATTGTAAAAAAAAATGGATAAATGGTTTTTATTCATGTTTAGAATGATTATAGAGGCAACAGCAACACAAAAGAATGAAAAGGGCAACATTTTCATCATAACACCTTTAATTCCTCATTTTATTGAAATTAACTTCATTTCAATAAAGGAGATGAAGGAGGAAGATTTGCTGGTATATAAAAGCATGAATCAATTCTGTTTTAGTTTTTTACCTTTTTTTCTGTAATTATAAGTCAGGGATGCAGTTTTCCTATGTGGATCAATAGATACCAATTATATATTTCTCTATATAGATTACCTGCCAGGAACTAATGGTCTTGTACTGTCAGAATTGAAAAGTATTCATGGTTCTGTCAAGTTTTTAAGACAAAGGCTACAGTCATATTCATTCTGAGCAGCTTTCATTTCAGTTTCATAGTAACAAGAATCACACACATCCAGTGAATTATTCTAAAGCAGAGTTGGGAAAACACTCTCAATAGACTTGGTTAAATAAAACAAACTCAGCGCTCAGCTATTGTTTTCTAGAATACAAAATATAAATCACGACCAGTTTCTTAAATTACAGTTTTTTTTGTTTATTGTTGACCAAGAAAAAATAACAGATTTTACTCTATAATTTTTGCATTTTTAACTTTATGTTTGTACACAAAAACCCAACACTCAACAATTATTGGCCCCACATGGCAGTTTAGACACTTTTGATGTAGATGCTCTGCTTCTACTGGCAAATACCAGCAGGTTGAAAGGACCCCCTTCTCTGGACCGGTTTAGTTTTTTCCCCAAAGGACTTCTCTTTATATTCTCCAAATGTTTGCATTTAATAACATTTGCATAACATTCACGTTTTTATCTGAACGTTAGTAATTTGATTGTATTGTAGAATATTTTTTTTCTTTATTTTCAGATGCAAACAAGAGCGAGAAAGAGGAAAAAGTGAAGGAGGAGCCGTTCCTGAACGCCTACCTCCATTCACACCAGACACCCAACGAGTTCAACTGCACGGACAGAAAGCGAATTACTCTCAGTATGACTAGAGGACATGACCATAAGAAGTACACCTTCTTCTTGTCACCAGAGTAAGAGTCTTTGAACAATGGGGATGGGGGAGTATTTATGAGCTTCCACAAAGAGAAAGTTTGATGCAGTTTGAAGCCAGAAAAAGCATCCAGTGAAAGCATAAACAATTTTTTCTTATAGTGAATATTGTCCCCACCACTCTCTGTGAGCGCTAGCGCCAAGTCCCTAAAAATATACATCCATTTAGGCATTAAAGAGCATAAAATGTATCACTGATTGGCAGATCGGCTATGCATGGCATTTTAAAGATATTAAACTTGCATACTATTTTAAGTTTTGACACTATTCATTTCTCTTTGATTCTGGATATTGTTTCTTGACCTGCTCTGACGTTTGGCGCATTTGTATTGTTTTTACCAGATCCTACGACACCACTAAGGATTACTTCATCAACGTTAGCACGCCATGCAGCCCCAACTCTCAGCCTGCTCGTGTTCGCCTGGAGGTCGGCGTGTTTGCCGCTCTGTGTCAGTACTTCAGTGAGGCCGAGAAGCAGTGGAGGACAGACGGCATGGTCCCCCTGGCAGAGACCAACTTCAGCAGAGCCGTCTGCCGTACCAGACACCTCACATCCTTTGCCGCCGGCCTGTTCGTGCCGACCAATGCAGTTAGCTTTAAAATGCCAGTCAGTACCACGAAAACACTTGCCTTTTCAGAAATACGTTAAAGACCCAAACCAAACTGTTGCCCTCCTGTCTGTTTAGGAGCGTTCAGGTGCACCAAGCCTGGTCGTGCTGCTGGTGTGCGTTCTGGGCTTGCTGTGCTACGTTGTGGCAGCAGCCATCTTGCACAAGCTGGATCAGCTGGATCTTCGCCGAGCAGGCGTGGTTCCACTCTGCGGCCAGAATGGGAGCTTCAAATACGAGATCCAGGTCAAAACCGGCTGGAGCCGAGGAGCAGGTGAGACAGAAAGTAGCTGTTTACATCGATATTCATAAATAAAATGTTATCCAGAGATTTCAGTGGCTTTTGGAAGTGACATATAATTGTCATCGGAATGATAATTTGCGACTTTTAATTGATTATTTGAGCTGTTCTTTTTACAGGTTGGTAAAATTGTACAAGATTAAACTGGAATGTGTTGGCTCATCTAGAACTTGCAAATTTTATTTAACAAGTTGTAAAGAAAACACAACTTTCCAGTCCATCAGCACAGTCCTGACATAATCGTGTGTAAATACCCCTTTTCTCAAAAATGAGAGAACTTCTTTGAACTGGTAGCTTCCTAACAAAGATCTACCTTTTAAACCAAGTCTTTAGATCTTCAGGATGAGGCAGTTCCAGAACGTTGATAGTCGTTCGTTTTATTCATTCCACTTTGTGTTTGGGATCATTGTGCTACTGGATTTACCCTTTTGTATCATTGCCTCCACATTGTGCATTACACCTGGGTAACCCAGACCTCAGGATGATGCTACCACCACCGTACTCTACAGTTGTGACTATGTTACTAGCCCTATACCATACCACCTTTATTTAAATAGCGTTTTAAAAAGCGCCATACGGCTGACCAAAGTGATGAACAGTCATACAACAAAAATGAGTATAAAACATCACGATGAGAGTTTACATGTAACAAACAAAAGAAGAGAAATCATACCAAGGAATATAAAATAAAAATAGTAAAGCCAAACTGCGACTAACTGTCAAATGCTTGGGTAAAGTAGCGCGTCTTTAGTCTAGACTTGAAAACAGCTACAGAAGATGCCTGTCAAAGTATGAGTGGGAGTTCGTTCCACAGTTTTGGACCTCCAACAGAAAAAGCTCTTTGTCCACGCAATTTGTATTGAGCTTTAGGGACCTCGAGGAGTAAGGCCTGAAAGCCTCGGCTTGACTCTGCCAACCATCTTTTTTTTTTTTTATGTAGTCTAAAACTTTCCAACAGTTTTCCAACAGTACAGTGGTCCCAAATATGCTGCTATTAAGCCTCTGCAATGGCCCCTACTTCAAAACCTTAGAAAAATCTAGACATTAAATTCATGGACTGTTCATTTAAGTTAATTGACAAAGAATTAAGGGTATTAATGGCAACGGAAAGAGCGTGATTTCCTTGCAACTTGTTAAGAAACATTCATACAAACATTGCTGGGGAAATAATCTTCACTATTTAGCCTCTGTGTACAATTTTGACCCAGTTAAAACTAGGGATGCACCGATACCGATACTGCCTAATATATTGTTATCGGTATCGGTTAAACTTAACCGATACCATGAACCGATACTCAAAATGGGGAAAACCTGCAACAAATTCACCAAAAAGGATACATTTTTCACTTGAAATTTTATTTTTGTAGTAATTTCATATTTTACGTCTGTTATTTTGTCTCAGTTATGTTTAGTTTGTAAAATCTGGTGCCTTTAATCCCTGTGGCCAAGCAGCCAGGGCACATCATCTATCGGAGCCATAGTCCATGACCTCCACGCTGTCACAAATAGTATCGGATCGGTATCGGGTATCGACAGATACACAAAATCCAGCCATCGGTATGGGGACTGAAAAAGTCAGATCGGTGCATCCGTAGTTAAAACTTAGGCACAAGTATCACTTTTTAAAGATCATCACCCTTCTGACAGGCGCCTCATATGAGTCTACAAATTACACTATTTTAGTAAGATCCACAGTATGTGAGCGATCTATCACTGTTTGTCCGTACAGGTACGACGGCTCATGTAGGAATCAGCCTGTATGGACGCGAGAGCCGCAGCGGACACCGTCATCTTGACAGCAAAGGAGCATTCATGCGCAATAACCTCGATATCTTTCACATCGCCACGGACACCAGCCTAGGCAGCGTGTGGAAGATCCGGATCTGGCACGACAACAAAGGTGAGGGAGGTTTCTGTTTAGGAAGCGGGAGACGCTCGGTGATTAAAACCTGCTGTATGTATACCGCCTCTGACCTGTATTCGTCGCCGCTTCCACAGGCCTGTCTCCGGCGTGGATGCCGCAGTACGTGTTGGTCAAAGACCTGCAGACTGACAGCAGCTTCTACTTCCTGGTTGAGGAGTGGCTATCAGTTGACAATGAAAGAACTGGTGGACGGGTGGAGATTGAAGTGGAGGCCACAGGTGCGTGCTGAACATCTAAACGACTGCTTTGTGTTATCAAACTGCTCACATCAACGTTTTTCTTTTTTCTGTACTCTCAGAGGAGGCTGTGCTTCGTCGTCTGCCTCGACTGCTTAAGTCTGAGCTGCAGAGGGCGCTGTGTGAGAGTCACCTTTGGCTGTCTTTGTGGGAGAGGCCCCCCCGCAGCCCCTTTACCCGCATGCAGAGAGCCACATGCTGTGCTGTGTTGCTGCAGCTCATCCTGCTGGCAAACACCCTGTGGTACAGCATTGTAGTGGACAAGAGATACAGGTGTGGGAGATTTCCTTCCTTTTATTTCTATGCAGCACCTGGTCAACATTTTCACATTTTCTGATGTTAAAACCACACATTTAAGTTTGTTATATTGGGATTTTGTGTAATAGATCAATACTCAGAATAATTGTTAAGTGGAAGAACATGACTTTTTTTTTAACCAATGAAAATGTGAAATCAAAATCCAGTATTTTCCCTTTCCTTTACAATTAGACACAAAAAGGTTTGTGGTCGTAAATACGGAACGTCCAATTAGTCGATATAATTGTGCAAGGAGCTGTTTGCAGATTTTGGAAATGTGTTTACATCATCGTCATCATGTCCTGCAGCCACAGAGCAGTGTCCCAGCATGCCTCACTGAACGGAGAGACGCTAGCAGCCGGTGTGGTGACCTGTCTGATCGTCTACCCTCTCTACCTTCTGGTCTTCACTGTATTCAGAATGAGCCGCAGCAAGGTGCAGTAGCTCTAGTACAGACAGCATTCTGTTCCCGGCACTAAGAGGGAACGCTCTGGGATTAAATGTCTGCGTGTTTCTATAGTCTGTGACCGTGGAGCACGTGTCGTCCGAAATGGATCAGGAGTCGGTTGAGATTGATGACTTCCTGGACGACTCGATAGGAGGAAGTTCTCTCCTTTTTTTCAACGGAGAGGTGAAGTTTAATCTGAGACTTGAGAGTTTGTTGAATAAAAATAACTGGTGCAATAATCTTTCACTACGCCTTTTTTTTTTTCAGACCAACTCAGAGGAGACAAACGTGGATTTGCCATCTCCATCTTTAAAAAGGTGAGCGAGTATTCGCTTGCTATTTTCAAAATGTGTGTCAGATGGACTGCCAGTCAGAGAGAAGATGAAAAGAAGGCAGATTTAAAGGGAAACGAGAGGAAAGAAAATAGTAATACTAAAAGAATTTTCATGCTGGCTTCTTTTGAGTGTGAGAAAAACGAATCTTTTCATACCGTCTCCACAACGTCAATGTTCATTGAAGAGATGCTCTGAACAGATTCAGAGAATCTCTGCGTGGCAAACATCCTTCGCTCTTCTTTTTAGCGAGGACACCTGGGACATGCCAGAGGAGGACACAGACGACCGGGACTGGCCGGAGCTGGCGAGTGACGAAGTGGTGGTGGGGGGGGCTGGGCACGGGGCAAGGATGCCCAGGCTGAAGAGGGTGAAGGGGAGCCGGTACCTGGGGGATGACATGACCCTGAACCCCGAGGAGGACAACAAACATTTCAGCTCATCAGGTAGCCACAGGTCAAGGGCGCAATGTCAGACACTTGTGATATAAAAATACTGACTCCTGGTTGCTCTCTGTCTGCAGATGAGGATCTGATCAAACACATACTGGAAGATGGGCAAAACTTCTTTCCTCAGGCGGATGAGAGTGAGATGGCTGACCTGTAAGGAATATATCCCCTCTGTCGTAAAACAATTCAGCAAACAAGATCAATTTGCCGTTGTTTGATGCATTTCCAAAACTTCTACTTAAGGTCGAGTATTTTTGGGGATAAGACAGAAGTGATTCTCCTTCAGAAACTGAATGAACCTCTTGCTCTTGAATCCATCAGGAGGGATCCACCAAAAACGGCGTTCACTTCAAATACAGGTGTGTTTTACAAGGACATGTAAGTGTGTGTAATTTCACCCCCACTTTATCCATGTGAAATTATTGCATTTGAGAAATCCGTGTGGAGCAGCTTGAATCCATATTTTGTCACCCTGCACCAACAAAGTTCTGTGTGCTGTACTCAGATTTCATATAACGGACCAGAATGAAGTAAAATGGAGAGAAAATCGTACAGTGGTTTCCAAATAATAATTTTTAAAAAGTATCTTTTTTTATTTCTAAAAAAAATATTGGAGACCATGTACATATGCACGTTTCATTATGCTCTAATCTGTTTTTGTGTTAACACATAAAATTGAAATAAAATAGATTGAAGTTTGTGTTTGACAAAAGATTAGAAAGTTCAAAGGGGTATGAAGAATTTTCCAAGGCACTGCACTGACTGAATACTAAATATAGAGCAAATAACACTAATTGATTTACATGCAAATTTGGTATTATCCAAATTTTATGAATTACTGTATGCAAATGTGAGCCGTTTCTTTGCTTACATATAAAAACTTTAAACAATTTGTTTTTTTGTCCTTGGTTTTTATTTGAACGTAAAGCACTTAAAAGTCAAATGAGTTTATTTTCCTTGTTCGTGGGATTTTCAAATGAGTTCGGTCAACTTTATATTGCCTTGAAGGACAAGGAAGTTAGCTAATTACACAAATTCTTAAAGGCCAAGGCAGATGTTATTTGGTAATCCTCAGAGTTGGATTTTAAAGGTCACAGAAACCCTTTTTTTATTTTTATTTTTATATGAATCAAATATTTTCAAACTGCATCTCTGTAAAAAGGGGTAGAATGATTGTGCAGTTGGTAGGACTTTAGCCTTGGAGCACGAAGGTGTGTTTAAATCACAGTCTGGGACATTTTGGATGGATGTTCTCCTCGTACATGCTCCGAAACCCGACTGTTGGGTCAAAAAGTTCCTAATTGGTCTCATGACAATGTACAATAAGTACATTAAAGTGTTTATCTGCAACATGAGAAAATGTCTAAAAGTTTGAGTTGAATGAAGATTTTTTATTCAAGGCACTACACTTTTTCAGATTTCTTAATGTGTTTTAACCAACGACTCCTCTCTTCCTGGTTCCAGTTGTGACCGACGTGTGTCGCCCCCGACGCTACCCTCCCTGGTGTGGGCGGGCGGCGCTGTGGGGCAGCTGGGCAGGAATCGCTCTGGGCAGCTGTGTCTCCATTTGGGCAGGCTATGGGTTCAGTGAGAAGGTTTCCATGATGTGGTTGATCTCCTGCTTCGCCAGTTTCTTGTGCTCCTTTCTGCTGCTGGAGCCAATTAAGGTAGACACACACAGATTCTTATTTGTGCTGATGTTCAGTCCAGATGTATAGCCATGCTAATTTCTAAATGCTTCAGAATGCACACATTCATCAGTTTAAATTCACTTTACTTTATTTTTTTAATTTGTGTTTATTCCCTGCAGCTTCTTTGAATCAGTCTGAATCTTCTAATTGGTGGAAATCCAGTGTTTATGAGCCTAACAGCTGCCCTCTTCTCCCAGGTGCTATGCGAGGCTGTTTACTTCGCTCTGTGTGTGCGTCGCCTGCGTCCGGAGGACAGCGACGTGCTGGTGGATTACCCCCGAGAGGAGCGAGTGGTCCAGCGGGTCACCAGGGTGAGACCGCCGCAGGGCTTCGCTCTGTCTCAGGCCCGACACCAGGCCCGCAAGGTCCACATGCTGCATACCATGCTGAAGGTGTGTGTGAATCAGAGCCGCTGTAATCTGGGCTGTAAAATTTTTGCTTTATGGACTAAAAGCAGACTTTTTTTTCCCCCCGTTTTCTCAGAATTTCCTGGTTTACACGTTTTTCCTGTTAGTCGTTCTGCTTCTCAACTACTCCGACTCGGCTAAAGACACACACAGCTTAAGACTGAGGATCCAGCTGCAACAAGCCCTACACACTCCTGAGTACCACAGTATCAGCAGGTACTCATTTACAGATATTCCATCCATCCATCCATCTTCTTCCGCTTATCCGGAGTCGGGTCGCGGGGGCAGTAGCCTAAGCAGAGAGACCCAGACTTCCCTCTCCCCGGCCCCTTGGGCCAGCTCCTTGGGAGGAATCCCAGGGCGTTCCCAGACCAGCTGGGAGACATAATCCCTCCAGCGAGTCCTGGGTCTTCCCCTGGGCCATAAACGTTATGAACAGGATTGGTGACAAAGGGCAACCTTGGCGGAGTCCAACTCTCACTGGAAACGAGTCCGACTTACTGCCGGCAATGCGAACCAAACTCAGACACCGGTCATACAGGGACCTAACAGCCCCTATCAAAGGGCCTGGTACCCCATACTCCCGGAGTACCCCCCACAGGACTCCCCGAGGGACACGGTCGAACGCCTTCTCCAAGTCCACAAAACACATGTAGACCGGTTGGGCGAACTCCCCCGCACCCTCCAGGCCAGGAAGAAAACAGCATTGTTCCTCCTGAATCCGAGGTTCGACTATCCGTCGGACCCTCCTCTCCAGGTCCCCCGAATAGACCTTACCAGGGAGGCTCAGAAGTGTGATCCCCCTGCAGTTGGACCACATTCTGTGGTCCCCTTTTTTAAAGAGGGGGACCACCACCCCGGTCTGCCAATCCAAGGGAACTGCCCCCGATGTCTACGCAATATTGCAGAGCCGCGTTAACCAACACAACCCTACAACATCCAGAGCCCTGAGGAACTCCGGTCGAATCTCATCCACCCCTGGAGCCTTGCCACCAAGGAGCTTTTTAACAACCTCGGCGACCTCAGCACCCGAGATTGGAGAGCCCGTCCCAAAGTACCCAGACTCTGCTTCCAAACAGGAAGGCGTGTCAGTGGGATTGAGGAGGTCTTCGAAGTATTCCATCCACCGACCCAAAACGTCCCGTGTCGAGGTCAGCAATACACCACCCCCACTGTAAACAGTGTTGGTGGCAGACCGCTTCCCCCCCCCTGAGACACCGGATGGTGGACCAGAATTGCTTCGAAGCCACACTGAAGTCATTCTCCATGGTCTCTCCAAACTCCTCCCAAGCCCGAGTTTTTGCCTTTACAAATAGTTTAGTTTTAAAATTTCACCTGCTTTAACTACATTTTTTTAGATCCCATTCACCTGATCTGCTTTACCCCAAAGAGTGTGGAAAGCTATTTGCTTTTTTCAATTCATATTATGACGGGAACACCTTGATATGAATAAAAAATGAACAACATTTATTTAAAAAAAAGTTTTTGGAGCTAATTTTCCAGAGCTAAAAACCTATTAAATGTTAAGCTATTTCCCTCTGCCAACTTAGATTTCTCTTTTGTACATTTATGATCTGTGTGGGTGATGAATAAGTTTCTCTGTCTTTAAGACGCGATGACGTTCTGACCTGGCTTAATGGATCTTTGCTTCCTCGGCTCCTGGATGAGTCTTCCCTCCTGAGAGACACAGGAAGCGTGCTCCTCGGCTCTCTTAGGCTCCGACAAACCCGTGACACGCCGGGTGAGTCAACTTTATTGTGAACTCTGACCTTTAACTCAGACCTTACTAGTGAGACAGAGCTCTCCACCAACATTAGTTTATTTGTGTCTTTCTTCGGTTTTGCCTATTTTGTTGTCATTGAAGCCTACACTAAGCGAGGCAAGAAGCATTAGTATTACTGCTTACATTATATTAGATTAGCTCTTTGTCGAAGTAAATTATTTCAAAAAGCTTTTAAAAACATAAATATGCAGATTTCTGGATGTAAAAATCATGACTGATCGCTACTACTGCAAACTCCACACTTATTAAAATTCCTGTTTGAAATGTGAAACAAGCCTAAAAATAAATTCATCTTTATTGCACCAGCAGCATCTCACAGTGAAAAATCTAACCTTTAATCTAAGCACATTCACCGTTAGAAAATAATTGTTAGTAAGTACCAGTGCCATGGTTATTGGCACCACGAACAGCTGAGATACAGTAAATGTGATTGAACCATTATCTCATTTAACATTTCATCAGGTTGTTCAGTTTCTTAGAGAGTTTAAATTAATATTAATTATTCTCTCGGCCACTGTTCAAAATGGGAAAAACGGGAGAACATGGTGTTCTTGTGAAGCTGATGTGTGTTGATCAGAAATCAAGAAATAGCCTCAGTAAAATAGCCTAAACTTGCCCATACATGGGAAGTGTTTTAACAACGTAGAGCAGGATGGCAAGTAGAAGATCCCTGAAACTCTCTGCTAGAGTCTCCATGACAACCATTTGACAGTTTCCACATAACTGTATTTTTTTATAGGTAAAATCAGGGAAAAAAGGCTTTTCTGACCATCCCAAACGTAAATATGTGGAGTTTATTGAACTCTTCTGGGACTTTAAGTAGAAGCATCTGCTTCTGTCAGATGATTTCATTTATTAGGCAATGTACTCTCCAGGTGGGTCTGATGTAAAGCAACAGATGAATCTTTAGAAAGGTATCTGATATTCACTGAAGTACAGTGGACGACCTGTGATGCTGTGGGCCTGTTATTCTGGGAAACCTGTAAGAAGGGACAGAGTCGTGAGCTCCTAAAATACCAGGACATAAAACATGATGGACTCTTCCAGATTATGATTATGAAAACTTATAATGAAATTGACACAGAAACAATTCACCAGAAAGAATCCCAACTTTCCTCCGTGGGAGTTTAACAAGCCAATATGTAAACATCTCTCTGTATATTCCAACATTGTAAAATGTTATAGGAGATCTGTGCTGTTGGCAAAAAGGGATCGTACAGTAAAAACAAGAGCACTAAAACATGGCCGCACCAATGATTTTATTAAAAGCATAATTTGGTCAACATTTCTGCTTTTTTCAGAGTGAGATTATGTTACTGCAATAAAAGATGTATTTATTTTAAGGCATTTTGCACTATTTTGTGTCTTGTCTATCCAAACATTCATCCATCCAACCATCAACCTCTCTGCATCTTGATGTAGATGCTACCCGAAAAGATGTTTTGAATTATAAGAGTCTTCTTTTGTTACTCAATAAATGTAACATCAATAACCCAGCCTCCTGTAAAACAGATAGAAATAAAAGTTGATACTCAGATTGTCTTCTTGTTGAAATTATATATTTTCTTCCAGCTGCAGGTGGTTTCCTACCAAGACAGTCACCTCTCTTGGTTCCATCCCTGACTAGAGCCACAGAGAATGCCTTAGTCATTGCAGCAGTCGATACAGATTGGTAAGAAAAACATTGAGAATGTGGCTGAACCATAATGGCTCAGATGGCAATAATTTCTTTCAAACATATGAGTGGGAAAAATGTTATGTATCATGTTTTCTTTTCTATAAACCTCGCTGTGTTCTTTCACTTGTTAGCAAGGATAAAACCCATCTGCTTAGAGCTGCCTTTGAGTCATGTTCTCATATAGTTTTGATTGTTTTACATGCTTTTATCTCAAGCTTAGTAGCTGTGTTTTCTTTCTAATGTTCTATTCTATGCTTCTCCTTATTTCTGTTTTTACTTTTTCTGATGTATTCTCTGCTTTTATTGCTTGATTATGTTGAAGTTGAGCTGAACAAATAAAATCGCCTTGCCTTATTTTTCCAAGGGCTCAGATGGAGGAGTCTGACAGCAGAAACGCAGTTCACCACTTAAACAGAAGCCTGAAGGAGGCCTCTTCCTCCCTGCAGCAGCTGGAGCAGCTGCACTGGATCGACCACAGGTAATGACCGTGAAGCAACATATCTCTTGGAGAACCTGGAGAGTTGGTTATAAATAGAGAAACGTGTCCTCTGCTGCATAATTATGTAAACTGCTTGGCAGAAGTATTCATACCTCCTGAACCTTTTTACATGTTGTCATGTTACAACCGCGAACGTTGCCTTTTTTAATCGGGATTTGATTAGATATAAACACATATTTGAGAAGTGAAAGAAAAGTTATACATGGTTTTGAAACTTCAAACTTACAAAATGAAACTGGGATATGTGTGGTGTGCATTTATATTTAGTTCCATTTAGTCTGAAAATGCATCTAGCCTTCTCCGTGGTTGGTCACAACCAGCTTAGCAGATTTAGATTCCAAAATCGTGTCCTATTTCTCTTTGCAAATTAGTTCAAGCTCAGTCAAGTTGGATGAATCTAGCTCATAGTTTGAATTTAAAAATGTCATCACAGCTGTTAGTATATTTAGAGTTGTTTTCCTGTAGAAAGGTGAAGCTCAAACCCAGTCTGAAGGTCTTCTGCAGTCTTTAACAGGGTTTTTTTCCTGGACTCCCCAGTATTTAGCTCCGTCTATATTCCTATCAACTCCTACCAGTATCCCTGTTCCTGCTGATGTTGCATGTTTACTGTGATTAAAGTCAAGTTTACTTCTAGTTCGGAGTCATTATGATAAAAGAAAGTGACGTGGCCTGAACAAGTCTTTCATCCTGTCAGGATAAATTTGGTTTGAGGTCACAGATATTCACAGTGAAGAAAACAACAATTAGCAATGATAAATGTTACTAAAACCAATTAGTTTTTTATTTCTTCTGTAATAAAACTAGATGAAGGTGTCAGTCTGAGCAGTTTGTGTGCTTGCAGGACTCGAGGCCTGTCGGTGGAGTTCTCCCTCTACAACATCAACACAAACCTGCTGGCGGTTTTCAGGTTTCTGTTTGAGTTCCCAGTTTCTGAGCGAGCCCAGTCCAGCCTGGAGCTCATGGTCCTCACTCTGTGGCCGATCATAGGCATGGACCTTCAGCTTCTCCTCACGGTATATTCGTCTCACACGACAATGAAACCTAAGATGTGACAGAAACCTTTTTTTACAGGTTCCTCTAATCTCTATGGTTTTCTGTTCTCCAGATGGTCCTCCTCTCCCTGATCTTGTATTTTCTGGTGCGAGGCATCCTTGGGTTCCTCAGAGAGGGCTACGGGTACCTGTTGTCATTGTGGAGAATGCTTGGTATTTGTAAGCTGTGCCTGGCAGCATCTGTGTGTGGGCTACACCTGAGCCGCTCCGTCATGGCCAAACAGCAGTGGATGATGTTCCTGAAGCAACCCAGGGATGCTTTCACAGACTTCTACCCGCTGGCCCGCCAGAGTCAGCTGTACACCGTCATGTCTGCCATTCTGCTGTTCATTCTGGTGCTAAAGGTAAAGTAGAAAAAGAAAATATTCCTTTAAACTCTTTGGTTTACAGTTTGGTTGGTTATTTAAAATTATCACTGATGTTACTATTACGCTGACAAGCAAAGAAGAGATAGCAACATCAGCTGCTACATTTTGGATAAAATAAAATCTAAACAGAAAAGGGATTCTTAGCAACCTCAACTTTTCTCTGTGCAGATGTGCGGATGAATTGAATCCTCCTTGTATTGCATTAGCTGAACCTCACTGTCTGATTTTTTTTTAAACTAGAGATTAGGGAAGTAAAAAAAATACCAATATACCTATATATTGCAAAAAATGTCTGTCACAATATTGTATTGATATTCAAAATGAATGTATGCATTTTATTTGTATTCTATTTTTTAGAGTTTGAGTGGAACCATTAATGATGACAGTAACTTTTTTAGTAAAATTAAAACATTACTGAACAATGGTTAATAGTTGGTGGCTTTTTTCACCTTCTTGGTTCCAGTGGATCCAGAGTAGAACTCTAGTGGAACTAGATCTAGTAATAAAATTGGATGTTTTAAGTACGAAACTGGTTTAGAATGCTGTGAAAGTTTTTCTACGGTTAAATTCAGTTTTAAATATCACAATACATCCTCTTATTCATAGTATTGCAATATATTGCAGTAAATCGTATCGTTCACATTATATTTTGACAGATATCATACAATCAGATTCTTGCCAATACGCATTTAGTACTAAAGACACACCGAGAAATAAGGCTTGACTTGTGAACCTATGGAGAACTAGTCATGAGCTAAAAAAAGAGTTGTCACGGTAGGAAGACACAAGACTCCCACCACCAAGAAGAGTTAGCGTTTTTCGTTAAATAAATCCTGGAATTCAAAACCACATTTACCCTGTTATACTTTAATAATAGCAGCTTGCGGTTTCAAAAGTGCCATACCAAAAAGTCTGTGCCATCACCAACTATCTTTCCTTTGCACACTTGTAATTTCTGAGCAAAGCTGCAATAAGATGTCACAGGAGCCGAGGACACATACTCCTAAAATTTCATGTCTCAACCCACTTAACTGCTGTATATATAAATGTTGTAAAGTACCAAATTGTTGTGTGCCAACCGAAGAAGACTGCTAGCTGGCCTACTGCTAGCATACTTGCTGGACGAGAGGAGAACAAAGAAAAATGTAGGAGTATGTCGGATACTGTACATTGCTCTGTACACAGAGCTGCTAGCTTCAGGTAGCATTATTTATAATAATCAGAGTAAACCAGCCAATTAGCACACAGCGCGATTTCACATGTATGTTCTTGCCAAGTGGGCATTAGCACAGTTAGCAATGCTAACTGTGCTAATGCTGATATAGGAAAGAAGAGTTTAAAATGTATTTATTTGTTTTTAATACTAGCACAGCCCTGTTTTCCAATAACTCCCTCTCAAACACCATGTGATATTGCCTCTTTACTTTTTCTGTGAAATGATTGCAAAGTTTACACATTTTAAGTATCAGTTCATGGTATTGGTTAACTTTAACTGATAGGCTACCGATACAGTACATAAGAACAGTATCAGCACCAATATCAGTATAGGTACATCCTTACTTAATATCAATAATTTTTAGTGCAACGTGACAGAAAGGAATATTATTTGAATCCTGCTTTTTGAAGGTCTTTCAGAGAAACTGGGCTTGACTAAAGCTACTAAGCAGCCAGTGGCACTGTTACTTTTGTTAAAAAATAGTTTTTAACAGTAAATATTTTTTACTCAACTGAATAAACACACATGAATTAAAAGATGGATTTATTTTTTAATTTTTTCTGTGAGATTAGGGTGTTGCAATAAAATATGAAACTAATTTAAGCATTTCTACACATCTTCACCAGCTGTGCCAGTGTAGATGACTCTGTATGGTTATTCAGAGCAACCAGTATTTCTGCACACTGGAATTTCTCTAGAGAGAGAAAATGTAAAATACAGTGTTGCGTTTAGATATCAGTACAGCATATTCCCTTTGTTGATATGCATTTTCTCCCCTCTTGGTTACTCAGGCGTCACACCAATTGCGTTTTCTCCGTGAGTGGGCGGTGTTCGGCAGAGCTCTGCGACGATCGGCCTGGGAGCTCCTGGGAGTCGCGTCAGCCCTGCTGCTGTTGCTCCTGGCTTACTCCCACACAGGGCACCTGGTCAGATATTCCCCAATATGTGTTGTGCTTTGCTGCATCAGCATTTTGATTCTCAGATGCATTAGATGCTTTTTTTACTAGTTATTTAATGATTTTGCTGATATTCTGTGCATTTAAATGAAAATAAATCTAGCACAATTATAAACTGCTCATAAAGTGTTAAATATCATCTGGTCACTTGGGATTGAGTTGAAGCTCCTGATTTCCCCCTTGCAGCTCTTCCACTCAGTGCTGGATGGTTACGTCAGTGTGAGCTCCGCTTGTCTGTCTTTATTGGGAGCTGGTGGAAGAGGCCTTTTGTCTTGGCTCCCTGCCTCGACGATGACTGGTCCCTCCAACACCGTCTGCTCCCTGATGTTCCACTTGACTTTCGCCATCCTCCGGCTGGTTTTCCTGTGGCTGATCATCTCTGTGTTGCTGAGGAACTACCGGCGCGCCCGAGCGGAGCTCTACCGCCCCGCCGTTGATCTCCAAGACTACGAAATGGTGGAGCTGTTTGTCAGACGACTTAAAATGTGGATGGGACTCAGCAGGACCAAAGAGGTAATTTTGTCGTTTCACATCTGCATTCCGGAGAATTTACTTATGTATTAAAGTTTTATATATCTTTAAAATGATCTGGGGTTCAGTACTATGATAACAAGCTAGTGCTAGTGATTTTTCTTAAGTCCCTCCTTCCTCCCATAGACCCCTATGCAATTCAGACTGAGCGCCGAATTTTTTAATCTAATACAATTCAAGTTTCTGCCGTGTCGCCTGTTAATCAATCTGCATGCGCATCGCACAAACCTGTGTAGGAGATGAGGCCGCAGAGACAGGCAGCTCCGTGTCTTCCTGTTTACAGTCACCATAATGGCAGAGAGCGGTCATGGTGACGTCACAGCAAACTTCTGCTAAATAGTTAGCCATTCCCCGGGTACCCAGGGCTACATCAACTTCAGAAAGAAAAACAATAGGAAATACAGCAACAAACTTGAAAAATGCTTTAGAGACCAGAGTAGGGTGTTATGCCGAAATGTGTCCCCTGTCGATTTATATCAGAGATGCTTTTCAACATGGAGATAGGCTACCATCGAATCTTAAAAGGCTTCAAACTGACGCAGCTTTGGAAACATTTCTGCTGAACAGGTAAGACAGTCATATATTCAGCAAAGCAAATCAGTGGGATATTTTATTGATAAAGTACACAATGACATGTTGTGAAAACATGGGTGATGCGCGTGCAAAATTGTATGGGCGGTAGAAGGGATGTTTTGTGAAGGGCCTTCATACGTTGGTCTAACAAAAATTCACTCCCTGGACATAATCCGGAATGCGGCTTTAATGTGATTTTGGAAGATTTCTGACCAGCATGAGAGGCCTGCTGTTACAGAAATATTTCAAGGTTAAGTGAATTCATTGATTGATGAAATATTATTAAACCGCTCTAGGGAATATGGCATAATTAACTAGATCTAGTAATAAAACTGGATGTGTTACAGATGAAACAGGTTGGAGTGTTTAAAATGAACCTTTGTTCAGCTGCTTACCGGGAGGCACAGATGAGACGGGTACAAGGGACTCGAGCGTTGCCCAGATGGTCTCTTGTAAAGGACTGATCATAATAGAATAGAAGAAAATGCCGATCAAGAATTCAGCCTCTTCCTTGTTTATAGAAGAAAAACGTTTTTTTTTTTTCATAACACTGCAGATAATGTATTAGTGTTTTATTAGGCACATCATTCAGATTAGCGTGTTTGGTGAAGTATAGTTAACTCTGTCATCACTGTCCTTATATGGTCAGGTGAAGTTTTTTTTTAATCTTTTTTTTTGTATTTTGTTTTTTTAGTATAAAAAGAAATACAAAAAAATAATTGTATAAAAAAATGTAGTCTTGCGTTTTTATTCATTTCCTGTTATTTAATATGGATAGCAAGTGTTTTGTACAGAAAAAAAAGACATGAATAAGAACCTTAAACCTCTTAAGCCAGAGGCTGTTTTTTCTGAATTTGGCATACCTACACTGTGGAGGGCTTTTTACAGCTTATAAAGGTCTAAAATGTTCTAAAATTGCGCTCATATAATAGAAGGGTCTATGGGGATATTGTTAATTTTCAAATTCTCAAGAAAATCACAATTGGCATGAGTAATTGAGGTTGAAAGACAGAAAATATGAATTCCGGCTGAAAAAAATACACATAATAGATAACTGAGCCGCTTGTTTTCATTGTAAAGAAGCAAATAAATAGTCACTACTCACTCTTTTTAACTTTAGACCAACTGTTGTTGTCTGTAATAACAAATAATTAAAAGGTGAAAGTTAAATGTTAGTCTACGAGGCATGCCCCCTAAAATGGGGGCTAGCTGGTCTAATAGGTTAAAGGGTAGGCAGATCCACATATCTCTAGTGTGATGATTCATTCTTTCCCCTCGCAGTTTCGTCACAAAGTCCGCTTCGAAGGCATGGAGCTCCCCCCATCCCGCTCCTCCTCCACCAGCGACTGTAAGTCCCTGTGTCTGCCCCCGCTGGACAGTCCGGACTCCCCATCCACCCCGGACAGCATTGATGCTGGCTCCGAGGCCTCGTGGCGTCCAGCCTCCTCGAGCCCCTGCAGCCTGACTGAAGCACCCGGGATCAGTCTAGGTCTGGGTCTGGGTCTGGGGCTCGGCCCAGGAGTAGTGGTAGGAGGGACGAGCTGGAGGGAGAGGGCGGAGACAGAGGCCTCTCTAAGGAGGCTGCTGCCGACCCTGGATGCTCTCCTGCAACAGCTCGACCGAGTCAACATGGCGACAGAGGACGTTTACCACATGGAGTGCAGGTTGGAGCGAGCTCAGAGGAGGAGGCAGCGAAATAAGAGAGAAAGAGGAGAGGATGCTCGTGAAGGGAGAAGCGACAGTAAACAGAGCGAGGACAAGGATGTGACGGAGCGAAAGACCGGAAAAGAAAAGCCCACCAGGGGCAGAAAGGGGAAAAAGACAGATAAAAGTGAACTTCCCAAAGAATCTGCTACCAAAAAGACTCCTGTTGCCACACCTGTTCCCTTTTCAAAGCCCAGACCTACATCCGCCTCCGCACAGCCACACATCTCACAATCAGTCAAATCATCAGCCAGTGCACCTCCCGCATCAGTCACAGATAAACCCATTGTCGACCCCACCCCAACAAGCGCTTTTTCTCCCCACAAGACACCCTCGGCTGCCTCGTACCACCGAGCGCCAACGCCCATTATTACCCGAGACCGGGATCCCCAGGCGGACAGAGAGACACTCCCCTCCTCAAGCCTGTTCAACCACCCGGCTCACACTACAATCATCCCCACACGGAAGAGGAAACGGAAACCGCCGCCCCTGAAAAACAAGGTGCACCCCACGTAGTAGGACATCTCCAAGCGCCTAGGAGTGAGCAGCAACTAGAGGAGAAACAAAGCGTAGGACGAAAAAGTTGGGTTAAGGACGAGAGGGAAACGAGGACAGCTGGTCTCGTCCCCGGAGTCACCTCTTCAAACCCTGAGAGAGAAGAGAAACCAGAGGTTTGGGAAGGGATGAGAAAGTAGCATAAATACAGAATAATTGAGCAGACTGCTTGGGAGGATTCAGGATAATCAGAAGCAGAAGAATTAGAGCTTGGCTCACACTGAAGCAAAGGTGCTGGTCACCGGATGCTAACTAGGCTTAGCGCTTAGCCAGTGAAACCAAGAGATACTTGTGTGTTTAGTTCCCTCCCTGTCGTCATGTGATCCTGGAGGTCCCACGGCGCTGTGACAGGAGCACAGGAAGGTGCTCACCAGAGGACTTAACGAGATGACAGCAGACTATACGGCCACACTTTTCTGTATATTTGATCCCTCGCTCTGTGTTGTCTGTCTTTATTTTGTTCATTGTAAAAAAAAAAAAAAAAAAAAAAAATGTTGGACACCACGGGTGCCGGTTCAAGCCATGTATCCTGGAACCAAAGCTTCCTGCAGCCACGCACGTTGTATACACATGTATATAACACTGTAATTACATATCAGTGGAGGGAAATGTATTGCATGCGGCGGCCCAACAAGGTAAGGAGAAAGACGCGCACACAGGCGATGCTGGTCAACTTTTCAGCAGCCGATTCTTGAGGGTGCTGATGCAGTGCCGGCTACATCTACGGGCAAAGATGTGCAAAAGTCTTAAGATAATTTAATGTTGACCACAATGGCTTAATATAACTGAAAATTTTAGTAAAAACTCAACCTTTAATTTGAGTATGTTTAATCAGTGAGAAAAAGATCCTATGTACAGAAATAGCCATTTTTAAAAACGTATTTTTGGTACACCAAACGATTTCTACTGTAAAGAATTAAAGCAGTGACAGGATCTATGTGAAATGTGATGAATATCAGCTTAATGGGGGGAAAAAGGGGGTCCAAGTTCACTATTTCACATCTGTTCTTAACCTGTTCCACATTAGCAGAGTCACGCAAAATCATGGCCGACCTTGTGTTCTGATAGCTAACAACAGTCTCTCGCTCTCTGGATCTCTTATTGAGCACAAGTAGAAAAAAGGGGGCCTACTTCTTAAACCCCCAGTCATAGAAACGTCATCTCGTAGGCCTTAGACACAGAATGGGTTACTCCAAGGAGATAACATGGTTCTCTGCACATATTTGTATGTTTAGAGGGATGACTCTGGGTCCCAAACAATTCTGGTGATTTGAATAATGGAAGATTTGAGGGGTTACGAGCTAGGAGTAGCCAATGGAGGTTTCCAGTGGAAGACAAGGAAATGCAGTCTTTTAGGAGTTAGCACAAAGCCTTCCTCACCTCTATTCAAGCCCTGACGGCACACAGAACCATCTAACTGGGCCCAGGTCCTTAAGTGTCTCTCCCTCTCTCTGCCGCCCCAAAAAAAGTAAAACATTAAAAAGTATGAAATTTTTTTTATAATAGATCTCAGTAAATCCTCAGAAGTGCTTGAACCACAAAACTATCACTTTAAAAATACATTTAAACATAAAAACTATCGCTAATTATGGAGAGAAATTACAAACCGGTCAAGGAGCAATCCAGCTTACTAAAAAAAAATACACCAAAAGGATTTAACTTAATCAACTGAATGGATAAATAAATTAATACAATCTTAGAATTATTTAAACAGTCTAAATTTGCTAGAAAAATCCAAAATTAATCACAATGAGTCCTTCAACTCTTCAAACATCAGTACTGGATAGGACATACAATTTCTGACTTTAAGAAGTAAAAAAAAAGGTTTAATGTCATATGTTAAGGGTTACATGAAGTACTATACTGCGTGTTAATCTTTTGTTTCATTGGAAACCATAAGAAATTAGCCCTGTCTTGGTATTCCTTCCCACTGAATAGTTTAATTCATGTTTTCTGAACTATAATATGGCAGTAATAGATTAATGATTTATTTCAAGGCTTTTACACATCTTTCCCAAAGATGCTAATAAATATGAGCCGCACTGTTCATGTGAAAGAAGGGAGATGAGAGGCAGAAAAAGCGACAGGAAGCTTGTAGGAAGTGCTAATGGACTAAGGAACAAAAAGGTGGAAATGAAGGTTATATGGGTGGTTTACCTAAACATGAAACAACGATGGTTCACCAATTATAAAGCTATACTGATTCCCATTTTAATTGTATTTCCTGTATGATGTGTTTACTATGGATGGAATTTAAAGCACTTTTTATTGATGTACTGTTAGGTTTTTTGTTTTAAATGCGATGTGGCATAAAGGTAATAAGCTTGGTACCTACACCAAAAACAGAAAGCTTCACTCATACTTTAGCTAATTACTTAACCATAAGCCAAAGCTTTTAAATCATTTATGCATTTTGATTTTAACTAGTCATACAGTCATTCCTTTTGTACTTGCACTTTACTGTTTAATGGAAATTATGTTCAACACCATATTTAATCAATCATGTGTCAGGTTACGAGTACATTTTTGTTAAAGGGACATTTCTGTTTGTATTTCCGCAGCGTTAAAAGCAGCAGCTTACAGTCGTCTGTGGGCCAGCTCTTAGTTATAATTTTGTCATACACGCACTTCCTGTTTCCAGTGGGCAAATCTCAGGGAACCAATCTTCTCTCTTCCTCCGCCACAGCTGGAGCCTAATCCAAACAAAAGTCTCCAGTTAATGAAAGAAACTCCCATACTGGTATTTGTTATATAAATACTGAAGGAGCGGTACTGCTTTGTGTTAGCCTCAATGTAAAAGAGGCTGAATGTTTCATTTTTAATCAGTTTTTTTTTTTTTTGTTATCCAGCATTAATGAAACACCCCTTTTCACTGTGCGTACAATGTGTATATATTTGGGCCGTAGGATGTATATATATATATTTCAGCTTTTTGAGTATCTGTATCGTTTGTGCTCAGTGAAACACACTTAGGTCAAGCACTGGTGTTGTAATCTCCAAAGTTTTACATTTTTCTGGTTTAAATGATGCACAACAGCCAAAGCTTCTCAGTAATTTAATGTTTGACAGAACTGATAGTCTAATAGAAACCACAGGAAGCTCAGCAGTCACTTATCCGCTCTTTAGCAGTCTTGTGTTCCCTCTGTTCGTGCAGTGTGCAAGAGCGTGGTGGCAAAGCAAGGCTGTGTATCTTCTTGCAGTCGGTTGTTGTACAAAGCTTTGCGATTTAAAAGAGAATTTAACATTTGCCTGCGCTTTCCCCCTTGTATTCATGCATTTGTAGCACTTCTCATGCTTTTGCACTTGACAAAGTCGAATAAAGTGTTTGACAGCTAAATTATTCCCGGTGTAAATGATTCTGATTTTTGGGAAAATGAAGGTTAGGGATGCACCAATACTGATATTGGGGCTGATACCGTTCTGATGTACTGTATCAGTTAAAGTTAACCAAAACGTAAAATGTGTAAAACTCCACAATGATTTCACAGAAAAAAAAATTCGCTTGAAATATAAGCTTTGTCATTTTTATTTGTTTTATATTGTATCTAATTCACCATCATTTGTTATAACACGCAGAGACAAAAATGAATTCATTCATTGCATTTTTTGTGTCCCAGAAGTGTCTGTATAGGTACTCAGTATCAGCAAGTACTTGAGTCCAAGTATCGGTGTTGTACCGGTTTGAAAAAAGTGGTATCGTTGCATCCCTAATGAAGGTTCATGCTGACTGAATCCTTAATTCAACTTCCAGGAGCCAGAGTGAGATTTAATTAATTAAAACTTAGATTTTGTAAATATAGGACCAAATGATCCAATTGCTATCAAGATGGGAAATGCAGAAAGAGGCCACCATGTGGGACACCGTAGTTTTCTCATATTAGAACAGATTTTATTCTTAAAATGTAGGCTTACAACTTAAAAAAAACACAGGAGCCTCAGAATTGTATATTACCTATAGAATATTTAAAAAAATTATGTAATTGTAGATGGAATTCATTTCTATCAGTAATTTAACCATTATAGTAATAAATAACCATTGTATAATAATTGATAAATATGTTATTAAATGAGAGCATATATTTTTTACATTCTTTTTATAATAATTAATCGTTTTTTTTAGTTAGTCCATTGTCATACGGACTTTATAGTAATATTTATAGACTTTTTTGTTGGGTGCCAATACAGAAAGAAAAAAAAAACGTCAAAAGTGCATTATCATGCAGAATCCTAAACAGAAAAACTAATTTGCCCAGAATGCAAAACTAGAAGATGCAGCAGTTTTAGCAATTCTGTAATTCAGGATATAACTGCATCTATTCATACCACTCCTGAAAATATAAATGTAATCAGGAGGAAAAACTCTTTTCTCATTGATTGTATGGGGCCTGAATGACATAACCCACTGATAAACTTTCATTAAAATGTGTTTCAAAAACCATCTTGGTATATTTCATAGAAAATAATTCCGATGATTAAAGGTGTAGGAATCCTGCTTAATGGGATGGCACAGTTATTCTTTTGAGCTTTCAACCTAGAAATATTAGTTTTGGAAGGGTTGCCAGCTTGCTAAAGGAGATTATGCCTCTAAGTCAAGAAAAAAAAAGGAAAACCTACAATCCAACAAACAAAAATAGAACATGAAGACTGCTGTTAGCAATGCTAGCTGTGACAACAATGCAGATGCATTCTCACGGCAAAATGGCTCATTATGCAATCAAGTATGTTTGGTGCTGGATGTGGCAGCTTTTAGGGCCACATCGTACCATGTTAAATAGCCATTAAGATGACAACCAGTTTGTATTAAAAAACACCAATTAGTATTTAGGTCCCTTCACATCATAGACCTCCTCATATCCCCCATTCAGTCTGTAGTTCATATTTAGCTGAACAGCTGGTACAAATAACCTATTAAAAGGCTCATTCTGACTCGTTACTTAATAATCAATCTTGTATTTAAAGACCACAGAAGGATTTCAAACTCTGGCACGATATAAATCTGGCTTTGTGGTTAATCCGTGTCACACAAAACGGGCACCAAAAGTCTCTTCTTTTATTTAACGTTTTTTCCTCTTTCTACATACATTTACTATCTGGAAAACTTTTTTTTAAATCAGCATGCTTAAACTATTGCATAAACATCTTTATGTAGGTGCATATGTATTAATTATCAAACCACATTCCCATTGATTAATCAAAAATTAGAATAAGTTCATGATAATTGGCTGTTATTACATCAAGTATGAAGCGTCCCCAAGGAGGTTAGTGTGAAACTCCTGCTGCAGATGGCTCCAATTGATCAAAATTATAAAATGTACAAAATCGAAATTACCAGGATTCAATTAGAAATGAAACCAAATTATTCCAAAAAATTATGTCCAAAAATCTCTTTCAGAACATACTGAAATAGAAATTTCAAAATTAGATCAAAACCCTATTTTGTCATCAAAGTACAAAAGTGTAGTCTTCGGACTTTTGGTAAAAACCTGATAACTTACCCAATTCAGCTTTATGAGACCAGTGAAAGACAAAACTGTTGAAAAGGCAAATAAACAATGAGCCTAAATTATTTACCTTAAATACAAAAGCATACCAATAAGATTTTTATTGCAAATGGGTTTGAGTCGTTTTCTTACACTACAAAAATAAGGAACACCACATTTTAGAGGTTTTTTTTTAAATGATAACTTTTAATTCATACAGTAGTTGACACACAAACACAACCGGTCTGTAGTTGTGTGTGTTGCGTTGTGTGAGTGACGGTCTGCCAAAGCAAACGATGCAATCAAACAAAATCAGTGAAATCGTCCACGGTTGATACGAGTCTTTTTCTCTGCCCAGAGGCCTCGGCGTTCTGAGCTGACGTGCTTTGCTGAAACGACTTGTTCTGCTGAGTGTGTCCTTGGGTCAGCGAGATTCCCGGAGTTGAACGAGACTGGATGTCTTCTTGAGCCTGGGACAAAGCGTAGAGGGGAAAGCGATCGCTTAAATTGGGATCGGTAAACTTAACTGAAACGTGTTGGTGAGGGAGAACTTTGGAGTTCTTGGGTTTTTAGACTTACTCTGGTCCTGATCCTCTTTATGTGTCGTAATCTCGCCAGCCACTTGGAAGCGTAAGCATCCGAGGGATTAGCTCGGTATTGATGCACCAAAGAAGCCATCTAGACATGGGAAATAAACATGAATTTTTTGAGTTTTTAGGAAGAAATTTGACTAGTTTTTGAATAGTTTTTTTTTTTTTTACGCCTGACAGTATTTAAAGAAGGCATGCTGGGGTTTTAGATTTTCTACCAGCTTGAGTTGATTTATCACATGTAGAAAGATAATGAAACACTGAAGTTTCTGGGTTAAGCCTGACAAAAAGTAGAAATTTTAACAGATATGAATATTTTCACATGTCTCTGTAGAAATACCGCTTAGACTCACATTTGCATGCAGGGCCATCTGTCTAACTAACAGTGGAAGGTTACGGTCAGACACAATCTTTGCCACCGTTGTGTCTACCAATCCCTCGAGATCTGAAAAAAGGGGAGCAAAGACAGAATAAAATGAAGCACAAGGAAAACAATGAGGAGCAAAAAGGGCAGAAATGTACTCACCTTTACGGCACTGGAGAGAAACTAGGTTACACTCAAAATCCAGAGGTTTAATAATAACCTCTACAAAATTAAATTGACCCTAAAAAATAAAAAAAAGGGAGACACACTTTGTAAAGAAAGTTAAAATGTATTGAGTTGATCTCTGAATGAGTTTGTGTATTTACCTTAATAGTGCCCAGTTTATATTCCTCTCCAGAGTCGTTATAAACCACCATGACGAAGTCGTTGCCGATGTGCCGCTTTTTGTTGCAGCAGCCCTTATCGCTCTCTCTGTTCGGCATCAGGGTAGCGATGTGGAAGATGGCTGCGGACACATAGTTTCATCCAGAGTTCAAACACTAGTCACCGTTACTATAACACCTGTTGTAACGTGCGAGCACACACCCTGCATGATGTCGTCATGCCAACAGTAGGTGAACTCCCCGTCATCCCCGTACTGATCAAGCCCTCCCAGGAAGATCTGGTCGGGGTCGCAGTCCTTCAGGTGGATCAATTTGCCGAGGCCGGTGAGGAAGGCGGCGTAGCGGTTGGAACCATATTCGTTGGAGAGGATTGACACTTCGTAGTTTACCTGGAGAGGGAGAAGGAAGAAGATAAAGGTGTAAGGTAATGTAAAAAAAATGATTCTGTTTTTGCTGTTTTGACATATTTTAAATGCTTCATAACAATTATTATTATGAATATTATTATAACAAATGTTAATATATCAGATAACCAGAATAAATACAAAATACGGTTAAAAAAATGACTATGAATTTGACATGGGAGTGGTCCTGAAAGGTTTTAAAAAGCAACAAATCAAACTGGTGTAAACATATTCAAACATAGATTAAAAGCAAAGATGTTGCCACCTATATGTCTGGAAAGGGTGAAAAAAGCTACAGTGAGAGTCACTATTCACAAATAGAAAAAGTGTGCAACAGAGGAAAGCCTTCCCAGGTCACATAAGGACCCAGAAGAACTTCTAAAAATCAAATGGCCCAGATAACGTCACTGTTCATGATTCAACAGAGAGAAAGAGAGAATGAGCTATATGGCTCCAAAAAAAAAAAAAAAGCATAAAACCTACAACGCAGCACTTCAGACAAAGAACATCACATAGACGTGTGTTGGGAAGTTTGGAGCTGTACTGCAGCAGCAGGACCAGAACGACTTGATTTAATTAATGCAACCATAAATCCTACTCTCTAGCAAATAAACCTGAAAGAGTAAATCATCCATTTTTTTTACAATAAAGGTTCCTGGATTATCTGGCACAAAAATGATCCAAAGAACACAAATTCACCTCTAAAACGAAGGTTTTGGAGTGGCCTAATCAAAGTCTCAACTTCAATCCAATTGAAATGCAGGGATTTGACGTTTAACAGGCCATTCATAATCAAACACGCTCCAATGTGGTTAAAATTTGAACCAATTTTGCAAAGAAGCGCAGAACACCTCCACAGATTTATAAAAGACTCATTGGCAGCTACTTGATGGTCGTCGTTTCTGCCAACAACCAGTTATTAGGTTTAATTACTGCCTCACACTGAGACACAATGGCTCGAACGGCTTTCTTCCCCAAATAAATTAAATCATCCTTCAAGTTTTGTATTTACTCAAGAAACAAAAGCTAAAGAAATATGTGCAAATTAATTTTTTGTTCAGCAGTGAACAATGTGATCTGCGAGTAAGATCATGAGAAGTGTGTTCTCACCTGTCCAGCTCCAACAAATACCACTCCAATCTTATGGGTGTCGTACGGAGGCATCTGGTCCAGAACCTTTACAGCCCGATCGATCACCTGCAGCAGTGGACAGTGGTGGAAGGAGGGTTAATGGCTTCGTGGGAGAAACGGGATCAACACGGTTACCCATGACGAACTTAGAAGAAGCTGTTTTTTAAATAATTCAGCCGTATAAACGGCTATCTTTTATCAAATACTTGCTTTCATAATAAGTTCAATTATATTTCGGCAATAATTCTGAATCAAATACAAAATGTATTACATATCCTGACATTAAAATTACCTAGTCTTTTCCAGGTACTCATTAATTAAATTTTACCTCGACTGCATAAATTATAATTCTCATTTAAATGAAGATGAAAACAAAATAAGCAAGGCTCTGTGTTTAATACTAACTACACCCTTATTTCTTCAATAGCATTATCATAGCTAAAGTAGCAACCGCTGATTTATTGATCATTCAGTGTCATCAGTCCAGTAAAGCAGGAGTTTTGTCTGTTCGCTGGGACATAAGAGTGCAAAGAAGAAAAGACACCAGCAATGGCTTTAAAAAAAACAACAGCTATTGCGGATCAATTAGGATATGATTATAAGGCTGTTTCCAACCTATTTGAAGACCCTATTTTTAAATTGAGAAAGATTAATTAAAGATGAAAACTTTAAGCTATTTACTAATCGTACCGGGAGTTGACATCCCAGCAAAATCACCCTCAGGTAAGAGTGTGTAATAAATCGAAGAACTGCAAAATAATCACCAAGAGCTCCATCTTAGACTTTATAGGCAGCGGTTAGCACGTTGAAGTTCAAGCCAGTGCCGTTAGAAAAGAATGAACAAGTATGGGGGGGGGGGGGGCTGTTGGAAAGCTGCATCTATATGAACAAAACCACTGGCAAACATAAAAAAATACCTCCAACTAACTGTCAGGTCGAGGGGTGAAGGGATTATAACCGGTCATTAAGTCCTTCGTATGCCAGAGTTTTCTAGAGAAACATGAAGTCGTCTGTGTGAAAGCTAAAACCCAAGTCGCCTCATGCAACAGGAAAACAATTTAAAACACACTGGAGAATCCAAATGTAATCCAGTCAAAACTCAAACCGGATTGAAAAGATCAGGGGGATCTGAAAGAGACTTCTTAAAACTTCAAAGAAAATAAATGTAAACACAGCTTTGTGAGAAATTGATTAAATCAGTTTGACCATGACTATTTCATGTTATTACAGGCTAAATGGAAGCTGGCTATACATGTATTTTACTGCCGTTTTTATATAAATGAAACTGTTTAACCAGTTGTGTGTTCACACTTAAGGTTGGGTTTTAATCAATTCAGAACATCGTGGAAACTACATATAATCCAAAAAATTAAAAGACGGGTTCCTTGCTTTTTACATAACTGTACATTACCCGTTTGTGCTAAACAATTATCTCTGCAGTTCTTTGTTTTCACTGATTGGATAGGACCTACGGGGGAAGGTGCCTCACCTGAGTTTTGGGCAGAAGCAGCGGCTTATTGGCTTCATTTCCAAAGAATGGAGAGTGATAGAGCTGTAGGAAGACGAAGCTAAAAAAAGACAAGATGTTTCAATAAATCAGAAAAATAGACTAACATAAATATGGCTTTCAAGGACTGCATTACAAATAAACCCACAAAACAGCTTTGATTTAATGTTATTCAAGGCATGCACCTATTATCTTATTCTGGTTTAAGTAAAAAAACAGTAAAAGGAGGTAATGGTGAGGCGAAATTTTAGTGGCATAGCATTCGCTCAAGCTGCAAAAAACTGTTGATTTTATTTTGGATGTAAAACTATTTAATTTTGCCTGTAATTGATGCCTCAATTCTGTACCTTAGTTTACATTTAGCAGTCTGCTGCAGGTAAGACGCTGACTACTCTAATGAACTTCAGATGAATGAAATCCTTTATCTTTGATGTTAAAAATGTAAAGATTTGATCAACTTCTTGAAAATAAAACCTTTCTAAAACTGCTAAAGAAAATGCATATTTGTTCAGTGGTACTATGTGTATGGTCCTGTCTGTTATAAATGGTTGCCTACCTGGGACTCAGTCCAGAGATCTTCTCTGTGTTGCTGGGCCCCGCTCGGCTGTTATACAAGTCCCTCTCCGTCTTCCTCTCTCTCCTGGAGGACGGGGCCGAGACAGAGATGGTGTGACCGCGGGGTCGGTGGCCTCCACTGGGAGAGATGGCTCCAGGCTCTGCTGGCGTTGCTGGAAAAGCCAACTTCATGGCAGCTCCTGCACTCTGAGATGACAAGCCTGAGCCTTCTCCAACTTGGATCGGACCTCCTGGCCCATTAATATCCGCCCCTGGACTCCCCTCTGCTTTGTCCCTGTCTGAAGAAGGCTGCTGTGCCTGAGGCTTGCCATCCGAGGGCGCTCTGGGCCGAGAGGCGTCGCCCTGAACTTTCTCAGACTCCTGAGCTGCTTTACTGAAGGTTTCATGCAGCGTCTGGAGCTCCGGGGAGGAGCTAGACTTGTTCAGTCCGTGACCTGGGGACTGAGAGTGGCTCTGAAATGGAAGGTCTGGCCCCTGGCTGCCTGGGGTGGACGGACCAACACTGGGCTGATCGATGGGAATCGCTCCTTCGCTCACCTCTTCGAGGGTGGATTTTTCATCATCCTGACTAGAGGTGGAGGAAGACTGAAAATCATAAAGAAAGCATTGACCTCATTAGTCATTTAGCATATATATCATAGACACCGCGGCCGTTTTTTTCTCATCCATTGCAAGCTCGGGTCCTCTACCAGAGGCCTGGGAGCTTGAGGGTCCTGCGCAGTATCTTTTGCTGATCCAAGTACTGCACTTTCCTGGACTGAAATGTCTAAGGTTCTAACAGGGATCTGCTAGAGCCATTCCTTCAATTTGGGGGTCACTGCCTCGAGTGCTCTGATTACCACGGGTACTACTGTCACCTTCACCTTCCAAGCCTTCTCTAGCTCCTCTCTTAGCACTTGGTATTTCTCAAGTTTCTCATGTTACTTCTTCTAGATGTTACCATCGCTTGGTGTTGCCAAATCCGTACTAATTATGAGAAACTGCATTCCATTACAGTTATTATTTTTAAACATGGTATTCGGAATACAGTTACTTTCATAATACCATTGTAATACTTGTGTGTTTTCCACTTTCCACCTGAAAGATGAACATATACATTTTGGGAAATATGTGTCTCTGCACTGCGTAGACCATCCCATAATACCGCTAAACATCATGCCACCGAAAGCATAGATATCCTATGGCCGAAAAACTCCAGATCTGCCAGCACTAATTTTAACGCGAGTTGCCAGGTATTACTGAGGGTGTTGGTTGACTCTGACATGACGTTAGCTTGATTATATGTTGCTGTGTTGAGTTCCCCAAAAATTATGGCTACAAGGATAAAAGCTTCCCATCTGGGGTGCAATGAATTTCAGTTTACAATACTTTGCATATTTATAACAGAAAATCGCAAATAATCTAATTATTATATGGCTATTAAATGCCTAATTATATGGCTGCAAAAAAAAATCATTTAATTTCAAATGACTAAATATAAAATGTAATCAAATATAAAGAGATATTACTGCCAATTTGTTTGTTTGGTTTTAATTAAATACTTTTATTTTTTTCCAGTCAGTACATAATGTTTAGCATTAATATGCCCACTGTTTTAAAGGGAAAGTATTCCAAGTATTTAGAATACAGTACCAGGATTCAGCAAAGTAATAGAATACGTTACAAAATGAATTTTAAAGCAGGTATTCAGTATTCTGTAACTAAATACATTTAAAAAGCATTCTCCCCAACACTGCCACATGGTTCACCATTACCAGGATCTTTGCTCGGTCATTCTCCACCACCTTTGAGGGGGTTTCCCACTTTTTCCTTGGGGTTTCCAGCCCATACTCCGCACATATGTTTCTGTATACTATGCCAGCCACTTGGTTATGATGTTCCATGTATGCTTTCCCTGCTAGCATTTTACACCCTGCTGTTATTTGCTGGATTGTCTCAGATGACTTTTTGCACAGCCTACACCTTGGATCTTGTCTGGTGTGGTAGATCTGGGCCTCTATCACTCTGGTGCTCAGAGCCTGCTCCTGTGCTGCCAGGATGAGTGCCTCTGTGATGTCCTGTAGGCCAGCCCTCTCTATCCATTGGTAGGATTTCTTGAGATCATCAACTCCAGTTATGTTCCGGTGGTACATTCCATGTAGGGGCTAGTCATCCCATGATGGTTCCTCCTACAGCACCTCTTTATCTTACCATTGTCTCAGGCATTCACTCAGGCATTCACTCTCAGGCATTCATCCGTTGAAGCATTGTCCTTGATGTACTTATGGAGCTTCGATGTTTCATCCTGGATAGTGGCTCTCACCCTCATCAGTCCTCGGCCTCCTTCCTTATGGCGTGCGCACAGTCTCAGGGTGCACCATGCATTGTGAGGAGCTTTTGTGTCTTAACATATGTGGTCTGTATCTCATCCTATGGCCAACTTATTATTCCCACAGGGAATCTGATCACTGGCAGGGCGTAACTGTTTATCGCCTTAGACTTGTTCTTTCCATGGAGCTGGCTTCTTAGGACTTGCCTCACTCAGAGGTATTTGGATGTTGCTGCTTCCCTTGTTGCCTGTTCAAGGTTGCCATTTGCCTGTGGTATTCCCAGGTACTTGTAACTGTCCTCAATGTCTGCTATTGTTCCCTCTGGGAGTGAGACACCTTCAGTGTGGACTACCTTGCCTCGCTTTTTGACCATCCTTCTACATTTTTCAAGCCCGAATGACATTCCAACGTCATTGCTGTAGATCCTGGTGGTGTGGATCAGGGAATCAATGTCCCATTCGCTCTTAGCACACAACTTGATGTCATCCATGTAGAGGGAGGTGGCTGATTGTAGCCCTGTTCTTGAGGCGGTATCCGTAACCAGTCTTGTTATCGATACAATTCTAACATTTTTGGCTCTATACACCAACACAATGGATTCTAAATGAAACTAACAAGATGTGCTTTAACTGCAGACTGTCAGCTTTTATATGAGGGTATTTACATCCAAATCAGGTTAACAGTGTAGGAATTAAAACAGTTTGGATATGTGCCTCCCACTTGTTAAGAGACCAAAAGTATTGGGACAATCGGTTTCTCAGCTGTTCCATGGCCAGATGTGTGTCATTCCCTTATTGCCCGATTGCAATGAGCAGATAAAAGGTCCGGAGTTCATTTCAAGTGTGCCTATTGCATTTGGAAACTGTCGCTGTCAACTGCCAAGATGAGATCACCACTCTAGGAAAGCAGTTTTTGTTTTAGGAAGGCAACTACTCACCCAAACTTATCCACGCCTACTGCCAGATCAATAACTGAATAAATCTCAAAAAGTCCCAGTTGCATCTTGGGTCACTAAGTGTCAATCACATAATCTATATTTCAAGGCTATGGTACACACCCAGCAACTGTAAAAGTTGCTTTGCTCCCTGCTTGTGTTGCAGCTATCTGGTAGGATTTGAAACCACCTCCCCTACACCCAACCCACTCAGCTGTCTACACTTGGACCTGAGGATGTGGATTTATGGTGGGTGATTTATGTTCATCTGGGCTGTTTTATCCATTGACCTCCATCCGGTGACAGTTCTCCTCCAGTCCTCTACTTCTGAGCCTGTGCTACTCTGGGTCTCGGTGAAGCTTCTATATCAACAACACTAGCCAAGGAGACTCATTCTGGTGGCGGGCTAACCTGACCTGAATCTGCATAATACTTTGGTTTGATAACTACTATCGAAAGTAGCTCAAAGTCTGTTTTTTCTTGGTTTATCAAAATTACAACACTTCCAGACTCATTCACCTACTATATTTACTCTGATGACCTTTGAAATTCCCTCATGTCTTATTTTCTTTTTTAAATCTCTGACATCCACCAAAAACTCAACTTTGAGGAAACTGCTCATTCTGAATTAGACTCCTCGTTCTCTCAAGTGTCCTAGTGTCACTTATTTTCAAGTTTCACTTTTCATGCTCCTCATATAATTCAGAAATCTAAATCATCCATCTGCCAGTGTGATCCTCTCCCCATGGTGGTAGTTAAAGCTTGTACCCTTTCGCTAGTCCCTCTCATAGCTACGATCACCCACTCCTCCCTTAGCATTGGAAATACTCATCACTGAAAACTGCTTCAGTTACTCCAATTCTCAACAAACCTAGAGCAGATCCTGATACCTCTGAGAATCCTGCTCCAATTTAAAACCCTCCTTTTATTTCATAAATCCTTAAGTTGTTGCCTACCAGCTCTACTCACACCTTAATAACCAAAATTTTTATGAAAAATTTCTGTTGGTTTCCAGCCCAACCATAGTACAGGAACAGCTCTGGTAAAGATCACCAATGATCTTCTAATGGCAGCCCATTTTGGTCTCCTCAACATTCTCATCAGTATCCAAATCCCCCTTTCCACCTCTGATAGGGGCTTCTCCTCTGTAAGGTGACCTTGGGTCTTAGAAAGGCGGACTCAAATAAAATTTCTTTATTATTATTATTATTAGTAATAGTAGTAGTAGCAGCATTTTCTAAATGTCATCTACTTTTTACAGCAGAGATACATATATTTGAGAACTCTTACTTTTTTATATTGCCCTTTGTTTATAGATGCATTGGCAAATATAATGTTGTATCTCTTAAAATAAGAACCTTTTAATTTTTTGTTACTTTAACAATCTGTGTTGGGTCTTTTTTTCTCAGAATTGAGTTCTTTACTAATTTAGGAAATGTATAAATATTTATAAAAGGCATGGTGTCATCAATTCCCTCTTTTTTCCCCTTTCAATGCCCCCATCATGTGTGAAATGAATGTGTGAAAACTGGTTGTTTTTGTCCTGTCCTGCTGTGATCAGTCCAGGTCTGTAAATGCAGCCCATTTATCACACTGAGCTCTGAGGGTTAATCTCTGAATGGGAGGAAATACAGCAGAAACAATCACTTCTCATCAGAATAATCTTCCTTATGGATCAATTAGGCCACAATCAGCGACTTACTCTACTCAGCATTCCAGGGAGGGGAGCTTTGTCAGACATGTAGATGGGCTCGGTGGGCACAAACTCTTCTCCCTCTACCCATTCCAGAGGGGTGTTCTCTGATGTGACCCCTGAGCTCTCCTCCAGGACCACCACAGAGTCTGCAGCAGGATAAAACCAGTTATGCGCATTATAGATGGGGAAGCGCATTAACAGTTTACTATAACCAGTGTTAGTCACACAAACATATACTGCTGTGAGAGTGAAACGGAACAGATTTCAGTAGTTATCGACACATTCTATCTAAAGTCTCATAAGGTTCAGAGGTGAGTCGTTCATTCTGACAAGAAAGAGAATCAAATACATTAAAACATTAAACATCATCAAACTAGACCCCTGGGCGAGATCACGACCTACAATGAATCACACATAGAAGCACTGAACTCAGATCAGTTCGAAAGATTTTGTTTTTTTCAATTCATCGTTCATCCACTCCATTCTCAGTCAGATTCATGCATCATCAGGCGCTTCTTTTCTTTAATGGTCTCACAGTAAAGCAAAGAAGCACCTGATGAGATCTGGGCTTTCCTGTTGACAACAGAAGTTAAGGGGCACCCTGGGAGTATATTTCAGAAATGCAAGCGTTAGAGAAGACATTGGTAAAGAAAAAAAAAAAAGCAACAATCATAGGAGAAGTCAAAAACTACTCAAATTCCACTTTTGCTCTGCTACAGATTGATTGAGCCCAGAGCAGTCAGTCACAGATGACCCACCCTCTAGTGTTAGAAAAAGAGGTCCAAGGAAAGCGGGAAGGATGAGGTTCTCAACTTGTACAAGGTTTGAGCTTAAAACAGCCAGTTTTGACACAGAGTCTTAATTAATGTGTTTGCAAGATATAAAACTAGCAAGATGTTCATTTGATTGGTATCCCATTTAGAATGAAAATACAAGGTTGTACTTTAGGGAGTTTTTACAGTTGTAAATGGTATTCTGTTCTAAACTCTAATATCTACACTCTTAACTGAATGTGAAGCTACTGTCAGAAGTTCCCACTGTTTGTTTCACGTTTTTCACAGTGGCATGATCTTATAAAGGCACTCCAACAGTGGAAACGTTTAGAGAAGGAAGTCATTTCTTGAAGGCAACAATGCTTCTTCACAATTAATCTTCGCCCCTTGGAAATCCCGTTCATTTCTACACTGAAAAACCTGGCAATGTAGAGAGATATTCAGAGCAGCACCTTGGCATCAGCTCAAATCTTCATCTTGGGAGGAAAAGAAAGGCTGAGTATGACCAGAAGAACATAATCTGAACATCACAAGCTAAGAAGTGGAAATATTATGCCTTGAGGCTGTTTTTCCGCAACAGTGTGACTTCGACACACTAAGAAGAGACAATAAGCCATGTCATTTCACGTGAAACTTAGGATGAGATTTCCATCTGGACAATAACTCAGAAAGGACATAGACACCAATACACCTTGCCTGTGCATTAAAATTATTATATTGTAGAGTAAAATTTTGACTATATATTTAATTTGAAATGAAAAAAAACACAAAAACTTAAGGTGCAGAAGATCACTTTTCCACTGTTATACTTAAGAGTTAAGGTGTTTCCTGAATACATAACCAAGGATAATACATTTTTTGTCTAATTTGATTAAATTTGACACCGTTTTGAGGCTGTTTCAGGCAATTTTTATAGTGAAGAATTGCAAATTCGGGATTTTCAGAATGACTCTGAAGCATCTCTGTATTGTGCCTGAAAGACCGCTGTTTCGTACAAGTGAGGAGAAATATACTACCCCAGGAGTTTTCTGGAAGGGAGGGAGGGGGAAGGTGTGGGGGTCACACACGATGACGGTACCTGCCCAGGAAATGCTCCTGTGCAACCTGCCAGGAGCTGGAGGGCCTGGGGGGGCACTGGCCAATCCCATAGACCAGAGTGAGCCGCCCACTGCAGGCGGGATGAAAGGGGGATGTTGTTGAGGGTGGATCAGGGGCACATCGAGCCACAAAACACACCAACAGCCAATCACAAACCAGCATTTCCACCAAGGTAAAGATACGTGAAAAGAATGCAGTCAAGAAAAGAGGGGAGAAAATGTTGGGGGAGAAGAAAGAGAGAGTGCAGAAATGAGATGTGATAATGGGAGTAAACAGTCCAAAGGGAATTCTGAAATAAAAAAGGGGAATGAAATTGCTGCAAAAAACATTACATGATTAAAATGAAAAGAGCTTCAAATGTATTTGTTGCTTTAGCTGGTCAACTGGTAACCGCTCCGCTGAGAGTAACTACTACCAGGCAGTTTGGCACTGAGCTAAGTGCATCTATTAACAACCAGGGAGGCAGACAGTAGGGTGCTATTCAGTAAATGTAGCCGTTAAGCTTTACCAAATGTCTTTTTTTTATATATTTCAAGAGTAAGCTTTTCACTCCAATAATAACCTTGTTAGGATAGAAATATTTCAGATCTGCAATGATTTACAGAAAATCAGAAAAGCTGAAACGCTAGCTACCACCAACATGTTTCAGCCGGTCAGTCCACTAAAAGTTTCTGAAAATGGCTCATATCACACTGCAATTAAACGATTAAGAAGTGAATCTGCAGACCGCTAACAACTTGCCGTGCTTGTTCATTGTTTGTGTCTTGCTTTTCATTCTGTCAGCACTTATTGCTCCAACTGGAAAAAACAAAAAATCTGCCCAAATAAACGATTTAAGAGAAAGTAGTTGGAGAAACTTCTATAACAACTTCATCAGGCAAAATTATGCTGAACACATATGGGCTAGTAGTTTAAAGGATAGTGATATTGTGATGCATTAACATCGCATGATGAGATCTCGTTACCCCACTAGTAGGTAATTCTGTTCTGTTTATATAAATTGTGATGTAATAAATTCACATTTTTAGGAAAACCAGTTCAACGAGAAACCAAGTCATGTCTGCTAAGACTCTTTACATTACTACTTACCAGTGTTGGAGCGCTGAAACAGGTTGGCCTTTCCTCCAACACTGCTGTATGTTTGAGTTGGAGGCTCAGAGGCAGATGGTGGTGCTGGGGTGGCTGTGCTGGCTGGAGCGCTGGCTGTCTGAGTGGGAGGCTCCTTTACTCCCTCCATTGCCATCAGGACGGTGGAGAGCTCCTGCAGCGGCATGTTACCCAGCTCGGAGGAGAAGGGACTGGGTGGGTTCTCCAGACACATCAGCCAACTGGTGTTACCTGAGGTGAAAGAGTGCCGAGAAAACACACCTATACTGTAGTATCAGGTTGTATCGGTGAACAGAATGCTAAAGAAGCTGAAGAAAAAAAAAAAAAACAACAACCAGGCAACAGACCAGTGAGGATTTACCTGAAGGTCTCCGTATGAAGATCTCAGCCCAACCTTGGGTGAGCATCGGAACAAACTCGGCGAGGTTGGGGTTGTCTTTGAGAGGAGGGGGAGCGGATAGAGTGGATGAAGCGGAGGAGGGAGGACCAACGGCATCTAAGGTGGGGCCAGAGGAAGGAGAGAGAGGAGAGGCCAATTCTCCCTCAGATGGGGAGACCAGAGGACTGAGACTCTGAATAGGACCGGCACGGAGAGCATGGCCACCTGGAGAACAAGGATAGTATTTGTTTGTTTTTTCTCACAAAGACAAAGATCCGTCACACTGGCCTAAGGACAAACAGATGCTAAGAAGATATTTACCAAAAAAAAGTAGACAGGCAAAAAAATTTTGAACGGCGACTCAGAAAATAGATTAAAAAAAACAATGCAATGAAAATTTTTCAGGAAACATAAACCCAACCAAAAGAGAGAATGACAATAGTATAATGTGCAGGAGAAAATTACATCTAAATATGTATAGATTTTATGGTCGCTTAAATGTTGCAGGGCTTTATCTTGGCTATAATCTCATCTATTTACATGTAAATGTTCATTAAAGAGCAAATCACCCCCAAATCAACTTTGCTGATAAAACTGTATAAATGAGTGTTTAATAGGGCTCTCTATTTGTGTAGAAATTATGATGGCACTTTAAAAATGTATTTTAAAAAAATGTATCTTCCTAAAACCATCAGTGTGGCACCCTCTTCAGGTGAAAAGTGTGCACTACATTTGAATTTGAATCTGCCGTCGCTATTGGCTCAGCTGTGATGTGGAACGTTAGTTGGCACGTAACATGTCGGCTCAGCTGTCGATGCTGGGCATAAAGCAGTGAAGTCTCGGCCACGCCTCCAATGTGCGTCCAACGGAAAATGTGGGTGGAGTAAGACTCGGATAGGGGGGGCTGAGTTGCTCTTTAATATGTATAGGGTTGCCTCATTCTTTCAAAAGAAACTAAAAACATAAAATGAAAGCTAACGGATTTCAGGTTGTTCATCTGTAAAACTGTAAATGTTCTACCTGATCTGGAGCGGACACGTGTGCGGGTTGTTCTGCTCTGTTGCTGACCAGACTGTGACTCCAACTTGGCCGGAGCCTCTTTGGCCATTCGGGTGTGCAGCGACGGATCCGACCTGCAAACCCAGCAGGTCCCAAGGTTAGGAAATCCTTGCAGAGCTAACTATGTACAGAATAGGATCTCGCAAATAAATCTCACTAAGAACTCAATTATATATGAAATAATATCAGATATAAAAATATAATTGTTTTTCGGAGATTTAGAATATTTATGAAATTGGTTGTAAGCACTTATTTAGTTTTTTCTTCAATAAGAAAAAGCAGTTAAGAGGAAATTTTACACCTTGATGTAGGTAAGAAGCAGATATGATCGTGTTAAATAGGCAAACAAATCAAACAACATAAAATGAGTTTTGTTGCGGTCTGCAAGCTTGCGTCACCTCGTCATTTCTCCTCCTCCTCCCAGGCGCTCGGACATATCCATTCCCAGCAGCGCTTGCGTTCTGACTCCTCCACTCGTCGTGATGGTTACAAGTTTATTGCCCACCAACCAAGTCATGCTGCGACCTCCAGCTAACAGAAACTCTGCGATGGGAGACCTAAGATGACAGTGAGCAGGGAGCTAACTCATTAACATTTTCCTCGACAATTAAAAGTAAACGGCATAAATATTGTGGCTGCAAAATAAATTAGTTGGTGACCAAAAATCAAGCCCATTTCCAGCCTGATCGGTCCTGATGGACTGACTAGTAGTTCACTCCACTGAATCCACCACACCCAGGTAATGGATTCATATTTAATGAAAGTTTATTCAGATAGGAAGCTTTTACAGAGGGAAGAATAAGACTCAAAGCTAAACATTATAATCTCAATGAGGCATAAAAGATTTAACAAGGTATTTAAATTTTCTAACTGAAAAATATTGGTTCTTTGTACAGTCTGCTACTTTTAAATTTTGGCAGATAACAGGAAGGCTGAAAACATTTTAGAAAATATTCAATTTTGTCCTTTTCAGCTTTCAACCTTCGTCTGCTATAGAGAAAGGTATTTTTGAAAATGTTTACAGCCAAAAGTATAGAAATATTTTTCCATCCTCTTTTTTTCAGACTGCTTAAGACAGTCTTTGTCTTAGAATTACGGAACAAAAAAAACCATTTTACCGCTAGGTGGTTTCTCACACACTGAGACGTCCTCTCTGCTCCCAAAATCAACAACAGATCATGACAGAAAAGGACAAAAACTGTTTTGAATGCAGGTTTTACATTTTCAGATATAGTTCCTGAAAGGGAAATTTTATCAGGACCAACGGAGTAAAAAAAACTGTATTTGCACATCAAATCTTTAGAAACACTAGACAGATAGGCGCCTCTAATAACAACACAGGGAGCCCTCACTGACCTCTTTGGCAGAGCAGAGAAGTTTGAAAACACATATCGTGCCATCATGTCCAGGCAAGTCTCAGTAAGCTCCAGGTGGACGGTCTTGAGCCCCTCGTCGGCCTGGGTCACTGCGTTTTCATCAGCGGAGCCCAGGCTGCAGGTGGTGGTTGAAGTGTGCATCCTGAAAGAGGGGTGGGGGGTTACTAAACAGCTGGAGAGAAAGGGAACGGCATGCACAGTCGGCGTACATAGGCATGCATGCTCTGACACATACGTTTTTTTTGTTGTTTTTTTAAAGTCCACAGGCAGCACAAAAGCAATAATGTTTCTATCCAACTCGTGCAAACAAAGCATATACGTTCATGCATTAAAGTAAAATAATGAGACTTTTTCTAAGAGCAGAAAATACAGACAAAGGCTGTGACATGGTTTGAGTGAGCTCACAGGGTACAACAATGTTTTGCCAATTGTTGGTAAGTTTTCTGTAGGTCTTTCTGCTGGAGGGACTACTTTAACAATATCCCTTTGGTCTAAAACACCCAGACAGCAAAAGATAAGTGTGAGCCATTCATTCATTCTCACATTCATTTTCTGCAAACAAAGCAGCCTCGCTCGGCTTTAGACAGGAGGTGAAAGCTAATAAAGAGCGCTTCACACTCAAGGTGGACGGAGCCGTCTCGGTTTCTGACAGGGGGGAACATTCAAGGCCGTAGACAGTTTCAAATCCAAATCATTAAGACCTGAAATAAAATACAGCTACAAATAATAGATGAAAACAAAGAAGTGAAAGCAGGAATGGAAAATGAACTGAACACATAAATCAAAGTAGAATATTCTGGCTGTATTTCTTTAAGTGGATGTAATAATTTGCTTGTTTAGTATGACTTTCTCTGTACAGACAACAAAGGTGTGAACACAATTAGGAAAATGAACAAATTAAAATGTACTGGTGTTAACAACCTCTGTTTATGAAGGTGTTCTCCTTTTAGATGGAGAGGTATGAACTCAATCAGACCATGCCCTAGCATGTAATTAAATCATATCCACAGATTGCTCTCCCCAGCCACTTACCTTTGTGTTTTCTTACTTGAGTAATATTTCATTTCAATATATAGTGGACCCAAACTCCATAAAACATGACCATGAACAACTCAGCGCTGAAGCTCCACAGCAGTTTAAGGTAAATGTTTCTATGCATTTAGTGTAAATGATCAATGGGGACAACTAAAACTGGTAAGTATTAAACATGGTTACGTTGGAGTTGGAGTCCACCTGGATGCAGGTTTTTTAATCAAACAAAATTAAAACAACTTTAATTACCTTCTGAAAGAAGATATCTACATTTTCAGCCATTCACAAGACACAGCAAGTTAAGGAGATCTAGACTGCAGGATAATCAAACAAAAGTTCGACGTATCAATCTTTTGCAGCCAACTGATGGGAAACTAAGGCCTCCAAAAGTTTGAATTCTCACGTAACTTTTGTCACGTTTTGACACAACCAAGATTTGGGGGATTTTATGTGATGGACCAACATAAAGCGTCACATAACTGTGAAATGGAAAACAAAACATCAACGGAGAGCGATGAGGAGAATCATTATGGAGGATCTACCAGCTGTTCAGGTCAGAGAATCTGCTGAAAGGATAGCCATTAATACCTCCACTCCAAAAACCTGGTCATTAGAGAGGCAGGAAGAAGTTGGTGGGTGGAGTTAAATAAAGAATTATGTTTTTTACTTAACTCCACTCACCGTCCTGACATTTCTGACCAACCTCCCTGTCCCTGATTTAGATAAGCGTCCCCACAGCATGAGGCCGCCCCCATCAGTTTCACCATGAACACGACTTCATGGTGACGATCAGCGCTACTTTTACTTTTTACCATGGAGGAAAACCTTAAACTAGGGCAGAGGTTCACCGTTCAGCAGGATAATGCCTAAATATACATCTACAGCTAAACTAGAACAACTCAGATTAAAGCACCATCATGGGTTAGAATGACCGAGTCAGAATACAGACCTGCATTTAATTGGGAATCTGTGGCAAGACCTGAAAATTGGTATTCAGAAATGTTCTCCATCCAGTCAGACTGAGCTTGAGCCATTATGCAAAGAACATCAAAAGCCTTCATCCTTGTGGCGGAAAGTCACTCTGGGATCTTGAGATCCCCTACAGAAAATATTGTAAATACCCAAAATGGCAATGAAAAAGTGTGTTTTATAAATACAAAAAAATGTTTTTTAAAAAGAGCAGATACGGAGTTCATTAAAGCAAGATACATTGGTCAGTATATTGACTGTTGATGCTGATTGTGGTATGATTCTATCAACTTAACAAAAATACGTAAATATGTAAGAGTTGGGACATCGTGTCTCTTAAGTTTTTACTGCGTCAGAAGCTGAAAATTTTGAGAAACACTGTTATATATTATTCTGATCTTCACTAAAACTCTTTCTGCGTTTTCAGTGTTAGTTCATTGTCTCCTAGATAAAGATGTAATTAAATCTATAGTCTTTAATCTGATATACCTGACTTCCTTTCCTAAAGCAGGCAATATAGATAATCCTTGAAATATTTCAGTTACAATCCTCTAGAAGTGGAAAATGGGAAAGTAATAAATCTCAAAAAACATTCCGCTGGAATTGAAGTGAAACGTGGTTCCTGTGAATAACTTAGAAGGACTGAGATTTTAAGCCCGTCTTAGGGCCTTTCAGGCTTGATAAAATAAAAATGTATTTTCACTACATAGTTATTTTTGTTGGTCTATCACATAAAATCCCAATAAATTGTCTCTATATTTTTGGTTTTAAAGAGAAATGGTTCAAGGAGGTGTGAACACCTTTCCAAGGCGCTGTAGCTCCATTTGCAACCAGACTGAAGTGCAGTGTTTGATCTCCTTTTGCTGAGTCACATGAGCATTAATGAGACAAACAAGATGGCAGGCAGAATGTGAGTGTGTGTAGTGATAGAGATCTTTCTGATGATCAACGTTTCACCTCAGCCCAAGCTACTCCTATCACCCCAGACTAATAGATTGCCATGGTCATAACAGCATGGTGGGTGTTCATGTGAAGCCAAATAAAACCAAAAAGATGTCAAGCAGGCAAACAAAGCTGTTGCACCCAGAGGAAGCAGAAGTGCCCCCCCAACCCCCCAAAAAGAGAAAGAGGCCAAAGCTGTGGGTCATAGCTTTCTAGTCAAAGAGAAAGAAGATGGCACCGTTTTGAACACACAAGCCTGGCACCAGTCCCTCTTGGCATTCATTTGCTGCTAAAGCCAATTGAAACCAGTCAGCAATTCACCCAGCGAAAAAACAAAGCTGAATCAAAAAAGTGAAGACAAAATAATCAAAGAATTTTAAGAAAGCAAAACTGTTGTTAGAGCAAAAAATAAACAAAAAACATCAAAGTGGATCTAATGTTTTAAAAACAAAACAAAAAAAACACTGCATGCGAAAGCAAATTATACGAACAAAATCTAAGAACAGCACATGTACAAAGACAGCCGGAAACGAATCAAAAAGGCCAATCACACGCCTTCCTCCAGCATGCACCACCCATTCCAGGAGTCCCTTTATAACAACCCCCCACCCCCACTATGACTCCTCGACGGACCCATCTGACAGTGACCCAATCAGCCATCCCATGGAGGAAGCGGCAAGTGTTTAAGCGGTTACTGTTATTTTTATTTTTTTTGGTGCTGCTTTACTTCGTTACCAAGGAGATTCTTTTCTAACCTGCGAACCGCGTGCTCGGAGACGCTGATGCTGCGGGATCGGAAAGCCTCCATGGCCGAGAGGTCCCTCAGCTCTTTAACTGGAGAGCTGCTGCTATTGGCTACAGATGCTGCTGGTTTTGCCACCTTTCCAGCCCGCAGGCTGGGCAGCGTGGAGAATCCGTGGCGGGGTACGGGGGGCGAGGATGGCATTATGTTGGCCGTTAAAGAGGTGGGTCGTCACGAGGGTGGAAGTGGTTTGGAAGTAATGGTGGAAGAGTTGTTTTCAAAGTACACCAGGAGACAGCAGGAATCATCACCCGAGCACCACAGCAATAATGAGCAGAAGATGAGGGGGCAAACATTGCGCAGGACGAGGGAGGAGGGCGGGGCACAGACATCGAAGGGGCGGGAGTCACAGGAGGGAGGGGCCAGGAGCAGGGGGGGGGGGGGGGGGGGGGGATGGGGGATTCCAGGATGACACAACCACCCCCAAAACCACAACCACAATGCAGCACCCAATCGCAGGAGGCAGCGGAGGACGGTGGGGTCAAATAAAGAAAAAACAAACATAAGGTGAAAATTAACAGCAGTGAACAACATGAGTCAGATAACAGGAGAGCGGAGAAAGAAAAGAAGATTTAAGACAGGGCAAAACCAAAATAAACACACCAGATACAAGCAGAGGGTCAAACAGCCTCTGCCACTCAAAAATTAAAATGCACAGGAAGTATTCAGGAGAGCAACAAAATAAACATTTCAGCAGGTTCAAAGTGACGGGAAAAACTAATATGACAGAATTATAGAAGTAGGCATGGGCTACATGGAGTACCAAAAAGGCCGCAATCCATAAACCAATCAATCAGTCAATAAATAAATGTTTAAGTATGTTCAAATTTGAGTAAATACATGTGCTGTAAATACACAGATGAAATCAATAATTACTGTTGCATGGTCAGAAATATTATTCAGGTTTCATATTTAAAACCTAAATAATAGGGCAAAGCTGGCTATAGACAAGGTGATTGGTCTATATATGTCAGGGTGTGTTTAAATGTTTAAATGGTTAGTTGAAGCTTTTTCATGATAAATTGAAGCACAAACATATTTTAACAATACAAAAACATGATTTTGACTTACAATAAACACGTTTTTTATTCTGTATTTATTTATTCTGTATAACAGAAGGGTGTCCCCGGCTAAGGATTTACATATTCTAATCAGAACGTTCGAATCTTTCCATAGTTGACCAATGGTTGAATGATCTATGTGTGCAGGCTGCTCGGTTGATGGTTGTACACCACAAAGACTTATGGGTAATGTGTTCGTGTTAAGTGTAGAAGATCCCCGATTTACATTATAGTTTGTGTTCCCAATGTCGTCATTTTCTTTAGTTCTCTTATGTTGTCAGTGTTTGGTGGTGTTTGTCGGTGCACGATCTTAGAGACGGCGGTGCACGGGAGTGGCGTGTCAGCCATGACTGTCCGTCTCTGCCTGTTCATGCAAGAGGTGCAAAGACCACTGCCCCCTCGTGGTCTTGTTTACTGAACTCTTCTTTTTTGTCACGTTTGGTTTTGCAACATTATCATATTTACAGGCTGTATATAACTTCATATAACCGTAGAAAACCAGTGGTTCACACTGAGCATCACCATATTGCCAAAATGGCTTGATGCTCGTTTTACCTGTGAAGATTGGCGGTGGAATCAGGCTCTAAATATCGATGCATCGAAACTTCAACTATTCGGGGTCACACCTACATAATATTAAATTTTTTTTATAATTTGTTATAAATATCTCTATTTCCGCAAATTATCAGATGTATAAAGATTCCAGTAAACATGGATTTACTTGGATTGTGGCACTTTTGGCCCGTGATGAGACTAAAGCACAGACTTTGCGAAATAGAACACAAAACATCAGAAATTCAACAAAAACTGCTGGACTAAGGTTGTGGATTGGAGAACAGCTGGTTGAATACTAAAGAATAATAAGAGGAAAGCTTTGGACTTTAAACATCTTGGAAACCAGCCAGCATTAGATGAATGAATGAATGAATAAATGAATGTAATGACATGCTGAGCACCAATCCTGCAGCAGACATTAAAAGCACAAGGATGATGATGCCATATGTGAGCTGCTGGTGGTGAGATAATATACTGATGTAATATTAGTAGAGGAACCACATGGATAGAAACCATGCAGAGGTTTTCACTTTAGGTGCCTTTAGTACACTGTCATTTTGCAAACACAAACTGGACTTTATTGATATTTTATGTTACAGACCAGGAGTCTCCAAAAGGAGTCACAAAAAAATGTGAAACGTTTATTTCCAATCAATTTAACTTGAACACTTAAAACTACACACCACTTGGCGTTGGTCTATCACGTAAAATCTCAATAAAAAATATTTAAGTTGGTGGTTTTAATATGACAAACTGTAAAATGAAAACCTCTTGAAAGGCACCGTACTGTATTTGTAATACTGAGGGTGGGTTGATTTTGAACATCGTTTCAACATTGGTGAAATCCCAGAATTCTTTAAGAGTTTTTGGAGGAGGGAAGAGGCGTTGGTTTCATTTTAATCCCGTATGTTTCATTAACACCAGTGAAATGTTAAATTGGACAGAAACAGAGAAACCTTTGGCTCTTTTCTGAGCCCGACCTGGTGTTTGCATATTTATAAAAAAGTGGTGAGTGGGGGATACAAGACAAAAAAAAAAACTGTTGAATCATATGAAGTAAGCAAAATGAAATGCTGTAACATCATACAGGTGATAAAGACAAAATGGCACCCACTATCGGTCATTTGCATGACAAATTGTGACAGAGCCAGTTTTGAAACGTAAAACTGAAAAAGTTGACAAAACATTGATTACCATGGCAACCTGAGAGGAGTCACAGCAGTTAAACAAGACAGCGTGGTTACCCTTGTCCCTCTTACATGACAGCGGCCACATGGTCTCTATGCCGCGCTGCCAGTCGGTATTTGAGCCAACGAGAAAATGTGCTTTACCTTTTGGGCCTCTCGTTGAGGCTGGTGCTCCGCGCGCGGAAAGGGCTTTGCTCATGTCTGTCGTCGAATGGAAGCAGGGCATTGGAGCGCAAACCCTGCAGAGTCACGGAAGGAGAGGAACGTTATGAGAAAATAAAGAAAGGAGGCGGCAGTGGGGCACAGGAAGTGAATATAAAACGTCTCCACACTCATGTTAAAGGTTTCCAGGATTCTGTGACGTAAAAATTTGAGACAATAGATCTTTCTGAAACTTTTTTGATGTGGAACAGAACACACAGAATTCAACCAATCTGGTAGAAATAAAAAATATATATTGATACTTTATAGTCTCTAACATCACATCACGTTTAGCAAACCTGAACTGCTCTAGTAAGATTTCCCGTACCTTTACTGAGCTCATTGTTACAAGGTATCAGCCAGAATAATTTTTTTTATACATAGAATTATACGAACAAGAAAGAAAAAAGCAATAGTCATCAATAATTGGAGAAAAAAATATTATATCACTTATTTGAAAAAAAGTTATATTTCACTAAACTGATAAGAAGGCAAGATCAGAACTGGTAGTCAGGAAGTTTGCACATAAGAAGCCTCAGGAATTTCCAACAACTACCGATTGTGTTCTTGTATGAAACAATCTCCTGTAATCTCAATATGTCTGAACTAAAGAGAATGCTTTAAATACAAAAAAAAGGCCAGGCTAAAAAAAATAAAATCACCCAAAATACTTTATGGTGGTGTTGGGCTGAGCATCAACCTTCAGGAAGCAAATAAAAAAGGAACGTCTGGCACAAAAACAACACTGCTCACCACCAAAAGAACACCATACCGACAGGAAATTCAGTGGTGGCAGCATCATGCTGCGGGGTCGAGTTAGATAAAGAGTTTCAATGGGGATGAAATCATTTCAAATACCAGAATTTTTTTTTCCAAACCCTTCAGGAGTGAGCAAAAAAGCTGAAGCTGTATTTTATTTTTCCGCCTCAAATTAAGTCTAAGCAGAAAAATTAACAAAATTCTTCCTTAAATTATTTTAAAATCCTCATTAACTTTTTTGTTTTTTCAATCACTTTGCTACTATTTTCCAAACTCTGATGTTATTTTCCAAAACTCACAACCAATGATCAAAATGCAAATTTTTTTTAAAAGTAGGCCTGCACTGATACAGATACTGGTATCAGGGCCGATACCGTTCTTATGTACTGTATTGGTATCGGTAAAAGTTAACCAATACCATGAACCGATACTTAAAAAAATGTAGTAACTGCAATAATTTCACACAAAAATTATTTTTCACTTGAAATTGTACTTTTTTCTAATTTACCATAATTTGTTGTATCAGGCAGAGAAGAAAATTAAACCTGTCTTCCAATTTATTCCATTTTTGTGTGTGCCAGAAGTATCGGCATTGGTACCTGGCATGGCAAGTACTCAGATCCAAGTATCAGTATTGTATCAGTCTGAAAAAGTGGTATTGTTTCATCCCTAGTGCCTTTTCCTCATGGCACATGGTTCATGTAATTCAGTACTGTTTGCACGGCATGAACCTCAGATTTCTGTATCGTAACCAAAAAAAGTGGATCGGTTCATTCCTATTTAAAATTAATAACCCTTTTATCAATTGCTTTGATACAAAACACATAAAACTTAGATCATTTGTTCATTCAACAAAAATCACCTTTTCAATTTGACACTTAATATCAAAATTCTACTATTCCAAAAGGCAATACACACATTACATTTCAATTGAGTGTCTATTAATTTCCTTACAATGATCTATTGATACAACTGCACAAAATGATAAGTAACTTTTGCATTACTCTTAATGCATAGTGGTAGGAAAACAGACAAACCATTCCAAGTTTAAATCACAAAAGTTTCAAGATACTGCTACTAAAGCAACACTGCTATTATAGCATTTCGTCATACTATTCCACATAATTTTTAGGGAAACAAAACAGTGAAAAACAAGTTGAAAGGGTGAAGGAATCGTGTAGATGACGGCGTTTTTTCACCTTGGTGATGTACTGAACAAAGTCTTTGCGGAAGGGGAGTCTGCAGCGTATGAACCACATGGCGATCACATGGTGTGCCAGGGATACGATATACTGGTTGAACCTGATGGGGATGAGAAGAGAGACTACAGCTCAGAAGGTGCCCTGCGCAGCTGACAAAATGCATAGAAACGTGTGGCGGCCCTAACTTTGAGGGGTTGGTGTAGGGCAGCGAGATGGCGAACACGCTGACATACTGCTCGGCCACAAAGTTGGCGTACAGATGGGGTAAGCGCACCAGAGCTGCAAAAACGCAGAGGAAGCCAAACATTAAACACATCGTCTGTGTCGCAGCTGAAACTTTAACTGCGCTTCAGGAATCCACAGGAAGTTTTGAGAATGAATCTAAAAGAGATCAGCTGTGGGAGCTCACTGGAGAGAAACTCGAGCATCGGAGATGCCATGGTAACGGTGGCAGAGATGTGGGTGAGTTTGACGATAAGAGCCGGGAGAAGCTTGATCATGATGTCTGGCATCTCCACTGTGCACATTGTAAGGGCCACCACACACTGTTTGGCGCAGCGATAAATGAGGCCAGTCTCGAGACACTGCACTAACTCTCTCTGCAGGAGGAAAAGGAAATTCAACTCAGCAAGGTTCAGTGTTGGGTGTAATTCAACATAAATCCGCTAATTTTTACCTGTCTGGATTGGTCCAGGTAGTTGTGGTAGGAGGTTATCGCTGTAAGAACGGGAACCACAGCCAGCTGAACATCCGTGCGGGAAGAACCCTCCGGCATCTTTTTCAACCGCTCCGAGATCTGACGATCCGTTACCTTTGCAGACGTGAAACAATACAGATCAATAAAGATTAGCACTTAACGGCCCGTTTGTGGACTGGTTAATGTGTGCGCGAACATGTGCTACCATGGCGCAGAGTGTGGAACAGAGCTGGTCCAAGCTGCATGACGAAGTGAGCAGCAGCACTTTGTACTGCAGCATCCAAGGCAGTTTGTCGAGAACAAGTTTCAGCACCTTCCAGTCGGTCTCCTGCAAGACAATTCAATAAAACCAAATCAGTCTCAAATGCTGCGACATGTCTGGCACACAAGAATAAAAACGTCTACGCCTCGTCGTTTCCCGAGCGGGTCACATTATCTGGGTAGAATAGACCGATTAGAGAAACTCCAGGTCGGTTTGATTCAAGTCGGACTTGATGCACACATGCATTTTAAAAGTCAGATGTCACTAGGAGTAAGGTAATAATTTGACTTTCTCTTGCTGCATTTAAACGCACTTTCTGATGACATTTACTCATCTGGAAAGAACTAAAAGTGCATTTTCAAGATAAGCACCACAGGTAGTTTCTATACCATGTTTTACTGCCCGCCCACAAACACGGGATCTGGTGTCCTGCAACTTTTAATTGTGTCTCTGGTCCAAAATATCTGAATCGAAGGGCTGAAAGATTATATGGGTATTTCATCAGGACAAGACGTCTAAACTCACCCTGCAACGATACCACTTTTTTTCTAACAGATACTTGGATTTGAGTACTTGCCAATACAATGCTTATACTTGAATTGGAAGACATGTTTTATTTTCTTCTCTGCTTGTTCCAACAAATGACGTTGAATTAAATAATAAAAGAAAGAAAAAAATGTACACAAAACTACATATTACAGTGAAAACCAAGAAAAATTCCTGGAAAAATACTGCAGTTTCAACATTTTAAGTCTCAGTTCATGGAATTAGTTATTTAAGGGATACCGACCCCAGTACATTAGAACGCTATCGGCCCCGATACCAGTGGATCTGAGGGTCCCCCCAACCCCAAAATGCATCAGTCTGTGTGTAATAAATTAATCGAATATAAAAGTCACACTTTTTGGATGCAATCACTAAAAGACATAAATTTTCATGATATTCTAATTTCAGGAGCAGCACCTGTACAATGAACTTGTGTAGTTTAGATAGGTCATGGTCTCACTCACATCAGAGTAAAATAATACATTTCTATAAATGTCAGAGGTATTTTGTTAAAAGTATATATTTTATTATCCAGGACGCTTGCAAGGACCCCTTGCAATACCACCACAGACCTCAGGTGGAGAAACACTGCTGTAGGACACTGGAGCCTCAGAGCTGGAATTTGAGACGCATGCTTTTTTTATAGCCAAATCCAACCTTTTTAAGGCTGAATGTAGTTTACGTTTACAAATATGTGTAAAAATCCTGTGAGTTCTATCTTCTTCGCTGTAAATGCATCCAGCCCCAATATCCTCGGCTGTGTTGTGTGATTGGTTAGTTTTAGGGTCTACCATCCTGAGGCACTGCAGCAGGACGTTGAAGGCAGGTGCGTAGGGAAGGTATGCGGAACGGATGGAGGCTGCTGAAGCAGGAGGAGCGGCGGCTGGAGCAGGACTGCCAGCAGGAGGCGATATAGAACCTGACGGCTTTTTATCACAAGCGCGTTTCTCCGGCTCCCTGAAACCCCCCCCCCCCAAAAAAAACGGTTTAGTCATTACCAGGCTGGCTCATGCAGGAGTGGCATCTTGTGTGTGTGTCTTTTTTTGTTTGTTTATTTTTACCCTGTGTCACAGTAGCAGTAAGGGCTGAACCTCATCACTCCGTCCTTGTTGGGAACCCCGACGCGATGCAGGGAGTCGGCACGCATCATCAGGAAGAAGTCAAACACCTGAACAATACAGTGGAAAATGAAAAAAAAAGTATACCAAAAGAAAGGAAATTATGCAAGTTAAAGATGAGTAGCAAAGTAAATGGTTTGGTTTTTACCTGTAGTCTAACAGCAGAAGCGATAGCTGAGCAGTATTTGTTCTTGTAATGAAGATGCAGGTGGCCGATGAGCAGCTCATAAACACGACTCGCATGGCTGGCTGGCAGGCTGTAAAGTTTGCTCTGTCGCAGGACAGAAAGATAGTTCCTTAACATCCGATTTTATAACATAAACACATTTCTGCAGAAGCGGACACATTACTACCAAATAAGTACCTGTAAGATTTCCAGCAGACCCAGTACAGCAGTCTTGACATCGTCCATGGGCGACTCAGCCGTGGGGTCTCTCTCGGAAACCTCCAGGGACCCAGAGCAAACCAGAGAGCGACTGGCCACCTGTACAGAAAAAACACAAACTTCAGCCTTACTCAGCGGTAAGAAACCGAATTGGTCTCAGGGGTCTGGTCTTTGTGCGCATTTACCCGCTCGATGATGTCAAGGAGGCTGGTGAAGTGATGCGTGTTGCAGCCCTCAGCGAGGTCCACCAGCAGCTGGGTGGCCTGTTTTCTGACCGCCAGATCCCGATCTTCAGCTATCCCACTGAGCTGGGGGATGACGACTTTTTCAATCAGCTCATCCTGAAAAAATAAAAATAAAAATAATGAAGAGCAGAAGCTTTTAGACAACATAAAAAAAGATTAATCTTTGCCACTCATCAAAAGTTTAAGCTTTAAATTGGAGAACAGCCCAGACGGGAAAGGCTTTTATTGGATCGGTGAACTAAATGTACAAACAATGCGGGCGTGTGTTTGTGTTCAAACCTCATAGAGCTGACGATTGGTGCTCAGAACAAAGGAGAGGATGTGAAGCACCTTGATCCTGATCCCACTGCGAATCTCGTTCCTTTCAAAGCGACACAGAGAGGACGCAGCAGAAATGTGATCCCAGCGATCAGAGAGAGGAGAAAATGCTGGACCGATAGCTGACAGAGTACATCCTACCTGAAGAACTTCTCCATGAGGCAGTGGAGGCTCTGAATCCAGCCGTCCTTTGCCGGCTGAATGGACTGAGCTCTGTATGAGACGAGGGTCAGCACCGAGGAATCCTGCCGCACGCAAGGTTAAAATGAGAACAGAAGCTGAACCCTGCAGGAGAGGATAAAATACAAAACCAGGAGAGGGTACGAACAGGCCTCTTGTCTGCACACTTCTCCACCAGGCTGAAGAACTTCTCTGTGGAGCCGTGGTAGCCGTTCTGCTCGTACAGCTCCTCCACTGTGGTCAGCAGCTCGTAAACGATGGCCTTCAGCTCTGCGCTGCCTATCGTCTGAGGCACACACACACGACAAACAGCATTAGAGCTTAGCTTCTCGAGACCGGTTTACTTCCATCTACTTTCTGCGCGTGTCGTGTTCTGCATGAACCTGGATCTGCTGCAACAGCCGCTCTATGATGCCCAGCAGGATGTCCCATGTGACTACCTGCAGCTCTTTGCCGTATTTCTTAATCAGTCTCGTGATGGAGAGGACGATTTCATAGGACACCACCTCGTTGGCACATGACATGGCCTGTAAGCAGAAGTCGGGCAGTTTCAACATCCACAGCCCCACGATTTATATCCAAACCCTGAATTATGTGAGCAATAAGCGATCTAGCTTAGGACTGAAGCAAAGATGCTTCGCTTTAATGTGCTGCTGCTGCTCACTGCCGATCAGCTGGCTTAAAGAAACCTACTACATTTTACCTTTTACTTTTAAGACAGACATCTGTTTCAATAAATTTCTGATCATTAAAAACAAGTTTAGTTATGATGCTGGAACAAAAGAAGCACTATATGTTATTCTTATGACGCTAGCACAGTTACAGAAATCCACAGGACAGCCTGACTATTATTACCTAGCTAATTAAAGTGTGTCATACCTGGGTTTATATATAAAGAATGAAATGGTGGAAATGTAAAGTAACATAAGCAATTCGCACTTTAAACAGTGCTATATTTAGTTGGTAACTGATATAATAAATAATATAAATATTTAAATAATGCAACTGAAATGATCGAGATTAAGATGATTGAGATGAAAGGGAAAAAAAAGAAATGATTGAGATAACGCTTCTAATTCAAATCTATTCTGCAGCTGTCTGTTGTAGCACCGAGTGAGACAGCAAATCTGAAAGGGAGCGCCTCTCCTCTCCTGTCGGTGGAAATGTCGTGGTCTTCAGTACGCAGAGTAAAAACCGGTGAACGAGTGGACACCCCCCGGCAAGGAAAAGCCAAAATCGTTCTGCGCATTCATCTTTGGAGGAAAATTCATGTCTGAGACATTAGTGTGAAGTCCGCAATTGGAAAATTCATATTGAGATGTATTTATATACAAGGGTTTTTATGAAATTTGAAGAACTTTAGGGAAATATAGTCTCGTGGAACAAAGCTCTAAATGTGCTTCTGTGTAAGCGTATATCGACGTGAATATGTACCTTGTAGAAAGATGGCAGAACCAGTGTTGGTGTGTTTTTCAGAGCAGGGAGTCTGTGAGCTCCCCACAGAGCCATTCCCACAAAGAACACAGCCCCTCTCAGCAGTGGAGCGTCTTCCATGTACACCCTGGTGGAGATTTTCGTTAGAAACACTCGTGAACTTCAACAACGTTCAACAGAATATTTATCTATACTCAAACAATACCTCTCCTCCATGATCCGGCACATAGTGTAAATAGCGCTGTGGCCAAGATGGGTCCCCAGAACTTTCCTCATCAGCTGATGAAATGCAGCAGCAAAGAAATACATGAGATACAGATTTTTTGAAATGCAAACAGGCGTGTATTTATCTAAGACGGTTCCCTTTTTCACACCTTCCAGCAGGATTCACAGAACTCCTTCACGTTAACCGTACGGCAGAGCGTTATAATGAAGACGGTGAGGGACTCTGAAGGCAGACAGTTGTAGCACACAACAGCATCCAGGACCTGAAGAGCCACCTACACATAAAAAAAAACAACCACAAAGTAGTGATTACAAAGCAATAACTTTGTGTTTATGTCGGGTGAAAAAGGAACCAAGCTGCAAAGACACAAAATGGCGAAGGAGAAACTATCACTACTTGCAGCAGCATAAAAACAAAAGATAGTTAGCTCCTTGTGTCAGAATACGTTTAATTTAAAGACTACTGATACTCAAGAATGCAGGGCGGAGTTTGGCTTATTTCGACAAGGTCTCGGGTCCTCGCTCTGGCATTCTGCACATTCTCTCTGGGTACTCTGGATTCCTCCCTCAATCCAAAACCATGACTGTTAGGTTCATTGATCTCTAAACTGCCCTCATGTATGCATATGAAGTCCACGCTTTGTTGACCTGTGACCTGATGACTGTTGGACATAGGCAGATGGAGGTGATAAGTGGATAAATTAATATTTCTACTCGTCGGAGTCTGTATTAAACAGCAGTTCAACAAATCTGCAAAACAGCCTGACATTTATTCTCTAAAATATCTCACCAAAATCTAAATAAATGTGTAAAAAATTGTGCTATTAATAGTTGTTAGTAAATTCATCTCCAGTCAAGTCTTTCTTTTCTCCAAAAACTTGGGACACAGCATTACTGTTTGTGTTTAATCTTTACATAAAAACAAACATTTAAATGAATACTGTATAATTCTTTAAAAACAATTCTACTTCCAAAATGTTTTGATATACTTCAAAACCCTCCTGTCCTGATCCGCAGATCCTTTTTTTAACTTCCATAAACGCTTCATATATTTGGTAAACATGCAAAATTGAGGAAAGTTCTTCTTTACAGACCGCTCTAGCCCTTCCCAAATCTGAGGCCGCATTCATGTTTCGGAGCAGTTATGAACTAGAACCGTCTGTACCAGTTTACGTCACCATAGAGACCTATTTAAAGAGGAAGATTTTTTTTACCTGCAACTTTAAAGTCATGATCTCCTCTTGCCTAGCGATAACAGAGTCATCTATCAGTCTCTTAGAATTTGATCCCAATTCAGGAAACGTTTTGGTCTCCAGTCTTTGTAACTTTGCAGACCAGTAGCAACAAATCCCTTATTTGTTCCATCAATGACCGATAGTGCTTTTTGCATCTGGCACAGAAAAGGTTTCAAATCGTTTGTGGATTTATATTTATATAGACAGAAAATCTGCAAATTATTCTCAACTATCTACCATATTTGACCTGGTTTTCTCCTATTTTTTACCGTTTCTTTACAGTTCAGACACTATGTGCAGACCATGATCGTGCAATTTTCAATCTCAAACCTCCAGATAATCCATTCAACAGTTTTCTAGGGGTCAATCAAACCTCGATGGGTGAAATATCAAGTCTGTACCAATTAAATTCAGACCTACGATGTTCTTCAATAGGTGCCATCAGATCTAAATGGGAACAAGACCTCAATCTTCACCTTACCGATGATCTATGGGATTTTATCCTGGAAAAAATTCACGCTACATCAATGTGTGCCCGACATGCTCCATTCAGTTTAACAAAGTGGTCCCAAAAAATGTTTCTACTGGGCCCCCATTTGGTTTATAAGGACATGTTTATGACATTACTTTTATTCCTTTATTTCTAAATTATCTGTGTGTACAAGATTCAATCTCAAAAGGTTTGTTTTTGAATGTAAAAAAATGTTTGAAATACTTTTCTGCTCAAATTAATAAAAAATAAAAAAGTGCTTTAAAAACATAAAACATTACCAGAGGAAAGAAATAACTAATGTAAAGGGTTGTTTTTCAAAACAGACCTTTCATTTATCACAGCTTGTCAGTACATGCTGTGATATCACTTTATTAGACAGGTCCACCTTTCCATCCAAAGCGGAAGGTAATGTAGATTTCCCAAAGACAGCTTATGAACCTATAATCATATCAAGCCAATACACCAATGATAATATAATCAAATGTCCTTTAAGCACACACCCACACATGCTGCTGCACAACAATCTGCAGATTGGCTGGTTAGGAAGACCTGATGTGGCGCAGGTTGAATTATTAACAGGTTGGTATTCAGTGCATATATTGCATTAACATTTTTTTGTTAATCCTATGAATCAATCGACCCACATTAATTTTAGACAGCCCTAACTATTAGCAGTTTGTTTGCAAAAATATAAGTCATTTTAGCCTTTTCTGGTGATATAGGGAATCGCTCTTGGCTGATGGCATGCCCAGATTCCATAAAGCTTGACATCTCCCCAAAAGACGAACTATAGCAGCGAAATATGTGTAGCTTTTCTGTCTGGTTATTACCGTTTATGACAGAACCGGTGAACAAGAAGGCAGGCAGAGTTATAACTAGAGGTAGTTTAGTGCAGTAGTACCAACACGTACTGCTCCTACCCTTCATTAGCTAACTTCTGGAACTCTGTTTTTTATGCAAAGTCTGAAGTCCTGCAGCATCAAATTAACCCTTATGCATTATGTGCCACTTTTGGAACTGCCCTGAACCTAGACCGGACAAACTCCAGACTTGGACTGTTAAATTGTTCATTTTTACTGTTAAGCCATTCAACTCAAGTGGAAAAAACTCAGCTTGGGTAAAAGACATAATGTCCCACATGGCTTTAAAAAAAAAAAAACTAAACAAAAAACGATACACACATTTGAGGATCCACCAACAAATTTCAAATTCAAACTTATCTTAACCAAAAATACACCAGACACAGACCTATGGTTTATTAAAGGGGATTTTCTAATGTAAACTTCTGTCTGTTTAGCTTGTTGTGGCATTTTGAGTTCAGGTGAATAAGCAGTAAATGCGATAAAATGCCACTGTAAGTGCTTTTTACCTTGTTTTAAGAGATGTCCGTCTGATGACAGAATTGGAATTATATTATATCAGATGTTAATCAGAACTCAAGTAGCCTATTTACCAAATACATTTTACTCTTACTAGAGTAATTTTTAAACGCTACTTTTTTACTTCTGCTTGAGTAAAAATATGTTGAAGTAGTTCTACTCTTTTTGAGTACAACTTTAGGGTACTCTACCCACCTCTGACAGTATGTGGCATTTAAACACTATTGAGTAAAAATACTTTGAAAGAAAGAAGTTTGCCATGATGACAGCCACCAACCTCTATATCAGTGGATGATGTTGTCCTGTTGCACAGAAGACAGATTTTCCTGCAGAAAGAACATAAAGTTAATCAGGTTTTCTAAATGCAAAATACTCGCTAGGATGCAACAAACAATGGGGAAAAAACACACTTATATAGAAATAGAGCTGACAAAAAGATGACTTTTACTGAAAAAAAAAAAAACTCAGTCTACCGAGTATGTAAAAAGCCACTGAAGCCCCTCCTACAACTTACTGGACCATGATGGAGACATTCTGATCCAGATAGCAGCTGTTGTACTTGACCAGATTCACCAGAACATGGAGAAAGTCCGAGGTAAGCCCTATGTCCATCCACAGGAGGACGAAGCGCGCTGAGAGAGAGGAGATCGAGACTTAGTAAGTGACTGTGGAAACGAGCAGTGAAGAAGTGAATCATTAGTACTGATGTGTTACGTCAGAAGATGCGAAACAAAAACTGTTAACGCTCTCAATGTGAAAAATAGCTGATAATAGCTGTTATTTATATATGATGGATTTTGACACGTGACATTTCCATGTATAGATAGCTAGTTTATTTTCTAGTTTATTTTTTCTTCTGCCCCGTTTTGTTAAGATTTTATTTTCAAAGTTCAATTAGGATTAGCGGATGTTAAATTATCACGTTAACTGTGATTATTTAATCACAGCAATATTTAGTGTGCATATTTTTTTATACTGTTAATCTCTTTTTGAATGATTAACTTTACGACCCCTGCATGTGAGTTGCCTTTAAATAAAAAATGTTTTAAGTTTAAAGTTTTTCATGCTTTGGGCTTCTTGTAATTGATTGTCAGAGGTGACCGACACACTGAAGTAGGCATCGATTGGCCCGCTTATCATCAGCTGAGGGCACGGTGAGGAGAAGCCGTGAGTTGCAGGCAGCGTTGCAAACTTAGCGACTTCGATGCTATATTTAGTGAGATTTTAAACCCCTCTAAAGACTCTTTTTTTAGAAAAATTAGTAGCGACATTTCTAGCGACTTTCTATCGAGTTGTTTTAGACTCTGACATGAAGTGCGTATCTTTATTTCTCTTCTCACTGAGCAGCAGTGCTGCCATGGGCTCTTCTCTTCTGCCAGAGCGCTCCCAGCTCCCACCCACCTGCGCAGCTCCAGTTGGAGTCAGAGCAGATATTTACCCCACTCAGACCAGAATGCTAATGAATCGCGCATAATCGGAGCTGAAGGTCGCAAGCAGCACTTGGGACTAGTCTCAAAAACAGCGGAATCTAAATGGCTGGGACTGCATCTGTTACATTACATGAATTAACTACAAGATAAAAAGAATTAATCGCTTAGTTTTTTATCTCTTGACAGCACTAATTAGGACAGCAAAATACGACATTGAGGCCCAAAAATAAAGTCTTTGTTTTCATTTTTATTTTTATTTTACCTATGTCTTCCTCCAGGTATGTGATGTCCTTCCCATTTTCGGTTAGAGCCTTGAACACTTCCAGTCTTTCTGAAAGGTCCTCGTTGGAAGGTTGGTAGTCTCTGATCACCTTAAAAAAGTACGCCCTCAAAGGACCGAGCCACTCACCCTTTAACAAAAACAACACATCACAGACCCTTCGATTAGTCTATTCTGGACACACTGGTAGAAAAAACTGACATTTTCTAGGATTTAATATCAGATACTTTTAAAGATATTGTTACATTTTGTGTGCTTAATATCAGAGTCTCGACTGGCCATTATTGGTTGATCCTTCTGGTTGTAACTGTGTTTTAAGTGTGTGTACAGATTAGAAATTGAAGGACTGTGTCTGGTTGTCAGACAGTATGAGAAGAAACTGTTTTAGTCTTTATAAATGTCTGAAGAAGACCTCTGGGGAGTCTGTAACCTGCTATAGTAAAAAAAAGAAGCCCCTAGTCAAGTCTTGTTTTTTCAGCTTTTGCTTTTCACTTAGTGTGCGTTCACACAAGCCCTGTTAAGTCCATTTTATTCAAGCTCTTAATTAATTTACCCAGAAAGTCAGGGTTATTTGAGGAGAACTCCGATGCAGGCCAAAAAAGCGAACTCTGGTCCACCTAGAAACCATGGTCTCTGGGTGGTTAAAGTGAATTCTGGTGTAGCATGTGAATGCCAGCCCAGGAGGACCCACCAAAAGCAGGACGCGGTCTATACAAAGAAGCAGCAGAGCTCCATATTTACCGCCTCACCCACAGTAACGCTGCCGAGGAGGTAAACGTGTTGCTCAAAAGGTTTGCTTCCGGTGAGAAACCACCTTAGTGGCAACAAGGTGAAAGATGGAGTGATAACTTTTTCTTTCCCAAAAAACAAGCTAAGTGGGATAAATTAATAAAAATCGACAGAGGAAGAGAGGATTCCTCTTCACCCACCAAATTCTTCCATTTCTCTGTTCGATACACTGCTTACAACAACTGTAAAGCACCTACTACACAGAGTTTGACTTGAAACCTACACAGAAAGACCCCAGGAGCTTCTTAAAGCAAAGGTGCAACAAACTCCACCACTGTGCAGCTCTCAGTGGATCGGGTTTAAAAAGTTGAGGCTGACAATCACAGGATGCCGTAGGGTGTTCGTTTAGTAGAAAGGAGAGATTTTCAGCGGTTTCCATTATCTGCTTTGGCACAACAGCTATTAAGTCACTAGTATGATATATTCTGGTACTATTTTAACTAAAGAAGAAATGACTAAATCTATCTAAATGCTTATTTTGATTAAATATTTTTGTCACAAGCGGTAAGTCCTTAGTGCTTTGGATTACGGGCCAACTAGACTTGTCGTGAACCACCTTTAAAAGCCTGGGTAGGGTGTGTGTCCATTTCGAGACAATATATTTCTTCATTTCGTCCTCCCCACTAAACAAATCACTAATCACACTTTTATCACATGACCTTGAATTTGAGCTGGAGACTTTACTACTAATACTGCCCAAATTTCAGCTCTCTGCTGTGACGCCATTATGCTTTGGAACCACGCTCTGCTCTACTCATTCTAAGTTTGTTTGTTTTAGGATTTTGTGTGGACTTCAGACATGGAAAGAAAAAAAATATTACAGTGCTCCTTAAATGCTAAGGTTTTTAGCAGGGTGACTCGTGTGGCGGCCTGTACCTGTCCTTGTATGATGGCCCTGAGAAGTTGCAGGACGGCATGTCTGGCCTCTGACGGCTGCTCTGGGGACAGCATGTCCTCCACGGCTTTCCACACAGCCTCCACTGCATTCTGAATGAGTCACAATCACAGGTTAAATGGAAGATTAGACATGTTACTGTTGCCACCCAAAAAAAAAAAAAAAGGAAACTCAAGTTGCTCACCTCTTCAAATTTTTTGATTTTTGCAAGGTCGCAGATTTGGTTCATGACCCGGATGCGATTGCTGAGGCCACAATCTGGATGGAGTTCCTGCGAAACACAACGAAAACAAAAGGTGACGTGTAAAATATCGTGGGAAGAAATATGATGGATTTCAGACAATAATTAACACTTAGGCCTAGGTTCTATAAATAACATAAAACATGCATCACAAACAAAATGTTTTTAAACCGGGTTCAGAAAATCCATGAGGTAATCCATCTGAAATGACCACACGGAGAAAAAATTTTAATTTGTTGAGATTCCACCAACACAGGCTTCCTATTCCACCAGAGTCAGCGTATTTAAAGTAGGGCTGAACGATTTTGGAAAATAATCAAATTTCTATTTTTTTTCTTCAGTATTGCGATTGCGATTTAATTTGCAATTATTTTTTATGGAGTTTTTCTCATGTATGTTTTAACTAATATAAGTAAGAAAAACAATGTGTAGAACTATAAAAACGTCCGATTCTTACATAATTTATTCTAGTCTATAGGCTTGATTTATTTTAAGAGAACATAGCTTCCCATCACCAGTGTGTGAATGTGTGCGTGGATGACTGAATGTAGTTTAAAGCCCAGTTTATGCTTCTCCGACCGCAAATCTGCACTCAGACTCAGACGTACTGACGGAGATGTTTTCTGTTTATAGTACTCAGCTCTTTCACTCCATTCTCTATGGTTTTGCTCGACCAGGAGCAAAACCATGACCAAGTTTTCATGGCATCTCTGCCTACTATCACACAGCGCAGTTTCTGTTTTTTCTAGGCTTGTGAACGCATTTCAGAACAGAAAGTAAGTTTTGATTAAGCTGTAAAGCTTTTTACTAGAGGTGCAGCTCATAGAATACTCTAAAAACACATGAAAACAAACACAGCAGCCGTTTTTTGTTGTTTTCCTACACCTCCTTGTGTTCAAAATCGCCAAAGGAACAGATTAGATAAATGATCCTTTCAATATAAACCATATAGTGGCCAAACACTGCATTAACTACTGATTACAGCGACTATAGAGCCCTGTTCTGGTGATGCGATCTCTGGCTGTTACTATAACTGACCAATCAGATGCATACGCTCCCCGTCGACGGATAGTTACAATTTGGGCCTCTACTCCGTGCGTCCTTGCATAGGTAACGAGAGCCCTTGCGTTGACAGATAATGGTGTTGCGTCAATCCGTCTCCTTCAAAACGCAGAAGCATAAACTAGGCTTAAAGCGCTTTGGGGTCTGTAGGGACTAAGTAAAGCACTATACAAACACAGGCCACTTACCATTTAGCATAAAGGCAAATGAAGAGTGCCTGAATAGAAACAAGATTATTTATCTACTTAAATCACCACCTTCAATGTGATGTTCAACCCAAACAGCGTTTTTTCCCCTGCAGATCCCAGCTAACAAGCCCCTCTCCAGGCCAGCTGCAATATTTTCCCTTCTGGGGTTATCTGGTCATTGGCATTTTAGCCATGCAACTCTCATATATGGTGCTGTGATGTTTTTTAGGTGTTGATAAAGGTTCGTAGTGTACATCGTGAGGTAGCAACATAATAATTTGTATAATACCTGGTGTTATGCAGCGTCATCGTTTTTATAGCTAATATAATTTTCCATGTACTATTCCTCTTTGGTACCAAATGTTGAGCAGCGTTGGCTTCTGTCAAGCTTTAGATCATTTTATAACAAGTTAAAGCCCAAGCCTTTCCTTCTTTCCCTGCATTGTTTGAGCTGCTCACAAGTCATGTGACTTTCCCAGATCTCATGTTCATGACCAGTCAAATTGCAGCCTTTGTGATTAGGAAATCGTATTTAGTCATATTGCGATATTATTCCATATCCAACTAACTGTTCAACCCTAATTTGAAGCTGCATTTAAGGTAGACGCTCTCGACAGCAGAGTCTCAGATGGAGGTGGAGTACATTGGCGAAAGGACCGGAACAGAGGCAGCACAGACGTTCAGAAATACAGTCCTGCTCACCTTTATAATGTCGGCTGTGATTATAAACTCCGGCAGCTTCGAATCACACGGCTTGTTTTGCTGCCGTTGCGTTCCGATCCCGAAGATCCCCTTCACTTTTTCCTTGAGCGTCTCTTTGCCTTGTTGCTTGTTCATTGTGAAAGACTTTTAAAGCTTCCTCTGATGGCTTCCTGAAGCAGAGAGACAGATGTCGTTTCTCAAATATTTCTGATTTTTCTCTTCAGACATTGTTTTTCGAACAGATAGCAGTAACAGGTTGTAAAGCCTAAATTGTCTGCATCATACCTGCACTCAAAAGATAAATTTAGGAGTAATATAAAAAATTTAAGTCAGTGGGAAAATGCAACATATTTAGTTCTTTGTAAATCAATGACACATACTGGGATGTAGAAAACTGTTTATTTAACTTGAATTTACCAAATTTTGCTATGTAGAAACCCCAAACTTCAATATATTTTACTGAGATTTCATGCCATATATCAGCAAAGTAATGCACAACCTTGAAGCTATATTTTTGTGCAGCTCCATTGAATCGACACTTTAGCAGGAATTATAGCTGCAAATCCTTTGGGTAATATCCCTCTCAGCTTTGCCCATGCATCTTTGCTCAGTCGTCTTTGCAGAATTGTGGAGCTCACTCAGGCTCGGCGGCTCCCTTTTTATGGTCAAAGTCCTGCTGGAGAGTGAACCTTTGCTGTTACACCAGTCTCAAGACTTTTGCAGGCTACAACTGTCCCCAACCCCCATGATTTCCCTGGCATGATGTTGGTGTTTGTAGGCTGAAATTAATCCACATGCTTGCTGACTCCATTACAAGACTTGTTGCAACAGGACTTCGTAAGGAATCCCTCTTGCCACTTCTGTATAAAAGCCTCCAACGTTGATCTCTGTAGCTCCTCCGGAGCCTCCTGAGTAGTTATTCCATTCATTTTGAGATGATGCATAGAGCAGGGCTTCAAGAGCTCTCCAAAGCATGGCATACTGTTTGAAGCCCTAGGCCTGGTGCAAACAACTGTAACCCTGACACATCTTGCATTTTCTTGCATCCAAGGCCTTCAGAAAAAGGCCGGATTTACACAGAGATTAAATTATACAGATGAAAATGACTAATTAGGTGATGTGTAAAGGCCAGCGGGTGCGCTGGAATGCATGTAGGCTATCAGTCACAGTTATTGGTTAAAAAAATAAAAATAAAAAGTGTTTCTTTCCCCTTCAGAGTTATGCACTAGTTTATCTTAGTGCATCTCGTAAAATTCTAATTAAAAAATACTGTATGGCTGTAAAGGTGACAAAATGAAAAGTAGTTCAAGCGGCGTGAAAACTATTAGAAAGCTGGTATCACTGCAACGACCAGGATTTGTTTCATCGTGTGTAGCTACGTAAACTCACACGTCGCTTTCCGTAAACAGTTTAATGTTGACTGGGAGAGCGGCTTAAGCAGCCTGTAAATGTGTAAACCCAGGAGCTGCTTTTAGCAGTTTTATGGTCATGTGGACATGACAGAGGGGAGGGGAGGGAGCAGTCAGACAGACAACGGCTGTTCTGTTTCAGTCCAACAACAACATCTGTGCCAGGTGTCCTCCTGCCACTGGAAGTCATGACTGTAAGGACGCCATAAACAATGCGCCATCATAAGAAACGCACAATCAGACACTCACCATGACGCGACTGAAGCCTCTGCAACGCTTTACATTGCCTCACACAGGCTAAGGTTGCTATGTTATTGGAGATTTATTTAGTTAAACTAGATAGCGACCCCTCCTGGCCCCTTTTTTCTCTCACCTTACGGAAACGGAGTTGTGTTCTTCTTCATTTATCCAAGGCTTCGCCCCTTCAAAGCCAACAAGGCCGTCTGTGTGTGTTGCGCATTCGTACAACTAACTATATGCAGCCGAAATCTTGTTCTCCAATCCTCCACTCCCCAACCGGATGACATGCAAACACTCAAACAGCGACACTTCCTGTGAAAACATGTTGGCCGCGCTGCTTCATGGGAAGTGAAGTTCTAGGAAAGTTGCAGCCTTTTTTTTTTCGATTGATGGACTAGCTTTGATTGTGAGGGGAAATGCTTTCAAAAATGGTAAGCAACGTTTCTGGCGCTGCAAATAATTTAATGAGTAATGAAACCTAAAACTTTTCCAGGTTTTAGCCGAATAGCTAGCTAAACCATGCTAACGCCGCTGAAGTTGGCTTCTTAATGACCCATTGCCTCTTTTTGGCCGGCTTTATGGCAAGCTCTTTGCATATTTACTTGATCACAGTCTGAGCATTTTCGCATGCATGTAATTTGCTGGTCAGCAGGTCAGGATTGTACGTTTCATCTCGCAAAAATTCAAAATACATAAATAATTGTGAGGAAAAAAATACAAAATGTATTTATTTCCTTGTTTATTTTATCGTTTATTTATTTATTTAAATGATTTATTTTGTCATCTGTTCACGTATTTATTTCCTAATTAATTTATTTCAGAAAGAAAGGCAATAAAAAGTCCAATTGTTTGAGAGGGACCCAACTGAAGTTACAATGGATAACAAGGGCGCCGCCATGTATCCAATCCATGTCGGATTTCCCAAGCGGAAACCGCCATAAAGCAAAGAATAAAGAGGAGTCCCAAGGAGAGGTTTCTTTTTCATGTTATCGATTTATTGCTTATTCGGCGTCCATACTGAATTGTTTCTTTCCCAACAAGTTTATCAAACAGAGTGCAAGTATACAACATAAAGTAACAAGAACAAACAGCCAGGGGGGTAGTAATACAAATGCATGCAAAGATTCACAAATAATGATTGTTTTGAGAGCCTTTTTGCTCTCTGTGATGTTAATTTTATGTATAAATCTACCTTTTTAGTCCATACCGAATTGTACCCGTTAAAAAGGAATTCCCAACTTTCCATATATTTATTTCAACATTTAGGAGCGATTTTATCCATAAAAGTTAAGACTACAGCTTAGTAAATGCCTGCGCCTTTTTCGGCCATGCTAGCTGTATGAAGGAACTCTTGAATAGTTTCAGGTCTTTAGAAAATTTGTTATTCTAAACATCCAAGAGCAAAGACACTGGAACTATAGAAAAATGTATTGCTATTATTATTAAATATTTTATTATCTTTATTTGCAATAATAAATATTTTAAAAACATCAAGGGAGACTGAAGCCTCGTACTTATGGAATTATTCTATGACATCATACATGTAGACAGCACTGTTAAACACTCATTTATACAGGTTATCAGCAAAAAAAAGTTGATTTTGGGGTGAGTTACACTTTAACGTTTGTTTTAAATTATAATAGAATTTGGGGAATGCAGTTTTTTTAATCTGTGCATTAGCACTAAAATGTTGTATACTCTCATATTATTGGTCTTTTGTAAGATGTAACTATTTGGGGGAAAAACCTTATCGTTTTAGAAAACAGAAGAACAGCAGCCACTCCCCCAATGAGCGGAGAGACTACAATCCTGAGACCAACTTCATCACCTGCCCAGTGCGATGCTTCGTAATGTCCGCTGTGGGATGAGACTGTGTTATGGAGCTCAGTGTTTGAAAATGAGCTCTCCGTATTTCACGCAAAGCAGCTCTGTTCTCACCCGGAGCAGAAGTCACGGTGCGGACAGGGGTCCTGTGAGCTTGAGGTCCAAACTCTCCAGCAGACAGAAGGATGTGGACACAGTGTCTGCATTGAGAGTGAAGGTGGAGGCGGAGGAGGCGAGAGTATCTGAGTTGAAGCCCTCTTTGACCCATTCATCCACTGGTATGTCCACGGCAGGCACAAATACACTGTTATTATAAATCTGAGGAAACGAGCTCATACTTTACATAAGGTTGTTTGCGCATGCGTAAACTATAAGGAGGCCTCTGTCCGTGGTACAGCTGCCAGAAAGCCCAGGAATATCCAGTTCTGGACATGATGAAAGCATTGTAGTTCCTAGCAAAACCAAAACAGTTTCATCTTTATTCAAGGAAACATGACATGCCACTTATCTTGATTATAAAACAGGATTTTGTAAAACACATACAGATCTTTGCAAATTCAGTCATACTCTCTTGGACTTGAGCGTATATTTTTGCAGAAGGGAAAGGAGCCCATCTGAATCGGTACCTCGGAGAGCCAGCCCTCCCTGCTTTTTTTTTTACAAATGTAATAATAAACTTTATTAGTAGTTTGTTTTTCCATACAGAATACTAAAATTAAATAAAAAATTGCCAGGGGTTTGTCAGAAAAGAAAGTATTACGGTTCTTTTATACATTTACAAAGAAAGTTATCCAGGTCATATCAAGGCTGACAAGATGTCAAGTTTTAGCAGCTTTAAGATTTTGTGAGGAAGATAAAGTGTTCAGATAAAGTTTCAACCCTCCCTGCAGTTGCAGTCTGCAATTAATTTAGACTATACGTCTGTGTCAGCGTTTCACATCTGGAGACAGAGGTTGTTGCCTCATAGATCTGCCATATTGAAAGGAGATGGCATCTGTAAACATTGAATTTTTAAATCTTGTAACAAATTCTCAGTTGGATGGATAGGATCTCTGCATTAGTCTCAAGTCTTTTACAGCCTCCAACATGTTATCTTCCAGGGTGTGCAGCTTCTCCATGGACCTCTTGTCTGCTTCTCTGATTAAAACTGTCCTTGTCCTGCCTCTCGGTATTCATGGTTCTTTTGTTGTTGTGCCAAACTCTTTTTCATTTTCAGATGATGGACTGAGCGGAGAGATGTTCAAAGCTTGGGATATTGTTTTATTACCCCCAACTCTGCATTAAATGTCCCAACAAATGACTCAAATGACAATTTATTTAATTAAAAATAACAGAGTTTACCATGTTGCAGGTACAAATTACCACTAGAGTTCACCTTGTGCAGCAGTCAGTTATGTACTACTAGGTCACAAGGCAGATCTGTAAGTCATGAGATGAGCAGATCACCCGCTTTTCAAGGTTCCTCATTTCTGTGGGTCTCTTTCCTCACAAATAACCAACGTGATAAAGCTAATGGAAGTGTCGATAAATCAGCGTTCTGCGTTTTATTGAAAGGTTTCCCTAATTTGATTATGTGTGAGGTTTGTCCCCGGAACAAACCACCTAATATAATTTTATATTTTCTATTATTGGAGTTCTGTTTGCTTTCCAGCACATCACATCCAGCTCAACTAAGAGTGGCAACGGCTGGGAAAAATTAGTTAATCGTTACCTACATGCTTACCACTTGTTTTCCTTATATATTTACTTACTTACTTACTTATTTGTTCATCTGCCTCTCCCATAGTGCATCTCATGGTGTTTTTTGTGTTCCCTTTATTTTTGCAAACTATATGTATTATATATCTAACCAGAATGTCCAAGACAGTTTGGAGATTCAAACTAGCAGCTTATTCTTATGTTTCTAACATTCAGTCACTGACATATTGACTGTATAATTGTGTTTTCTTTTCATTTAGACGGCTGCCGTGAGCGGCTCCAGCAGATCACCGAGCAGCCTCAGACTGAAGCTCCATCGCTGCCTCCTCACGGTCGCAGGAGAAGACCGGTCAAGGTGGAATACGACAGAGACAGCGAGCTTTCCCACGTGAAGACGGAGCGCTGGGAGCCTCCGGACTGGACGAAACAGTTGGGTTTTATCCGTGAGATGAGAAGCGGCCGAGACGCACCTGTGGATAACATGGGAGCGGAGAAATGCTATGACACAGAAGCTCCTGCACACGTAAGGGTGGGCTTCAAGTTTAAAATATAGGCTATTGCATCGATGGATTTAAACGCTTTTACCTTATCACAGGTGAGACGTTTCCAGGTGTTGGTGTCCCTCATGCTGTCCAGTCAGACAAAGGACCAGGTGACAGGAGCCGCTATGCAGAGGCTTCGAGCACATGGCTGCACTGTGGAGAATATAGTGGCCACTGATGATAAAAAGCTGGGAGAGCTCATCTATCCTGTCGGCTTCTGGAGGGTAAACGGCAACGACTTTCTCCGCTTGCTTCTTTTCTCCTGCTATAAATTAAACTGACCCTCCACCTCTCTAGAATAAGGTGAAGTTTCTGAAGCAGACGTCGGCCATGCTGATGACGGAGTTTGGGGGAGACATCCCAAAAAGCGTGGAGGGTCTGGTTCGTCTGCCGGGGGTCGGACCTAAGATGGCCCACCTGGCTATGGACATCGCCTGGGATCAAGTGTCTGGCATAGGTGTGTACCTGTATCTGAAGCATGCATAGATGTGCACACATCCAGCTGAATAAAACTGGCTTAAAGCCATGATTAGAACAACCTGGCTTTCTTATCTGCCCTGGCATAGTTGGACGCTGGTCTGCAGGTTGCAGCTTTGTGTCGTTGGAAACAGGTCATGCTGAAAAGAAAATATGTCTTTAGATAAACTGAAAATCCACGAAACCAATTCTAAGAAAATAATACCATGATAAAAAGGACACAGAATCTCTGTCAGTTCTAAAGGTCTAACCTGCAAATGTTCTGGGGTCTCATTTATGAAACTGCACAGATTCCGTACTAAAACTGTACTTAAGCTTAGCAAAATAATGCTACCCACCAGGGTTGGGCATCAGTTCTACGTTTGTTTGTTTTTTCAACCTGGACCTAATTTTTTAACAAATTTTATGTTGTTTTTCCTTTGCTCACCCTGAGAAGTTTGGAGCCAGTCTGAGCCGTTCAGCAGTATTTATATTCACTTCCTTCATCAGTTGACATCCATAGAACTGGAGTGCTCGGGACAAGTTTCGCTTGTAATAAGGTTTAATCTGCCCAAAAACGTTGTAATTTCAGAAGTGCTTCTTAATTCTCTTCTGGGCCAATTCAGACGTAATACACGTTTACACAGCAGCAGGACTGTTAAAGGGAAATTCCATATTTTTATTCAACAGTCCTGCTGCAGAATAAATGTGTATTATGTCCGAATTTTAGCTATTTTAGCTGTAAAAAAAGGGGCAAACTGTGTTAAGGTTTAACTGTGTAGCCTTACTGCCTACAAAAAGAAAGGTTCCGATCTATGATATATTGAGTACGCACAGCTGCACACAATTTCCGTTTTATATTCCCACTCTCCCTAGAAATGTGCTCAGGTGTTTTCGGATCATATCCCGCCTCCTACACATCCACTTTCTGCCATGAACGCTCACTGAGAAGTGCCTAGTGAACCTTCGGCATAGAGTTTAGCTGGCTGATAGAGGGCGTTTTATGGGTAACCACTGCAACCGAGAGGTGAAGAAAGCACAGTTCTACTGAGACTGAAGTCGAAGTGTTTATAGGTGCCATAGAAGCATGGCATAAAGTTTTATTTCAATCAATTAGTCAACATTTATCTAGAGGTTTCCTCACCTAAAAGGTGATGGAAGTGCTTCACTTTAATGGACAGAAATTTAGCTAGCAATTAAACAGAGTGTAACAACACATCAGGAGTAAAGAGAAAAAAAACAAAAGGGAACAATAAATATAAAACGGAATTGTGTGATTACTTCTTTTAGCAACAGTAAGATTGGAATAAAAGCAAATTAAACATATAAAAACTAAATTACAGAAGAACAGTGGAAGTTTCGGCATTCCTAGATACTGTATTGAAAGCCTGACTGAAAAGGTGCGTTTGATGTCTACTTTTAAAAAGTATTGTTGTGCTTGACATAAAAAATAATTTTGCAATCTCACCGGCTGCTATGTCAGCGTCCTCCGTGTCCAAAATGTGCGCAAGCAAGGTCCTTAGTGTGCCCAAAGCTGGCATATTGGTTTGTCTCGTTTATTTTCTATAAATCACAAACTTTTTGCAGAAAGCGACTTGTTCAATTTTCAGTTCCCGTTTTTGGCTCCCGTTTAGCAAGCTTTATAAAAGTTACCCCTGGTCCTTACCAACTTCTAAAAGTACTTCAATCTTACCTCAAATGCACAAAACCATTTCATAGATTGGAAAATGTAATTGTTTATAAGATTAAGATGTAGCCAAAGTCTGTTCTTGCTGCTTAGAACAGACTAGAAATAAGATTTAAACCAAAAAAAAGTGAAAACATTCAACCACAAAATTTAGAACATTGCATGACTTTCTTTAAGTAAACCTGTGAAAACCCTGTTTATGTTTCACGCCGACAGTGACTTACAGATCTCCGTATTTTACATATGAGAAACCCCGTTTTTTCATTGAAATATTGTGTTTGTAGAGTATTAAGAAGGTAAATACATCCATCCACTAACTGTTGCGCCAGAGTTGCAGATTGGACGTGATGGCAGACCATGGCAGATACAAACGGGTCCAACAGTACCATGAGACGCTGAACACACGCACACACTAATACCATAGGGCTCACTATTTAACCCAGTGAGAGAATTGTGTTTTTAGATTGTTGGAGGAAACTAGACTAGCTGTAAAGAACCCACGCATGCACTGGGAGAACATACCAACTTCATGCAGAAAGACCCAAGGGCATGATTTTGACCTGGGGCCTTCTTGCTGCAAACCATTCATGTTTGTTCTTCAAATCTTGAAATTCAAAATTTTCTATTTAATTCTAAGTTGAAAATGTTGCTTATTATTGCAAAAAAGTTTGGACAGCACTGCCAGTGATATTTTTTGTCCTTTTTTTATTGCTTCCAGACAAAGCAGCAGCAAGACTATTAACGATTATGATGGGTGACAATGATGATTCACGTTCTCTAAAGCACATCACATGATTCAGAGCTGTAGGAGTGTCGCGTGAGACTAGCTTCTGGTTTTCATCGGTGTTGATGATTTGTGTTCAGGAGTGGACACACATGTGCATCGCATCTCCAACAGGCTGGGCTGGCTCAAGAAACCAACCAAGAACCCAGAAGACACACGCAAGGCCCTGGAAGAGTGGTTACCAAGGTAATCCAGTCATATCCACGCTTCATCTTTTTGTTCTGCTTTCCTTGTATGTCTCCTTTCTTTCTTCTTGGTTACCTCCTTGATTTGTGATTCCTTTTCCTCTTCCCGATACCTTCGCTGTGTCCTCTCTTCTTTCTCCCTCCTCTTCCTTTTTTGTGTCCTTTTGTTCCTCAGGCCCTGTCTCATTTTTTTTATCCTTCAATCTTTCCTTCCTCTCCCTTGATCTACCTCCATTCCTTCCTTACTTACTTATGTCCTTCCTTACTCCCTGTTTCGGCCTATTGCAGGTTTCGCCTTACCTTCTGTAGAGATTTCTGACATTAATTGATGGTGAACTTCATCAACTCTTGAGCTACAAACTTAAATTACATTTTAAATATTCATCGTCGTTTGAAATTTATCAGGTGGCTACAAAAAAAATTTCATAAACAATTTGAATTTTTAGCTGGAAAAACGATGCCACTCTATCCTTTGCAGATGGTTATACTGCCCCCAGGTGGACAAAAAAAGCATAGCTAAAACTTACCTTAATGTGTATCTGTTGCAGAGAGCTGTGGAGCGAGATCAACTGGCTGCTGGTTGGTTTCGGACAGCAGGTCTGTCTTCCCATCAACCCGCTCTGCTCCATGTGTCTGAACCAGTACAGCTGTCCGTCGGCACACAAATGTTCTCCTGCGAAGAGACCCAAACCGGGATCACCACACTCTCCAGGTCCACCGCATGAATTTAAAGCTGAAAATAAATCAGAACAGGAAGGTTATGTCGGGAGTAAATCAGCAGCAAACCAGGAGCCAACCGTGTCCCACGTCAGGCAAAGAGGGCGGGTAAAAAATACGGTTAACTGCTGATTTTATTATTTTTTTATTTTGCATGTTGAACTGATTGCAGATGTTGGACAGAAAAACAGACTTGATGTTTTTAGACATATTTAACACGTGACCTTACTGTTAGTTTTTATCTGGTTTTGGGCCATATAAAGCAGTTTATGTTTAATAGAGGAAATATTTTTGTGTATTCATTTATTTTTCCAAATTAAATACATTTAGCCCTAAAGGTTTTGTTGTGTGGTGTTTGAATCTTTCCTGTTCTTTAAGTTTAAGTTGTTTTGAAGAATAATACAGTTATTTAAGAAGTCCTTTTTATTGAGCTGGGAATTTAAACCTAAGCTTATAGTATCTTGCACATTGCCTTTGGACAAATGCATTCAGATGTAGTGTCCTGCACAACAATCTTTGAATGAATATTTTTGTTTATGTTATCTATCAAATATTCCATATATGTTGCTCCACATTTGCAGTTTTCTGTACCTAAATACCAAATTTTCCCTGACTGGAGTAATTGATTTACCATTGACTCTGATTTTGATCCAATTAGACATGCATAAAAGTGTGTATCTGGAACATGCTGCAACCTGAATGAAAAAAACTTCACCAAAAACAAAAATGATCAATTACTGAACTAATGTATATTTATTTTCTCCCTGCATGTGGTGCTCAGCTCTAAAATATTTGTTTGGTTCCTAAAAATTTTTGATGAGTTAACTTGGTAAAAGCGGAGCAAATTTCAAGATTTAAAAATTAATTAAGAATTGTTTTTATCTTTTATTCAAAAAAAATATAAAAGACGTATAAAGAAGGCAAACCTATTCAATAAACTAAACTATTAAAACAGATCTACTTCAAAAACACTGATACAGCAGAAGAAATGCATGTATTTAAGACTAAAATATGATGGAGGCAGTTCAGATGTATGAAAATTATATAGTGAGCAGTAATAAGGTTAGTTACCAAAATTATACAGATGATACAGGGCTCTACATTACAATGCTACCAAGTGAGTATAAACCTATTCAAACTATGCAGAGAACAAATCAGTGCATGAATGTGCCATAACTTTCTCCACCTGAACAGAAATAAAACCGAATTAATTATCTTTGGGCCTAAAGAGGAACCATCAAGTGCACTCAGCTTCGATTAATCTAGCTAGAAACTACTGATCAGGCCTGAAATCTATGTGTAATAATAGACTCAGACCTGAACCTCCAGGGTCAGATAAAGCCTTTATATCACCTGAAGAACATTTCTTGGATTAAAGGACAGTCACAAAGGGACCTCGAAAAACTCAACCATGCATTATCTTTAGTCGGCTTTATAACTGCAACAGCGTCTTCACAGGTCTACCTAAAAAGTCAACCAGACAGCTGCAGATGATCCAGAACCCTGCTGCTAATGTCCTCACTAGAACCAGGAAAGTAGAACACATCAACCCAGTTCTAAAGTCATTACACTGGCTCCCTGTAGCTCAGAGAATAGACTTCAAAATACTCTTACTAGTGTATAAATCATTGCAACAAAATTCATTAAAGATCTATTGTCACTTTACCAACCTTCCAGACTTTTGCATCCCGAATCATGGAGAAGCAGTATTCAGTTTTCATGTTCCTCTAATCTGGAACAAACTTTCAGAAAACACAGAGTTCCTTCAAGTCAAGGCTTAAAATCCATCTGTTTAGAGCTGACTTTGAGCAATAATTACTGAAACATCATTAACTCTAGTCTGAATTGCAACTTTTTATAGTTTTCTTTCTTATTTTGCCACCCTAATGCATGATTTCAATTTCTGTTTTTTTTTATTGTATTACATTTTCTTTATCATGTACTGGCTTGCTACTGAAATGTGCTATACAAATAAACCTGAGTAATAAAATACTAATATACCAAGTGAAGCAAACAATACTGTATAATAATCAATCCTAGTACAGTGTTATTTTACACTTTCAAAACATGTTTTATAAATTGAATATGTTAAGGTTGGCAGGAAGAGCAATTATACATTCTGAGCCGATATTTTTTTGTTTTGTTTTTGATGTAAGTTTATGTATTTATTTATTTGAATTCTTGGAAAACAAAGGATTTAATGTTGAAGGATAGGGAAAGGAAAATAAATAAAATGTAATAGTATCAAGCAAAATCACACACATTTGTCACCTTTATCATAACCAGAAGAAATTATTTTCTGTTATTATGTTGTATTATTTCTCAGGTTTTTGACTCAGGATAAATGACTATGGACGTGTGACAGTACCACTATGCAGCCCAGAAGTTTCAAATCTCAGAGGTGTAAAAGTAGACCAGGAGTAAGTAGGAGATTCCTCACCATTAGAACAGAACAGCTTGAGAGAGATATCGGTCTTTTTTCTTCTTTTGTTTTTTAAATTTGATCAAGAACATTTTTAAATAAACTCTTACCTTCTGATTTAGAAATAACAATGACAGTTAAAGCTGCAAGAAACACAGTAGTCTGGATTTTGTCAAAGAAAACTTTAGGATTTATATTGTTTTTGAGTCTACAAATTATTAAAATCTCCTTTTATTATTTCATTTAAGCAACAGAAAAAGAAAAACATAAATGGTAGCTGCACGGGAGATCACTGTTATTTTCTCATTTTTAAGGGTTTGAAAGGTGTCTGTCTTCTTTGCGTGAGATTAGTCTATATGACCCAGTGTGGTAAGCAAACTAAAAGTAGGTCTTGAGTATTTCTACTCATTTGCAAAGATGCAAACATCTCGTCTTCCCCGCATCTGAGTCAAATCAAGGAAGGTGAGACGTTCTCAAGCATATATGATGAGCTCCGTGCTCACACACAACAATCACACGGAAACGCTTTTGTTTCAGGTACATTACACACCCTTTTCACGCACTCGCTCCGCTGGTGATCTGCAGCAGAGATAGGAAGCCAGAAGAACGATAAAGAATATTTGATTTCTCAGGTCACAGCCTGTCAGGTTTCAGCTGCACCGCGCACGGTAACTTTTGCTACAGGTGGAGCGGGGGCCACAACAAACCAGCCTATTCATTTACAGTAGCTGTTCTGCAGGCCTGCAGCGCGGTTGTCCTACGTCTCCAGGTGCGCGCTGTGGGGGATAGTGGCGTGTGTTCCTGACGCCTCCCCACTCTCACCGGGTCGCTCAGGAGGACACGCGCCGCTCTTACGAGGAGAATTAAGTGTTACGTGTGGAGCAGCTTTCTAATCTCTGATCTTTTGGATTATACTGATGGACGGGATTTAACGCGTCCATGTTTCCTTCGAGCGCTATTTTACGCACAATTTTGCGCGCTCGTATTTGCGCCCTAAAAATGGATTAATCCCCAAATTTATCCGTAATCTGCCATATTTTATTTGTATTATTTGGGTTTCTGTGGATTATTCCGGAATTCGCATGATGTTGATTAAGGACGATGAGGTTTTTGTCTCTGGAGCGTGTGGGGGCGCGTTGGATTAGGAGCCAGCAACTCCACAAAACTCTTGGAGCTTATCTACCTGTTTATTCCCGGGAGGCACTTTGATCCAATTGTTTCCGCTTCACGCACTGGGATGGAGAACGAGCTGAGACCCAGACTCTGCTTTCTGATCAAAGGACAGCGCGGATATGGTTTCCACCTGCACGGAGAGAAGAAAAAAGGCGGACAGTTCATCCGCACAGTGGAGCCTGGTTCCCCGGCCGACCAGGCCGGACTCCGACCTGGGGACCGACTGGTGGAGGTGAACGGAGAGAACGTGGAAAAAGAAACTCATCATCAAGTGAGTGGCTAATTACACACAGTGGTTAAAAACTATATAGAGAGGGATGAACCAGGAGAATAACAATGTGCTGTGTACCTGTTTAACTACTTTTTCTTACCTGCCTAAAGACGAGGGCGGCCCTAAATGGGTCAGTGTCAGTCTGTGTAATGGGAATCACAGCTTGTCTTTGTCAGAACACAAAAGAGTAGTGTGCCAGCAGGAGCCGAGTGAGCCAAATACCATATTAATCATTTTAAACCAGCTCCAGGCCCGAAATTTAAGCGGACTCTGCGGATGCGCGAAATTTCAAGCGACGCAGACCGTATCGCCAAGTGCAAAGACTGAGGCGGACAGTTTGTGCGCATTCTTTTTAATAATCACAAATATTAATGTATTAAGTAAATTAAATAAAAAACTAAAGCTCATGTTTGGCTCTATTAATATTTTCCCTTGCAGATTTCCTCACGTTTTGCCTTCTTGTCACACTGAAACGTTTCAGATCTTCAAAAAAAATATGAATATCAGACAAAGATAACCTAAGTAACTGCATAAATCAGTTTTTTAAAAACTGATTTTATTTATGAAGAGAAGGAAGCTTTTTCATCCATCCATGGGAAAATAATATTTCTCTTCAAAGGCAAATCATAATTTAATTAATCAGGCTTACAAACTTTGGTTCAATGGAATCAAGTAATGGCTTTAACATGAATTAGGCTAATACATCTCAGAAGGCACCATGTGTTGATATAAAAGCCATTTCTATGGGTTAGACAGCATTGAGCCTCTCTTCACAAAAGGAGAAAACATGGAACCTCTGTGAACCTTAGGCCTGGTTAGACCGATTGTCCCACATGCGCCGATTATCAGGATGGCTCTTAAAATAATCCTAACAGATATTCCTACCATGTGTGGTGTCTTGCAAGGAGAAACAAGTTTGGAGCCAGTTGAATGCAGCGTGTGGCCAATCAGAAAGTGAGGTGACAGGCAGCGATGCACCCTTGAATCATTTATTATTATTTTTAAGTGTTGGCTCACTTGACCGGCGTCCAAAAATTCATAGAAACGGAGATCAGTCAGAGCAAAGTCTATAACGTTTTCTAGTGGAAAAAATTTTAATAATTAAACTCCATATCTTTGTATAATAGAATCAAAATCAGCTTTAATGGCCAAGTATGACACATACAAGGAATTTGCAGATACAGTCCAACCTGTAATAGAACTCCTGCTCCTGCACTGTCTGTTCCTTTATCTAAAACCAGGATTTTATTTATTTTTCTCTCTAAACTCGTCCACAAGCTATTGCCAGTGTCTCATCCTCGGCAGCCATATCTACATACTCTTTTGAGTTTAGTCAGGTTATATATCATGAGGCTTTGTGAGATTTCCTGTCTGAGCTTGGAATGTTTGTGAGGAAAATTGGTTGGTGTGTGATGCTTATCATTGCCGGGTTGCTCGGACACCACACACTGTAGGACCAGAACAGGAATATGTATGTGTGCGGTCTGAAGCTGTGGCCATCTGTGCCTCAGAGAACATGATTTCTCAAAGAGCATGTTGACAGAGTTGTCTCTGATGAGTATCCAGTACGCAGAACGGCATCTAATGTATGCAGGGCTCACTTCTTAAAGTCAATTTTGATGATTCAACAATTGGAAAGAGCCAGGTTAAAAATGGCATCCAAGGGAAAACCTCTGCTGACCAAAAAGAATGAAATAAAATTTCTACCAATATGCCTAAAGCACCTTGATGGTCCACAAGATTTTGGTGAAAATATTCAGTTAACTGATGAGATAAAATATGACTTTTTTTAAGGAGAGCTTCACATCTCTGTCAGTGTCGTCGCAGCTGTGGCTATAAAGTATTAGGAGCATGTTGACTCAACTATTTTGCCCTCATCATTTACTACATCAATGCAGCACGGCGTGGAGGCGATTAGCTTAAGGGCGCTGCTGAGATCTGAAGGCAGCCCAGGTTGGCCTTCAGCTCAACTGCATTGGAGGATCTGGAACCTGGAGGATCTGGAACCTCCGGTGTTTTGGCAGTGTGGGCAGGAGGCAAGTCCTGCTGCATAATCAAATTTGCATCTCCTTGAGGCTCGTCATAGGAAAGAAGCACGAAGTGCTCTAAAATTCCCAGGTAGATGGCTGCTTTGACTGTGGATTTCAGAAAACACAATAAAGCAACACCAGCGGATGACTCTGAAAACTCACACTGAACTTCAAGCCACGTGGATTTTGTGCCTCTTGGGAGTCTGGGATCTTGATTTCTAAATTAAATTAAAAATTAGCTTCTTTTTTTTAAAGAGAACTTTGGACCACTAAACAACAGTCCAGTTCTGTTTCTCTTTAGCCCAGGTAAGAGGTTTCAGAAGCGGCCTCTGGTTTTTGACTGGGATACGACACGAGATGTGACTGCTGCAGCCCTTATCTTTGATAAAGTCTGTGGGTCGAGGCTCTGACTTCATCCACAGACTACTCATTGGGACTCTCCTCCAAACACACTATGGATTTTACTTTACAGTACTCTAAAGGTCGAGGTTTTTCTTGCTGCTTGATCATTTTTCTATCAAACTTTTTCTTTACACTTAACTTTCCAAAGAATATGCTTGTATACAGAACACTGTCGCAGCTTTGCACTTTCTTTGTTTACTCTCATCTTGGAAAGAATAAGTGATTATAAGCTGGACAACTATTTAGTCAACAGTCTTCTCCATGATTGGGGAGGTTACAACTTAGCATTTCTAAAGTGAAATCTCATTTTATGCTGGTCATAAATAGCATGGATTTGGATTAGTGTTTTTTTATTCATTAAATAAATTAAAGGGACTCCTGAGAACAAAACCTACTCTGTCATAATCTGTTGGTTATTTACCATAAAACTAATAACATTAAGTGCATGATTATAAAAAGGATTAGGTTATAATTCTAAAACAATATAAAAGGTGACATTAGTGACACTATTGCCTACTCTGCCTCACAGCATCTCTGCTTTTTCTTCTCTGAAGGTGGTGAAGCGCATCTGCGAGGCTCCCCACCGCACTAGGCTGCTGGTGGTGGACAGAGAAACGGATGAATACCTACGCAGCCAGGGCTTGGCCTGCACAGAGGACCAGGCCATTGAAATGGGAAACCTCTCCCCACGCCCATCTCCCAAGCCCACACCCTCAGCCTCACCCATACCAAGAGAAAACTCCCCCCTCACTCTCAGATCCAACCTTAGATACTTCTTTCATTTTCCTGCTGTCGATTCACCCACCACCAAAGACACCAGAAACAGAGCCTCCATGGCATCGAGTTCAACGACAGACACAGAGGTGAGAACTGATATTGAGAAATTTGATTCCATAAAAGATGGAGGGGAAAGGAAATGGATGTAGACAGCACCATTACATACCTTGCAAACAAATGAATCCTCATGAACTGTCACAATTTGTCCTGTTGCAACCACAAACTTCAATGTCTTTTATTGTGGATTTCATACGATAGATCGTCACAAAGTAGTACATAATTTGGATGAGAGAGAAAGCCGCTAGATAGTTTGGACATTTTTACACCTAAAAACCAGAAACAGTCACATGCATTGTAATTAACCTCTCCTGTTTGGTAAAACCACTCAGCCTCAGTCAAAATGGATGGAGGGTGTCTGTGAACAGGGATCCAGTCCTCCCAAAGAATGTTAAAGTCTGTACTTTAACTGGACAATTCTAGCGCACAGATAAGATCTGCTCTAAACTATTCCACTATAGCTCTGGCTAGGTTGGTTTAGGCTGGTCATTTGGCTGAAAGGCAAACTTCCCGCTTGTTTCAGATGTTTTGCAGATTTTAAAATGCTTTCTAAAAAGATTGCTTTGTACCCTTCCAAAAAAAAGAACCAATCCCTAAGAACATTCTGAGTGTTGGACTTCAGTCTACTCTGGAGACTCCTTTTTGCCTGGGTCCCCTACAGGGTTTTCTGTAAAAAAAACAAAAAAAAAGGGTATTTCTCTCCACTCCACCATAATGAAGATATTTTCTCGCATGCAAGGCAACATTTGTCCTTTTAAAAGATTCCCCCACCCGAGTTGTGGATTTCTGCAGCTCCTCCAGAGCTAAGATGATGGAGTGGAGTTTAATCTTTGAGATTTTCTAAGCGTGGTATATTGTTTAATAAGCTAACTGGGCTTTAAACTTCTCCACAGCTCTCTTCCTGATCTGCAACGGAGTATTAGTTATGGCTACATTCTTCTAGTTTCGATTTTTTTTTCCAATCAAGCAACAAATAACTCCTCCTAATGTTTGTCACCAAAACAATATATTCTTCTAGACCTCTCTAATCTATTCTCAGGTCTTCGTGGTGGTTTTTTTTCACTAATGAGACCTTCACAGAGTAGTTGAAGTAACACTGACATTAAAAAACACACAGGTGAACTCTTAATTACCAATTGTTGTTTCATTTCCAGATCCAGCATTAATTTCAATATAGGTTTTAAAACAAAGTATCTTTGTTTTCAAAAGAGCCATTCTTTGGAACGTGGCAACATTTGGTTGCATTAAATTTTATTTAGAAATTCCGAATAAAGGGGAATAGATACAAATGCATGCCACACTTTCCAGGCTTTTATTTGTTCAAAACAAAAAAATTAAGAATAAAAAGCATGATTTCATTTTGTTCAAAAGTTTAAAATACTCCATCACTTTTGGAGCTCACTGGATCCATCCCAAAGAGATCACTCTTCTTGTCAGTTGTCTGCGTATACAACCTATTTAAACTGTTTGAGTCCAAGTGCGTGTGATAGAACAGTGTTTGGGTGTGACCTGGAGAAACATAAGAGATAGGGATCATATTTAGGAGAAAAAAAGCAATGCTGGTTGATTAAACACATAAATAATAATAATAAATAACTGCAGCCATGGAAAAACCAAAATTACTTCATTTGAAAAACTGACACATTCAGATTCCTAAAATTCAGCGCGTGTTATGCTTTTCCACAAGTGCCCTACAAACTTCGCTGTGACGTTCTGAAAGTCAGAGAGGCGGCAGGAATATCTGGGAACTGACTCTCATGGACTGAGCTCGTTGTTTTGACTCCAAACAAAGCAGGGTAAATAAAGGCTGTTCCCTCGCCCTGCATCACGGCCGCCTGTCTTCGTTTTGGTTAAACACTTAGTTGGAAATTGAGGTAAAACACGAGTTCAATCTGAACCAGTTACGCAACTGTCAACACTTGCTCTAAGTATGTGATGTGTTCGCAATAAGCGGGGCATTATGTTGCGCAGGTGGAGCCGGGTTAGCAGATTCTCTTTGTGACCCATTATGGTAAATTAATCCCCTATGACCGCCACTGGTTCACAAAGGGCACATACTTTTACGCACAGCCTCCCTCTGTCATCTGACTGACATTCACTTCTCAGAACATGCCAATACAGATGCATGATGCTACGATTGCTACCTCAGCGTTGGCAGCCTGGACTGTCCCACACTGCTCACTTATGCACACTGATTCTCGCTAATCTCACTTGGTCATGTCATGTACAGCTCCTTGCGTAACCACCTATATCCCTTTAACTTTTTAGCGCATGTTTACGTTACAACATCACATTTGATGTATTTTAATGAGATTTTATGGGATAGACCAGGGCTCTGCAACTTTGCATCTCCAGAGCCGCACGTGGCCGCTAATAATTTTGGTCAAAGATTAAATCTGAGCAGGTTTTTAAAAACACATTTTAATAAAAACTTGTTTTCTATATTGTTATACTCAATAAACTGCTTGGGAATTCCATAACAGATGAGAATAATAGAAATATAAATGTAACAAAATAAAAATGGAATTTTCCACTCAATAAAATTTATGATTTTTGTTTTGTTTTACTCAGATCATTTTACTGCAATTTCAGTTGCACAAAAACAACTTCATTTCACTTGGATGTTGGATTTAGGTGGACGTAAAAACTGAACAGATAAATCAAATTAGTTTCATAAAATAGGAGCAAAGTCTTATCAGCACTTCAGCATTTTTCCAGTTTGAGGTGGAAGCTTCATGGTGTATCTGCTTATTGTGAAAGTGGAATTATCTCTGTTTTAAAATGAAAATGCAACTCTGGTTCGTTGATTTAACCATAACATTGTTTCATTTTAAATACAAATTATATGTTAAATTAGATCATTTTTACATTTGTAGAGAAAGTTATTTTCTAGAAACAAAGGCAAAAATGTTTCTGGATTAAAATGCTTGCTAACCCGCTGAGTTAGACCAATACAAAGTTCATAAGTGATGGATACATTTAATATTTTGTGGTCTAGATTCTGAAATGGATTTAAGTCTGTACTTTGACTTGGCCGTTCTAACACCAGAACAAGCCAGTCCATTTTAGCTCCGTCTGCATTTTTAGTGTTGCCTTTCTTCTGAAAAGGGAACCGTCGCATTAAGTCTGTTGTACCCTCTAATGTGTTTTCTTCAGGGTTTTCCTGAATTTACCTTCATCCATTTTTCCATCAAACTGACCATCTTTCTTTTATGTGGGGTTTTCATGGTGGTTTGCCGTGATAGTTACACAACTCATAACAAAGTAAAATTGTATTAGTGGTCTGTAAAGCCCAGAATGGTCTAGGGCAGAGATCTGCAACTTGGGATGCAACGATACCACCTTTTTCAAACCAGTACGATGCCGATACTTGGATCTGAGTACTTGCCAATTCTGATTACCAGTGCCGATACTTCTACCACACAAAAAAATGCAGTGAGTTGGAAGACAGGTTTTATTTTCTTCTCTGCTTTTTACAACAAACAATATGGTATTAGATAAAAAGTATAATATTAAATAAAAATGACCACAAAACGAAAATTTTAAGTGAAAACGAAATTTTTTTGGTAAAATTATTGTACAGTTTCCACATTTTAGGTATCGGCTCATGGTATCGGTTAACTAACCAATACAGTAAATTAGAACAGTAATGCCCCCCGATACCCAATACCAGTATCGGTATCAGTGCATCCCTATATACCACCTGTACTAGCCAAAGAACCATTTTGCGCTCAATCCAGCTAAATAAAACTTATGTAGAGCAGCGAATCTTACAGGACCTTTAGAAAAACTTAATGTCTGATAAGTATGTAGTAGGGTAAAGTGTGTTGTCATCCATAAAGAAACACCATTTATTTCTGTTTTCAGGTTTTAAAAGAAAGAAAACCATAGAACCTTAGCAAAAAGTGATTGGATTCATTTTGTTCTATGAGTTTTTCATATTTGTGGCAAATTATGTAACAATGCACATAATTTCAAACCCAATTACCAGAAAAAACATCTACAAAATATTGTTACTTTTAGTGTCATTCTATCATGGAAATTAAAAGCAATTATTCAGTGGAAAAAGCTAATCAAAACTCTGAATTTGTTATTGATTGTTTCCCCTCATTATTATTGTTTTGCTATTGTGAAAGGTCTAGAGCCACTTACTGCTCCAGGTTGCAGACCTCTGGTCTGGGGTGCCCTGAAAAAACACTAAGAGAAACTGAAAGAGGACTGAAAACCTTCAAAAAAGTGTTTTATCAGTTCCTTCATATCAT